>PUFA01000079.1:3398492-4614484 GCA_003508835.1 Eonycteris spelaea | reverse complement strand
GGCCGTATCCTCGTGGAATATATGAGGGAACCCCCCACAGAACAAGGTTAAATGACAGCTCTGACAGGCCTGTGGCAGATGGGAGAAAGGCAGGCTTTATCTTCCATCTCATCTGTCCTTCCCACTCTTTCAAGTCTAGAGAAGTTCTCTGTCATTAACGTGTCAGAGCAACATCCATAAACAAAGGGAAAGGCCCCCGCTCTCTGGCAACTTGAAACGCTGAGAGGATAAAAGGAGATGAGTCGGGGAAGTGAAACGCTGCTTCACACTATTTCCTCTGCTTTTCCTACTTGGAAGCACCCTACCCAGTGGCTATCTCTTGTTATGTGTACCCCACTAAGCAAGCTTGGGAATGTTTGTCTCGCGCATCCTCGTGTTGATTAGTGGCACAATCATGGTTCCCTGAACATGTCCCTGTCCTAATCCCAGGAACCTATGACGATGGCAAGTTATGGCAAGGGGGACTAAGGGAGCAGATGTTATCAAGGTTGTTGATCAGCTGACATGAAGAAAGGAGATGGTCCGGGGTTATCCCAGGTGGGCCAGTGTAATCACAGTGCCTTAAATGGAGAAGACAGAAGACAGTCTCAGGGTGATGCAGAGTGAGAAGGGCTCAACAGCCAGGGCTGCCTCTAAAGATGGAGGAAGAATCCACCAGCCAAGGGCTGCGGGCAGCCTCTGGGGGCTGGAAAAGGCAAGGAGAAGGATTCTCCCTAAAACCTCCAGCAAAAAATGCAGCCTTGCTGACACCTTGACCCTAGCCCAATGAGATCCACTTAAATCTTCTGATCTATAAAACTGTAAAATAATTCATTTGGCTGTTTTCAACCACCAAGTTTGTTGTGAGTTGTTACAGTGGCAACAGGAAAGAAATAAAACTAGAGAATCAGATCCTGCTTGGCCCAGGTCAAGCCAGAGTCCACCTTCGAAGCCTTCCTGGAGGGGTCAGTTCCATTGGCATTGCCCAAAAGAGGCTGAATCCCACCCATGGTTCTTAGCTGGGGCAGCAAGGAGGTCTGGGAGGGAGTCTCTGACCTTGGGTCCCAATGTCTTAGGGAGAAATGAAATAAAGTGGTCCCCAAAACTCGTAAGAGGAGATAACAGAAGCATTTGCGTCAAGGTCCAGGTATTGAGTGTTGGGGTTGGATATGGTAAAAAAGAATTGCATGAACTCAAGTGGCAGAAGCAGAGTAGGCTTTGGCCTAAAGGTTAGAAGGGTCTAGAGAGATGGAATCCAGAAAGAGCATGCTGCAGCATGAGGGGTCTCCAGGAACTGGAGCATTTCGATAGGAGGTGCTCATCCACCGTTAGACAGAACAGCCTTGGCCTGAGGGATTCACTAGCACACAATACTAAGCTCTAAATTTCTTGCAAATTATAAAACTAAACCTTGTGGATTCATCAGAAAGGCTTAATGACCACTGAATAGTGTGACAAGTACAACTTTTAAAAATTCATCAGAAACTCATTACTAATTCATTCCTAGATTCAGCTTTTTAAAATCCCTATCTTTAATGCTCAGGAGGTAGAGAATTGAGCTTCACAAGCTGTTCGTTTCTCTCCCAAAGGAAAGGCAACACAAAATGGGTCCAAGCCTCACTTCATTTCTCCATCCTCCTCCAGCTGATTCATCTTCTTTCCCCAAGAAGACAGTGAGCAGTGAGAAGAGGAGAGGAAGGGCAGCATTGATGCAACCCCGAAAAGCATTTCTTGGCAGTTCTCAGTGGAGGTGATCCCCATTTACTGACTAGGAAGCCTAACCCCAAAATGGGTATGGCCTGAGATGAAACAGTCTGGGGGGTGGAAGAATGAGGCACATGTGACAGCTACAGCAATTCTGTGGGACACTCTTTGGGCTCCCTTTGACGGGAACCCAACCCTTAGGCTTGGAACCTCTAGAAGCCAGAGCTCCTGTCTGTTCATATTTTTCACTCCAATCTAATCCTTCATCTCAAGTGCCAAGTAGAGTCCTGGGCACAGAAGGCCACTTCATTAAATCCTTGCTGCTTTGCATGGGATTGAAGGTGCTGCCAAAGTTCCGTCCTCCCAAGAACGGTGGCTAATGATACCTCTTCCAGCAGACTCCAGACCTCTCTCTGTACCAGGTCATGGGGGTTTAAACGAGACCATGTAGCATTAATGCAAATTGGAAAAGATATCATTTAATGAATGCCTCCAATCTGATCATTATTGGAGAGTTAATGGACTTTGGGATACAATCTAACTTTTCGGTTAAGCAGACACCTAATAATTGTACTTGCCCCTTGTTCCAATCACATTCCAGTTTCTCTCCCTCTTCCCTGCATACCTACTAAAAAATGATTCAGTCCTCTGAGCTTATCAGATTATTTCTGGCTGTTCCTCAGTTGGAAGGCCTCCCAACTTGTACTCCCTTCCCCTATACAGCAAATTCCCATTTATTTTCTAAGATTCTATGTAAGTATATTCTCTGCCAGGAGACTTTCCCGATGCTTAGGCTGGGTAAGGTGTCCCTTTCCCACAAACCCCTAGTGACTGTTACTTGTTTCAAGCATAGTGAATACTCATGAGTTTTGGGGACTATATCATTTATCTTTGTATCGCCATGGCTTAACAAAATGCCTGGCATATAGTAAATTCTCTAAAAATGTCTGTTGAATGAATGACTCAATATTAACAACAACTATTTATTGAGCGCATTTTACTATGGGCATTGCATTATGCTAAGCTTTGTACTGCTTCCTGCTCCTCGCCGCCTCCACAGGCTGCTGGAATCCTTCCAAACCTATTGGCATGTCTCAGGCTGAGTTTGACAAAGCTGCTGAGGATGTTAGGCACCTGGAAGGGGGAGGTAGATGGGGTAAAAAAATTAAAAAATAAAAAGATCAAGGCAGCAGATGATGAGGTGCTGTTCATTTATAGCTACTACAAACTAGTGACGATGGGTGACATAAATACAGACAGTGATACTGGACCATAAATGCAAGGTCAAGTGGGATAGCTGGAATGAGCTCAAAGGGACTTCCAAGGAAGATGTCATGGAAGCTTACATTGACAAAGTAGAAGAACTAAATTTAGTTATCCAACAGTCACATAAAGTAAATTTGCTGTCTTTTTTTACATATTCAGGAACTGGAGCCTGGAAAAGTTGAATAATCTCCCCAAGTTTACCCAGTCAGTAAGTGGAAAAGCCAACATTTAAATCCAGAAAGTTTATCAGATTCTCTATGGGTTCTTTCATGGCTCCTAAAAGGGTTATAGGTTACAGTTTTAATTTAAAAAAGAAAAGATCTGGGTGATAGGTCATATTTTTCCCACTTATCCTCCAATCCACACCCTTCGTCCCGGGAGTTTGCAACTCCTACCGGGAGAGGTAGAGTTTATTTTTTGGCTCCACTGATGTTGGGTTTGGCCTGTGATTTGCTTTGGCCTAAAGAATGTCAGTCAGTGGATGGGAAGTGAGCATAGACATTAACCCCATCAGCAGAGTTGGGCTTGTTTTTTGTGCTCTGGCTTTTCCCCACGGAGGTCCACAGCTCAAGAGACACTGTCGATCTGCGGAGAAGGAGAGATAGATGGAGTAGTACGAGTCCTGGCCCACCACAGCCTGATATCACCCTGGGCTAAGTCAGCCTAGATGAGTCAAATCTCTAACAACCTACAAATGTCTGAGCAGGAAATAAATACTTTTGTTATGCCAATGAGTTTTGGAGTTGTTTAGGACTGGCATTTTTAGGCAGCATATTTTTGGCAAAAGCTGATGAATACTGTTAAAAAAGTAACTTTAGAGACATAAATATAATAATACAAGAACGTTACCCCTCCCAGAGAAGACTAAAAGACCTCTATCTTTTAGATATAGAAGAGAAAAGATTTGTTGATGGTAGCTGTGTCGTCCTAGATTGGTTAATTGGAGAACACTGGAAATTTCTTTTTTTCTGGGATAGCTTAATAAAATCATTTTTCTAGAATAATTTCCTACAGGCTCAGATGCGGGGAGAGAATAAGCTAGAGGTCTTTTAAAATCCCTTAAAATCCTGTGGATTTTGCTGGCCTGTGATGATTTAGAAAAGTAGTTTAAAAGTTTTTGAAGTCACAAATACATCATTAAAAAAATTTTTTTTAACTGGAAACATTTTTATTAAGTGGCAAAATTGTACTATTTGTTTTCTGGCCAGATTGCTCTTGGGAACAACTGTACCGCTCTGTGGTTAAAGTAGCAGTATAAGTTAGAGGCCAAAGAAAAGAAAAAAAATTAAATTCAGGAAAACTATGCACACAGAGATTATGAAAACTTTCAGTATATTCATATCACTCACATTCATCTACATCTAATTCTATGCCTTCTAGCAAGTTTCTGCTGAATCCTCAGTTTTAAAAGCCCCTCTCTGGGCTTTCAGGGAAGGGATGTCAAGCTCAGAGTGGTGAGCTTCATTCCAGGTTCCCCTTCCTGGAGTTCCCTCTCTCTGGAGCTGTGTCAGCTTCCTTCTCAGACACCAAGGAGGGAGACTGAATGTTTGCAATCACCCATGGCAACTACTGAAGCATCCATTGTATAGTAATTGCTTCACCAGCACTAATTTTTTAATAATTTTCATGTTGATGAACTTATTGGGGTTGGAGATGGGGGTCATCAGTACTTCAGGAGACTTTCTCTTTCTTCTGTGATCTTTATTTAATTAATTGGATGAGTTCCCCTCCCTACAAGCCCTCAAATGTAGCCAGTGAAAGAATTCAGGAGAATTGTTAAGATTTATAGCAACACAGTTGACCTACTTTGGAGCAAGCACATTCTGGGGAAGAATGGAGCCCAGATTTCAATGATTTGTTTTCTTTGTGTCTAAATCTTTCACTGTCTTCCTTAAGAGCAAAAGGCAAACATTGTTTCACTGAGATTTAGAGAGTTTCATTTTCTGTGGCGGATGGTTGGCAAACAAGCTCGATTCACAAGCTGGATTCCCATGCAGGTGAAGGCCGTAATGTAAAGGAAAAGCCTTTGTAGTTGGGTCAAGATAGAAGTTTTAATTTCAGCTTCATTAAAAACTCAAACTTCAGGGCAAAAACATCTTAGCACTTGCTAAAGCATACCAAATTGGAGGGATAAATGTTTAATTTTTTGAGAGTCCTAAAGACTGAAAGAGAAGGTAGAACTTCAAATGAATAAATATTACTTGACAGTGTTGCTTGAAGTCTTCTAGAGCATTCTCTTAAAAAATAGCTATTTTTTATGACTTCGGAGACATAAGTGAAAAAGGAAATATTCCAGATCCAGGCAATTAGTCAAATATTTCAGACTAATTTGAACATCCATGACATTTTAAATTTAACCATAAAAAAGACAGAGTCACTTGCCTGGTGGTTCTGGGCAGTGCACAGGCTACAGGTGGAACTTGGCCCACTGTGGGGCCCTTCCCAGGAACCCAGAGCCAATATGTCTAGCAGCAGGCTTTGACCAGAGCTTGAGCACCACCCAGGGATGCATCCAAGGACAAGTCACCCAAAGGGCAGACTGGGCAGGCACTAAAGCCCTGCTAAAGTGAATCCTATTCCATCAGCCCCTCACAGGTCAACATTCCTAACCAATCAGACTGAGTGTCTATTCCTCCAATTGATATACAAACAGCAATCGAGGCTCGACTACAACAAAAAGGCACACACAATTCACGCAAGGAATATACCTGGAGAACTGAGGCAGGTGACCAAGGAGACTATGCCATTGGGTGCCACAGGACACCTACTACATAAAGCCATTCTACTAAGTCCAGAAGACTTAGGAGCCCTACCTAACATGTAAAAACAAACACAAGGAGGCAGCCAAAATGGGGAGACAAATAAACATTTCTAGTTGAAAGAACAGAGCAAAGTTCCAGGAAAAGAACTCAACGGAATGGAGAGAGTAATCTACTAAATGCAGAGTTAAAAACACTGGTTATAAGGATGCTCAGTGAACTTAGGGAAAGAGTAGTTGAATTCAGTGAAAACTTTAATAAAGAGATAAAAGGCATAAAAAAGAACTGGTCAGAAATGACAAATATAATAACTAGAATGAAGAATACATGAAGGGAATCAACAGATTATATGAAGCATAGAATTAAATCAGTTATTTAAAGATAAGGTAGCAGAAAATAATCAACAGCAAAAAAAGAAAGAAGAAAGAAAGAAAGAAGAAAGAAAGAAAGAAAGAAAACCCAGAAAAATGAAGATATTTTAAGAGCCCTCAAGCATACCAACATTTGCATCATAGGGGTACTAGAAGGAGAAGAGAGAGAGCAAGGAATCGAAAATCTATTTAAAGAAATAAAAACAGAAAAAGTTTCTAACCTGGTGAAGGAAACAGACATACAAGGCCAGGAAGTGCAGAGAGTTCCAAACAAGATGAATCCCAATAGGCCCACACCAAGATACATCATAATTAAAATACCAAAGAAAGAATCTTAAAAGCAGCAAGAGAAAAGCAATTAGTTACCTACAAGGGAGCTCCCAAAGACTATCAGCTGATTTCTCAATGGAAACATTGCAGGCCAGAGGGATTGGAAATAAATATTCAAAACGATGAAAAGCAAGGATCTACAACCAAGATTACTCTACCCAGCAACTTATTATTTAGAATCAAAGGACAAATAAAGAGCTTCCCAGACAAGAAAAAGCTAAAGGAGTTCAACACTAAATCAATATTAAAAGAAATATTAGAGGGGTGGCTGAATGGATAAGAAAACAAGACATTTACATATGCCTACAAGATACTCACCTCAGATTGAAAGGCACACACAGTCTGAAAGTAAAGGGATGGAAAAATATATTTCATGAAAATGGAAACAAATGAAAAACTAGGGTAACAATACTACTATACTAGACAAAACAGACTTTAAAACAAAGGCTATAATTAGAGACAAAGAAAAACCCAGTCATCTCACTTCTGGGTATTTATCTAAAGAAACCCAAAACACTGCTTTGAAGGGACACGTGCATTTATAAGTTCATTGCAGCATCATTTACAATAGTCAAGATACGGGGACAATGCGAGCACTCATCCATGCGTGAAGGAATAAAGAAAAGTGGTATATATATATACAATGAAATATTACTCAGCCATTAAAAAAAATTTTTAAAGATGAAATCTTGCCATCTGCAATAATAATATGTAGGGATCTAGAGGGTATGGTGTTGAGTGGAGTAAGTCAGACCGAGAAAGACAAATGCCATAATATGATTTCACTTATATGTAGAATCTAAAGAACAAAATAAACAAAAACAGAAACAAACTCATAGACACAGAGACCATTTTGAGGGTTGCTAGATGGGAGCGGGTTTGGCGGGGTGAATGAAAAAGGGGAAGGGATTAAGAAGTACAAATTGGTAGTTTCAGAATAATCATGGGGATGTAAAGTATATAGAAGGAATATAGTCAATAATATTGTAATAACTGTATACGGTGTCAGATGGGTACTAGATTTATCAGAGTGATCACTTTGTAAGTTATAGAAATGTCTAATTACTATGTTGTACACCTGAAACAAATATAATATATCATATTATATTACAATAATATAATATAATATAATATTGCATGCCTACAATAATTGGGAAAAAATGATTTACAAAAAACACAAAAGAAGAATCAGATGCAACCCCTTTCCAATCAATAGATATCTGAATATCCAACCTAGAGAAGTTTGGGAATTGATCATAGGATAGGATTGGGGGTACAGTTTTCCCTGGAACTTCTTTTCCTTATTCCGCTTTTTAGCAGAGTTTTTCTTACATGTATTTTCACTTGCCAACTTGTTCTGGGCTCCACTCATCCATTTCACTATTGCTCTGTTTTCTTTCCATTCTCCCCAGGATGGCACAGTACATACTTAGTTACAACAGAACTGTGCATAGTGGCACGTAACTAGAATCTACATGTATGTAGCGGTAGCTGCTATCACAGACTACTTAGCTTAGTGGGCAAAGCACTGGAAGTATCAGGAGATGTGTGCAAATATGTTTTCTGCTGGGCTACTGTAATGGTGAACATGTAATCATGAAATGTTCACAAACCTGAAATAGGTAAATATATTATGAAATATTCATCATATAGACTACTACAGATGTTAAGATGTGGGTAAATTTCAAAAAAACTTTTTGAAAGAATAAAAGTAAGTTGCAGAACATTCCCAAAGTATGACAACAAACGTAAAGTTTAAAATATGCAGAAAATACACTACCTGATAGGTACATATGAAGTAGAGACATGAAAATCTTCATGGATGTGAAGAACAATACATTCAAGAAATGGTCACCTCCTGGGGGTGAGCTGAGGAGGAAGGGCAGTACATGAGAAAGGGGAACACAGGAGTATTGTTTTATATTTTTATTTCTGAAGTTGGGTGATAGCCACAGAGTACTTGACTTATTTTGCTATACTCTTTTGTACGCCTGAAAGAGAGTGCTATAGACGAAATGTTTGGGAACCCCCTTGCACGTCTATGTTATACATGTTACAACCTAACCCCTAATGTGATGACATTAGGAGGTGGGGGTCTTTGGGAGGAGATTAGATCATGAAGGTGAAGCCGTCATGCATGGGATTAGTGATCTTATGAATGAGACTCCAGGGAGCTCCATTGGGGAGCTCATGGGAGGACACAGCAAGAAGACGTGCCTATGAACAAGGAAGAGGGTCCTCGCCAGACACCAAATCTGCTGGTGTCTGGAGCTCAATCTTCCTAGCTTCCAGAACTATGAGACATAAATGCTTGGTGGGGATAAGCCGGCCAGCCTATGGTATTTTGTTATAGAAGCCAGAATGGACAGAGAGCAACAGCAGGGGCAGGGCCTGAGTTTTCATTGTTTTCCCTCACTGCTCTCTCACCCTCAGCTTTTTAAGCCTTTGTTCCCTAACCCAGAAATGGAAAGACTCAACAATTTCGAATTTTGTACCAGGTACCAGCCTGCAGGGACCTGCATCTGTTTGCTTGTCAGCATCCTTCTAAGACTGTGTCTGGACAACAGGGTGAGGAAAGGAGCAGAAAACTAAAGTGACTAGGTACGACCCCAAACCAGCATGCTTGATTGTGTTAAAAATCGCACTGACCTGCTACTTCAGCGCCTGCTGAAACCACCGCAGCTGAGAACAGAAGAATCTTCTGTTCTCAGATTCTTCTAAAGGAAAAAGATTCTATAGTTCCTTTTTGTAGCCCATCCTAGAAGGATGTACTAAAGGGAATATAGAACATGAGGAAATGAAATTACAGTTGTCCTCTTTTTCTTTTCTGTCAGCATTTTTATATTAATAAAATGTAGACAGGTAAAAATTACATTTAAAATTCCACTAAAATAATATTCTATTTTTTTTTTTTGGAGAAGACTATGATTTGACAAAATGTCTATATACATAATGTAAAATGACAAAGAAGGATATATGACTGTGTATGGTATGATTCTACCTTCTTTTAAAAAATTACACACACACGAGATTGGAAGAAAATTCATGTAGGCAGTAGAAATACGGGTAATTTAAAATTTCTTCTGTATACCTAAATAAATTTTTCAATTTTTCTATAATAAGCGTATATTACCGTTGCAACCAGATTATTTATATGTATGCATTACCATATATTTTAAAAGTGGTTTGTTTTGGACTGAAAGTTGCATTTCTATGACCACCCTCCTGGCATGGACCCCTGCGGCATAGAGGAGCCTGGGACAGGCTCTCAGTTGGTTAGCAGGAGCAGAGTACAAACCCTCCCTGAGAGTCATTTATACCCTAAGCCAGGTTTTCAAAAGCCTGGTCTCACAGAGGCTTTCAAAGCTCCATTTACTGCATTGTGAAGGAACAAATACATTGCCAGAGAGAATTCAAATGCTTCCAGAGAGTTATAAAAAGTGAAATGGAGTTAGTTCTGATTGCCAGCATAAAGTTTCTGTGTGGGGGATGATAAAATGTCCCGATATATTTCCTCAGCCGGCTCAGCAGGCCAGAGCTTCATGTGAGACACCGTTAAAGCGCACAATCATCTCTATCTTAGTCAGCTGGAGTTGCCATAACAAAATACCATGGCCTGTGTGATTTAAAATTTATCTTCTCACAGTTCTGGAAGCTGGAAAGTCCAAGACCAAGGTGCCAGCAGGGTTTGGTTTCTGGAGAGAACTCTCCTCCTGGCTTGGTAGACTGAAGCTTTCTTGCTGTGTGCTCACATGGCCTTTCTTTTGAGTGTGCGCGAGGAGAGACCAAGCGAGCAAGCTCTGCGATGTCTTTTCTTCTCATCCTATTAGATCAGGGCCCCACATTCATGACTTCATCTAACCTTAACTGCCTCCTAAAGGTTCTGTTTCCAAATATAGTCACACTGGAGTTCTGGAAGCTGGAAAGGGCTTCAAGTGTGAACTTGGGCAATGTGAATATATGAATGTAGCAATCTCCTAAAAGTGAACCTCAGAGAGAGCCCAATCTGCTTCTTCTCTTTGGGGGGCAGCCTGCCAACACCCTTGCCCTACTCGCCTCTCCACGGACCAGTTCTTTGAAGAACAATGACGGAAAGGGCACAGACCAATGTAGAAATAGGTAAAAAGTACACAGTCATTGTGGGAAGTATACAGGGTGACATTCTGGTGAAGAGGAGCATGTCTAAGGAAATCCCACTGGCTCTCTTAATATCCCTGCCCCCATCCAATCCTATAAAGTTGGAAGTGAAGGAGAAACTCCGAGTGTGCAGGATGGCTGAGAATTGGGGCCCAAAGATTTATCCTTCTCTCCAGAAGTCTCTCCCTGCTAATGACAAACACCATGATGTTTCTGTTCCCCTTAAGAATTCCCCTCCCAAAGGTGCCATTGACTTTCTTTTCTCAGTTCCTTGATGTATACAAGCAACCAGATGTAATTACTTACCCAGGAGCGGGTATTTCTTTATACTTTCGTGGGCACCCAGAGTACAGTTATTCTCAGAATGAGTCATCTAGGAAGTTCTTTGGTTGATAACCCAGGCATTTACTCAGTGTTACCTCCTACAATGCCATTCTTGAAAAAGGAAACAACTGGTTAGCAGAGACTGGTTTTGTTTTAGAACAGGTAGTAAAGATGAGCCTGGAACTGAGATTGGTTCCCATAGATGCCTGTCACTGAGTTAGGTTCATTACCAATTTAGGACTGCTACTGGACCATGGAGAGAATTTATTGTCTCTGTGTTAGAATGATGACATTCTTCAAATGACCTGGCACTAGCCCAGCACCTAGCATGTAGTAGGCTCTCTAGAAAAATATTTATTGAATGCATGCATGTGTAAAATGGCCAGATAGGATGTCAAGCACAGTAGTGCTTTATCATCACCATCAATAACAACTACAATAATAATAGTACTTCTTGAATGTTTATTACGTGGCCAGAATTTTTGAATGTGCTTTTGAAGGGAAAGTCATGCATAAATCAAAGACCATAGAGGTTGTATTATCTAGTGATCTCACCCAGGAGTCTTAGGGTGGCCCAAGGTATCTCAGAGGGTTTGGGCACAGATAGTCAGGAGGAAGCAGCATCATTTTTTATCTGTCTTCTATATTGGCAGCTGCATAAAATTTATCATTAGAAAGAGGGTTCCATTGCTTAAATTTAAATAGCAATGTTTCATTCAATACTCCCATTGCTAAAATTAGTACCAGAGTTAGGAAGAGGCTCAGCAAATGTCACACAATCAGCAAGCAGCAGAGCTGAGATTGGAAACCAGGTCTCTTAATACAGTGCTCTTTCAACCACACTTTCACCTCTGCCCATGCACATACCATCAATGCAACAATATTGTGATCATTGCATTATAAATTGGGTGACTATAGTAATAAATGCTTTATTGAGTCTTCATTGTGTTCTGGACATTATGCTAAGTACTTTACAGGTATTAATTTATTTAATTCTCACAAAAATCCAGAGAAGTGAATGCTGTTATTGCTGTCATTTAACAGATTTGGAAACTGAGCCATTGAAAGATTAAAAAAACTTGCTCAAGTTTTCACAGCAAGCATGCAAAGAAGTAGGCCTTGACTTCAAACAATATAGCTTCAGAGCTCATCTCCTGACTGGCATGTTATTCTGCATCCCAAGACTGAAATGAATTTACACGGAAACAAAGATACATAGAATTAGTCCTTAGCCTTTTCTCTTGGCTCAATGGTATTTTTTTTTCCTAGTCATCTTGTTTTCCAACTTTTAAGAAATGAAAACTATATAATCCTCCATGGATTCGTTGAAATTTCTGCAGGGAAGAATTAGCAGTGATAAAATTATTTCTGTTTTATAGATGAAGGGACTCGCAGACAGTTTTTGACACAACTCATTATTTCTGTCAGCAGATGCAGATAAAGTGGGAAATTGCATTTGTTCGAGTCCCCAGACTTGGGTCACCAGCACTGTAAGCTGTCTAAATGTATGTGGGATAAAATGGTTGTGTTCATGTGTGCCAGTTGGGTAGGTGAAGTGGAGAGTGGATGTTGTGCTGTGCACTGCACAGAGGCCACCAAAGAGTTTGAAGAGAGTGTGAAAAACAGCTTCATGTTTTAGAAATAGCATCTAACATGGTGAACACTAGATTGGACAGTCTCCTGGACAACTACACAGGAGAGTGGAGTTCAAGGAACTGAGTTAGGAAACTATTGTAGTTTTCGGGAGAGATACTGGTGCTCTGTTTAGGCAATGGCCGATATGCCTGAACAATATCTGTAGGCAATCCACATACTATGAACATTCTGCATTTCAGTGATAAAAACCACTGTCTAGCATCCCTTAAGCTCACAGGAAACCCTCTAGTATTGATTGGATATAATAGTGGTTGAAGGCTCACAGTGTGTGGATGCTTGATTAGAGATTTCAAACTAACCACCCCTGTCCCTGAGGGTGGTAGAAGATGAAAATTAACATATATATTTATTACAATGTTGATGCTGCAGAATTTAAAAGTAAAGTACACAGCTGACAGTAAAACTAAATGGTGTGACAGTGAATGACAGCTCAAAGGAAAAAGTGAGTTGGACCAGATCCTCTCTAGGATCCTTCTAGGAAGACAAGATGACAAAATGTGCAACAGTCACCTGGTCAGATGAGACATTATATGACAAAGGATCTAAGTGCAGGTAATAAGAGCGACAGATGTCCTCATAGTTGGCAAGTGGTAAGGTAGACTTAGCTTTTCATTTTTTAGCAAATATTTATTTAGCAGCTATTATGTGTCAGGCACCAAGAGATACGTAATTGAAAAAATAGATGAAAAATTCCTCTCCATAGGGAGCTTACATTCTTGGAGGCTTGAGCTGAATCTTAAAGGAAGGGGAACCATAATTGGCAGAGAGAAGACAACATCACAAGGAAGACAGCAAGTATGAAACAGACACAGGAAGCACTCACAGTGCGAAATAATGACAGGAGACTTGGGGAGTTTGTGCTTGGAGGTGGAGACAGCAGGAAATCCAAATGAAGGGTGAGCTTGGGCTGGGCTTGGATCTTGGCATGAGAGACTGAACTTTCCCCTATTATGCATCACAGAGCCCTGGGGATCAGATGCAAGCTTCAAGTTAAAAGGAGAACGCAATAAAGATAGCAGAGCAGATGGTGGGGCAGGAAATCTGTGGTCATTTCAGTAATTAATTATTTTTCTCTCTCTCACTCTACCTTGTCTTTTTCTCCACCTTCTGAGTTTTAAAGATATATAAAATGTTGTAATTATATCTGAATGCACAAGAAGAGTAGAATCAGGTGGAAATGGCATACAGAACTATGGATATTTTTATGTAAATGACTTAGCGGTAAGCAGACGGTGTTCCCAGAGTGAGCACTTAACCATTCTTCCGGCTACTTAAGTATATTGTGAGCTTAAGAATAAATCCAGGCAATTGATGCACTTGGGTGGAGTGGGTCCCTGGATAGGGTCATCTGGATGTAGTTCCTCCATTGGAAGTCCCTCTTGGAGAATTTAATTTTCAATGGATGATAATAAAGGGGAGAATTAAGAGTCACGAGAGGGAGAAAAAATGGATAAAGTCTCCAAATTTTTCTCTTTCTTATTTATACCACATACCTTATGGAATCTTTTATCATTCTGACCCTTGCCATTTATATCCTCAGTGTCTTCTCCTGCCAGATTTATTTTACTCTTACTGTCGAAGAGAAATAAAGCTGCTTAAGCAATTCTCTAGCTTGATCTGCAAAATGTAGAATTCCTGTGATGATTTCAAGAGTCCAAATCCCTTGAATTTCTCAGAGCAAACATTTACATTATGGTTACCTTAAAAAGAAGCCTTCTCTGTTTAATCCAGATGTCCCCAAGCTGCAATAAGCTGATAGGACAAATGATTGCGGGGTGACTATGGAAACTCAAAGCTTAGGCACGATCTCCCCACTAATTTTTGGGAGTCTCCAGGAAGTTCCTCACCTGTGCTTAGGGACATATGGATCTGCTCACGTCCTGTCTCTACCACTGGTGTCCTCTGAGAATGCACTCCTCTTGGCACACCATCCCTTGAATGCTGGGGCTGCCTGTGTCCTCAGATGACAAGGCTGCAGGGTGGTCTATGGTGAGCTCTTGTATCTTATCACTGAGGTCCTGAAGTATCACTGTCTAACTCTAGTCTCACGAGTTCTAAGACTTTCAGCTTCGAACCCCTCTCTCCACAGAGTTCAACACTAGGTGTTGAATGTGTACTTTAGATGTGTTTTAGTGTTGAAAAACTGAAAATAAACTGATTTCTCATCAAAAGAAGCAGTTGGTTGAAAATTGTGATATAGCCATATCGTGAAATAATACCAGACATTAGAAAGAATTAATTAGAACTGTTGCAGATGAGTTGGAGAGATTTGGGTTACAAATAAAAGATGTAGAAATGTACGTGAAATTTGATCCTATTATTATACAGCAACGTACCCCCCCCCCCCGCCCATGTGTTTTAGTATATGTATACATGTAAAGGAGTTTCGGAATTTAGTCTTTATAAGATTCTATTAATATTGAGAAACAAAATGGAAGGACATAACTCAGGTCATTATAAAGATATCATATACCTCTTCTGCTCCACCTCACATCTTTTCAGTCTACCTTTAAAAAAATTTATTTAAAAAAAGTTTTTAAATTGTGGTAAAATACACATAACTTAGAATTTACCATCTTAACCATCTTAAGTGTACAGTTTAGTAGCATTAAGTATATTCATCTTGTTGTGCAACAATCAACACCATTCATCTCTAGAACTTTTTTCATTTTTCCAACTAAAACTTCATACCCATTAAATAATAACTCCCCATTTTTTCTCCTTCCAGCCCTTGGCAACCACCATTTTACTTTCTGTCTATAAATTTGACTACTCTAGGTACTTCATATAAGTAGAATCATACAGTATTTGTCCTTTCATGACTGGATTATTTCATTTAGCATAATGTCCTCACAGTTCATTTATGTCATAGCATGTATCAGAATTTCTTTCTGTTTTAAGGATGAATAATATTGTCTGTATGCAGCACATTTTTTTTATTCATCTGTTGATAGACACATGGGTTGCTTCATCTTTTGGTTATAGTGAATAATGCTGCTGTGAACATGGGTGTACAGGTATCTCTTTGAGACCCGGCTTTTAATTCTTTTGGGTATATATCCAGAAATGGTGTTGTATGATCACATGGTAATTTTATTTTTAATTTTTGTTAAGGAATTGCTATACTGTTTTCAACAGCAAGTGCAGCATTTTACGGTCCCACTCATGGTGCACAAGGATTTCAATTTCTCCACATCTTTACCCTTATTTTCCAGAGTTTTGTTTTTGTTTTTGTTTTTGTTTTTTGGATCAAAGCCATCCTAATGGGTGTAAGTGATATCTTGTTGGAACCTTCTTTTTCATTTCCCTAATAATTAATGATGTTGAATGTCTTTTCATGTGCTTATCAGCCATTTGTACATCTTTTTGGAAACTGTCTATTCAAGTCCTTTGCCCATTTTTAAAGTCTATTTTTGTTGTTGAGTTGCAGTCCTTTATATGCTCTGGATATGAACCTTTTATGAGATATATGATTTGTAAATATTTTCTTTCATTTTGTGGGGTACCCGTGTACTCTGTTGATTGTGTCCTTTTCCCCCCTCCTTAATTCCACCCCTCCCACTCCCACCCCTGACCTACGGATGCTGCCATCTCCCCTTAAGAACTAGATCTCTCTCTGAAGGCGGAGCATCTCCTTTCATGCTCTCATGGTGCGCACCTGGGGGCTTGGCGCACCTGGGGGCCTGGCGCACCCAGGGTCTGGCACCCCTGGTGCACCTGGGGGGCCTGGAGCTCCTGGGACCTGAGGCATTCAGGGAATGGTCCGTGGCTCCACCTGGGGTATGAACCCAGGACCTTCTCTATGTAAAGCAGACGTGCTAACCACTACACTATGGAGCCACCCCTTGACTGTGTCTTTTGATGCACAGAAGTTTTAAATTTTGATATAATCACATTTGTCAATTTTTTCTTCTTTTGTTGCCAAACAAAATTTTATACTAAACTTTGCTGTAACTACCAGGCTCAGGCAGGTGTTACTTGACAGCACCTCCCCTCAGCTCTGCTGCTTACTTTCACTTAGGATTTCTGCTACTACTGTGTAGAATGCCTGCTGGATCCACCGAGCATCATGCTCACATAGCCAACCTGGAAGTTCAAAGTGCAACCCTTGACCAATGGGGCTCTGGAGCTGGTGGATTAATCCTCTCCTCTTCCTTCCCTCAGGTGGATGATTCTGAAGTTCATTCCATAGAATTTCTCAGGTGTCTATGCTATGCCAAAAAATGCTCCCTCCCAAGAGATCCATGTCAAATTTATAGAATCAATGAATTTTTTTAGTTGGAAAAAAGGTCTTTGCAGATGTGGTTAAATTAAGGATTTTGAGATGAGGAGTTTATCCTGGATTATCTGAGTAGGCTCAAAATCCAATGGGTAGACAGAAAAGGAGAAGACACAGACACATATAGGAGAAGGTGATGTGACTCCAGAGCAGAGAAAGATGCAGCCAGAAGCCAAGGAGTGCCAACAGTTACCAGAGCCTGAAAGAGGCAAAGGATTATCTTCTCTAGAGCCATCAGAGGGCATCTGGCCCTGCTGACAACTTGATTTCAGATTTCTAGCCTACAGAACTGTGAAAGAATTAATTTTTGTTGTTTTAAGCCTACAAGTATGTGGTGATCCATTACAGCAACCACAGGAAGCTAATGTAGTGTTCCTGGGGCTTCCAGTCCCAGTTGCCTACAGTTAGGGCAAGCTCAATAATTGAGGGATTGGCTTTCCTTCCTTCCCTATTTCACTCTTCCCAGTCCCCATTTCTATTCCTTATGATCATTTCCCCAAATAAATTACTTACATGGAAGCCCTGGCTTTCCGGCTCTGTTTTGGGGGGAACTCTAGGCTAATGTGCTTGGTTCCAGAGGTGACCCAGAAAGCAGAATCTCAGGATGGGTTTGTGGAACTGGCTTACTCACCACCAGACAGTGATAAGGACTGTTTCTGGAGGTGACCAAGCTGTCATTCAGCACACTAATGAAGCATTCAGGGCCCAGTGGTCTGGGCATGCAGGGACAATCCCAGTAAATCATAAAGGACAGCTAATCTTTTTTTGCACCTACCAAGTATGAGATACTGTACTTGGTGCACCTCTTTCAATTTGGGAAACTCCATTGAACACATTTGGAAATACTGCTCTTACCCTTTGATTAGGTGACCCAGAATTCTGTTTATTTGGAGAGAGCTCTGTAGCAGGTCCAGTCTTTGGGTTAGCTGCCTGACATTTAGGTCATAAGGCCCCAGCAGATGCAATAGTGCTAGAAGTATCTGCGATAGATAAGGATGCTTGTGTGGAGTCCTTGGAAAACTCGAATAGAAAAACCACAGCATAGCCCATGGGATCTAGAGAAGGTCATGCCTTCTGCAGCAGACATTTGCTCACTATCTGAAAAACAACTTTGTGCACTACTAGGCCTTAATGGAGACCGATCCTCTGCAATGAGTCATCTAGTGACTATGTGACCTGAGCTAACAATCAAAAGTAAGGCATTATGATATTCACCAAATCATAAGACTGGGTAGACACAGCAGCAATCTATCATATAAAAGAAATGATAGGTTTTGGATTCTATGAAGAGAGACAGAAGGCACAAGTAAGTTACATGAACAGGTAGCCCTGACTCTCATGCCACTTGCCTCTGTTGTACCATTGCCTCTCCTCCTCTCCTGTAACTCATGGGTTTTCTTAAGACCAAACCAACATGGAAGGAAATAATTTGAACCTGTTCACAGATGGATAAGCTCAGTATGTAAGTGCTAACTGAAAATGGACCCCTCTCAATGTAACTCCACCCAGGGGTGACTGTGGGACAGGGAGAAGAGAAACCCTCTTTGTGGGAAGAGCTGAAGGCATTGCATTGGTTACTTAATGTGTACAGAGACAGAGATGCTCTGAGTATGGCTATACATAGACTCCCGCCAGTGGGTAACTGGCTATGCGTTGTGGTCAGAGATCTGAAAGGAGCAAAATGGGCAGATGAGGGTCAAGAAAGTTAGGAGATGAGGCATTTGTGCCTGTGGGATGGGGCACAGTGTAAGATCTTTGGGTCTTGTGTTAATTCTTGCCAGAGAGCATCTACCACAAAGGATGTCCCTTTTGTATGCATAATAGCCAGTTTCTTGCCTTGCTCACACTAGGGCCTAGTCAAAAGTCCACTGAATGCCATAGTAACAGAAATCAAGGCTATATATCTGGGCCCAACACCATGAGCTTCTTTTTTATAAAGGCTGATATAGCCACTGCCACTGATGAATTTCCTAATTTCAAGTTAAAGAATTATAGTCAAGCTCTCAATGTGTTATGTCACTCAAGGAGAACAGCCAGCTACCTTGTGGCAGGTAGATTTCTTCAGATCTCTTCACCCTAATGGGGGGCAGAAATTTGTTTTTCATAAAAATTGATGTCTACTCTGGATATAAGATTCCCCTTTCTGGCTTCAGCATCACCATTCAAAGGCCTACAGAACTTACCTGCATGGAGCCTACATATTATTGCCTCAGTAAAGGGACATATTTTATAGTAATAGAGGTGTGCCATTGGATACGTGACTATAGAAAATCACTGATTTCACTACATAACACATCACCTTGGAGTTGACAGCTTAATAGAAGAATGAAAGGCTTATTAAAGATTCCTTAAGATGTTCTCATGGGCACAGCACTCAGTGGTGTTGGAGTGTAGTTTTCAGGATATTCTTTGCATTGAATTGAAGGCCAGGATATGATCTGGGTCTCTAAGAACTAGAATACATGAACCCCAGAACAAAGCAGTAAACAAAAAATTAAACTCTCTCACAATTACTTTCAGTGATTTACTTGAGGAATTTAACTTCCCACACCTAAACTTTATGCTCTGTTGGATTAGAGGCTTACGAGGGGTAGGTAATGGGGAGGCACGCTTGTCCCAGAAAGGTTCTCCTTAACTTGAGATTATAACCACTGCCTAGTCATTTTAGCTTCCATGACCCAGTGGACAATAAAGAACTATATTGGTAGGGGTAATTAACCCTAAATACAATGAGAAGCTGGGTTGCTCTCCCCAATGGGGTAAGGAAGGAGCATGTCTGAATCCTATGGGACATTGGTGTTTCATGCCAAGTAGTAAGTATAAATAAGCCATTGCAGCAACTGTGACCCAATAAGGGTAAGGGACCTAAGGTTCCCATTCTGCAGGGATTGAAGGATGAACATGTGGCTGAGGATGAGGAAAGCATGAAATGTGTAGGGGAAGAAGTGATGCACATCAGCTATGGTACTGGGACCAGTTGCTTTTGGAGGACTATAACTTGGTCCATTAACTCTCTTGTATTGAGTCTTTTATAGAGGTTGCCTCTGGTCATGAGTGGATCTGAGTGGCATAAGGTGAGGAAAGGTGTCCACAGGAAAAATTATAATTTATACTGGACCTTATTTTTATAAAATGACATAGATATATGCATGTATGCATAAAGAGATACTTATAAAAATGGTCACCAAAATGTTAGTGTTGGTTATCTTAGGATGGTGAAATATATTTTATTAGTATTATATTTTTGTAAGCTGTTTGAATTATTTACAAGAATGTGTGATAGTTCCATACTGTAATCAAAAAAACACTGTGAGGAGGTGGTTATAAATGGTGGAGAAAAAGTAAACTTTCAGGCTGAGGTGAGATTTCGCTCTCCAGACATCTGTGCACAAAATTCTCCCTCCTTCCTGAAGCCAGAAAACAAAATTCTTCTCGACACCTTTCCTTCTCGACATATCAACTCACTGTGGCTAGAAACTCCAAGGCATGGCCAGAGCCCACTGGATCCATAGCAGGGGCCGGACTTCAATTTGAGCTTACTTGGGTTCTCCTGCTATATATACACACACAGCCTTGTTGAAGGCCAAAGAATCAAAACCCAACTTGTAAGAAAGGAAGAAGTGAGTGCTAAGCTCATAGGTATTTGGTATTTCCTCAAAATTCTCACTTATGCTAGATAATGAAGGGAGTTAAATGGCTTACAGATTACAAAAGTTGAGTTGAATCTTCTGAGACATGATACCTTCTATTTATCTTCTTTTCTCCATTGGTCAAAGGTCACTACATGGGTCCTACCCCATCTGATTCTACAGGACTTCATTCAGTCTGTGGTTTCAAGTGTCCTCAATACAGTTTGGCAAATTTGTCCAGCCTACCAGGCCCTGGATAGGACAGTGGGAAGGACCTGAGGCTGTGTTTTGGGGGTTGGAGGGAGGCATCAAACCCCTTTTTAGAACTAGGAATTAAATTTTTGAAGATATAGATGTTACCGGAGACCTTGCCAGGGTGGGAGTCCAAAGAGGGACCCCAACTGGAGCTCTGGGGACCAGGTTCTTGTCTTATGCTGGAAGAAAGAATTTAAGAGCACAACAAACAGCAAGCAAGAAAATGCAAGTTTTATTAAAGAGAACGTGCACACTTTGGAGAAAAGTGTGAGCAGCTCAGAGTCTGCTCCAACTGTCTGAATCACAAGCTTTTGTTTTCTTGGGGGTGGCAGTTGTCACAAGGCTATCTGGCTTGCCTCCTGGTCTTGGCCTATTTCCTATGCCACCCCGAAGGGGAGTTGGCGTTCCAAGGCTAACTAATCTCCTGGCCTTGACTTGTCTCTCATGCTGGGGTCTCATACTTGAAATCAAAAACAGGGAAGAGGGCTAAAATAAGGGACAAGGAGAAATTCCAGAGCTTCAGGGCCAAGGACTGAGTAAGGGACTGAGGAAAAATTCCAGAGCTGCATCCCAGAAGGGGTGTCTTTTCTAGGCTAACTATCCTGCCTCATAGGTAGGTTTCAGTTATGCCCCTCATAGAGGAAACCTTCTGAGTAGGAGACTTTAGTAGGAAAGATTTAAAAATGTGTCCTACAATGAAGAAGGTTGCCGAAGTCAAATCCAAAATCCTGGGTTGCCAGCAGCTTTACAGGCTCTGAAATCCTGACTTTAGAGTTGAAAGGAATTTCCCATTAGAAAAAAATAGATTCGACAATCAAGAGAGAAAAGGCAGCTTCCTACAAACATCAGTTTAGGAATTTAAAAGCACCAGGAGCAATCTTTCTTTAGCCCTAAGACCAATATTTCTACCACGGAATGCCCATTAAACAAAGTTATTTTCTATAATGAAAAACATAACTTAACGAGTCAAGCCTCTCAGATTTCACTGTTACTTTTCCTTGTCTCCCAAGTCTGGATTTTCCTTAAACTTCAAGTTCATTACCGTCTTCACCCAATCCTCACGCCCTTTTTTCTTACCTTAAGACTTCTTTTTGTCAAGAAACTGTCCTCAAGGGCATGGACCTGTTTTGAGAAGGCAGTTGGAGAATTCTGGAATTGTGTGCCTGGATGTCTGGTGTCTGCCTTGAGGATAAATCTCTTCCATTTTCAGCTAGCTACCTGGGGAGTTTATCCCAAGTCTAGGAGCATCTGGTCCCTGGTGAAGGGGGTTGTGGGTGTTGGAAATGTTCTCTCTCTTGGTCAAGGTAGGGTTACCAGGTATATAATGTATAAAAGTAATCGGTTTATACACTTGATTGTGTATAAGGGTATATACTTCAATAAAAAAAGTAATTAAAAATGTGCATGGATAAAACCTCAAATGGTTCTTCTTATACCTTTGGACTTTGAAGCATGTAATAGAGGTCATTGTTATTTTGTTAGACATTAAACACCACTAAGATAACATACATTCTGAATCAACAGCAGTTTGGGTTAGTGATTGCGTCTTGTAACTGCAAAAACATTCACTCATCCTAGGAGAAAATCAGAGCTTAGAGAACAAATAGACCTTTAATCACATGACCTTGTAAGAGGGGAGGGAGCAGCTGTCTCCATTTAGTTGATTAGTTTTTTTTTGTTTACAGTGATATTTCATTTATTGTTGACAGTACCATGGAAAGCAGTTTCTTTCAACAAACTCAATTCTGGAATGATTCATGGATGCCTCCTACTGTCAGGATCCTTTCCCATGGGACCCCTCTGGACAGCCCACCTGATATTGCTACTAGCGGCTTGCAGGCTCTAAGGGGGCAGTCCACGATGCCACCCCACAGGGCAGGGGTCCCTGTGTTACCCATCCAAATTTTGTGTGCCTGATATTCAAAAGGACAATACTCAAAACTTCGGAATTTCAAGTAAGGAAAAGTTTGTTGATCAAGGCAGTCCCCAATCAAGATGATGGGGCCCTTAGAGGTTTCTCAAATCCATCTTCCCCCAAACCCAACGTTCAGGCTTCTTTTAAACCAATGGGAGGGGCGAGAGGTGACTGATATCTGGGCACCCACAGGGATTGGAGGAAGAGTTTGAAGTCTCCAAATCTCTTTGTTACTGGTCTGTTGACCCCCATTGATCTGAACCCAGTATTTGAGGCTCATGCGAATCTCTGATAAACAGTCAATACTTTGTACATATTTCCCCACCTTTTCAGGAAAGGTACCTTGGGGCAAGGCACAGTTCTTCCAAAAACTCAGCCTCAAGCAGAATTCCTCTAATGATTAGCATATCTATAGCGGGAGCTATTAGCCTGAAGACATGGGAAATGGCAGGCTAGAACTAAGATAGAGTCCGAGAGACCAAGCATTTTACTCTGTTATGCCACCTGCATGTAACTGCTCTCTGACTCAGGCTTTTGAAACAGGGCAAATGCTCTACAAACCACTGCCAAGTGTCTGTTTGTAACTCGGAATCGTTTGCTTTTATTATATGTAAAATCAGCCTCTCTCTGGACAACCTGCACAAGCCGTTTTCTCTCAGGGCTTCAGTTTTTCACCTGTAGAATGGTCAGACATCGTGGATAAGAGACGTCAAGATATGTGAAAACTCAGTGGAGAGATTTAGCCCAAACAGGAAAGCAGGTGCTGTAGCAGACATTTTTCAAGGCTTTGGCTCAAAGAATGTCAGTCCTTAAGCTTTTTTTAGTCATAAAGGACATGCTTTTAAAAATACATACCCGGTGCAACATCTTCAGTCTCCATCTCACTGAGTGACATTTAGAAGACACTAGCCTTGCAAGTAGGTGCTCTGAGTATGGTCGGTAACCTGCCCATTCCTTTCCCTTCACCCCACCTCAAGGCTTCCCTTCCTTGTTAGGATAAATGAAACCACCTTTTGGATATTTTTAATTTTTTTCTTTTGCAATAATTTTAACTATAAAAAATTACAAAAAATAACAGAAATTTCCTGTGTACCCTTCACCCAGCTTCGCCCCAAGACATCTTACGTAACTATCACCGCTGGCTATTATTTTACAAGAGGAACCTTCCCGACACTTAACCCCACCCCTCATCAGTCTTGGAATCTGAAAGCCTAATATCATCAAACGGTGACATATTTGCAATGCAAAAGTGAGGAGCTTAGACTAAAACTCTCCCTGGTTCCTAATCCAGAGTTTGTTGTGTCTTCACATGATCCAGCTTCAACAGGATGCTTAAAAAAATCCCCGAAAAAAAACCAATGGTTTATTTATTTAAAGCAGAGGCAGTGAATAACTCATGAATTCATGCATTTGCTTATTATTCTTCTTGCAGTGGAGATGGATGGATGAATCGATTTATCTCTCTGCCTCCACGTCTCTCTCACCATGCAAAGGAAAATGAAATAAGTTAGGGAAGGCACTGAGGTGTGATAGAGAGAGGATGTGACTGAGACTTGGGAAGCTGAATGTTTAGCCCTGGTTCTGCTGACAGAGTGAACGTGGTAAGTCACTCTCTGAGCCTTCATTTCCTCATTTGGAAATGAGGGAGGAAGACTGTGTGGGGGTGCAGTCAAAGGTTCAAATTGTATGCGAGTCTATAGGACTAGGCATTGGCAGGTGGGTTCCCTACGGAGCTGAGATGGGGGTTAGCACGCAGGTTGCTTGTTGAGGAGGAGCTGTGGGAGCAACACTGTGGAAGGAAGAAGATGAAGCTCACTGGGGCAGGAGAGGAAGCCGAGGCCAATGAAAGCCTCGGCAAACCGCTGGGGAGAGCTCTGGAGCTAACGCGCTCTTCAGAATCGTGTCAGCTGGGGTGAAAGAGCCAGGCGTTTTCCTCCACATCTATCAGTGTGGGCTGTCCCAGGATGGGCCGGGGTCCTCGCGAGGCAACTCTCTGTACCTTTAGGTAATTCTTCCCAGTGACACTCTCAGAAGCTGGGCAATAAGGTTTCATTGAAGGTTATCTGAGAGGTTCATTATAGTGTCCACCACAGTGCAAAAGCTTTTAATTCATAGCATAATAGGAATAATAGGATATTGACATTCAGAGGGATACAAGAGATCATGCAGCTCAACCTCTTCATTGAACAGGGGAAAAAATGCAGGGTTCAGTGATGATCAAGGTCATACAGCAAGGTCATAGCAGGCCAAACACTTGACATTGCCTCCATTGCTTCCAGAACAGGTCAACTCTTATGCTACGCACCTCTGGACTCTCCACAGGAGCATAGAGAGGACCAGGCAGGCCACATGCTGTCCCTAGGGGGCCTGAATCCATGTTGGTACTTTCTAACAACTCCTACTCCCAATGTCTTCGGCCTCTCGAAGAAACTGGCACTTATCCTTCTGGCTTCCTGTGAGCCTGTCCAGGGAATTTTTTCAAGTCAGTGCTTTTCTCCTTGGCGTCTGGTTAAAAAGGGGAAGGTTAAAAATGCATTAGGTTTAGGCCTGGCGGCGATGGTGCCTCGGTGCCCTCCACATGGGAAATTCATCCATACATCATCGAAAGCTGGATTGACAGAGCACAGAGCCAGACCTGAGAGGATTGAGACTGGCATTTTCTCCTGCATTTGCACAGATTGGAGACTGGCATTTTCTACTGTATTTGCACAATTCATCTGCAAGGGTTGCGAGTGGGTCAGAGAGGCCCGAGTGGCTGGGTAATGAGCTCCCCAGGTTCATGCTGAAAGCCAGTCTCTGAGCTTGGCAGCACGTAGGGTGGGGGTGGGAATCAGGGGGAATGCATGCCAGAAACGTAACATTTTGTAAGAAATGTGTCTTATCTTGTTCCATTCACAGAGGGAAAGAAAACATCAGCTCCAGAACCAAACCTATTTCTCCCCTTAATCCATCTCTATAGAGCTGCTCCCAACAAATCTCTCTTGTGTTAGGCTTCCGGGCTTTAGACTAATGGGTGCACTGTATTCCTCGGAAATTTAATAAGAGCAGGATGTGTCTTTTGTAGTCCCGTTTCTGTGTCTTATCTCCACATAATGCGTTATAATGGAAATTAATTTAGTGCTCTTCAGATAGCAGAGTGAACTGTCAAGGTGTGAGTTTCTTTTAGCCTTGTTGAAAGTTCTCCCCGCCTCCTTCTTTCTCATCCGAATGCTTAATATTGTCCAAACAGGGAAAAATTAGCTTGCTGTAAATACGTGGGAGCTACTTTAGATCCAAAGGGACTCCTTAAGTTCTCAAGTCTGCAACCTACCTGGCCCTCCCTGCTCAGTCTCTCCCATCTGCGTCTCACCTGGATACCTCCAGTCGAATTGACCTCTAGAAATTTCCAACATCTTCATATTTTTCCAAGTCTCTCTCTCTCTTTGGGCTTTGCTGGTCTCTTTGCGTGAGCCACCTTTCCTTGCCGTCTTTACCAGATAAACATCTACTTCACCTTTTAAGACTTCTAAAGTGTTACTTTCTCCAAAGGATTGAGATTGGGGGTCTTTCAGTACTGGAGTTGGAGGTGAGGATAGGTGGGCATATCAGAATTCCCCGGTCCCTTCCCCAGCTGATTCTGAATCACTGTTCCCTCTCTCCATGGAGAGAATTGTTGCAGGGGAGACGTATTTAGCTCATGGGGCTGCCCTATGCCATGGCTGCTTTTGAAATGTGTGCTTTTATTTGGCCCTTACTGGGTGGATTATCAGCAATTCCTGTCGGGACCTGGTCAGCCATCGGTTTCCAGCACTTAGCAGGCCTCGAAAGGGGTCAGTTCGTAAGAATCTTCTTCCAAGAATACATGAATGAAAGAGTGAAGGAATGAAATATGAACGGGAAGTAAGTCAGTTTCCAAAAGAAAATAGCTGGAAAAGTGATTTTTCCTCTGACTTAGAAGATTATAGCTTTTTAAAAAATAAATGCCTTTCTCTTTAAAGGAAAA
Organism: Eonycteris spelaea; assembly: GCA_003508835.1. Lineage (NCBI taxonomy): Eukaryota > Metazoa > Chordata > Mammalia > Chiroptera > Pteropodidae > Eonycteris > Eonycteris spelaea. The sequence goes on along the minus strand of PUFA01000079.1, from coordinate 4,587,898 downwards.
AAAAGTAAAAAAAGTAAAAGATTCTTCAAGTCAGATGACACACAGAGTTTTTCACAGTTCTATACAAGTGAGAATGGAGAATTCAATCTCCCTAGACCCAAAAGGCATGTGCAACCCAAGTGTCCACCTCTTCCTTTAAGGGTGCTTCCTCTGGAATATCTGGGAGAAACGTGTTTCAAATGTGCTCCCCTGAGGTGCTCCTCTGTGAAGCAAGACCCTCTCCTTTCCACCCGGCACAGCCAAGGCCTCTTCTCTACCAAGTGTCAGCTCTGGTAGCCCCTGGACTCTCCATCCCTACTGCCATCAGTGCCACTCCCTCCACCAGGAAGCCACAGTTTAGGCAGAGCACCTTGTCACGCCGCCATTCCTCTATTTCTCACACCCACCTCCCCTAAGGCTGTATGGGAGAGTCTGATTTCAGTGAAGGGTGGGGAGAGGTAAGAAAAAGGAATAGTTCACAAGAGGGAAACATTTTACATTGAACTTCACATTACCATCCCTGGTAACTGAGAGAAAAGCCCAGTTAGCCCTTCACAGAGGTGACACGGCTCAGTTTCTAGCCTTGTTTCCTCCCCTCAGGTCGACCTCCTTTGAAAGAGAATCAGGAGCTACCATGTGCATTCACCACCTAACTCCAAGAGGTACTGTGTTACTCAGAGTGGTGGAAATGGTGCCCCCTTGAGCTGTGCAGTGTAGCAGCTCTGAAGGAAATTTCCTTCAAACCTCCATGGTTTCAGGAAAGTCTACTGCCTGACCCCAGAGGGCTGATCTTTCCAAGTTCACTCCCTCCATCCTCCATCTCCTAGCTCCTCCTAGCCCTCTGGAGACAGCCATTCCTTGGACCAGCCATAGCAGGAGAGCTCTTCCTTGGCATTTAAATCGGGTCTCTTTTGAGCTTTTCCTGCAGAGGTGAGGTTTATTTACACAGATTTATTCTTTATGTTGAGCTGGGGTACCTATTGACTGAACTCCCAAAGACATATGCAAATTCTCTCGGATAGTACAATCACTTTAGTCCATATTAATAAAATAAAATGTTTTCCTACATAGCACATTATCTATGCACCGACCTCTCACCATGGGGAATTATTTTCATATGTCATGCATAATAATGTCACAACACCCACCCCACCTTAACTCTTCTTCCAGGCCTGTCTGGGTCTGTGTGAAGGAATAGTGTCAGTCACAGACTCATCGGTGGCATGTCAAAGAATACGACTTCTTTGGGTAGGGAGGCAAATTCATTCTCTGGTGGTTCGAGTTCCCATGAGAACCCCAAGCAGCTACTAGGCACAGACTTTCTGCCCATTCTCAGCTCTGCAGGCAGGAAGGCAGTCACCATTGGACTGTCCCGGGAGGAATTAAGGTGTGTGCCTTCAGGAAATGGTATCCTTATAGCTCCCAGGGGAAGCCAAGGCTTGCTCCTGTCAGAAACAGTACATACTCCTGTGAAGCTCAGAGCGCTATACCTGTGGAGAGGGAGGGAGGATGATGAGCCACTGAGGCTTGCTTGTTATGAATTTTCCTTTTAATTGTTTTTGGACCGCGGTTGACTGATGAATAGTAGATAGGCAAATAACATCATTTCCTTCAATATCCTTTCCTTATAATGTTGAAGAGAAAAAAAATAAAATCAATTCTTGACCAGGGCCACTGTCTGTATGGAGCTTGCATATTCTCCCTATGTCTGCACGGGTTTTCTAGAGGGACTCTAGTTTCCTCATTCCAAAGATGTGCATGCGAGGTGACTGGCATGTCTAAATTATCCCAGGCTGAGTGAGTGTGGGTGTGTGTGAGTGGTCCTGCCTTGCACCCTGAGCTGCCTGGATAGGCGACAGCCACTTGTGACCCTGAACTGCAAGCAGTTTGGAAAATAATCTTGTTTGTCTTAATCTTTCTTAAATGGATATAAAGCTCACATTCATTTCAGTGTTTAATATTAGAAGTGGTTTGGGTCTTTATTTAGAAATTTGGTGATTTTTTGTCACTAGAAATATGCACAGGAACTTAACTCTTGTTGATATCAATTAACCTATGGTAAAATTGGTTGCGTTATATGTAATTTAACTTAAAGTTTCGATTTCCAAGAACCTATCGATGACATTGAGGACTTACTGAATTCAATTCAAGGACATTTAATGAGTTAACTTGGAGTTGGTGCTGCTGAGCTAGGTGTGTGCTGCTTAGAATAAAAAGATGAATCATACAAGGTCAAACTTTTTGGCTCTGATCACAGTAAGAAATACCTTTAAAAATTATATTTAATTGTGGTTAAATAAACATAATATCAAATTTGCCATTGTCACCATTTTTAAGTATACAGTTCAGTAGTGTTAAGTACAGTAGTCACCCCCTATCCACTGGGGGTACATTCCAAGACCCCTATGGATGCCTGAAACCGTGGATAACACCGAACCCTGTGTATACTATGTTGTTTCCTGTACGTACATACACTTTACGGCTTCTCCTGGCATATTCGAGTTGTCAGCAACATCACTACTCTGCACTTTGGGGCCATTATTAAGTAAAATAAAGATTCCTTGAAAACAAGCATTGTGATACCATGGCAATCAAACTGAGACTAAAATGGCTACTAAATGACTATGGTACATGTAGTGCATACAGCATGGACACACCGGACAAAGGGATGGTTTACATCCCAGGAAGGGTAGAGTGGGATGGCACAAAATTTCATTACACTTCTCAGAATGGCATGCAATTTAAAACATGAATTTTTTGTTGCTGGGATGTTCCTTTTAATATTTCCATACTATGGTTGACTGTGGATAATTGAAACCATAGAAAACAAAACCCTGGGTAGGTGGGGACTATTATTCTTCACAATGTTGTGTAACAGAACTCCAGGACTCTTTTTATCTTGCAAAGCTGAAACTCTATACCCATTAAATATTAACCCCCTACAAGAAATATCATTCATGTTGCAACACAGCATGGGCACATGTATACACATGCACTCATGCACCCTACTGATACAAAGTCTCACAAAATAATGTTTGTTCTTACTACATAGGACATACTGTTATTTTCTTTTATTCTATTCTACTTCTATTCTACTCTACTCTTCTCTTCTCTTCTATTCTATTCCATTCTACTTATTTTTGAAAATGCTGATTAAGACCCAGTAACTCATTTCAGTATACTGGTTGGTTCCACACCTGTGCTTTGGCATGCTGTACTGTAGAATATAGACAAGACCACAAATTGCCACTTTACAAGGCAGAGTCAGATTTGGGACACGAGGCAGATGGATTCACAAGAGGAAGGGAACATGTCTAGTCAGAAAGATAAAAAAAGTTCACTTGGGAGAACAGTGTGGTCTGAAATCTGCCTCAAAATCTCAATAAGATTTCAACTGTGAATAGGGGATAAGGGCGGGGGAGAGTAGGGGTTAAAAGGAAGATGTTTCAGGAAAATGAAACAGTAAGTATGATCCTGACTGCATCAATTACTGAGTGAACTTATGCCTCCATTTCCTCATCTGGTGAATGGGGATAGTAATATTATCTGCCTCTTAGTAATGTGAAGATTAAATGAATTAACTCACGGAAAGCATTTAAAAAATGCCTGGTACACAGGAAACACAAACACTCATGTATTAGTTATATTTTATTATATACACATCACTTATCCAGATATTCTACCTCTTTACAACATTGTTGAGAAAAATGAAATGGACCATACATTCTACCAAGAAGCTTTCAAAAACTATGGAGTTACTAGCATGGATTTAATAGGCTGTTGTTTTTGAAATAGTAAATAGTGAAACAGTAAAAGCAGCATTCGTTGGATATCCCAGGATGGTATTAAGCACTTCATGTGCATACTTCCATAAAATCTGTAGCTATAGTCAGCACACAGTCATTCAAACCTAAGCCCTGGACTCTCTGGAGTCTACACAGATTCTTCTTAGGGAAACCTTTGCCTCCACCAGAAGCACATTGTGGGGAAGAAGGAAACTTGACAGGTAGAGAGAAGTCTCTTTAAATCTGGACAGCCTAAGGGCGCTGTCATGTGTAATGTGGCAGAAGTCCCAGGTTCTATTGAAGCAACTGAGATGAAGCCCTGCTCTCATGGCTGCCCAAGGCTGCAGCGAGCATTTCCTGGGTAAACCTTTGACTCAGACTTGAGAGCTGGTCTGAAAATTTCCAGTATCTGAGTCTAATTTTGTCATTTGTAGAAACCTCAGGCTACAAGTTGTTTAGCTGTCTGTTTCTTGGTGGCCAACCCATGAAACTCTACCCAGCTCCATCACTGGTGGCACTGACCTCTTGACATAGCTTGTAGGTTACTGAGTTTGCTATATTCATCCTGCACATTCAGCTATGTGACAGCTAACCCAAGACCAGGCATGAAAGCTTACTCCTTACTCAAAAGACCATTTTTGAAGACTTCACTCAGAGCTTGCTAATTCTTATATTAGGTATGATTTTGATCAGTCCAGGCAGATGGCTTTCTATCTTGAAGGAGATTAGAAGTATCAAATTAGAAGGGATGATTAATTTTGTGTATCAATTCTACTGGCCAAGGTGTGCTCAGTGTAACATTATTCCTGAGTGTGTCTGTAAGGGTATTTTCAGGTGAGATTAGCATTTAAATGGTAGATTTAGTAAAGCAGATGGCCCTCCCCCGTGTGGGTGGGCCTCATCCAATCTGTTCAGAGCCTGAATAGAACAAAAGGTGGAGGAAGAAGAAATTGCCCCTTTGCTTCCTGGCTAGCTGCCTGCTGAGCTGGGACCATTGGTCTTTGCCCCTAGACTGGAATTTATACTATTTGTTCCCCTGCTTCTCAGGCTTTTAGACTCAGACCAGAATAAGACTTTCCTGGGCCTCCAGCTTGCAGAAGACAGATCGTGGGACTTCTCAGCCTCCATGAACGTGTGAGCCAATTCCCTGTAATAAATCTCTTCCATAGATACCCTATTGGCTCTGTTTCTCTGAGAACCCTGACTATTTATTACAAGGCATGTGTATGAAGAGAGGCGCTAAAGATAAGTATGCTGACTACAAGACAGTAAGGGTAGAAAAAATCAAGACATTATACATAATAAATGCACGTGCACAGAAAATATGGCACCTGGAGCCATTTCGGACGTAACCACGTAACCACTCTCCATGGCTTTGTAGCCCACTGGACCCTGCATAAAAACAAACTGTAAGCAACTCATGGGCAGAAAGAGGACCTGAATTCTCAAGGGGACGTTAACTGTGAGAAGGCAGCAGAGGACATAAAGAAAGAGATTGACTAGAAGACCTGGGGGTCACCCCAATTCTACCACTTTAGCAAGTCACTGTTCCTCTCAGAATCCTGGTTTCATACTGACCAAATAGAGGTGATATACCCTGCTACAGGTTCTTGTGAAGACAAATAATATACTGAGAACGTCCTCTGTGAGTTTAAAAGCCCTAAGTAAATGTTTGAGTTTAATTATTCAGTCAACGTTTTAGGAGAAGAAATATGTGCAATAACATTTAAAAATAGTTCTCTTAAAAGTTGGAAAGAAAGAGTTTTGGAATAGAAAAGGATGACTTTCAGTTGTTTGAAGAATCCACTTATGTGAAGTTTGTGATATATATATGTATATGTATGTGTGGGGTGCGTGTGTGTGTGTGGTGGGGGGGCAGTTTTGTAGAGCTGAACCTTAACTTCTGGAATCTGACACTATCTCTTGGTAATAGTGTCACAATTGAATTTAATTCTTGGTTTCTGAGAATTGTTCATTGGTGTGAAGGGAACCCACCCTCACCATGGGAATTTGGGTCTCACAGCATTGATTCAGTTGATATCAGTGATGCGGGTTTGCTTGAAAGGTCCTGGATCAAGGGAACATGATTTTGAAGAGAAGGGATAAAGGTGTGGAGATTGAGGAACCTTTGATCCTTACTGGTCACCTAGCTACCCATAGTATGAAACTGCAGCTGTGCTTCAATCAGTTAGTTACTAAAAGTCAGAGTTACGAATGGAATTTAGAAATGGTAGTAGTAGACCTGACTTCCAAGAAGTTGGCTCATTGGCTATATAAGAATAAAAAACAAGAAGAATGCTAAATATATGATTCCCTGGTGATTATTATGTGTAATAGCCAAAACGAAAGTAAAAGTAAGTGCTGGATCAGGCCTTGATGCTGAACCAAGCTTAAATTTGGGTTAATCTGAGCTTCAGCCACTAACCTCAAAGCAATAGAGAGTACCTCTAAGACCACTGGTCACCAAAAGGTAGTTAATGTAAGGGTAGGGCAAAACCAAGAAATGACTGAAACCAGAGGCTACGGGGTGAGGGAACTGGCTCATTATGTGGATCTGCATTGCCAGTTTCCTGAAGAACTTTTACAGACATGCATGGTGAGAGTAAACAATTTGGTTGTGCCTTTGGCTTTGAATGCTGAAGAGTAGAAAAGCATGTTTGGGTTGATGCAGGACCTATAGCTCACTACCAAACAATCATAGATGTCTGTATGTGATCAAGACATTCGAGAATTATTCCTGAGGAACACCTAGCCTGAATGATTGAAAAAAGCCACTGTAAGGTCTATTTACCCTGAGAAAGGGGACTGTCCATCTCTTCCTGTGGAACACACCTGATGAAGAAGATGATATGCTTCATAAGCAAGCCATTTAGGACTGGCTTATATGATGACTGGAATAGTTACCCACTAAGTATGTCATTACTTAGGTAGGAATGGTAAGTGTTATGATTAAGGGATCCTATTGCATGGGTACTCCATGTAACTTTACTGCTACAGAATTGAACAACAGTTTGATGAGCCTCATCAGATTTTCCTCTTAGCCTTCTTGTAAGTGTTTACTGATACCAAGGGCATTAAAGTAATTGTAAAAATGGGGAGAAACAGTGGAGGGACTACATCCAGCAGAATGGAAGTCTTCAGATGGTTATTGAAAAATGGTATGAATAAAGTAGACATTGATGGAGTTGAACAGAGGTGTTGATATAGCACTACCAGAGACAGAGTAGACCAATGAGACTCTCTTGCTGTTCCCCAACTCTAAAGGGCCTCGAACAAGTCCACTCTATTTTTCCCAGTATGGGGTAAACCTGGAAGGCAAAAATTATGATGAGAAATCTGACAAAGAATTCACTGGAGTGATAGTTAGGTACGTTAATTGAAATCAAGTTTGACCTAAGCCAGGGTCTCCTAGGACCCCCCATCTGGGGACTTAAGGCCATATGCACACATGTGGGTAAAATGGCCAGGTGGAGAAGAAACTTTTCTGGGACTCCTTGATACGGATTCCAAAACCTGTTGGTGAAGCCTTAATAGGGGCCTAATTATCCTTCCAATCCTTTAGATTCTAATCTAATACTTCTAATCTAAGTGATTAGATTAGAAGGATAAGGAGATGCAACAGTTGATGGGATTAATATGAAAGTTTGGATGAAAATTGGGGTTTTTGAACAGATTTTGTGTGAGGTGGTTGTATCTTCTCTATCTGAATGTATTATTGGGATGGATATTATGTCTTACTGGGGAACCTTTCCCCCACCTAGTCTTGTAAAACAGAAGGCATGTAAATCCACTCACAGGCCAGTTTTAATTGGTCATGCTAAATGGGAACCACTGGAACTGCCCAAACCAACACAGGTGGTGATTACATTATAATAATATCAGAAATTGAAGATCAGGTTAAGATTGATTTGAATGCATTGTTGATGCACATGACCTACCTGGGCTGGCTAATAAATCCAGCAACGGTCCAAGGGGTGGCTCATAGTAAAATTCTGAGGAATAAGCTGGGCAGGAGGCACCCAGGATATTCCATGAGCAACTAAAAAATAAACTACCATCATTACCCACCCCGAGGACCAAACAAGAAGCTCAATTGGTTTATTTGGATTTTGGAGAATGAATATTCCACATCTGGGAATATGATAAGACTACTCTAAAGAACTTTGTATTTGATTAGGGACCTGAACAAAAGTAAGTCGTGTCTGAATTACAAAAAGTGGCAGCTCTTTCAGCACCTTTGGATCATTATGACCCCACTCAGATATAATTTTGGAAGTGCCTGCTGCCTGTACTCATCTAGACCTGGAGCTTATGGCAAAATCCCATGAGCTCCACCCAGCATTGACTCTTGGGATTTTGGACCAAAAATTCTCAGATGCTGCTACATGGAACATACCATTTGAAAACAATTATTAACCTGCTATTGAGCATTAATTGAGGCTGCCTCATTGACTGAAGAACATAAAATTATCATGGAACCTGAGATACCCATAATGTCTTGGGTGATGTTAGAAAAATGTTTTAATGAGGAAGGCAGTGCTCATAAGAGTTCCATAATAAAATGGAAATGGTTTAAACTGGAGTGTGCTGCCAGGGGAATGCAAGGTTCCTACTGAGTGATATGAAATCTGGCATCAACCCAGCAGGAGGGGGTCATTAGTTCTTCCCCACCAATGCAGTAAAAATTACAGGTCAGCGAAATTTAGAAAAGTAAGATTGAAAGCACATTTTAGAAAGAGATGGGCCATGCTAAATAAGGCTGCAGCCCTCCGGAATTTGGGAGATAAAAAGATAAAAGATAAAAGACAGAGTATGCTCCAAGTAGGGAGCAGGTTTTCCATGAAGACAGCTGTAAGAGCTCAGGAATGCGGCTGTGATGGAAGGATACAAGGTGGTACTAGATGATTGGCATATAAGATCACCTTGACTGAGAGTTGGCTGCTATATAACACTTTGCCTACTATGCATGGCTTACCAGAATTCAGTCTGTTATAATTAAATTCATGAACTTCAGGTATAGCTATGATATTATAGTGATGGTATAATGAGGCTGAGGTTATGGAAAGGTTAGAGTAGTATTTTCTGCACACACATTTGTGGCTAGTTTGGCCAGCAGCTTTGTGCCTTAGGATTTGGGATAATTAATCATAAAAATGGGTGTCTCTGGGTGGTCTTTAAGGGAGGTTTCTATGATTACAGAGCTGGGCCTTTGCTCCTGTCACTCACACCTACCTATCTAAGACAAGGAGACATCCACTGTATACACTAGCAGATAGCCTCTTTTCCACTGGAACCCACTTCAGAGCCACATGAAGAGATACCAGAACTGATTACCATGTGGATAATGCCTGCAAACAGTTCTTGACTGATAATAAGAAGCTGCTGGTTTTATGGATGGCAGTTCCAAGATGAATGGACCATATCACCTTTGGAAAACTGCATTCAAACCAGTGGATGGCAGAGTTTTGATCAAGATGATGGAGTTGGTAAATGCGTGCTTGCCTCCTTTCATGACCACAAAATTACAAGTAAACTACATAACAACCATCATTGAGAATCACCTGAAGTCTAGCTTAACATAAGTACTACAGCTAGGGATATATAGAAAAAGCCATATCAAGACTGCTGGGAGAGATGGGGACACAGAAGGGGCTGGTCCACTCTCTATGAGTGGAGATTAAAAATTGAGACGGATATCTTGGCAGCAGAGCTCCCACCTGAGGAGCAAGAGGTCCAGCCCCACACCCAGTTTCCCAGCTTAGGGTTCCAGTGCTGAGAAGAGAAGACTCCACAATTTTTGGTTGTGAAAACTAGCAAGATTGTGGCTGAGTGAAATGGAGGCAACCAGAGTCCCAGGTGTTTGTCTTACTCATTGACTCAGATTTACTCATTGACAGACTCACTCACTCTGAGCTGCAGCACTGGGGCAGTAGCTCCAAAGGTGCCAGAGATATTCAAAGAGTAGGTGGATTGTCTGGTCCAGGATGAGGACTGGAGGGGTAGTTTTCTCCCTGATTTAAGTGGCAGCTGGCCTCGGTTCATAGCTTAGCCTCTCTGAAGCACCTCTAAGCTAAGCACGAGTGGAAGATATCTTTGTAGCTCATACCAAGTGGCCCCTGTTTGGGGCTATCATATGGATTTTGTACTTTTCCTTTAATCTTTTGATGTAAAATGGAAAACTGGGGCTTTTGACATCTTGAAAGTCCCAGGGCATGGACTTACAGTGCTAAAAGCAGGATGGATCTTAGCAAACTAGTTTGGTTACCCTAATTGCCTTCCAAGAACACACATACCAACCTTACCACCGAAAGAAAGGGAGAAAGCTCACTTTAAGCTCTTCCAAGTTAAAAGTTCACAAGAGCAATAACATCACACCTTAAAGGCAAGTTTTCTCTAAACTTTATCCAGTGAATTGCTACTATTTTAAAATCCAGAGCATTGGAAAAAAAATCAACATCGTAGGAAACCTCTAAAACTTCCACGCATTGCCCTATATTTAAACAAGACAGGATGTCCTGCTAGACTGCTTCAACCATTCCTAGCAACATTTTCCCCACTTTTACCTACCAATTCTACGTCCCATCACAGACAGAAACATAGTTTTCTTGCACTTGGGCTACTTAGTCAATATTGTCATTTGTTCATTCTATCCACTATCTGGTTGGATGATTATTTGTATAAGAACTGAAGAAAAGTAATCAGCCATGATCTTACTAAATGACTTCAAACCATCTCTGAACCCTTCATGAAAGAACATAACTTCCTCCTTGGCCTGTTGGTTTATTGAATTGAGATTTACTTTGTAAATTAAATACAGGGATGTACTGAACTTTGAATATAGTATAATGGACCAGATCTTCCTATCTGGACAAAATTCAGTGGAAAACTAACAACGACTAAGTCATAAACACTGTTCCAGTTTGGATTTGACCCCTGAAGAAGTTCCTTCTGTTTGTGGGCATCTACCCTAATGAGTTGGGGAATTAGCTTAGGTGTCTCCTGCTAAAACAAAAGTCAAGTAGCCTATGTGGCCATTTGATGCTCCAACACTTGTGTTCAAAATAAGCCCTTCATTAGTAACCTCTTTAAACATGGTGTCTTAGGTCTGGCCCCGAGTCTGCATACTTCTAAACACTTAGTGAAAATGTCATGGAATTTAACTCTGATTACAGACAAGTGTACTGCTTCACTGAGAATCTATGCCGCCTTAATGCATATCAGTCCTGCTCATCCTGTAGTTCTTAATTTTAATACCATCCTCTCCAGTGTCCCAGTTCAGGTCTCTGTTGTTTTACCTGGCCGCTGCATTATTTTTCCTCCTCAGTGTACTCCCATTCCCAATACCTCTTATCTTTTTCTACCATAGCCAACAGCCCACATTAATTACACAGATGGAGTTAGTTGGAGAATTGCTTGAGCTATTGCAACCACTAAAAGCCACTTCTCTCAAGGATCACCTATTTCCTCTTGCCACCTGCCAACCATAAAACAACTATATGACTTAAAGAACGAGGCCCCTGATTAGAAAAAGTCATCAGGAAAACAGCATTTGCCTCCTTTACCCTGTTTACAAACTAATTTACATCCATATAGTCATTCCATAACTTCTATGTTCCTTCTACCAGTCAATATGTCAGTAGGAGGAGACACATGGGAAAATAGAGGCAACAGAACAAATCAGAGCTGCCTGTGTGTGCCTGGATTATCTAATACAGCAATTTGTCATTGCATGTGCTCTCTGCTTGCAGTGTAAGGAAGCTGGCCCAGGAGCCATCCAGGGCTTGACCAGTAATTGAATGCCTTTCAACCACTAGCAAATTAAATGTATGGACCTTTTCCTACCAAGTGGTAACTCCAAATCCTAGTTATAATATGCTTATTTTCTGGAGGGTCCAAGATTTTCCCTATGAGATTAGTTTACAAATTTGAGTGTGCATGAGGACCAGTGGGAGGGCTTGTTAAACGTGTATTTCTGGGACATACTTCCAGTTTCTTGTTTAGTAAGTCTGTAGCACAGCCTAAGAATCTGCATTTTAATAAGTTCCCAGGTGATGCTGATGCTATCCATCTGGTTGGATGATTATTGGATAAGAACTGAAGAAAAGTAATCAAAGTGACCACACTTTGAGAACTATTGCCCTAGATGAAAGCAGACATTATACTTTGCCCAAAATAGAGCTCACAAATATATTCCTAAACATAGACTCAGATTAAGTTTCTAATTTTGTGGGATAAGTTTTCCATTTTTATGTAAAGCCCTAAACGTTAAATTCTAACTATAGAACCCATAATCTTGAAAACTATGACAAGGTAAAGAGCAGAAAATTATACATTAAGCAAGATTTAAATAGGCATTTCAATGAAGATCTTAAAGGGCTCGAGATATGAGTTATAACTCGAGTTATAATGACTGCAGAACTACAACCAGAGAGCCCAGTCCGTATGATATTGGGAAGGATGGTGTATAATGGGTCCAACTTACATTCCAGCTGTTTCCTCTAACACCTGGAACAGCAGTTGGCAAATTGTGGTCCACAGGCCAAATCTGGTCTGCCACCTGTTTTTATATGGTCTACTAGCTAAAAATGATTTTTAGATTTTTAAGTGGTTGAAAGAAAAAGAAAGATGACTATTTCATTAAATTTGAATATTATATGAAGTTCAAATTTCATTGTCCATAAAGTTTTATTGGAACACGTCTGTGTCCACTGTTTTTGTATTGTCTGCGGCAAAGTTAAGAAGTTGTAACAGAGATGGTATGATCCATAGAGCCTAAAATATTTACTATCTGGTCTCTTTACATTTGCTGACCCCTACTCTGGAGGAAAAAGCAACCACTGAATGAAGACCATGTAAAGCCTGCAAGGGAGTAGTAAAGAACTCTTTGGAGATGTAAGAGTTTATGACTTGAGACATGGACAGGAAAATGCGCGAGTTTCCATAGGATCGTTAACCACTTTTATGTTGCTTATCATTGTGGTGGGCTAAGTTTGCTAGAAAGAGCTTTCCCTTTGCCCTCTTGTCATACCCCTAATCTCTCAGTGTCTCTTATCTCTTACTCATTTGTATCATCCATTCCTGATACCTTAGCAAAAGATTTAGTAACCAGTTCTCTAAACCAGCAGCTGCACTAGGAAAATAAGTCAGTCTTGGTTTGTGTGTATGGTCCCCTTGATGATGGTGAGTCTTCTCTTCACAGTTTTACTATACATATTTTGTTTTAAAACAATTCCATAGGTTGGATAAAGACTTCCAGATAGACTAGAGTTGGAGCGGTGTCAGACAAGAGGTTGCATACTGTTCATTATGGTCACTACAGGCCCTACAAGCTTCACAAGAGTGACATAGTCAACCATTAGGCCAGTGATAAAAAGTGCAGCCTCACAATCTCCTATAACTGGCAACTAATGAAGCATATTAGGTCATAGCAAATTCACCAAGACAACAAACATTCAGCAAAACAAACACAAATAATTTGAGTACTGAACAAATACAGTGTTTTGTGATTGTAGAGTCTGAAAGAATGACTAACAACTTGGAACACTCTTCCAAGCAAACAATTTTAAAATGCTTGATTGAAAAATATAAAATTTTTATTGATAAAGCTACAAGTACATCTGTTCAGACATTTTCCTGAAATTTGTGTATTTTTATAGCCAGGAAAGTGCATGAATTTATTTGTGTACAACTGAAAATTATGAATTAAGCTGATTTAAAAAACAAGAATTTTATTTTTCTACATAGTCTTTAGCTTGACAAATTTTGATCTGTTAATAAGAGGACACAAGCCAAGGAATAAAAAGTCCTGATTCTAGAAAGAGCAAATATATGGAGGTGCTTTTATGGTTTAAAAGTCTTTTGTGGATCTTGGTTTTCTAAAACATGTTTTTAAGTAGAGATATCTTTAATATAATAACTCTTTAAACTTCAAAAGGTGGTTAAAAACATTTATATAATGAAAAAGAAAATTTAACATTTTACTTTAATATTAAGAATGTGATTTGTTTTACTCCATAGAGAAAAATGCAATTGCTTTATGAAAATGTAATATATTGTGGGCTTTCAGTTGAAATGCATTGTAATTGCATTTTCATAGTTATAATTGTTAAAAAATGGCATCTTTTGTGAATTGGTGCTAGTAAAACCTTAGTAAAATCTAAAAAAAAAAAAAAATATGCATCTAGAGGAATGTTTCCACCTGAACATTTTGGATAATATTATTTTATTGATAGGTAATATAGTTTCATGGTTCAATAAAATCAAAACAATCCAAAAAAGTGTGCACTAAAATGTTTACTCTCACTCTTCCCCCCCCCCCCCGGGTCACTCCATTCATCTTGTTTCCCATAGATAACCATTTGTATTAATTACCTGTTTATCATCTTTGTGTTTGTTTTTGCAAGTAAAAACACATAAGAATATTTATTCTTGTTTTCTTGCTTTCTCTCATAACATAATAAAGTAGCATTATAAAGACTCTGTTAGGTAATTTGCTTTTTTCACTTGCTATATAACCTGCAGCTCTTTCTTTGTTGTACATAAAAAGACTCTGCGTTCTTTTTTGAGCTGTGGAGTGCTCTATTGTGTCACTTTATCACAGTCTATTCAATGGATCTCTTATTGCTGGGCCTGCTTATTTCCAAGATTTTGCTGTTGTGTCCTTCAGGAATGTTTTTAAAGTTTTGTCCATTTCTTATTAAAACAACTGGTTTGTTAGTATTTTGTTCTTTCTCTTGTTCTGAGTAAAATTTTAAAGTGTAATATCTGTTACATTTTCCTATTACACATGCATTTCATCTTGTTCAACTTGTTTATGTATTCTAGAATTCTTTTTAAAATCTATATATAATTGACAAATATCATTATATTTGTTTAAGAGTACAACGTTGTATATATTGCAAAATAATCATCACATAATAGTCAAGTTAACATCAGGTCACCATACATAGTTACAAAATTTTCTTTTCTTGTGATGAGAACTTTTAATATCTATTGTCTGAGCAACTCGTAAATATGCAAGACAGTATTAACAATAGTCACCAAGCTGTACATTATATCTCCTTGACATATTTATTTGATACCTGGAAGTTTGTACCTTTTAACCCCCTTCACCTGTTTCTTCTATTCCCCACCCACTGCTTCTGGCAAACACCAATCTGTTTCTTATTTATGAGCTTGGTTTTTTAGTTATTGTTTTATTTTTAGATTCTATATGTAAGTGAGATCATGTGGAATTTGTCTTTCTCTGTCTGACTTATTTCACTTAACCTAATGCCTTCAAGTTTCCACCCATGTTATTGCAAATGACAAGACATTTTTTTTATGGTTGAATAATATTTTATTGTATATGTATATATATATTTACATTTTCTTTATCCATTCATTTGTTGATGAACAATTAGGTTGCTTTTATATCTTGGCTATTGTAAATAATGCTGCAATAAACATAGGGGTGCATATGTTTTTTCAGGTTAATGTTTTTATTTCTTTCAGACAAATACCAGAAGTGGATTGCTGGTCACATGGCAGTTCTTGAGAACCTCCGTTATGTCTTGGGGAACCTCCATACTGTATTCCATGGTGGCTGCATTGTTTACATTTAAGTACGCAAGCGTTCTCTTTTCTCCATATCTTCACCAATATTTATTTCTTGTCTTTTTGTTAATAGCAGCATTCTAACAGGTGTGAAGTGATAGCTCATTGTCATTTTGATTTGCATTTCCCTGGTGATTAGTGAAGTTGAGTACCTTTTCTGTTGGCTATCTGCCTGTCTTTTTGGAAAAAAGTCTATTTAAATCCTCTGGACATTTTTACGTTTGATTTTTTTTTTTTTCCATCAAGTTTAACCCCTCAAGAAATATGAGATTTGCAAGGGTTTTCTCCCATTTGGTAGGTAGGTTGTCTTTTCTTTTTGTTGTTGGTTTCCTTTGCAATGCAGACGAGTCATATTTTGATGTAGTCTCACTTCTTTATTTTTGCTTTTGTTGCCTTTGATTTTAGTGTCAGATCCAAAAATATCATTGCCAAGACTAATGTCAAGGAGCTTACCACCTATGTTTTTCTAGGAATTTTATGGTTTTCAGGTCTCACTTTTAAGTCTTTATCCATTTTGAGTTAACTTTTGTGTGTGGTGTAAAGTGGTGATCCAGTTTTACCAGTACGATTTATTGAAAAGACTGTCCCTTTCTCCATTGTATATTCTTGGCTCCTTTTTCATAAATTAATTGACCACATATACATGGGCTTATTTCTGGAATCTCTATTCTGTTCCATTGATCTACGAGTCTGTTTTTATGCCACTACCATACTGTTATGGTCACTATGGCTTTGTAACATAGTTTAAATCAGGTAATGCTTCCAGCTTCGCTCTTTCTCATGATTGCTTTAGTTATTCAGTGCCTTTGTGGTTCCATACAAATTTTAGCAGTTTGTTCTATTTTCTAGTATTCTTACTTTGCTTTTAGAAGTTGAATTTTTATGATATTAGAATAATGAACATTTATATTTCTATAAAGGGCTCTCAGAAATTGACATTTTATAATAGAATTGTTTTTAGTTAAGATTTCTAATCACACAGACACTATATGAAATAATGCTCATGCATAATCATAAAAACTTGTATTTACATGTATCCTTACTTGGTAATCACGTAGAATTCAAGATATTAGAGATTTTCCTTAAATCTCCTGAGAAAAAAGTAAAGATTTTATTGGTGTTGGTCAAATTTAACACTAATTGGGAGAATGACTTAGATTTATATATTGTAAATTTTGGTATAACAATTGTGATTTTTTTAATATAAGGGGATATTTATTGATCGTTGTAAGAGGAAGACTTATACCTTGTTCAAAAAGATATAAAGGTAATATAAAAAGTTCTAATATTAGACAGGGATTCAATAAAGTAAATATTTAATTGAATATGTAAAAGCATGTAAGCTCTAATATTACTAGTAACTGAATAATAAAAAGCACAGTTGGTTTGCTTATCTAAATCTGTGCTTATGAATCTTCAGCTATAACATGCATTTAATCATTGCACATGGCCCAGAGATGCAAATAAAACTCTTTTACATAACTTTCTACATGTTCTCTTAAAGTGGTGTGACACAACCGATTTATACCCTGCTCTACTAGCTGAATACTGCCACTTAAGAAAATACTAGTAGTCAAACTACTCTTTTTTTATTATTAGTTTTCAACAATTAGCTTGATTGTGGTGAATATCTCATAATCTTTATATCAAAACATCAATTTGTACACCTTAATTATATATAATGTTAATTGTCAATTAAACCTACATGAAGTTGGAAAAAAAGAAAACTTTTCTTGTTTTCTTTTTTCTTTTTATATTTTTCCATCTTTATTGAAGTATAATAGACAATTAGTTGCTTGTATTTAATATTGTACAATTCAATGAGTTTTTTCAATTATAGTTGGCATACAATAATATATCAGCTTCAGTCATTAGCATAGTGATCAGAGATCCACATAACTCGCAAAGTAATCACCCACTAAATCTAGGACCCCTTTTTCCCCTTAACATATTTATTACAATATTATTAACTACCTTCACCAATCTACATTCTGCATCTCCATGTCTATTCTGCAACTATCCATTTGTACCTCTTAATCCTTTGCATTTTTTTATCTCCTAATACCCCTCCCATCTAATAACCCTCAAAATATTCTCTATATCTGTGAATTTATTTCTGCTTTTGTTGTTGTTGTCATTGTTGATTTTTTTCTTTAGATTCCACATGTATGTGAAAACATGAGATACTTGTCTTTCTCTAAGTGACCCATTTCATTCAGTGCAATACCTCTAGGTCCATCAAAGTGATATCTTTTTTCCATCCCTTCCTTTTAGTCCTGTGTGTGTCTTTTAATCTGAAGTGAGTCTCTTGTAGGCAGCATATGTAGGGTCTTATTTTCTTATCCATTCAGCCACTTTATCTTTTTGGTTGGAGCACTTAATTCTTTTCCATTTGAGGTACTTGTTGATAGGAATGTAGTTCTTACCATTCTTTATTCCTGCTTTTGATAGCTGTTTTTTCTTCTTAAAGAAGTCCCTCCAACATTTCCTGTAATACTGGCTTGATGTTGATAAATTCCTTTAGCTTAAATTTGTCTAGGAAGCTCTTTATCTATCCTTCCACTCTAAATGACAGCCTTACTGGATAAAGTATTCTTGGTTGTAGATCCTAGGTTTTATCACGTCGAATATTTGTGCCAAGCTTTCTGTCCTGCATAGCTTCTTT
Source organism: Eonycteris spelaea (assembly GCA_003508835.1). Lineage (NCBI taxonomy): Eukaryota > Metazoa > Chordata > Mammalia > Chiroptera > Pteropodidae > Eonycteris > Eonycteris spelaea. The sequence goes on along the minus strand of PUFA01000079.1, from coordinate 4,569,874 downwards.
TGAGAAATCAGTTGCCATTCTTATGGATACTCCCTTGTAGGTAACTAACTGCTTTTTCTATTGCTGCTTTTAAGATTCTCTCTTTGTCTTTAACCTTTGGTATTTTAATTATGATGTGTTTTGGTGTGGGCCTCTTCAGGTTCCTGGTTTTTGAGACTCTCTGAGCTTCCTGGGGTTGTATGTCTATTTCCTTCACCAGGTGAGGGAAGTTTTCCATCATTATTTCTTCAAATAGCTCTTAACCATCTTGTTTTTTTTTTCTAGTATCTCTATGACATGGATATTTTTACATTTAATAGTGTCCCATAGGTTCCTTAAATTATTCTTACACTCTTGGCTTCTTTTTCTTGCCATTCTGATTGAGTTTCCTTGGCTTTCCCATCCTCTATATCGGTGACTCGATCTTCTCCTTTATTCACTCTGTTGATTCCCTCTGATATACTCTCCATCTCAGATAATGTGTTCTTAATTTCTGACTAGTTCCCTTTAGAATTTTCATTTCCATTTTTATGTTTTTTTTAGCTCTTTTTTAAGTTCTGCCTGAATTCATCTACATTTCCCATAAGTTCATTGAGCGTTCTTATAACCAGTGTTTTGAACTTTGCATCTGTTAGATTGCTTGACTCCATTATTTCTGGATCTCTATTCTGTTCTCTCATATGGTTTCTACTTCTTTGTCTGCCTATTTTGGCTGCCTTCCTGTGTCTGTTTCTATGTAGTAAGCAAAGCTCTTAAGTCTCCAGATCTTACTAGTGTGGATTTGTGAAGTAGGTGTTCAGTGGCACAGTCCTGAGAGGGGTTCAGCTTCAGGCAAAATACAGCCCCAGCCTGTGCCCCTCCAGGGCCACCTGTTAAGATTCAGCAAGCAATCCACAGATGCTGTGATTATATTTGCTTCAAAAGTCCATGCTAGAAACCATGGTCATCTGCCACCAGCGTGAATCTAGGCGCTGCTCAGCAAGCGGCGCCTGACTTGCTGAGGCTACATTTGGATGTGGCTGGGGTGGGGCCGTGAGTTGGGGGAGGCAGAGTTTCAGGGAATCATCTGGGTGGAGCGACCTCTGTTATCCAGTTTGGTGGCATCTCAGCTATGGCATCACTGAGTTTGAAACTCTGAGAGCGGGGAGGGCTCAACGGACACGGGATATCGCTGGCACTTCTGTACTGAGTGAGTCTTTGCTCAGCCCTCACTACAACAACTAAGTGTCCTCTGTAAGTCTCTGGTGCCCCTGATCAGCTGACGGGTGCTGGTGCTCAGAGCGAGTAGGTCCCTCACTGCGAAAATCCGCTTGTGGAAATGGCTCCTTTAAGAGACATCTGCAGCTGCCAGTTCCTGCTAGTATGGCCTCTGTCCCAATCAGATGCTCAGGACTGGGTAGTTTCGTGTCCTTGCCCCATCCTCTTCTCATTGCATGGCTTGTACTCTCTCTCCCTAGTTGTATGGCTTGTTCATCTAGATCCTAGGCAATTTTCCTTGCTGTTTGCTCCTTGTTTCTGTCACAACTTTGATTTGGTCACCAGAGCAATGAACAGAGCCTCTATCATCTGTGCTATTTTCTTTTTCAAAGCTATCCTCTTATAAGAACTTAGGACTACCACCTGCTAGAATGTCAACACCTAATTGAAAAATAAATGGAAACAATGAGACTAAACTGAACATCAGATTAGTACTTAAAAAAACCAACAGAATATTGGATGATAAATGACTTTAAAATTTATTCATTCAAAAATATTTATAAGTGTGGAGTATGTATTAGGTCTAATACAAAGAGTTATCAGCAAGGTGGCTGAATAAGACACCTCTCATATGCATTCCCCTCAACAACAATAATTTGGCATTCATCCACAGAAAAAGTACCTTTGTGGGAACTTTGGATCCAAGTTAGAGATTGTAAAAACTTAGTGTAGTCTAAGGTCAAGAAGAGTCACTTTAAGGCAGACTTACAACTAGGTGCTGACTTGATACCTGAGCCATAAATGCAGAAAGAACTCTGTACCCCTCAGGACTTGGCTTTAGTTCTGCTTGACTTGTCCTGTCAGAGCACAATATACCAAGGGAACTGGGAGGAGTCATGTCCACCTGTGCATTGGATAATAGACATACAGACCTCAGTTCCAGCTATGGACACTAAAGTGGCTGGCAGTCCCTGGAAACAAACTTACCAAACTCAGATTGTATATCTGAAAAGAGCCCTGTAACTAGCCTGTCCTAGATCGGTTCACACAGTCAGCTGACACGAGAACCAATAGGAGACACTGCCATCTGCGCCCCTGGGACCATGAAAGGGCTCTACACTCAGGGGGTCTAGACACACCCCCTCTGCAACCCTGGAGATTCCGAAAGGGCCCTATACTCAGCTCCAGCCCCACCTATGAACAGTACTGCCAGCTCAGGGACCCAGTGGGAGACTTTACTGTCTGCATCTTCAGAGATCCTGTAGTGCCCTGTGCTTGCCTCCAACTCCATCACAGTTATAGTCTTCCATCAGACTTACCCACCCAGGGACCTGGGGAGTTACATCCATTTTGCCTTCATAGCCAGGTCTGTAGACTCAATCATGGCTGTGGAACATGAGGCAGCCAGGGACTTGCTTCCAGCCCTTCCTAGCCAGGTATATGGCCAGTCCTGCCCACCCAGAAACCCATCTAGTGACCAGGCAGCAGCTAGGACCCTCCTGGGAGCCACAACCATTATACACTTGTTAACAGTCTGCTGACTGAGGACCCTATTGTGAACCCTTATTCCAGTGCCACCCTACTGAACAAAGGTACTGAAAATAGTTTCATCTACCTAGGGACCAGACAGGATCCATGCTTACCTGAGCTCCTGGTAACTAATTGGTCAACTGCAGACCCAGCCACAGCCCTATATCTGGCTCCAACCCAGCATGACTGCCCCAGAGGTAATCCCAACAGCCTGGGAAATAGAGAGAAGGATTTACCTAATGAAACCAGTCAAGATAAGGATACTACAAACAAAGACAATGACAGGCCAATATCCCTGATGAATATAGATGCAAAAATTCTCAATAAAATATGAGCAAACCAAATTTAACACCACATTAAAAGGATCATACACCATGATCAATTGGGATTTATTCTTGGGATGCAAGAATAGTTTAAATACACATATCAATAAATGTGATATACCACATTAATAGAATAAAGGGTAAAACTCATATTATCCTCTTAATTGATGCAGAAAAAGTATTTGACAAAATACAACACCCCTCCATGATAAGAAAATCTCAACTAATTGGTATAGAAGGAATGTACTTCAACATAATAAAGGTCTATACACTAAGTCTATAGCTAACATTACATGGCACTCTTGAAGTCCTAGCCAGAGCATTTATGCAAGAAAAAGAGATAAAATGCATTCAAATTAGAAAAGAAGTAAAATCGCCTGTGTTTGCAGATGACATGATCTTATATATAGGTAATCTTAAAGACTCCACCAAAAAAAAACCTGATAGAATAAATGAATCCAGTAAAGTTGCAGGATACAAATTAATATACAAAAATTAGTTGCATTTCTATACATTAATAATAACATATCTGATAGAGAAATAAAGAAAATTCTATTTACAAGAGCATCAAAACAATGAAATACTTAGGAATAAATTTAACCAAGGAGGTGAGAGATCTGTAATTGAAACTATAAGACATTGATGAAAGGAATTGAAGAAGATAAAAAATAATTGAAAAGATATGCCATGCTCATGGATTGGAAGAATTAATATTGTTAAATATTCCAGGCTATACAAAGCAATCCACAGATTCACTGTAGTTCCTATCAAAATTACAATGGCATTTTTCAGAGAAATCAAAAAACAATTCTTAAAATTCATATAGAACTACAAAAGACCCCAAATTGCTATCTTGAGAAAGAACAAAGCTGGAGACATCACACTTCCTAAATTTCAAAACTATACTACAAAAACCTTAGGAAGTTTTGACAAAATGTGACTGGAGGATTTGTAGCCAATTTGACTTTATAGTAGAAAGGTGAGAACATTCCTCCACTTCTTCCATGCTCCCCAACACACATATGTAAGTTGGCTTTGGTGCTTAGCCCCAGAATAGTACTGGCACAACAACAGACACATAAATCAATAAAATAGAACAGAGAGCCAAGAAATAAACCCATGCATATGGTAAAAAATATTTATATATTTTAGGATCCCCACAAATCATGTAGGCCAAGCTTCTCATTTAATGTTACAAATTTTCAACGTGTAAGAATAGCCTTAATCATCAAATTCCAACCACAGACATCGGCTTCTGAGAATATGATGGACTAAGTAAAATAACCATATAATGGATACTTCCAGAAATGCTGCACAAAATGTAGTTTTAAAATATTCTAAAAGCATTGGAAAGCTGACAAAGGTGTAAATAATTTTCAAGCCAAAATCTAAGTGAGAGAAAAATACAGAGTGCAGCATGGAGAAACAAAGGGGTGAAAAATATGAAAAAGCAATTAAGAGACATGGAAAATAGAATGAGAAGTTCTGACATACATGTAAATGGACTTTTAGAAATAGGGGGCATGTAGAGTGGGATAGAGGCAGTGCTATAAGAGATGTATTTTTTTTTTTGAGAATATTTCCCAACTGTTTGAAGTTACCAATTCACAGATATAAGAAGTACAAGAAATCCCAAGGAAGGTTGCAAAGAAAAGAAAAGAAAAAGTAACTAAAAGAAATCCACACTTATAGAAAACCAATGGCAGAGAGAATATCTTACAGGCAGGCCAAGATAAGAGACAGATCACCACCAAAGGAGTTACTGTTAGACTGACACCTTTACTCTCGACGGAAAACACAGATGCCAGAAAACCATATTGTCAATGTGGTGAAAGAAAACAGCTGCCAGCTTAGAGCTGTACTAGGTGAAAATATCTTTCAAATATGAGGGTAAAATCAAGAAGTATTATTTTCTGGCATTCATTATTGATGTAGTGAAGATAGTAAGAATGTTTCACTGAAGTGTACCAAGATTCAGGCCAAATATCCCAGGTCTCGCATCATGGGTTGGGAGGCCCATATGGCTTTTAATATGGCCTGTGTGATTCTCAAGTCTTTGCTTTTGGAGTTTGTTACTCCTTGCCAGGAAAATATGTTCTCTCTGAACTCTGCCATTTCTTGACCTGATAGTTAACGTTTAATACTTCCCTGTGTCATTCATAGATAGCACTGTAAACTTGGTTTAGTAAGATGGAAAGACATCATTCTGCAGAAGAAATCTTCCTTCCCTCTTTGCCCTGCATCAATAAAGCTGCATGCCACAGAGACTGCTGGTTTAGACCCTGGAAAACAAAAACCTTATGTTTTAGTTCTCTTGAACAAATACTGCGACCCCTTTCAAAAGTCAGTTATAAGTATGCTTTATAATGGCTCTTTAGAAACTGCTAACCCGGGCTCTACTTTAAAAAAACTGTGAAGAATATTTTGCCTTGCTGGACTATTTTGTTATTATCATCTTGCTTTTTAATTTAATTTAATGTACCTAAAAGAATCCACTGTTTCTTTGTAAATTTGAATCGTATGACTAAAAAGATCAGGGAAGGAACTGAGGTTGAGTTTTGTAGAAACTTTGTGTTGTGTGTGTTTGCCTCACTTCTTCCTGTATGAGGCTTTTGGGCAAATAATAAAATCTTCTTCAAAGCCTGGAGTCTGAGGTTTTATTTTCTACAATAATTCATCCAAGTTACTTGTAAGCAGAGCAGTTTAATAAGTCCATGATGTAGTGGCTAAGACCCAAGGTCTTCTTCAAGGGAAAAAACATAATCTATAAACTGCCTTCAAAGGAAGGTGAGTTTTGTAGCTGAAGAAGCCCTAATTTTTCTGAGTACCTTGACAAGGTTGTCAAGATGAATTGCTCTGTATAGTTGAGTTTGGTGAGAAATTTGAAGTTGAGGGGAGTGTGTATAAAAATCTGAGAATTAAGAGATAAGAACCAGTGAGGAGCAAGGTATAGACTGATAAAAATAAGAACAAAATATCTTTGGTGAACATATCTATTATCCTAAAGGGAGGATTCTTAACCTTCTATGTGCCATCTACCCATTGGCAGTTGAACAAAGCCTTTTAATTTCATTAAATGCATAAAATACAATCTATAGGATTATAAAGGAAACTAATTATATTGAAATATAATTATCAAAAGTTTAAAAACAAATTTGAGATATGTAATATATATACTTTGTTATCAATTCTCTACATAAAAATATCTAACAGTGCTTCTAATAACCTCCATAGATTTTGAAGTAGTGGTGAGCATAGATAACATATTTCTAGATACAACAACTATGTTGTGATATGAAAATGCCTTTGATTTCTGTTAGTGAGAAATCAGGTACTGCTAGCACTGTTGCCTATATTCATAATGGAAGGCAAGGCTTAACTTCAGTCTTTTTGTCCAGCCAGGTTCATAGATCTTAAGTTAAGAACCCTGCTCTAAGGTGTAATGTAAATTTCCTCCTTCCCTTAGCAGTCTCTAGAAAAGATGACCTGGAATGAAATGCTTCTACGTGAGTGGATTCTCTTAGAGGACTTCAAGAACAAGCAGAATGGGGCGCAGTCTCCAGCCAAGTCTTAACTCCAAGGCATTTACCAATAGCTCAGTGACCGTTGGCTCTGCCTGTCATCTTGCATACACACAATGCAGGTGACTAGCAAGAACATATAATGAATATCCACTTATAAGGGAAATGCACTTAAGAACCAAGAAATAAGTAATTAAATATTTCTCTAAGGTATATTAAGAGCTTTTCTTAGGAAGGCTGAAAGGGTTTTGTGATTTTTCATATCTGCACAGCACTTTTAACTTCTCAAAGCAATTTTTCCATCCATCGTCTAATCTGTTTTTCACATCCACCTTGGGATTTGGTGGTGCAGCTATTATTTTGTTGCTTCTTCTAAAAATATATATTTAAAAAAAAAATTTGCCAGAATCAGAGCAAAAATTTAAGGAACTACCAGTGATATTTCTGAGAAGAGTACAACTAATCTATCCTCAGAGGAAAAATTGAAATGAAATGAAATATTTAACATATTGATAATCTTCCTTTGCTGCTAAAGCACAGGAAAGACAGTACTAAGTTTATTAAAGAACACATTTCTAGGTCAAATTTTTCCAAAAAAAGTATATGCTTATAAAAAATTCAAACAATACAATAGAGATGAAGAGAATACTTTAAAATTTTTCACTTACCTAAATAAAAAAAGAAATCAGGGAAGTTGTATCAGGCTGAGTGTAGTTCAAAGACAGAAATAACAACAGGTCTTTGAGCACAGGCAATTTAATATAAAGAATCGTTAGCCAGGTACAAAGTTAATTAGGTGACTGAGAGGGTAAAATGAGGATAAAGTCAGGGGTGTGAAAATGACCTGTGGGCCAAATCTAGCTTGCTGCTTGTTTTTGCAAATAAAGTTTTATTGGAACACAGCCATGCTCATTAATTTACATAGTGTTTATGGCTGCTTTGTTCTGTAATGACAGAGTTAAATAGTCTTAACTATTAAGGGTATGCAAGGCCTAAAATGATTCCCATCCAACCTTTTGCCTCAAAAGTTTGTTGAACCCTGCAGAGCATCAAGGTATCAAGGAGGCAGCAATTGTAGGAGGCAGCTTCTGCCTCTAGAATGAGAGGAACAAAGAAAAAGAGTTGGAATTATTAACACTAGAAGCTTGGAGGAAGGTTTTGCGGTCTGGCTGTGGCTGGCGTGTCAAGGAGGGGACGCCATTAGGCTGTGCTACCAAGTGTTAGAAAAACTGTAAACCAGTTCCATCTGAGTGAAGAAATGAGGCTCCCAGGGGTTAAGAGACTTGCCTTAAAAAACCGCACAGCTTTAATAGCAGAACTGGAAGTTCTTCCAGGAAACAGGATTTTAGAATTGGCTTAAAAGATGGAAAGAAGAAAGAGCCTGGCAGGCTGGTGGCGTGGGAAGGGGATCCTCACTTAGGGAAGAGCTCAAGAGGGAAAATGCAATGCAAGAATAAAGCGTGGAAGGAAGAATGATCCGAATGCCCAGGTCACACCTCATACAGATTAAATCAGGACCTCTGGGTGTGGCCATTAAGCATCAGTATTTTTGAAAGCTGTCCAAGGGATTTCAATGTGGGGCCAAGTTCGAAACCAAGTGCTTGAACCCGAGACATGTGTGCACTCCCATTCAGAACCCACTCCCTTCCTTCCTGCCTCACTCTGGAATCTTCTCACCTTGGAAGGAACCCACAGTTTGGGGGCAGATGGGACTGCTTCCACATTGGGTGGGGAGGTGGCAATGAGTGGCAGAAAAGCAACAGCTCCTTATCCCTCAGCAGAGACTCAGGCACGCCCATTCCTGGTGCTGTGACCACAGCGGTGAACAACTATTCTCAAACTACTTGCTAAGAGCATCTTGGCTCCATCTCCAGTGTTCTTCATGCAGTCAGGCACTTAATAAAGCTCCTTTCATAGACAGTGAGGTCACTTTCAGAGAAATAGCACTTGTGCAACAGAGGTAAAACAAACCCTTGTGAGGGAGGAAAGCACCTCTACTGACCTTCCTCCTGTGGAATGTGGCACCAGGAAGATCACAAGCCCAGGTAGCTCTGACATGGGGCCTCCTGTGGAATGTGGCACCAGCCCCACTCAAGGGAGGATGGTTGCTGAGCAGCACAGCCTGGGGCTTGCTCAGTGGAGCTGCTAGCTGAGCCTTTGTTGGACTCATCGATGCTTTTCACATGGGAGAACACACTGAAAGAGGGTCTGAAAAGCAAGCCTGATTCTTCTTTGAAATTTTTATCCACAACAAAAGAAGTGCATATGCATTTAAAAAAATGCATTAAAAGAAAATGCTGAAAAGCACAAAGTAGAAAATTATCGCCTGTATTTCACTACCGAGGTATGACTGCAGGTAAAATTGTGAGATAATCGTCCTGGATATGCAATGTGTATATACACTAAAATATAGATAGAGCAAAATTTGGATCATATTGATTGTATAGCCCTGTCTTTTTTTTTTTAAACTTAAATAATATATTTTGAACATTGGCATCTGTAGCATTATTTTTTATGGTTTGTTGGATTCTATTGCATGGATGCATAGCTTATTCATTTATTTTGAAACATTTTTTAGAGCAGTTTTAGGTTAACAGCAAAATTGAGTGGAAGGTAGAGAAATATCTCATGTACCTGCTGACCTTTACATGCACAGCCTCCCCATTATCAACATCCCCACCGGAGTGAGACATTTGTGATAATTGATGAACATATATTGATACGTCATAATCACTCAAAGCCCATAGTTTACATTAGGGTTGACTCTTACTTTCTATGGATTTGGACAAATGTGTAATGATATTTATCCATCATTATAATCTCATACAGAGTTTTTTTTTTTACTGACCTAAAAATTCTCTGTAGAAGAGTTTATTTAATCATTCCCTGTAATTGCACATTTGAATTGATATCATTTCCCATTCTCATTAATAATACTGTGATCATCTGTATAGGTAAGTCTTGATCCATATACTTAATTTTTTTTTCAGTTCTTCTTAAGTTCTAAGCTGTAGGCATTTATATCTTCTATCTCAGGAATCCCCTATCCCCTGGCCAGTGACTGGTCGGAACCAGACTGTCGCACAGCAGGAGGTGAATGGTGGACAAGCGGGTGAGCTTCATCTGTATTAGCAGCCACTCCCCAGCACTAGCATCACTGCCTCAGCTCCACCTCAGATCATTAGGCATTAGATTCTCATAAGAGCACTGGTCTCTGGTGCCAAAAAGGTTGGGGACCACTGCTCTACCTGAACATTTTCCCTCTCTCCAGGCTCCTTAACTTCTACTTATTCCTTCAAGTCTGAGCTTAAAATATCAATTCCTCCAGGGAGGCTTTCTGACTCAAGGCTAGGTTAGATCTCCCTGTTATATACTTTAGTAGCAATTTGTACTTTTCTTTCACAGCACTAGCACATTTATTTGTCTTGCTCTCTACTAGGCCTTCAAACTTTGAATAGTGTCTGTCCACAGTAGGAATCCAAACATTTGCTAATTGAATTCATATGGACATCAATGCTTCTAAGCTGAGTTTTCAGATATCTTGTCATCTTTTAGAGAGAGAGCTTTAGAAGACCGATTTAGCCTCGTTCACCCACAGTCCTAAGGCCGGAATGCACAGGTTGCAGGTAATTAAATCAAGGCCAGAGCCTGAACATTCCAAGTGTTAATTAACTGTGCTTGCATGATTGCCAGTTAGCAATACTAATCCAGGCCCAGAAAGCATACTTCGGTATCCTTAGAGGACAAATTTATTTTTGCTAGAGGAAAAGCTACATATTCATCTATCCATCCACTCACCCATCCATTTATTCATCTATTCTATATAGATTGAACATACATTATTCGTTTGCTCAACAACTATTTATGAGTTTCTGTCTACCATTTGCCAAGTATGACTCAAGTCTCATTGAAAATAGTGAATAATGTTTTTCTCTTCTGGAGCTTATAATTCACCTATTGTGTAGAAAACATTGTCTATCAATTTAGAGAATATCTATGGTGAAAAGGACATGGTTCTTACCCCTAAGGAACTTACTGTCTATCTATGAGTTATGGCAAGCACACAAATATCCGGAACACAAGTAGAAGATATAGGGAGCTAGAAACTAAGAATTGTGGAAGACTATAGCATTACTTCCTTTCTGATGGAATTTCCATGTCCATATATAATTTCGACTCTTGGTTCAATGGTGGCTCTTCACTCAAGCTAATCTATACCTCCCTGATGTTGTCGATTGGTCTAGGAAAGGGAAATGACCAAGCTTGGCCAATCTGCTTCCTTCTCTAGAATATTTCATACTAAAATCGAGAGTTTCTATTTCTTTCTAAGGCATACATTTTGGGAGAGAAAGTTTTAGGGAGCAAGCTGCAGGAAGCATGCTTTTTTGCCTTGTGGAGAAAAACAGGCCATAGTGAGAGAGAATGGAGCCTAAATGAAGAGATTCAGGAGATAGAGTCTGCTGGCCTTTAATGCCATGGTTCTGGTTGTTCCTGCAGCTCAACTGTAATTTCTCCCTTTTGTGTGTGTGTTGTTTGTTCAAGCCTTTCTTATATATCAATAGCCAACAAACATATTCACCACTGGTATTCATTAGTTAGGGTTGGGTTTGTGTCACTACAAATAAAAGAATCTCTTCTAAAACTGAAGGCTTTTCAGAGGAGGTGAAATTTGAGCTGACTCTTAAAAGATGAAAAGGATTTAGTGTTTTAAATTTTGGCTTTTGCTCTGAGTCTGAGCTACCAAAGAAAAATGAGTCAAATCACATTTCAATTTTCATTTTGTACTTTTTAAAAATTGAAATAACCTTTTTTTCCTGAATATAATGAAAGTATAAAAATTTCAAATAATAAGAAAAGAGTTAATGTTCATCCCTATCTCCACATAATCCCATTCTCCAGGAATAACCATTGTTAACAATTTGGGATGATCATCCAATATACAATATTCTATAATCTGCTAGTTTCTCATTGTGGGCATCTTTTTAAATGTTTTTATTTTAAAAAACTTTTTATTTGGAAATAATTTCAAATGTATGAAAATTTGAAAAATTAAAACAAGACCATTAGAAGAAAACCTACCTAGATTTATTTTATACCATTTGTTTTATCATTTGCTCTTTCTCTTCGAATTATTTGAAGGCAAGTTGTATATATTATGGCATTTTACCTCTAAATTTTTTAGTGTGTATATTCTAAGAACAGGGGTATTCTCTTATATCACTACAGTATAGTTATTAGCTTCATAAATTTATTTTGATACAACACTTATATCTAACCTACTGTCTACAGTTTAGTTTTGTCAGTTATCCTAATAATGTCCTTTATAAATAGCATTCTTTCCTTCCAACATAGGAGTTAATCCAGGATCAGCTATTGTATTTAATTGTCATGTTTTCATACCCTCTTTAATCTGGAACTTTTTCACAACCTTTCTTTGTATTTTATGGCATTAACATTTTTTTGTTATTGTTGTGAAATAGAAAGGTCCTCATTTTGTGTTTTTTGATATTTCCTTGTGATTAGATTGAGGTTTTGCATTCTCTGCCAGAATACTGTATAGGTGATATTATAGTCTTTTCAGGGTATTACATCTAGAGATAATTTACGTGCTGAAAAATGCAAGAATCATGTTTGTATCTTGATCATGTTTTTGCATATTGATACATCCATATAACCAACAAAGGTAAAAATCTAGAATACTTTCTGTCCACTCAAGAAGTTTTCTTGTGCTTCTTTCCAGTTAATGCCCATTCCTACCCCCATCCTGAAGGGAGCCATTATTTTTCTTTTATTTCTATATACTAGTTTTTCATGTTCTTGGATTACATATTAATAGAATTATGCAGTTTGTACTCTTTAACATAATTTCACACAATTATGTTAAATTAAGTTAAAGTTAACATAATTTTTTGAGATTCTTTTATGTTGTGTATATTAGTAGTTTACTTTTTAATTGTCATTTAGTATTCCATTGCGTAAATATACCACTATTTGTTTATCCATTTTCCTGTTGATAGGGAATGTTTTCAGTTTGGTGCTATTATGAATAAAATTATTATGAAGAACTTTTTATAAGCTTTTGTAGATATATAGTTTTATTTTTCTTGGGTAATTAATTTAGTGTAGAATTGCTGGGTCATAGAGAAAGTTTATGCATACATTTTTTAGAAAGTGCTAAATAGCTTTCCAAAATGATTCTACTACATTTCACTCATACCTGCTGTTTATGAGAATTCTAATTTCTTCATATCCTCACTAATGCTTGTAGTTGTCATTTTTTCATTTTAGCTCATTTTGGTGATTGTAGCAGTATCTCTTTGTGGTTTCCATTTGCATTTCTCTGATGGCTAAATATTTTAAATGCCTTTTCACATGACTTTTGATCATTTGGATATCTTCATTTGTGAAATGCTTTCTTAAGTCTTTTACTTATTTTTTTCCCACTGGGTAGTTTGGCTTTTCTTATTGATTTATGGGAGTTTTTTACATATTCAAAATACAAATTATCAGATATATATATAAGTGAATATTTTCTCCCAGTCTATGGCTTACCTTTTAATACTTTTAATGGTATCTTGTTATAAACATTTTTCCTTTTGACTAACTCCAATTTATCAATTAAAAATATAACTTCAGCTTTCACATTTTATATATGCATCTCAAATTAATTTTTGTGTACAGCGAGAAACAAGGGTCAAAGTGCTGTCCTGCGTATGTTAGGCTCTCGCCTCTAGCAGGATGCTGTACGCCAGGCACTGTATGGCTGTGGATATCTGTCTCTGGTTTTCCAGCTCAGCCCCAGCTGTCACTACACACCCAGTAAATACTGTATGGGGAAAAATCAGTGGACAAAGATAACTAGTTCTTCATTTAAAGCTCTCACACATTCCAATATCTTTTGCCTGCTCACAAAGTTTTTTCAAGCTCCCCCGGTCTCTCCTTGACAGTGTGAAGTTCCTCTGTCTATTACAGGCTGGATTCTCTGCAGGCACATGTCAAGACTCAGCAGATATCTCCAGGAATATTTTTGAATCCTCCCCTTTTCAGTCATTGTTATCTTGATTTGTCCATATGTATGCTGAATGTTCATTGCTATCTTGCTATAGCAATTCTCTTGTTATTTATGCTTATAATGCCCTGTTCTTAGTAAGGATTGCACTCCTCTGCTTCTATTTGCCTGATAGTCATTTTACTCCTAATTATTTTTTGTTTGTTTGTTTGTTTTTGTTTTTGTCATTTTGTTTTAGGTGAGCTGACCCCTTTCAGTATTTCCTGCAGTGCAGGCCTTGTAGTGGAGAATTCCCTCAATTTTTGTATGTCTGGAAAGGTCTTAATTTCTCCTTCATATCTAAAGGAGAGCTTAGCTGGATACACTATTCTAGGCTGGTAGTTCCTTTCGCTTAATAGTTTAAATATTTGATTCCATTCTTTTCCGGCTCGTAAGGTCTGTGCTGAGAATTCCGATGATAATCTAATGGGTTTTTCTTTATAAGTTACCATTTGCTTTTCCCTGGCTGCCCTGAGAATTCTATCTTTGTCATTGACTTTTGATAATTTTAATACAATGTGTCTTGGTGAAGGCCTTTTTGGGTTGAGATCATTGGGTGTTCTATTGACTTCTTGAATTCCAAGCTCCAGCTCATTCCTTAGATTTGGGAAATTCTTGTCAACTATTTGTCTGAAAATGCTTTCTAGTTCTTGCTCCTTTTCCTCGCCTTCAATAATTCCCATTATTCTTATGTTTCCTCTCCTGATGATATCAGCTAGTTTTTGTATTTCTCTTTCATTATTTTTCATTCTTTGGTTTCTTTCTTTTTCCTTCTGATTTATTTTAGATTTCTGTCTTCGATATCACTGATTCTTTCCTCCATTTGGTCAACTCAATTTCCCAAGCTTGTTATTTTATTTTTCAACTCTTGTAGTGTGTGTTTTTATCTCCAGAAGATCTATTCTGTTCTCTTTGAAAGTTTCAATCTCCTTGTCCTGCTCATCTAGTTATTTTTTTTAATTCCTGAAATTGTCGATATGACTCATTTTGGAACTCACTGAGCTTTTTTAGAAGTACCATCCTGAATTCTCTGTCATTTAAGTCGCATATTTCTATGTCTGTAAGCTTATTTTCTAAAGATTTTTCTCTTTCTTTCTGAGATGCTTTGTCATCTTGGTTGTGCATGGTGTTTAATGGGTATTTCTCTGCCTCACTGTCAATGGAAGTGTATTCTGCTGTTGTTTCCAGAAAGAAGATTTATTATATAAAGGTCTCTTTTTTGCCTGTTGCAAAAGAGCTTTTTTTTTGGTTTCAAGTAAGTGACATCTAAGCCTCCTGGATCCCTGCTTTATATAAAGCCTAAATAATGCCTTTTAAAATTTTCTTGTAGAAATTTAACTATGTTCACTACTCTCAGTTTCAGTCCCTGTCAGTGTCAGCGACAGTCTCAACAGCATTTGCTCAGATTCCCCTGGGGCTCTGCGGTATTCCAATTCGGAGGGTATGGCGGGAGGGGCTCTCTGGGTTGGGAGTTGGAGGCTGTGGCTTAGATTCAGTTTTGCAGCTGGGGCCAGTAAAAATCAACTGTTGTTTCTCTGTGGTCCCATCCTGCTTCTCTGCTTTCTGCCCTGATGACTGGGCATTGCTGCTGGCCACGGGGAGCTCATAACTTTCCCAGGCAGGGTTGTTCAGTGAAGTTGCCGTACCTTCACCCCTCCCCTTCCTCCTGCAGGGAGCTCTGGAGAATGCAGAGGAAGCTTCTTTATTTCTCCCAGTCCACCGCCCGACACCTGGGGTTCTGACCTGTGGTAGCTCTTATGCACAGATCCCACACTCAGAAATGCTTGTGTGAAGTTTGGGTGTTTTTTGTTCAGTTTTTAGATGTTCAGCTTATTGTTGTTGCAAGGAGGAAGATCTGAGGACGTCTCTCACTCTGCCATGTTTCCCCACTAGTCCAGCATCTCCAGGGAAAAAAGCAGCCCTGATCTCTTCTCACCCAAGGAGGAAGTCCCATCCTTTCCTGGCACTTTGTTCCTTTAGAAGTTGCTCTCACCACTCTCTGAGATCATTTAAAAATGTATATATACATATAAAAGCTTATCTGCTTTTTTACTAGCTGTTACAGTGAGTATGATGGTCCATTACGATTGTTTACATCAGAACCCAAAGCTAGAAACCTAGTTTCGTGACTTTCAATTACTATCAACATATTAATTCTCAGTTCTCTATTTTGATGAGTCAAGACTTTGTTAATGAACCCCAGAACTTCATCCGTTGTTATCCTAATGTTCCAAAAACTTCTTTTTAAAAAATTTATAGTAGGTGACATTGATTAACAAAATCCAATAAGTTTCAAGTGTACAATTCAGTCATATATATATTGCATTGTGAGTTTGCCACCCATAATTAGATTTCTTTCTGTCACCACACCATAAACTTCTTAAATTTGCATATCTTACATGGAAATCACCATCTTTCCCTGCAAACCAGCTGCTACCTGGAAGTTCTTGCCTTTAGAAATACCATTTCCACTCACCTGGTGACCCTGGACTTTCTGACTCTTCCTCCTCTCTCGCCACCACATTAATGGGCTACTAATTTCACTGGAGTCTGTCTCTAAAATTATCACATATCCCAGTCTCTGTCACTGCTCTACTCAAGGCATTCGTAGTCACTGTCAAAACCATTGTAATTGCTCTTAACTTAACTCTGGTTTCTCTCTCTCCTCACCACCTACCCTCCCACACACATTATCTTTCTGACTAAGAGTGATCTTGTAAATTAATAAATATCTTTTTCAATAGTCAAATATGATTGAGTCACTCCAAGACTTACAAATTCCTGACACCTCTCTTAATTTCCACAGAACAAAGTATAAATTATTTAGAATTCAAAGTCCTTCATAATCTACCCTAAACTTATCTTTCTAGTCACATGTGCAGTCATTCCTATTTAGATGTTCAGGGGCCACTGATGTTGCACAGCTTCATGGGACACCATTCATATGGTGTTTCTATATAAATGGCATCCTGTGGAATGCAGTATCACTTGAATTTTACAGTAAAATAGCCTGGTTATTTTTTAACATCTCTGGATTACTCTCTTTTTCCTTAAAGAGAAAGTACAGTCACACTTGTGAACTCTTTTCTCGTTTTACCTAGAATATCCTTCCTTAGCTTCACCCTGGGCAAAATTCTCCTTCCTGCTCCAAAACCTAGCTCAGAGGACTTCTAGCCATTTTAGGTTTTTCTAACAGTCCCTTTACTCTACACAAAAGAATGAATTACTCCATCACGACATTTTGTTATTGGTACTTGTTTATATATCTATCTCTCCTGTTAGGTGGTTAGATTTTGGGGAGAAACTTATGTGGTTCTATACCCCCATCATTTAGGCTGAGTAAGTCTTTGCTAATTTGAGCTGAAAATTTTTTACATGGACAGGGTGTGACTGACTGTTGAGAGTTTTGTGAATATCATTTTGTGAAAGATGTATTTTATCTTGTAGACCGTGTGGAGGCATTAGGAATGGAGCTGGGTAGGTGGTGAGTGATAAAATGGACTCTGCCATGCTTAAGAAAAATGAGGTAACATCAAACAAAAGAACAGTCTAGTTATGTGTAGAGGTAGGAAGGGCAGCTGAGTGGCCTGCCCAATCCACCTACCTCAAACATTATAGTCATGTAAAGATATTATTCCTGCAGAGGAGAACAAAGAGCTAATTTCTGAATTGCTCTCATGTTAGCTTTCAATTTTAATGTTTCATTTAATGTTCCAATGCTGATTGGTTTAAAACACCCTGTAAGCACATTCATACATGTTTCTTGATGACATCGGCTGGGCTGGCTCTGTGTATAAGAGCAGAGTCTTTATTTATGACATGGCTATGTATTCTACTCTCTGCGGGAATATGTGAGAAAATAACCTCTCAGCTCAAGGGCATGTGTAGGTTCAGTCTCTGCTTTGCTTCCTCATATGACTCCTCTTTTCCTAACTGGGTCCCACTGACTTCCCTAACAGGACCAAGGCTTCTTCCAGGCTGAATATGGCAGGAACTGATTTCATGACAGAACCAGCCCATCTTTGCAGCTCTTTTGCTCCTCTCCCTTTTCCTTATTTGTTTTCTTTATTTTTCCCTTGGTCCTGATTTTCTATTTCATTAATCCCATTGTATATTTCTTCTTCTGAAAACCACGTTAAATGCATTTTGGAAAAAGGCAGGCTATAAATAAAACCAAGAAAAAAAATGAAAACATGCTTTTAAAATAAAGCAATACATATATATTATAGAAATTTTATGAAATGTAGACAGGTATAAAGAAGAAAAACTATCCATCTAGAGAATACCAGTAGTAAAATTTTGGTGCATATTCTTATATAAAGAATTTATATAAAATAGTACATATTTTTATATAAAATGTATATAATGCATTTATACATTATAGTTACACATGCATCTATATTTATATATTATATGGATAGACATATATCTATATCTACACATACATCTATATCTATAGACAATGATATAATTATAGAAATATACACACGCAAATTGATCAAATTTGTGTTTTAATGACAATAAGACAATTTGTAAATACTGTTTCATAGCTTTTTTTTTTAATTCAATAATTTATCTCTCTACATCAGTATGCATCTATCCAGATAAATGCAGTGGAATGAAGTTGGAGCATAGACTTTATTTCTCTCTATGTCTAATAAAGTAAAAGCAACAGACCAAACAAAAACAAATTCAAGAAAAGAAAACAAACCAACAGCGACCACACAGAGAACCCTATTCCTTCATAAACTTCTGAAACGATGGTCAAAAAGAAATACCCTTCTCTTTCCAGCTCCTAGAAGAACCATATTAAAAAAGAAGATTAACCAACAAAGTCATGAGAATTTTTGCAAATATCCTCTACTTGGAAAAGAAGAAGAATAAGAATTGAACATAAAGTTCTGGATTTTTTCTGAGGAAGTAAAAACAGCTGCTGGGAAGAGATGGGTGAAAAGAAGTAAATAACTGGAACTGACAGTCCCATGTGACACACAGTCTCCAGAGAGTCACACTGAATTAAGAGTATAATCCAAAGCTGAAGTACATGACTGATGTTGACTACTTTATTAAGTACGTATCTATGAACTCTTTTATGGGACATTTAACTGAATCTCACATGAGAGAGGTCAGAACCAAGTTTTCTAATGAAGATTATACAGAGCCCAAGTCTATCACTTCCTCTAGCTTCAAGCAGATAGAATTTCATACTGAACTCTCCAGTTGAAGCATGGAGCAATGGGAAACAGATTTCAAGTGGGAGGGGGTTCAAAAAGAGTTCATTTACCTTCCATCATTGGATAAAGCTTTCCTGTTAAGCATGAGCAAGATCAAAAGAAACTGTGTGGCACTTAGGTCAATGTATTATAGCAACCAAAATAATAGTAATAATAGAAAAATCATAATAAGTAAAAGGAACATAGAATGCAATAGACAGCTGAAAAATCCATTCTGTGGAAACATAATCTAGGAAACAGAAGAAAATACTCTGCAAATACTTCATTCTATACAAGAATTTAACAAGAATTTGAATTTGATTTTAAAAGAATTCAAACATTAGATGCTAAAACATTTAAATGAGATGGAAATGGAGGAGGCGAAGCTAATGAATGAATACAAATAATAAGCTAATAAGCACTGTTACTAAAGAAGTTAATAAGGAAATCAGAAATAGGAAGAAATAGAATAATCATGGATAAAAATGTAATCATTGAAATCCAGGAAAAGCTAGTGATAATTTTAATAGATTTAAGTGATTTAGAAAGAGATTAAAGGAATTGAAGAAAGAGAAGATAACAGCTATGAAAGAGAGAGAACACTAATCAAATATTGATAAATGTGAAGTAGAGAACCTAACAAATGGTATAGAAGCAATTATTAAATGATTCAATAGAAGAAAAATTTACCTGAAAGGAATACCTCAGTTTGATGCAAGAGACAAGCTATGTTATAGAAAAACATTGGTCTGGATAGTAGACTCTGAGATGTATACTTTTAAATTTATCGGATAAGGAAAAAAGATACCATTCTATAGGTCACTGTGCAGAACATGGAAATCTTTTGAATGAGGATCAAGTTATCTTTAGATTTCCCATAGCAATATTCAATAGAGCAATCAATGTCTACAATCATACAAGGGACAGTATAACACAAAAAATACATATCAGCAATTAACAAACATTAAATAATCAGGGAATATGTATATATGAGCCATTCTGCAAGCAAATAAATCAAAGAGTTTGTGATAAAATTCAGTAGACCAAGAGACAAATGGAGAAAACGTGGGGCGGGGAGGGAACTAGTAAAATAATACATGCAAGATCACAGTGAAATCATACCTACAAAGTTTTGAGAAAGTGTGACTCGAGATTTTATAGCCATTTTGACTTTATATTAGAAAAGTGAGAACTCTCCTCCACTCCCTCTATGCTCCCCAACACATATATGTGGGTTGGCTTTGATGCTTAGCTCCAGAACTCTTGCAAAACAGAGCTGAAGTCCACCAGGGATGAGCAGAAGCTATGGAAACCTTCTTCCTCTGAGCACTGCGGCCTTTGTGCCACCTCTTATTCTAGCCTGAGTAGCTCTTCCATTTTTACTTCCATCCTTTTCTTGCTCTGCCAATAGGAAGGGTATAATATTGAGTGTAGAGCTTTTGCATTAGGTTTACAAGTGAGGTTGGACTATAATGTTACTTTCTCATAATGTCCTTATAATGTTTTCTAGTCAAGATAATGTTTGCCTCATAAGTTAGAGTGTATTATTTTTATTTTAGAATCTTTCAATAGTTTGAGCAAGATTGAAGTTAATTTTCTTTAAACATTATAATGTAATATGAATTTTTACTTGTGAATTTCTATATTAATAGCCTCGTAGTAAGAAAGCATAGTTGATGATACCAGTTCTTTGAAATTTACTGAGAATGCTATCTTTTCCTTCTCCAATAATTTTAAAAATATACATCTTAGAGTCAATTCTTACAAATGATTAATGTGTGCTTCAAAAGCTCTTTCTTAATATTGGGTCCAAAGTTATATATTACATGGCTATTAGGTCAAGATTGTTTATAATATTGTTTGAATCTTCTGTACACTTATTTATTGTTTTCTGCTTGAAACCATACACTTCTGAGACAGGTATGTTAAAATCTCCCATTATGATTTTGAAATGTTTACTTACATGTCTCAGGAGTCTGACAAATTTTGCTTCACATTTTTCGAGTCTTTGTTATTAGATGTGTACTATGCCAATTAAATCAATCTTATATCAAGTGTTAATAAGTTAAACTTTATTTCCAGAAAGGATTTATGCTTTAAATAGATTTTTCTGGTACTGGTATAACTTCAATAGTTTTATTTTGGTTAATATTTACCTGGTATAGTTTTTCCATTCTACGATTTTTATGTTCTTCAACTTTTCGATATCCTTATTTATCTTATTTACATGCTTTTGTAGATAGCATATCATTAGATTTTAAGAAAATTCTGACAGTCTATGAATATTAATACGCACACAATTATTTATATATGTTATTATTACTTATGGATTTAGATTTATTGCCACCATCTTATGTTGTGTGTTCTATTTGTTGTGCCTTTTCCATTGTGGTTTTCCCTCTTTTTTAGGAGAGATTGAATACTGTTTCTTATTTAATTTTTTTCTTTTGTGGTTTCAGAAGTTACACATTACTACTCCTATTCTTTTAGTAATTAGTCTAGAAATCATAACGTTAATGCTTAACTGGTTACATTTTAAAGTTAACCAATGTGTTTGCTCCAATCGCAGATAATGAATGTCAATTCTAATCACAGCCTTCTTTCCTCATATGTTGTTTTTGCTGTATATTTTCACCGTAATCTTATTTTACTTTCTCTTCATAAGGGGTTATCATTGTTTGATATTTATTTAATTATTTATTTTTGTTTTTATAATATATAAATGCCCTATGTTTCAAAAAATCAAAAGACAATATATAAGGGGAAATTCAATCAAAAATTCTTTCTCTTATCACTGACTATAACCCACCTCCTCACATACTTCCCCACACAGATTTTTGTAGTCTCTGGTGTTTCTCAATATTCATACAAAAAGCTATGAATAGAAATTCTTATTTTTTATTTACCTACTTATACAACAGTCAGCATACTAAAAAAACTGTTCTTTGTATTTTATTTTGATTTTTTAAATTTAACAATATACCTTAGAAACCTTTAATATCAATACATAGAGATTTTCATTATTCATTTTTATATGGCTGCACAAAATTCCACTGTATGGATGTACAGTAATTTATTTATTGAGGCCTTTATTGTTAGAAACCTGGATTGTCTCCAGTCCTTTTCTGATATGAACAATGATGCAATGGATACTTTATATTGTAAACACCGTCATTTTATAGGAGGGCAGTTCAAGCTGGAGAACAAATTCCAAGAATTGTGATTGCCAGTACAGGATATATGCATTTTTAATTGAACAGATTTTTTTTCAAATTGACGTGGTGGATTTGGTTTGCTAATACTTTGGTTAAGATTTTTTTATATCTATGTTCATGAGAGAGATTAACTTGTAATTTATTTTTTATTTTTTATTTTTTTTGTCATTTTCTGGCAGGTTTGAGTATCGGGATTACATTTGCCTCAAAAAATGGATCTGCGATGTCCTTTGTTTACTTTTGTAGAATTTGTGCGATATTGGCTTTATTTTTTATTAAATATTTGATAGAATTTTTTAGGGAGGCCGTCTGGCCCTGGAGTTTTCCTTGTGGGAGGTTTTTAATTACAGATTCAAAGTTTTAATTGAGTTATGTAGTCTGCCATTACTCAAAGAGAAAACTACCTGGGGCCTCATTATATATAGAAAGACACTTTCAAAGGTAAACAAATTCAGGCTGATGATTTTTGTCTCAGTACAGAAAATAAATTAGAGTGGTCCAGATCATAGCCTCAGACAAGGTTAATCTGATTTGAATTCTAATGCTGACACTTAGTGTGTGAATGTGGAGAAATTATTTAAACTTTCTCCTTCAGTTTCTTGTATGTGAAGGAGAATAATAGTAGTGCCTACCTACCTCATTGTGATTTCAAAGATTAAGTAAATTAGTGCAAGCAAAAACCTTAGAATATTTCTAGGCACATTAAGGTTACCATCTAAGTGTTCATTTCTATAATTTGAAGCTACCAGAGTATTCTGGTTTATGTTGAGAAGAGACTTGTATTTTAACTTTTGTTCCTTTAAATTAATTTGTTTTTCCTTCCTTGCCACTTTTATGATCTGCTTTTTGTTTGGGGATATTTTCCAGTTTGATTACAGTATATCTCAGGATAATTTTGGATAATCCCTTCTTTTAACCTGTCCTCTTTCTTATTTTTTAAATCTGTAGATAAGAATAATTTATCACTTTTATAAAATGTTTTGCTCTTATTTCTTCAAAGATTGCTTCTGCCTCATTCTCCTTCTCTTTCTGGAATTCTAACTATACATATGCTGTATCTTCCTAATCCATCCTTCATGCTTTTTAACATTTTTGGGGGGGGGATTTTTTCATCTCTTTGTGCTTAATTTTGGATAATCCCTTCAGTTCTCACTTCCAGTTCATTACGTTTCTTTTCAGCTGTGACTAATCTGCTATGTAGCCAGTCATTGAAGTTTATATTTCAATTATTAAAATTTTTTGGAAATTCTGTTTGGTTCTTATGGAGATCTGTTTAAGTATACTTTATACTTCAAGCACTTTGCTCATTTTCAAGTGTCTCTCTATTTCTTTAAGCATGTTAAACATAATTTTAAAGTATGTGTCTGATAGTTCTACTGTCTGAATTATTTCATGTTGCTTCAGCCCTCTCTCGCTTTGGCTTACTCTCAGTCGTGGCACCTAGTTTCCTTATATGTATTTGGACATTAAATGCTAGCCTTCTTATTTTTCTTGGAACTTCATCCATAAGAATTTTCAGGGGCCCGAGATGAAGGTGCATTTGCTTCTGCTCTGTGTTATCGCTGTCTGGGATGCTTTGAAATTATATTTTTGGCTTGAGGTTTTTCAAACCTGCAGAAGTATAAATTTGGGTTGCCAATTTAAATAAAATATAAATTTAATAAGTAGAATCAAGTAAAATGAATTCTAATACTTTTATTTCTTCCCTCTCTTTAATCCCCGCTCCCGCCTCTGGCAACTGCTACCCCTGACCTATGGATGCTGCCGTTTCCCTTTAAGAACTGGATCTCTGAAGGTGGAGTGTCTCTTCCCACACGAGCAGGGGTGAAGGTGGGGTGGGGATGGGGGGTACCCACCTGAGGTGGACCCAGGACCTTCTGGGTGTAAAACAGAGTGCTAACCACTACACTATGGAGCCACCCCCAAATTCTAGTACTTTTAAAATAACATTTAATAAATATCTACCTTATGTTCAAATGTCCATATGTTTGTCCATCTACTTATTTATCTATTTTTCTCTGTGTGTATATGCTTGGAGAGTTATCTGAAATAAAATCTATCTCAGTATCAAGTTTATTCCTAGGTAATGTAGTTTAATGAGTTTCCTTCTTTGTCCTATTTTGTATGGTTTAATTTTATTTTATAATGACCACATACTTTCCCCTAAAACAATTAAGTCCTACTTTAAAAGCAAACAAATATGCCAACACTTTGATATATTACAATATTTTCCCTCAGTCTGATCTAAACCATCTTGTTTGGTCTCCCCTGTGCTTCTGCTCTAACTAGATTCTTGCCTTGTACTCTGGGCCTGTCTCTCTTTGTAACCTTGGGTCAGAATTCAGTCTCCGATTTCTAATGCAGCATCTCTGGCTTCACTACTCGCTGACAGACTTTTATGAAGTCTGGCTCCTTGGTTTTCAAATCTGGCCTTCAGGGAAAGTCCTTTTGCCAGGAACTGCCGTCCAGTAGGTCATTCTCGTCAGATTCTTGGTGCTGACTATTGTCTTGGCGTTTCCTCAGGCGTCTCTGGTTAATCCCTCCAGATGATGGGCTCTGCTGGCTCAGCTGAAATCCTCCCTGTACCTTCCACTGGTCCTGAGCTTCCTTTAGGACAAGGCTACTTATAGGTGCCAGCTGGTCTCTCTCTAAATCTCTCCCTCTCTTCTTTTCTTCCTCTCTCACTCCCTCTCTTTCTCCCTTTCATCTCTCCTGACCACTCCCCTTCGCATCCTGTTCTTTCCCTCTCCATTCTAATTTGTCCTCTTTCTTTCCCCTCTCTTTTTATTCACTCTCTCTTCTTTTTCTTTTTCTTTCCTTCAGCCCTGCCTTCCTTGCTTTCATTCTCCTTTCCTATTTTTTTTATCTTCTCCCATTTATTCTCATTCTCTCTACTTGTTTCTTATTCATAAAATAATCTTTACAGAATTAATTGCAATTGTAAAATCTGAGTTGTTTAGCATACTGTTGGATACATAGTAAATGTTGTCTCTGTGGGGGTCATTACAATGATTATGTGTTTATTAACTTGTTCATTCATTCATTCATTCATTCACTCCTTCAACAAACATGAATGATCCTACCATGCACCAGGTACAATGTTAGGCATTCATGGTTACATTGAGGATTCAGACATGATTTCTGTCCTCAAGGAGCTCACAGCCAAGTAAGAAGAGTAACAAAGCAATGGACAAATAGTGTTTGGTTAACTGGTGACCTCTGCCCATGTGTTCAATGTATTTGTCACCTTGTGTACAAAGGCCATGGATTGTCAAGCCTGTGGTAGAATTCAAGAGAACCACTCTATGGCTCGTTAATGTTTCCTGCTGAAGGATTTGTTATCTGAGCTGGAAGGTGGATAACATCAACAGAGTGTTACAGTCAAAGAAGATGGATTTTATTCCTTAAATAAATAGATCTTTTTGGTTTGTTTAAAACTGTAAGCCATCCCACCCAGACTCTAAACCTGGGTCGCTCCTGAAGCAGAGTTTACAAAATCTATATTTGAACCGTTTTTAGAAACAAGGCAGTAGATAGGAAATGATAAGATCATTCATGATTGTTGAGGCAGTGGTGTTTGCAGGAGGCAAGCTGGGCCTCTGTAAGAACTAAGATTTCTTTTTACAAAGAATCACCGTGCGTTCTGTAATTTTCATTATGACCAAGATTTGAGCCTCTAGCACATCTTGTCCAGACCATTTTGCCTTTGCAAAATAAGATGTCCTAAGACATTCGAAGGACAAATTTCCATAAGCAGGCCAACTGCTTTTAAAACATAATCATGTGTAAAATGTACTATTTCCAGCTTATTGGCCTTCTGGACTTTGCAACCAAGTCCCTGGGCATGTTAGCTGTCCTGAGGCAGGGTGGGTCCAGCCAAGAACTGCAGTGCATCCCAGGCAGCCCTGTTACCAGGCTGGAGCCAGGAGCTTCTCAGTTTTGGTGCAAGTCGGCCTGAGCTCTCTCTCTCTAGGTCCCTTTCTTGGGCTGCCGCATGGATGCCAACAGCTGCCCACTGTTTCCTTCAGCCTGGGTCATGTGCTCTGGAACTTTTTCGGTACTGAATCTGTCAGCAAAATCAATGTCACTTGTTTCCTCCCCTTAGACTAATGCCACCTCCTAGTGACCCGAGGTCAATCCAGGTGTTGTATATTACAGCTTTCCTGGTTGAAAGTGAACGATGATCCCTACCAGTTAACATGGAGGCTGAGTCTGTGACAATGCAGATCTTCAAAGGTTCTTTAGGGTTAGTCTACTGGGCAATTTCTGGTACCATAGCAGGTGGGCAAGGGACATATTTAATGGCCTGTGGGATTTGCTTTACCCTTCAAGCTACACCTTCGTTGTCTATAAACAGACTAGTCTTTGCTATATAGTATCTACAACATTGGGTCCAGGGAAGGATCAACTTAGGCCTGGAGGAAGAATGAGAGCCTGAGTCAGGCTTATTTTCTTGTACTGTGTTAGATGGATACCCACCAGCAAGTCTCCTTATCTTTTGAATAACACTTTGATTTTTTTTTCAGATTTCAAAAGTAATACTTGCTCACTTTAGGCAATTAGAAAGTTCAGAATGCACAAAGTAAAAAGTACAATCACTCATAATTCTATAACCTAGTTATAACCACATCTACCATTTGGTATATGTACTTCTGGTCATAGATAGATAGATAGATAGACAGAGAGATGGATGGATAATAGATAAGTCTTGATGTCACTACATGTAGCTGTGCCAAGAAAATGGAGTTCCTTAACTCTCTAGAAGAGTTGTTCTCAATGTATTTTCCTAGACTAGCAGCATCTACATCATTTAGGAACTTCTTAGAAATGCACATTCTCAGGCCCCACCTCAGACCTCTTAGAAATCAGAAACTTTGGGTGTAGCCCCTGTGATCTTGATCTAACCAGCCCTCTAGGAGATTCTAATGTGCACTAAAATCTGAGAACTACTGCTCTATAACTAATCTGATTCTCTGGTCCACTGCCTTATTCTGACCGTTAGCCCATCTGCTAAACGGGATTGTTAGATACTCAGTTTAGCTCACCAGTCTTTAAACTTAGTCTAAGCCAACAATTTATACAATCTCTTTAGGTTTTACTTCATCTTTTGGGGACAATTGCTCAGTCTTCCAGATTCTTTCCTGCTGGCCTCATTCAGCTCCTTTCAAAATGACATTTGGGAACACAGGGCTTAGCTTCCACATCTACGTGGCCAGGGGGACTCCTGGCTTTGTGTTGATGTCCCCCACGTACTGTGCGATAGCTGGCCTGGTCTCATCTTTGGATATTCTGCTGGCATTTGCCCCTGGCATCTGTGACTGATGACATGAGTCCTATTCATTCTCAGTTTGTTTGGGGGCCAGGCACTCCTTCTGTTATCTAGGTCTTTCCATGGCTCCTGTGGGTACTGTAGACACCTGAGTTTCTGCCACATTTTCTATTTATTCTTGACTGGCTTCGTCCACTTGTGCTGTCACCTGTCCACACCTTTACTCAAAGTGCATGCCTGAAGGGATGCTCGCTCTACTTAACTGTCTCTCTGCTTTATTAGTTATGCTCCAAGAGCTTGCCTTGCACAGTGGTCTCTGCCCCAAGTTCCAAAATGACTAAGGTAAAGTCCTGTTTGCCCCTTGTACTTGAGATCATGGGACACAACTTCTTCTTCTTGACCATTTCCCCAGCTTTTCTCCATTTCTCTTCATTCCAGTCCCTTATGCGAAGCCACTGATATGTTGAATGGCTTTTACCAGATTCCAGCTTTCAAGCCCATCACAGGTGTAAAATTCTGTTTAAAATGGCAAAAGCTAGATAGTAATTCTTTCTCTTGGCATCTGTAATAATGTCTCACCCGGAGGCAGATGGATGTAGGAAGGCAAAATAGAAAAACACAACGATATGTTTCCAAATCTTACCCTCTTTTTATAATTAAATATACACACAACTTTCATATAATTTGAATTCTACTGCACATACTTTGTGATGGGTCTTTTTTTTTTTTGTCACTTTTCCATATGCCATGAACAGTGTTTCCATGTTATTAAATACTTTCTACCACATGACTTTTAATGGCTCTGAGGAATTCAATTAAATGTGTGGTGAGAAGGAAATAAATTGCTATTTTAAAAGCTATTGGCAGTTTGTCTTGGTTCCTTTAGGGTGTGGTAGCAAAATTCATTTTAGGGAGAAATTGTTCTCTTTTTTAAAAAAATTGGGATAAAAGAGTTAATCAATCACACAATAGAATATATAGATATCAAATTATAAGATATACCTGAAAATTATGTAATTGTATTAACCAATGTTACCGCAATAAACTTAAAAAAAATAAAAATAAATAAATAAAAATTGGGATAAAAGAAACACGTAAATGGGCCTTTTGCTTATACAAAGGCAAGAGCTAATGCCTTCTTTGGAGTTTAACTTTAAGACATGGAGGAGATAAATGGCAATGAAAAACGTTGCCTTCCTGAGTGGTTCAGATGGTGCAGAGTTTTGGCTTCCTTTGGGGGTCTGGAGCCAGGGGTTGTAGGTCTCGAATCCATGAAATAGAAGGATGTAGGTGTAGGTAAGAGTGGACTCCGGCAGGGGGAAGTGGCCCAGGACAAAGAGGTGAGATGGTCAGCAGGGAGTTCATTGCATGGAAGCACCAGTAATGGATTTATGAATACTGATTCCAACTTTGAGATTGAAGTTTTGTTCTGTCTGTATTCTTTTATGATCATTTCAGTAAAGACTACTGAACAGTTACCCACCCAAGTGATGCCTGGAGAAATGAAGGGGGCTGTTTTCATGTTTGCAGTAAAGTGAAGAAAGGATAAAAATATGTCCAAAAGATATTAGAAGTCAAGAGCTGATAGCTACCAACAACCACTATAGCTACTCTCCATGAATTGTTGGAAACCTTCAGGAATCCCTTTGTCAAAAAGAATGGAAAGTACAGTTACTTTACTTGAGCATTAAATAGCAGGGTAACTACACAGGGATGGAAAACCCGGGACACTCTAACCTAAGTGTATTATAATTGATTTAACCGTCCCCTATTTGGGGTATTTTTTATCCCTATTTTCCACTATCATTCACAATACTGCTATAAGCAACCTTATAGATAAAATTTTGGGTGTATTATTGATTGTGTCCTTTGGGCAAGTTCCCAGAAATGGAATTGCTTGCGGATGGTGTGCCCATTTCAAAGGCTTGCAATGTAGAGCAATTTTGTTTTCAGTCTTTGAACTCTCGAGGAAAACAGTCATTGGAAGGGTCAAAAACCTAC
Source organism: Eonycteris spelaea (assembly GCA_003508835.1). Lineage (NCBI taxonomy): Eukaryota > Metazoa > Chordata > Mammalia > Chiroptera > Pteropodidae > Eonycteris > Eonycteris spelaea. Next base: position 4,540,578 of record PUFA01000079.1, on the reverse strand, counting down.
TAGAATTGCTACTTGGCATATAGTTCATGAACTAGATGGAGAATTCCAGTGTTTGAAGAAATGCCTGTGTTGTGGGTTCAAATCCTAGCATCACACTTACGGCCTGGGGCACATCGAGCAAGTCAGCTGCGTCTTGCTGAGACTTTTCTCATCTGAAAACAAGAATGATTCAGTATCAGCCTCATCAGTTTGATTTCATTGAAACTACATATAGAAACTGCACAGAATTTTGTATGTACTAGAATATTTATAGATATTAAAAATACTGAATTCTCTGCTCTTTCTTTTTTGGAGGCAGAGAAAGATTTCAGCACTTTCGCCTCTGTGACTCTGGAAAGGAAAGAAAAATAAACCACTTAGAACTTGCTTGCTGTGGTGTCCACTGCCAGCCGTTATCCCCAGTAATTTGATTCAAGGGTATTTATGACCTATTTTTTGAATCACTGCAGCCTAGCCTGTGCTTTTTCCTATGTTTCCTTGCTAAGAAACCAATGTACAAGCAGAGGTTGTGTGTTTTTCTGCAAAGAGCTGGGTAGGTTCCTCTGGAAGTTCTGGAAACTTTTCAAGTGTGTAGCATAAGCTACAGAATGATACAGAAAAGCTGCATGCAAACCTTGGTCTGTTTCTCCAGATTTCCCACAGACTGGAGCCTTGGGGAGGGTTCTAGGTGTTCCTTTGGTGCTTCTCCTCCTAGACACTCCCCGGCAATAACTAGATTTCACCTGGCTCATGGCATGGACTCTGCCTCTCTCCTACATGCCTCTCTTTCATTAAGAATGGAGTCACGTCAGTATGGATGGCTGGTGCAAGAGGCGGAAGTAGTGTGTTCAACAGCGCTGTGCCCCTTGACACCTAGAGGTCAAATCCCAGAAAGAGATGAGTTCCTCACAAGAACATGTGCAGAGCAAAATGGTAGAAGAAATCAGTTGTTTCTTTCTAGCTCCCTGACACTGTTTGAGGGTCTTTTTACAGAGATCATCGCCTCAGGGCTGGGCCTAGGGGAGATGAATGAATAAGGAGCATCTGTGCTTATTTAGAATTTAAAAATTTTGTTCTTCATGGATTTTTTTTTTGCTTTAATTTTGATTTAAAAAATATTGCTCTATTGGGTTGAATAGTGTTCCCCTGAAATTTAGAACCTCAGAATGTGACCTTATCTGGAAATAGAGTCTTTGCAGATGTAATTAGTTAAGGTCACATTGATTAGGGTGGACTCTAAGTCCAATGACTGGTGTCCTTATAAGAATGCCATGTGAATCCTCAGAAACACAAGGAAAGACGACCATGTGAGGACAGAAGCAGAGATCTGAGTGGTGCAGGTAAGGTCGAGTAGTACCAAAGATTGCTGCAGACTCAGGAGCTGGAAGTGGCAAGGAAAGATGCCCTAGAGCCTTTGGAGGGAGTGTCGCCCACCTGACACCTTGGTTTTTGACTTCTAGCATCCAGCACTGTGACGAAATAAATTTCTGTTGTTTTGAGTTATCAATTTTGTGGTCCTTTGCTATGGCAGCCCTAGGAAATGAACACAATTACATGAAAATATTATTTATCTAGATTATTGAGTTTTTTTTGAGGGTGCTCTTTTACATTTTGCACCTGCTTTGAATGCCTTCCTCTTCTCACCTCAGTCTGGCCTCATATTTATCCATTCTAACAACCCAATGGTGAACACAGAGAACAATTTTCTATAGGCATCTTTTGATATATATATTCATATAACATATGAATGGTATTAATTTGAATTTATTTGAATGCCTGGTTGGTGAGATTTGAATATATCCAGAACATGCCCAGTGCTATCCATTTATTTAAAAAATACTAGACATTGAAAATATCAGAAGTATGCTGGGTGAAAACAGAAATTGAACCAGTGCTGCTTTTAAGGGGTACATGGTATTGAAGGGGGATAAATGAGAGTCATAATTCCACAGAAAAAGAGCACAAAGCAGAGGTAATGCTCCCCCAGCGGTTTTTTTTTTTTCTGCCCTGGAACCCTTCCAGGCCTTTTGCAAGGAATACTCCAGACCTCCTTCTATCCATGGGGCAAGAGATGAAAGCTGTGGAGTGTTTCCTTTGCCCTATTCCCTCCCTCCTGCTTCTCAGTATGGGTGGTCCTCTTGGTGTCCTGCCAACACCTCCCTTCTCTTGGCAAAGGTTGTGAGAGAGGAGGTCAGGCCCACGGTGATGTCAGAAAAATACCAGGAAGCCCGGCCAGGGTTCAGAAAGTGTGTTGTCAAAATAAAACCAGGGACACATGTTTTCATTGGGAATGTGTGGTACAGACAGGGGCCCTGAGTGGGGCTCAGAGTTCAGGAGCCACTGGGTATCTATAGATGGTAATAGGATAAATCAGATTGTTGCTGGTTGGAGAGCCAGCTGGGAAGGAAAGGCAAGAAGGAAGAAACAGGTTGATGGTCCCATGAGCCTGGAATTTGTAAGTGATGCCATACCAGAAGAAGAAGAACATCAGAGAAAGAGGAATGGGCAGTGGTTCTGGTACATGATTTTCTCAGCTTGAGAAAACTCAGCTCTCTTGGAACCAGCTGTACATAAAACCATTTGTCTTAGTGATGCAGCTTAAAAATAGTGGTGATTGCCAGTTCCTTAAATGTGGCCAATTATCACCATTATTATAATTGGACTGGAATTTAACCTATTGTGCCAGGAACCCACAACATATCCAAGCTTGTTTTAGGCCAGCTGGTTTGCGAGATGTTAGCGTTAGCACGGTTAGTGTGTTCTTGGAAGAACTCAAAGCAGAGGTGGGGGTGGGGGTGGGAACAGTGCCAGGCCTCCTGCAGCAGTTGTGAAATCCAGAGCAATGAGAAGTTACTCCATGGGCTTTGCCCTTCCTGGTGAAGCGGCACCCAGCTTGGCCATCCTCACGTGTGTGCTTGCTGTCCGAGGGGTATGGATATCTGCCCTTGAGGGTGTGGCTTTTGTTTTCTAGAGGGTCTCAAGAAGTCTGAGGTCTCTGAGAACCCCAAATTGATCTTAATGCTGAAGCTCACAGAGAAGGTTTTGCCCATTTTAGAAAATCAGGTGTAATGGGAAGAAATTGCCCTATATAATGTGATGAGGGGGAAAAAAGGGTGGGTGTTTTCACCCCATAGTACAAAGAGCTAGGACTAGGATGAGGCCAGCAAGGTGTCCATGATGAAAATTTAAGAAGGTTCTCATTTTCAGGTTTATGCAAGTACAGCGTAGGCACTTAAACAAACACGAGAGTGAGGGCCTCCTTAAATTTCATGCCCTAGCTTCAGTCCTGCTCTCTGGGTGCCTCACTCTGGTCTTTACTGAGAGGAGACTATGAGCAGGATGCCTATGATAGAATAAAGTAGAAGGGAACTTAGGAGGGGTATTTGGGGCAAGTGCTCATTGCCTCCCCCAACATCCACCTCTCGTTCCTTCTTAGTAATAGGACCCCAATTTTCTTTGGAATGGTAAGCAATGAGCCTAGTTTAATAAAAGCACATAAAAGAATGTTTGTCAGGTGACCTTATACCATGGAGCTTGATCTTAAGACCAAGCTCTCCTCCTTGAAAGGGAAGCATAAATGTGTGGGAAGGACAGGTTGCTTAAAGGGTGCTGATTAAACAGGAAGACTGAAGAGGTCTCCTTTTTTTTTTTTTTTAATTGCCATTTTGACTTTTTCTTTCCTGCAGCCTGCAATTCAGAAGCTCCATGAACATCTTGAACCATTAGATGACCTTGAGATTGGAAGCCACATACTAGAGAGACCGAGTAGAAAGAGAAATCTGGTTTCCTAATTACATCATGGAGCTGTTAGTGAGGCTGTTACTAAATCTCACATGAGATAGTTCATTATGGATAAAGAATCATAACTCTGAGAAATAAAGTAACCGGCTTCACTTCTTCTTCCTAAGAAGAGCTGAGCATGAACTTAGCTTCAGGGCTATCTGATTCCAAACCTGCGTTCTTAGCTGCTACCCTGTAGTACTGTGAGCCAAGAGTGAAACAAGCTATTACGTGTGCCTGTTTAGGGCAGAACTGAATTTGGCCTTTTTTGTGACCTGGCTGAGATGTTCCTTCAAGGCCCCTGAGAGGTTTGTGCTGCCTGCCCTGGTAGCCTGCTCGGTAGCTCTGTTGCACCCCTGACTCTGCAGGTTGGACCCAAGAAGTCATCCTCCTCCTGGGGCCTTTGAGCTAACAGCTTCCAGCACACCACCTGCACCATGCTGGTCCTGCCTGCCCAGCAGGGGAAGGGAACACCGTTTATGGCTTTATTTCCCTCCAACCTCCATATGCTCAAGTAGATTAGGTTTCCATGAAATATGTATGCTTTTTCCTACAGCCTTGGGAAGTCTGTGTCTGTCTAGATCAGCTGAGCTGATTGACAATTCAGGCTGGGAAGAGTCACTCTTTTATTTAGCTGCTTTGACCTTCACCAAGGGAGACAGGAGAGGAGTTTTTGCTAGAGCATCCTCAAGTTTCAAGGGCAGCACAGGATCAGAAAGGCTGGCCAAGGACAGGTACTGCAAGTGGCAGCAGGTAAATCGATTATTCTCTGGAAAAACACTCAGCCAAGAGACAGAACAGGGCCTACCCAGTATAACTTGAGGGTCCCTATTCTATGCCAGTGCTCATAAACTTCCTACTTGTTCTCTGTTCCCAGATACTCAAGACATTGGCAACATGAGAGACTCATTCTTTTTGTTTTGAAGATTTCGAGATCTTCAGCAGATTTCCCAACCTGGGTTAAATTTCGAATTGTGTTTATCTTAGGGTTCAGGCTGGCCTGATCATGTGGAGAGATAATGGTGGAGGGTGAGGCATGAGAGACTGGGAGTTTACTTAAACAAAAAATAAAGGAATCTTTGTGGAAAATGCTCCAGGTAAGAAAAAATGAAAGTGAAAGTACATAGGTTTGGCTCAGAGGATGGCGTGTGGGATGAAGGTGAGGTGGAACATGTTGCATGCCTCTCTTAGGAAGAGGCAGCTGCAATTAAGGATTTGGTATAAACTATACGAGTAATGTTCCTGCCTTCTTTGTGGAACCTTCAGACTGCCGAGTATCAACCCCGCTGGTTCAGGTGGTGTGCTGACTGTTCAATGGTAGGTGATGGTGCTTGTGGCCTCTAGGCACCCCAAGTACAGACTAGTGGGTGCCACCGATCATGGCAGTACCTGGTGACACTTGTCCAAACAGGGCTCAGCTGCACATGAGCAGTGCAGCTGCCACTTCCACCACCAGCACCGTGTGATGGTCACTTTTAGATGTCAATTTGCCTGGGCCATAGGGTGTCCAGATAGTAGGTCAAACATCATTCTAGGTATGTCTGAGGGTGTTTTGGCATGAGATTAACATTTAAATTGGCAGACTGAGAAAGCAGGCCTGAATAAAACAAAAGGTCTGACTCTACCCTATTAAGAGAGGATTTTCCTTCTTGATGCCTTTCAAACTGGGTCATTGGCTCTTCCTGGTTCTGCAGCAGCTTCTAGTTTTGGACTCAAGCTGCAACATGGGTGCCACAGATTTTAGAATTGTCAGTCTTCATGACTGTGTGAGCCAATTCTTAATAATAAATCAGACACACACACATATTTTGTTCTGTTGCTCTAGAGAACCTCTGTCACACTGTCAGGAAGCATCACCATGGCGATCCAAATTAAAAAGTCATGCTGTCAGGTAGCCAAAAGCACTACCTGAGGGATATGTGGAAACTTCCAGAATTATTTGACATAAGTCTTTAGGAAGAGTGGCTTGTCTCCTTAGAGTGAGTGAGAGCATGGAAGACACAGTCAAAGAGATATGTCTTTGAGGCCCTGTGGTAGGCTGAATAACGGTCCCCAAAGATGTTCACATCCTGATCCTCAGAACCTATGAATATGTTACCTTACCTGAAAAAAGAGACCTAGTGTATATGATTAGGTTAGGGATCTTGAGGTGGGGGATTGTCCTGGATGGTCGAGTTGGGTCCAAAGTATCCACAAAGGTTTTTAGAAAGGGGAAGTCAGGAGAGTCTGAGGAGAGGGCAGGAGATGTGATGATGGAAGAAGAGGTTGCTGTGAAGTGCTTTGAAGATGGATGAAGGGGTTGTGAGCCAAGGAATGCAGGTGGCCTTCAGAAGATAGAAAAGGCAAGAGAGATTAGTAGAGGTCCTATCCAGAACTGTGAGTAGGGCAGATAACGAGCCTCTTTCTATATAACTCGAGTGACACTGAGGATGCCCCCCACCCCACTCCCATTGCACTGACAATATGGAGCTGCTGAACTACCTTTCCCCAGCTATGTTGTCGCATTAAATGTGTGTGTCTGTGTGTGTATTATTATTATTGTTATTTACACACACACACACACACACACACACACATTTCCTTATGGCTAAAGTCACTATCAGAAGGGTTTTCCGATGTGGCAGCCAAATGCATCCTGACTACCGAAATCTTGGCTGAGCCTCCTTTGGGCATCTTAAACAGTCATAAGTAAGGACCGGAGGTGTGTGTGAGAGGCAGCAATTTTTGGAGACACTTAAGGTTTTGCAATTTATTCCCGTTGTACCTAAGGCAGGTCCATCTCACTGATGGCAAAGAACATTGTAGGGCCCTTCTCACTGCCCTGGGATTATGTCTGACATGAGCAATTACTAGACAAGACGTTTTGCTTATCTGGGTAGAAGGCTTTGCTATTCAGTGAAGGTGGCCTGAGAACATTTTTCCTAGGAAGGAACAGCAGAGAGAGCGCTGCATAGCACACAGACAATGATCAGGGGTGTGATTATTGCCGGGGAAAGGCTGCAGTTCTGTTATTTTGCTCTCCACCCATCTTGTAGTTTGTCTAAGTTTGGCCTGGCTTCTCAGATAATCTGATTTTCACATTCTGTCTTAGTGTTTTCTTGAACTATTTTTAGATCCTTTGATTCAACTTAGTTGGCAGCTGCTGTTTCCCCAAATACTTGAAGAATTTCCAAGTCCACAGTGGATGAGGCAAAGGCGCAGTGGCTGGAAAGCAATCCTCTTACCACTGAAGTTTCCCTGATCTTCCGAGACATGGATATATATTTAAAACACAAATTTACCAGAATTTAAGGAAAAACCAGTGATATTTCTGAGACATGGATGGCTTTAGGCTCAGCAGGCATCTGCTTACCCACAGTTGGCTTCTCCATGGGAATCCTACAACCAACGCTTTCTCACCATGATGTGAATGCAACTCGTGGCAACGTGTTGAGGGTGGCCCTACAAGTCTTTCCTTCACAGAACATATGATAGTTCTTCTAAGGCTCTCTCTGCAGGAGCAGGCCAAAGCAGAGCTTACGACTGACTCTGTGGCAAATACAAGGTTTTAAAACTCAGTGGAGATTTCAATACTACTTTATGATCTTTCAGTCATTCTGGGGGTATTCCTTCTCTAAATCTTGACAGAGCTTGGTGATTGCCTCAGTTTAAATCTTGGATTTGCCACTTATCACTTCTGTGACTGTAGCCTCCTTGTGCTTTAGTTTTCTGTAACATAAGTGTGAAAATAATCATGTCTATCTTCTGGTGTTGTGAGGATTAAATGAGTCAACCTATACAAAATACTTAGGACTTTGCCTGACACAGCACACACTATAAGGGTATTAGCTGTCATGTGTTTTGAACTTTTGTAGGGCTCCTCAAGCTCCCACCCTTAGCCTCGATCCTTATTCCTAGGCAATGATGTTGCTATCTTCATTAGTAGAGGCCTGTATTCCATTTAAAAATGTATATATTTCATGCATTTGTAGCCTCTTTTTGCTCTCAAAGGAAAAATGGCCCCTTCCTTTCCTAGCACTAATGCTTTTGCTTGTGGCCTTGATCCCTGCTCTTCTTGTCTCTTAAATCTCGATCTCCAAGGTGCCCTTATCCTGAGCTGCTTCTTCTCGTCAGGATCACACATCTTAACACCAACAAAGGTGGCGAGAAAATACATCCATAGTAGAAAAAGTACAAATGGAAAAAATAAAAATTACCAATATCTCACTTAACTGGCTCCCTCAGCAATCTGTTCTTTTCACCCATACCAAATGATCTTTCTATTTGTCTATTTCATCCACCATTACTCTGCAACCTTCCAAGGGTCCCCACTTACTACAGGAAAATGCTCAGCCTGGCATTGGAGTTCTTTGTAATTTACCTTCACACCTTTCTCTTTCTCCTAGGAGGTCTTTATGATCCCCCAAATTTTGTTTCTGTTCTTTTCTCTATTTGGTAAAATTCTGTTAGTTATTCAAGCTCCACATTAGATGTTTATTCAGGAAGCCTTATTTTAACTATCTCCAGTCAGCAGTGATTACTTCCTGTGTGCTCTGTTGCATTGTGTTCAAATTTCTAATAAAGTATTTATCACATCCTACCACCTGTGCATGTTTGAATTTACATGATTCTCTAGATTCATGGAATTTGACTGTTAGGTGATTTCCTCTTACTCAGCACTCCTGGGAATGGCTGATATATAAAATGGTGAGAGAGTTCTTTCTGAGTTTTTCAAATAGGTATTAAAGTTACTTTTGAACTAGCATGTCATAAATACTCCCAGATTTCAATTTGCAAGCAGAACAAGGCATTTTGGGGGCTTATCTCTGGAAGAGCATCTGTCAGGGGCACCTTTTCCAGTCTTACCAGGAGGTGCAGGTGACTCATTAATGCCAGGCTTTCTGCTGTGTTTGTGTTCCTGGGTTATTTAGAATCTGTCACTCATTGAACTTTTAGATCAGTGGTCTTCAACCTCAACACATGTCAGAATCACAGGTAGTGGAGGTGGGGGTCGGGCTGAGGTGGGGAGAAAGAGTGGGTAAGGAGGATGGGTTAAAATTCAGATGGCTGAGCCTTGCTTCCAGAGTTTCTCATTCCCAGAGGTCTGAAGTGGGACCCCAAAATGTGCATGTTTAATAAGGCTCAGGGGAGATTGATGGTGCTGGTCTGGGGACCCTACCAGGAGAATCCCGCTCTCAGGAAATGAACAAGCTTAGGCCTTGCTTTCCTCCACTGCTACTACCTTACATTTTCTCCCCGTCTCTATAGCAATAACCAAGGTTTTCCTTTGCTCATTAGCATCACTACTGGTGAGTCTCATTAGTTTTAAACCTGTTCCTTGCTCCTCCCTGGAGCCCTTTCCGTTCTCCAATCTGCTTGTTGTGAGCAACGAAAGGGCAAGTATTATGCCAATGTGGTTTTTATGTCCTTAGTGTCAACAGTGACTGGCACATACTAGGAGCTTGAATAAATGCAAAAATGACTGAGTTGGACATCTGGTTCTGGCCCTACTATTGAATTGGGTTTTTTTGGCAGTGAGTTAAATACTCTCTGCTCAATTCTTATTGTTGGTGGGATGAAGAAATGGTGCTTGACAGCAGATATGAATGTGGAAATTGAGTACAAAAAAAGTTTGTCTAGGAGGAAGGTTAATTAATAAGGTGGATGCAGTGACTGTCAATGATACCTGGAGTGGATGAGTGACAGACAAGGGCCTGGGTGGTCTGAGGAGCTGTTTCTTGGGCAGGATTGTTCCAAATTTTGTTCTTTAACTTAATCTACTGGAACACAGCTACTGAAGCATCCATGAGAAAAATTCTCCCCAGAGAATTTTGGTTTGGGGAAAAAAATAAGGAAGTATGAGCCCTACACAGCTTCCCTGGCCTAGAAATTCCAGGATGTTAATATAAAGGCTGACTATAACAAAAAATAATGTCTATTTTTTTCTGATTAAAAAAAATTAATTCACATTTTAGAAGTTTTGAGAATACAAAAATTATCTTGAAGGACATAAGTTACCCATAATTTTAATACCCACAAATTATCTGCATTTGTGTGTTGAATTACTTTCTTACTTTCAGTGTCTTTCTCTCCCTCTTTCTTTTTGAGTAATATTTTATGGAGTTGTAGTCTTTACATATTACGAGTCCTGCTTTTTAAAATTAACCTGGAATTATAAACATTTTTTCGTTATTCATGCGTCTTTAAGAACATAATTTTTATTCATTATTTTTTAATCACAAAAATACTAATTATTATAAGTAAACCCAAGGATTCAGAATTATATATAGTAGGAAAGATAAGTTTTCTCTTTTCTAAATCCACTTCCCAAAAGAAATTACTGCTTAAAGCTGAAGCTTTTTTTTTTTTCTGGGCATGGTCAGTAATTTAAAGTTTAAAGAAAATAAACAAATGGGCTTTATATTATTCTTCCACTTGCTCTTAAAAAATTAGCATTTCATGGTAATATCTCCTTTTTTTAGTGAAAAGATAATTTTTCATAACTCCTCAATACTCTATTATTGAATATTCACATTGTTTGGCATTTTTACTATTCTCAAGAATGCTGAGGTGAACTTCCTAATATATACTTATTTGTCTATCGGAGTAAAGATATCTTTAATGGCTCTTGTATTTGCCTAGCAAGTCAGCATAAAGGATTTAGCTTCCAAATAGGACTCTCAACTTTGGTCTGATTTTGATTCCTGGCTTTACTCGTTACTTCCACCAGTCTCTCAAGTCCCTTTAGGGCTGAGTACAGTCTGTAGTCTGGATCACTGAGACCCAAGTCCCCCTGTTTATGAGGCAGGGTGGCATTTTCCAAGAGGAAAGAGACCTTTTGAGGAATTCAGAAGAGCAGAAATGTCCTGAGGGAGAGGGTTTTTGTTGTTGTTGTTGTAGTTAATCATCCATCTCTGTAAACATGCAAGGTAAGGGGTTTAAGGGTGTGAGGCCTGCTTCCCCCTTTGCACCCTGAAGTGGAAGTCTTCCATCTCCATCTCTGCTCTTGAGCTACACTAGCTTTGAGATAGGGTATATCTGAAGTTATCAGGATGATTAAAGGTGGAGGATGATGTCATTGGCCCTCCTAGAAAGGTCAGGTCAGCTGCTAGTGTGCAGAAGGAGCAGGATCAAAAAGAGAGCTCTAGAGACAATGGATGGCTGGGCTGAATTGGAATGGGAGCTCATAGACATTCCTTGGAAGAGAACAGAAAAATGTTAAATTTCACATGACAGGAATATGTGCTTTTTGGTGAAAGACTGAAGGAGGTTCACAGTTCACTAGAAATAAGCAGGAAATCACATCCTCCCAAGATGCACAGAGATAAGGAAGGAATCTTGGGTCCTTGAGGGGCACAGCTGATTGATAATTATTCCAGGCTTGGGACATGGTTCAAGGATCTCAGCAGTCATCTCTCATTCCTCAAGCATATCTTGGTCTGGGATCCTTTCTATCATAAACCCTTCCTTGAGATGGTGCAGTAGGGAAAAGGATGAGCCTAGAAGGGAAAGAAGAAATCATGAAAATGCAAAGCCTTCTCCTTCAGACACAGGACTGGGAGTTCTGTGATAGCTGTTGTCCAGAATGGGCAAGTCTTCAAAGTCTCATGGATGTGTGCTTGGTGGTCACAAGTCTCTAACCTTTGAGCTAGACCTATGTATTGGTCCGGATTCAATCAAATAAACAGAATCATTCTCTCTCTCACTCTGTATGTGTGTGTGTGTGTGTGTGTATACACACACAAACATATATATGTATATATAAATATCTATAGATGATAGATAGATATACCAAATCTATCTATATATATGCCAAATCTTTGCAACAAATTATATATTTATATTACATATAATATAATGTTATTATATTGTATATTTACATAGAAAGTTCTTACTATTGGTAAGGTCAAATCCCTGCAACAAATTACACACACACATACACACACACACACACGGTTGGTTAGTATTATTATTATATTGTGTTATATATTTATAGAGAGAGACAGTTCCTACTATTTATTGGCAAAGTCAAATCCCTGTAACACTATCTATGTATTTATTTGAACATAAAGTGGAGGAAAGCAAAGGCAAGCTGGGACCCACAGCACAGTGGGAACTACAAAGATGAACTGAAATCCATGCCAGTTCTCATTGCCTCCGGCCTTGGTGGTATGGACAGCCTGTAGAAGTTAAGGCCTTTCATCAAAAAGTGAAATACACACCTGGCCCAGGAGCTGCATAAGTCGTAGAAGTATCTAGGGGAAGGTAGAGCAGTTGTAGGCCCTACCTCTCCCTCACACCAATGAGATGAACCAGCAGATAAGTGAACATGTGTGAGTTACAAAATACTTGTTGCTTCCCCTCCCCCAAAAAACTCCCTTAAGAATATCTCTTATAGCTCACCCTAACCTGAAGCATACAGGAAAGGGAATTCAAGCAAATGTAGTTCAGCCTAGCCAAGGTTATATATCACAAAGTCACCGTTGTCCTCTTCTTGACTACTTGGTACTCATACATACTCCTAAAACCATACTTAATCTCCAAATAAAAATAATAAAAAAGTTATGTTCCCACATAACATAATAAAACACTCAGTGCAGCAACAGAAACATTAACCTTTTTTTCTGAAAGAGGATATAAGTCCTTTTTTATTTTGTCTTTGGGTAATGTTCATTCTTCCCCAAGAGATCATACTCTCCCTTTTATATCCTCTATCTTAAATTCTGAAATATGAAGTTAATATCTTTAACACATCTTATGTAAGATGATAAGGAGAAGAGAAAGAGAAAGAAAAATATTCAGTAATATGCATATAAAAATGAGAAATATTCATAATTGTTATAGTCCTTCATGAGACTGGTCACAGAGTTGTAGCTGGTTTTTATAACCACCTTTTTTCACTACCCATTTCATATTTTCTTTGCCTATAACAAGTACCTCAGCTTGTCATGATTCCTTGCCTAGTGGGTGACCAAAACCTTCGTTGCTGAAGGACCTAGGCCATTAGTAGTCCTGTCTCAATTGGGTTGTTAAATTTAATCTCAGGGCAAGGGAATCTTCCACATTCCAGAATACTCCTCTTACCCTTCTTGTATAGTAGCAACTTGACAAGAGGATCACTTTCCTCAACACGTACAGGAACTTCCCCCTTCTTGCTTGCTGATTCACTGGTATCAGGAGCCCAAATGACCAGATGGCTGTCTCAATCTTCAGTTCGATGGAATTATTGTTGTGCTACTAGTGAAAGCATTTCTTCTTTGGAACTAATACATCTGGCCCAGCAGAATCTAAAATTGAGGGGAAGAAAGCAAAATTTTACTAGAAGATCACTAGGGATCATACCGAGTGGTGCCTCTCTCATTTTCTATCCTTGATACCCAAACCTATGAATATTAGCTGTAGGAGAAATATATTGCACCTTGGAGAAGATTGACCTATCCCTTTAACATTTTCCATGCACATAGGGCCATAACTGAGCCTTTAAAAGGTCATTCCACCATTCTGCCAAAATATCTGCTTCAGGATGATGGGATAACATCACAGGACTAGTGAATTCTATTAATTTGATGAACATAGGCCTATTTTTCCCCTTCATTTTCTATGATGTGAATTCTTTGATCAGAAGTGAGGCTATCTGGAATATCATGAAGGTGGATAAGCTATTCTGTAAGTCCATAGATGGTGGTTTTGATAGAAGAATTGCAGGCAGGGAAGGAAAATGCATATCTAAAATAAGTGGTTAAGAACAAGATACTTCCATAATGGAAGTGATCCAAGGTAATTAACCCTCCACACAGTCCTTCTGAGGAATGGTGCCCTATAAGCTGTTCAGTTTTGTTTTTTGTTGTTGGATGACTGAATACCACATCAGCCTTGCTGAAGAGTTCATTTTTCTGAGCCACAGGACCACAGTGTTCATGAATCCGTAGCCAATAACAGAAGTGGTTGGGAAAAGAGGCTAACTGGCATCCACAGAATGGGTCATCCTATCCACGTGATTATAAAATTTCTCCTCTAATGAGAAATGCTCATCTTGTAGCGAGCATTTGTGCAAGAAGCACTAATATCTTCACACTCCATTCCCATTTAGAGAGTACCTCTCCCCCAAGCATAGTTACAGCCCATAAAACAGTTTAGATCTATTTCTAGCCCATTCTAGTATGGGACTGTAGTGCTACAGCCACCTGCTTTCAGATGAAAAACCATCTGTAAACCATTACTGAAGTTTCCAAGCATTGTGCCTACTAACTAGTGACACTTCAGGTATGATTAGATCAGTGGGTTATATGGTCCAAATGGCAGAGCAGCTTGCATGGCAGTCCAGAACTGCTTCAAAGCCTTCTCTTGTTCTGATAACCACCCCAAACTGACAACTTTTTGAGTCACTTGGTAAATGGGTGTATGTTGCCTTTAAAATCCAGAGATCTATTATGCAGGATGGACTGGATATAGCAACTTGTTTTTCATGTTAGAATAGATATCTCAACACGCCCCAGACAATAAAATTTTATTAAGGTTTTTGTGGGATTTATTTCCATTTACCTTACTCAAATATAATCTCAATGTGCCTAAAGTAGTTGCTCCCAGGTCCAATTAGCATAATTGTAATCAATGTAATGGACCAGAGCAATATCTTATAGGAAATGGAAGGATGATCATGTCCTAGTGGCCTAGATTATGGGATGGGACTGAAGAGTTTCTATAACTCTGAAGTAAAACAGTGAAGGTGTATTGGCTGACCTTGCTAGCTGAAAGAAAATGAATTCTTGTGGTCTTATTAATAGTTATAGAGTAAAGGGCATTTGACAGATAGATACTTGCATACCAGGTACGAGGGGATATGTTGATTTGATCCCAATAACAAAATCATATCTGGAACAGCAGCTACAGTTGAAGTCGCCACTTGATTAAGTTTAAGGTAATTCAGGCTCCATCTGTTTTCTACACAGGTGAACTATTATAGACTAGTTGTATGGGGATGTAGTAGTAATCATCATTTCTGCATCTTTCAAGTCCTTGATGGTGACACTAACTTCTGCGATCTCTCCAGAAATGTGGTATTATCTTTGGTTTACTATTTCCCAAGGTATATAAAGTGTTAATGACTTCCCTTGGCTTTCCCTACTATAATAGTTCTTACTCTAAAGATTAAGGATTCTGCCAAGTATGTCTTTTTCAACTATGACAACCCAGAACTGAGGAAATAATCACAGGATGGTTTCTGGGGCCCACTGAGCCCCTATGAGATGGAACTGAACCAAAACTGAACTAGTCATTTGACTTTTATATCCCCCTACTCTGACTGGTGGAGCGTAGTGACATTTTAGATTTTCAGTAATTAGTGCCAATTCAGATCTCACGTCCCATAATTCCTGAAAGTCTGATTATTTCTTCTTTCCCAATGCACAGTCACCATGATAAATAGTCACAGGTCCTTTTGGAGAAGCAAAGAGGGAGATAAACAGTATACATTTTATACAGTGTAGTAGGCTTCTTCTTTAAGGACCCACTGGCTCTAGGTTGGTGACCAGGCTCAGGTCTGGGAATTGACTGAGAGGCTGTGACTCTTTAGTTTGGTGACTGAAGCCAGACTTCTGTTTACTAAACTTAGAGCTTTTCTGTTTATTCAGATAAATTAAGACTTTAATATACTCCTTAAATATTTTAGGTTTAGGGACAACATAATCAATTAGCCAATGCCAAAAATTTCTCTGAGTCAGACTATTTTGATAACTGCTTTGGTTTTGCTGTTACTTGGCCCCTGCAACCCCATAATCCTGTCATCCCCATTGTATTTAGAAAACACAATTTGATCATAGTTCACACTGTAATATCTGACTGACAGAAAGGAGTAATCACAAAACTCATCAAGGATGCTGGGGTAGAATGTCCCCACAGGGATCTATACATTCTATAGGGTCCTCAAGAAATTGGTAAGGTGTGCCTCCCAACTAGCAAGGCAGTTAAGTTTCCCTTAATTGGTTTATCTTCACATTGTCATCTTATTCTTGGATTTTAGTATTGAGGTGAATAGATGACAGAATTGGGAAAGGATGCTATTGTCACCAGTTCCTCTTTTTTTGGTAGGAAAACCAGCTCAATCTTCAGGTTTTCTTTTCTCTTTGAAAGGGCTACACTTCATGAAAGATGTGAGGATCAGAGAGACTTTAAAAATCTTGGCACATAGTAGGCATGTAATAAATAGTTGGTATTTATTCTTATCATCATATCTAACCATGAGAGAAAAAAATCTATTTTCATCTTTTTTGCTCGAATACTTTTGAGAAGGTTTTTTTTTTTTTGCTTTTTCACTTGTTAATTTCTCCCTATTTATGCTGAATTTTGTGTAATCAGAAAATCATACCTTTTGTACTCATATGCTGTTCCTTAAGAAAACAATCTGAAGGATCTGAAATCACAGAGAGAACCAGAAGGCGCTGTTCCTGGAATATTAAAACATATTTATGATGGGTTTGTTCTGTGCAAACCTTGATGCAAATGCTGCTTGACCAGTGAGTGATTTGCTACATTCACAGACTTCTATTTGCAGTGTATTTTCTAGTGCTTAGAAGACCTGTTTTCACTAGTCATCCAATGAATATGGGGCATAGGTGTGGGGGAAGAAGGAGAACTACAATCTCTCAGTCCTGGACCTTGTATGTGGTACTGTCTTGCCTAACTTTAAAAAGTCTTTAAAATGACCCAATTTTGATAAACAGGAGATAGTATAAGTAACTTGGCTAAGGTCACATAGATTAAAAATCCAGGGTGGTGTAGTACTTCAAAGCACATGTTCTAGAGTCAGACTTTTGGGGTTTGAATTCTGTTTAAGCATAATCTACTGAACCCTTTTCTGCCTCAATCGTAAATTTTGCTTCCTCGATTCTAAAATTGGGGCTATTATTCCTAACCCAAAGGTTTGTCATGGGGTTTAAAGGAATTAATCCATTACAACCCTCTAAACAGTTCCTGGCATATTGTACATGTGCTCAGTAAGTATTTGCTATTGAAAGCAGGTTTCCTCAGTGTACTGTGGTTATGTAATATATTATCATTGGGGGCAGCTGGGTGAAGGGTTCATGGGAACAATCTGTATTTTTTTTTTTGCAACATACTATAAGTATTAAACTTTCGAAATAAAATGTTATATAAAATGAAAGCATTATCTCCTGACTCCAAAGTCTGTACTCATTCTTAAATATCTTTTTCTCTAACATTAGGAAAAGGCATTTCTTAAAGTTCTACTGCAGCAGCTGCTCTGGACTAAGGGCTGCAAGGTTAATCAAACAGAGATTTTTCAGAATCCAACTGTACATTTAGAGAAAATCTTTAGCTACTTAGGGAGTAACTAATTTAACTTGCAAGGAACTGAAACTTGTAGTTGAAAAGCCAAAATGTTGAAAGCTTTGACAGAAATATCATTCTACCCAGTTTAATTACGAATGCAAGACCTTGGCAAAAAAAAAAAAAAAAATCTTCAGTGGCCTGAGATCAGGGTGTGTGTGCACACATACATCACACACTCAACTTAGAAGTCTAAGAGACTAGCTACTTGTCATGTTTATGTGGCCCAAATATCAGATAAAACCCTATATAAGCACATGGAACATATGCTATAATATTGTGAATCACATAGAATGAATAAATACTAGGAAAATATCTGGAAATATAATTTTAAAACAATAATAGAACAGTGCATCCAAACCCCAAAAGATCAGATGATTTTTAGAGCTAGGTATGTGGAAGAAACAAGACATTTTCCGACTCCTCTAAATCGCAATCTTATTTACTCTTCAGAGGCAACTGAACTCTAGGCAGTATGTCAGAAAAAACATGTTCAGAAAAAATATCCCAGCAGTAAGGACTGTCTCAGGATTTTTCAAAGGCAGTAATAAGGTGGGGTCTCTCAAAGAGTTTGAACAAATGGTTTGAAACTCGTATTTAAAGTGTAACAATATTTAGGCTGGCTTCCGGTCAAGATGACACCATGGTAAATTCTGTGCTTGCCTCCTTCCATGACCACATCAAAGTTACAAGTAAATTATAGAACAATCAATCTGGAGAACCATCTGAAGATTAGCTGAACAGAAGTTCTATAACTAAGAACATAAAGAGGAAGCCAGGTCGAGACTGATAGGAAGGGCAGAGATGTGAAGTGGGTTGGTCCCACGCCTACATATAGTGGTTGAGAATCAGGAGGGATATCTCTCAGCTGTAGAGATCCTCCTGAGGAATGAGGATTCCCAACCCACACTTCCTAGCCCAGAGCACCAGTGCCAGGAAGAGGAACCCTTACAACATCTGGCTGTGAAAATCAGTGAAGATCACATCTGTCTGAGTGAGACAGAGGGAAACCCAGGCATCCTCTTAAAGAGCCCATGCTCTGGTGAAGGGACAGCATCTCTGGTCCAGGGAGTCACCAGAGACATATAGAGAGAAAGTTAATTGTCTTCAAGACTAGGGCTGGAGGGTCAGCTACCATTGTCCCTGTATTGAGACCTCCTCCCACAAAGCCTGCAGAAGCAGGCAGGTGCCAAATATGAATCTGCATTAACCTGGTGAACACCACTTGCCCCACCCTGAAGACTCCTAGACACCCTGACCCACTTAACTCAAGCACTGCCAGAGATTCTTTGGCAGTCCACCTCACTCCATGGTGTAATCATTCTAAAAACTCTCACAGGTTCACAGGCCCCAGGTGGCCAGGACTGCCCTTGTTGTGCACTGTGTCTCTTGCTGATAGGCTCCACCCAGGCTCAACACTGGAACCAAATGTGAATCTGTATTAACCTGGTAAACATAATTCACCTCATTCTTGCAATTCCCTGAAGTCCCTCCCCACCCAACTCTCATACTGCCTGAGGCTCTTTTAGCAGCTGTGCCTTATGGGCAGCTATCAGGTAGAGTCTGGTCTCGGGGTGCCCTGTGCCTTTTGCTGAGTGGCCGCAGGTCTGGTACTTGTGGCAGCCCACCTAGGTTTGCATCATGGCCTCTCCCACATGCCTCCAGGCCTAACACATGCAACTATTAACCTCAGATCACTTCATAGCTCCTACCATGTGACTCCAGACTTGACACAGGCAGTGGGTGACCATGGCCTGCACTGGAACCCCTCCTGAGGCCCCAGAACTAACATGCCTAGTGGCCAGCTTTAGACTGCAACAGAGTACCACTTGATTAGCTCCACAAATAGCACACCCAAATCATCGTATCAGCAGGTACGAGAGCACCACTGGGGTGAATCCCACTCTGTGGGGTCAAGCCCCCATGCAGTAGCTTGTTTTCTCTGGTCGTAATCAATTCTCACCAGTCAGTCAGCCTGAGGGTCACCCCACCCACTGAAGTACCAATAGCAATCAAGCCTTAACTACAATGGGAGGATATACAAAACCAATACAAGGAACATTCCTGGTTTACCTGGCTCAATTGATCAGGGAGACAGTGCTACTGGATCCTATAGGACCCCTACTACATAATGGCACCTGCCAAGACTGGGAGACTTAGCAGATCTACATAATACATTGAAGCAAACACAGAGAGGTAGCCAAAATGAGGAGACAAATAGACACTTTACAAATAAAAGAACAGGAAGAAGCTCCAGTAAAAGAACTAAATGAATGAAGGCAAACAATCTACCAGATGTAGAGTTCAAAACACTGGTTATAAAAATGCTCAGTGAATTTTGGGGAAGAATAAATGAATACAGTGAGAACTTCGAAAAGAGATAGTAAGCAATAAAAAAGAAATAGAAGCTATAAAAAGAACCAGGAGGAAATAAAGAACACAATAACTGAAATAAAGAATACACCAGAGCGAATCAAGAACAGATTAGATAAAGCAGAGAATCAAAGCAGTTATCTGGAAGACAGGGTAGCAGAACACATCTAACTGAAACAGCAAAAAGAAAAAATAGTTTAAAGGACCTCTGGGACATCATGTGTAAGAACATTTGCATAGAAGAAGAGAGAAAGCAAGGAATTAAGAACCTATTTGAGGAAATAATGACTGAAAACTTCCTTAACTTGGTGAAGAAAATAGACATACAAGTCCAGGAAGTGCAGGGAGTCCCAAACAAGATGAACCCCAAGAAGCCCATGCCAAGACACATCATAATTAAAATGCCAAAGATTAAAAACAAAGAAAGAATCTTAAAATCAGCAAGAGAAAAGCAGTTAGTTACCTACAAGGGACCTCCCATAAGACTATCATCTGATTTCTCAACAGAAGAGATTGGCATAAAATACTCAGTGATGAAAAACAAGAACCCATAATTAAGACTACTCTACTCAGAAAGGTTATCATTTAAAATTGAAGGAAAAGCTCTTTATCTCTCTTTCAGTTTTAAATGGGGTAAATACTTTTAAAATATCAATTAAATCCATCTGGTCTAACGTGTCATTTTATGCTGCTATTTCCTTATTGATTTTCTGTCTGGAAAACCTATCTGTAGATATCAGTGGTGTATTTAAGTCCCCCACTATGACTGTATTATAGTCAATCTCTCCCTTTACTCCCATCAATATTTGCTTTATATATTTAGGTGCTCCTATGTAGGATGCATAGATGCTTACAAGGGTTATTATAGCCTCTTATAGGATTGAGCCATTTATCATTATGTAATGTTCTTCTTTGTTTCTTATTATAGCCTTTGTTTTATAGTCTATTTTGTATGATATAAGTATCGCTACCTCAGCTTTTAAAAAAATTTCCATTTGCATGAAATATCTTTTTCCATTCTTTTACTTTTAGTCTCTGTGTCTTTCAGTCTGAAGTGGATCTTATTTTCTTAACCATTCAGCTACTCTATGTTTTTTGATTGGAGCATTTAATCCACTTATATTTAATGTGATTATTGATAGAAAAAAGTTATTGCCATTTTATTATTCATATTTATGTTTCTCTTTTCCCTTTCTTTTTAAAGAAGTCCTTTTAACATGTTTTAGTATTATTGGTTTGGTGGTGATGAACTTCTTAAGCTGTTTAGCAAAGTGAGAAGAGAAGAAACATACCTCAACACAATAAAGGCCATATATGACAAATCCACAGCTAACATCATACTTGATGGTGAAAAGCTAAAAGCATTTTCCTTAAGATCGAGAACAAGACTAAGTTGTCCAATTTAACCACTTATATTCACTATAGTGTTGGAAGTCCTAGCCACATCAAAGAGATGAGAAAAAGAAATAAAAGTTACTTAAATTGGAAAGAAAGAAGTAAAACTATTATTATTTGCATACTATATAGAGAGAATTCTAATGATTCCACTGAAAACTATTAGACTGATCAATGAATTCAGTAAAATAAGCAGGATATAAAATTAATATTCAGAAATCTACCAAACAGGCAGAGATATTCACTAATAATACATAATATAAGAGGTTAATATCAAAAATTTATAAAGAAACATACAACTTAATACCACGAAACCCAAAAAAGTTTATTAAAAAATAGGCAGAGGACCTGAAAAGTTTTTTTTTCAAAGAAGACAGAGATAGCCAGTAGACATATGAAAAGATGCTCAACATCACTAATCATTAGAGAAATGCAAATTAAAACCACAGTGAGGTGATACCTCATGTCTGTCAGAACGGCTATCATCAATAAATTAAAAAAACGACTTTTGGTGAGGATGAGGAGAAAAGGGAACCTCATGCACTGTTGGTGAAATTGCAAATTGGTGCAGCAACTCTGAAGAAAGGTACAGAGATTCTTCAAAACATTGAAAATAGAACTATCTTATGACCACAAAATTCCACTTCTGGGTATTTATACAAAGAAAGTTAAAACACTAATTTGAAAAAATATATTCATCTCTATGTTTATTGCAGCATTATTTACAATAACCAAGATATGGAGGCAACCTAAATGTCCATTAATATATGACTGGATAAACACAAATGCAGTGGAATGCTGGGCCATGAGAAAGAATCGTGCCAACGTGATGGACCAGGCATGTATTATGCTAAGTGAAATAAGTCAGACAGGCAAAGACAAATATCATATAATTTCACTTATTTATAGAATCTAAAAATCAAAATAAATGAACAAACAAAACAGAAACAGACTCATAGATACAGAGAACAAACTGATGGTCATCATATGGGAGGTGTGTTGGGGGGTTCCATGGAAAAGATGAAGAGAGTAAGAATTACAAATTAGCAATTACAAAATAGTCACTGGGATGTAAAGTACAGCATAGGGAATATAGTTAATAATATTGTAATAACTATGCCAGGTGGACATTAGACTTACTTGGAGGGGGAGAAGGGTAGAATTACTTTGTAAGTTATATAAATATCTAACTACTACACCATACACCTGAAACTTATATAATATTGGATGCCAACTATAATTGAAAAACATTTAAATTAAAATAAGCAAATTATAAGAACATTTATATTTGGAAATTTTAAACAATTTTTTTTTTGTAATTTTAACTAGAAAAAGTAAAGCTAAATAAAATCTTTTCTGGGAGTGATATGCCAAAGGAAACAGACTCTCGCACATATCAGTAATACTTAGGGTGATGATGAAAATTTTCACCAAAGGGTGGTTTGTATTAAAAAAACAAAAACAAAAACAAAACTATTGTAAAGTTCTGGACTAGATTGTATGGTTCTCATTACCCTAAGAATGCTGTCTTGTTTGCCCTGCCCCTATCCCCCTGACCCTCCACACTGGCCTAGACAAAGCAGAATGACTGCTAAATTATTAGCAGAAATTCTTCTTTTGCATACTGAGGACTCAGTATTTGGAAGGGGAATTAGAACAACATTGTCCCCAAAATGTTTGCTTTTCCACTGGTCCAAAAAAGCTGAGTCCACTGAGCTTCAGAAAATAGCTCAAGGCCAAGTTGTTTTTCAACCTGGGTTCTGTGACTATAGACTACACATCAGCTTTCACCTCCTCTCTGTGGTCTTGCTTGACCAGGCTGATTGCTGAATTTGATTTTTGTTTCAACAACTTAAGAGCAGAACTATCCTCAGTGAGACATTTAATCTCTTTGAGCCTCCATTTCCTGATTTATAAAGTGAGGCTGGTGATAAGAGTACTCCTAAGGCAGCCATTGAAATGATTAAATAATGCATATAAAGCATCAAGCACTTAAAAAGTCCTCGATAACATTCGATATTATTATTATCCAAGGGTATAATTAGTTGACCTTCTTTCCTCCTCCACCTAAATGTGCCACCCCATCAATTCCTTATACATATTAATGTTTTCAGTTCTGTCATAGGATCTTATATAAATGCCTGGTTATATTCCAAGTATATTTTGTTTATGTGTAAGAAGACAGAATTGATGAAATAGAAGCAGGATTAAGAGTCCTAGACATCTCATCTGAAGGTCAGCCACTAGTCAAGATGGAATCTGAATATAAAAGGTTAAATTTCAGATGCCTCAACTTGTGATATATCTCTGGGTAGGAGAGGCAATAATAAGACCTAATAACAATCCTTTACCTTGCTTGTTAATTCCTTAAATTCCAAGTGCTCTCCTGCTCAGTCTTTCTCATGGGCACCCTGAAACACCCTCAGTTTTATAAAATGGAATGTTCGTGTTCCACCTCCCTTTCAAATGAGATTGTTTCCATTTTTGTGAGAACTCAGGAATTGGGGGGTCTTCATCTTGGTTACAGATTATCAGCTTCTCTAGAAGATGGTGCAGTGTCTAAGGCTCATGTGCCCCCTAAATGTCCAGCTCACATTCAGTTCTCATGTCTCTCTGTGAGCTCAGCCTCTCTTAAATTTAAGCCAGATGAACTTTGCGAAAGTACACTTAGGGCTACTTGCATTTACATTTCCAACTTTTTTTCCCCTCTGGCATTTTGTTTCTATTTTTATGCTCATTTTTGGTATTTTATGTATCCTTGTAAGCCATCTGCTATCCTTTCTGGAATGAGATGGCATATAAATGCATACATATATGCATACATAAATGTATACTGATATTTGAGAAAGATATATCAGATACAGATGCATCCTTCTAGGTCATTGGTATTTAAGAAAGGGGGAGAAGAGGAAGGAAAAGGAAGCTATAGTTTTAAAAAATATACGTGCTAGTATCCTATCTGATTACTCCTTATCCACACTCTCAGGGGCCCAGGTAATATTAGAATGGTGGGTTTATATTTTGACAAATTTTTCCGGGTGATTCTGAAATACCTCTTTGCCACTAGTCCTCTACCCATGGCTGAGAGCCACATCTCCAGGTTTTCTCAGCTCTGTTCCTGCATTTGGTCAGAAAGCAGCCCACTCTGTCGGATCAGCTCATCTCTCCATGGAAATGCCATTCTAGAGTCATGATGTAGAAGTGATGCCCCTGGCTTTAGAGATAGATAATATTAGAGAGAGTTTAAGGACATTTCTGACTCTTTTGCAAAGCCTTAGATGTGGCCATTATCTGTTACATGACCAAATGTAACCAAATAAAGATTCCTCTTCACAGTTCCTTACAATAGTCAGTGCTAGGGGAAAATTTGGCTCTCTAGGAAAACTTGAATTTTGCCTGTCTATAAATTAGGAGAATTTCAGTGCCCAACCACCCTGTCATTTTCTCCCCATTATACTCTAGGGGATTCTATTCAATCCAGCAAATATTGAATGCTAAGTACCATGATACATATACTGCATTATAAAGATCAGTAGGGGCAGTTACGGGCTCTGGGACACTTAGAATGTATGGGATGCAGACTAAAATACATGTTCCACTATAGCTGAATTTTCCTCAGATTCTTCTTATAATGATCTCATCTTTTTCTCAGTAGTTTCTGGAACTTTGCTCTTTGAATTTTTAAATTCCCCTTTGTATTCATATGTTTTTTTTTTTCTTACAGTGGAAGGCAGGATTTTGGAGAGATTTTCTGTTTTGTTTGTTTGGTATTGGCTTTTTTGCTGTCCTATATTTTCTATCCCCTTCTCAGAGCACGGTCTTTTTAAATAAAAGCCTCATGTACAATGTAACTCCTCTTCTATGGCCACAAATGATAGGACTGGAGGTGAACACCTAACCTGAGCTAGGCCAGTCAGGTTTTTCATACTGGGAATTTGGAGTTGAAACCCTGAAAAACGAGTCAGATGGTTTTGGGGGCTGAGGTTACGTTCTGAGGTAGCTAGTGGAACTCATGGTAGTGAATAAGTGAGATGGGATTATGATCTTCTGAAGGAAGAGACTGAATTAAACACCCAGAGAAAAGCTGAAATGAATGACTGCATAAAATGAAGGAAAAATTAGTAATGAGCATGAGGGTAAGAAAAGCATATAGAGGCATATGAAAATTCTCTGATTATTTCTATTTTTTTGGTGAAATTAAAGGCAAGGTCTTCATCTGAGAGTAGACATGGGAAGGGGGTGGGCAACTTGAGAAGAGAGAAAGAGGTATAAATTACTCATCACTGAGTGAGGTAGTGAATAGGCTAAGGAAATATGGTAGAAGTGACAAACAGCACCATAGGCTCAATGAAGTGACTAACTTGAGAGAAATCATTTAGCTACATGCTTTTTCTCTGACCACTTTCAGTTGTGTGAGTATAGCAGGTGGAAAGTTGGATTTAACCAGGACTTTGTTCTCTGCCAGTTAAGTATGATAGAGGAAGAAAGGAGCAAAGGAGTCAATTATGTCTATGAAGGAATGAAATAATAATGGAACATGGAATCTAATGAGGGATGTTAGGTTACATGTGGACAGTGAAACCATGAGAGGGTTAAAGATCCCCTGTGGTCTGAGAATCAGTGGTATTGGAGTACAGAGGGAATATGCTTGGGAGATGAAAGGCTGTGTTTGGAGAATGGGATATTCGAAATAGAGATTGTGGAAGGGTGCAGTAAATGGTAATGACAAAGAATAAGGTGAGGGTGAGCAGAGGTGGGTGGACAAAATAAGTGGAGATGAGAAGACCAAGAAATGGAGAGGTAATGGTTTGGAGGTATCGTTAATGTAAATAGTGAAATCAAGTGTCGTCCAAGTAGTATTAGCAGGAGAGAGAGGGAAACAAAGAGGAGTAACCCAAACACTTTTAAATGGTTCCAACAAATCACAGACCCAACTCCTGTCAAAGATGGTCTGTAACACTGGGACCAATAGTTCAAGTTTTAGTGATCACTTCCACATCTTTGCTATAGATACACATTCTTTTATCCCTTATTCTGAAATTCTCAAACTCTGAAAAGGTTACACATTTAATGACAAAATCTAACCTGACATGTGCTAATAAGATCTATGTAATTTATCCTAAAAGTGTGAACATTCATACATTTTATCATAAAGCTCGTTAATGAGTCTGATTATGGAGTGCTGCTCCACACCTTACTGAGAGTGATAAATAATCCACGGTATATACTTTATGTTTCTAAAATCAGGAAAGTTTTAAAACTCATCTGACTCCAAAGGCCTTGGGGAAGGGTTTTGGATTTATATTCCCAGCCAAGTGTGTAAGAGCCCCTCCCAAGCTAGCCTATGTGAGGCAGCTTCATGAGACCACCTGGGGCCGTGTGAATAGCATTGTGGGAACTCCTAGGACCCAGGGGTCCTATGTGCTCAACCGGCTTCTTCTCCATCGTCCTGCTTTTAATCTCCCTTTCCTCTATAGGTCAAAACAAGGTGGGAAGAGAAGCAAAAATAAATGCTTGAAGAAAAGCTATAAACCTCTGTCCTCTCTTTATTGCTAACTAGCTTTGGCATAAAACCATCTGCTCTGGGAGAAAGTTAAGGCATTTTAATTCAGGTGTTGAAATTCATACCCACTAGAGATTCCAGGGCTGCTGGTAGCCATGGTTCCTGCCATTAGAGAAAAGTGTTTTTATAGAATGAAGATAAAGTCAACATTTAAAGACAGCAGTGGTGAGAGGCGGGACTGGAAAGCAGGTCATGACTATGTTCCAGTCTTGGCATCATTATTTCTGAGGCAAGTTCCACCTTTTCATGGTTTGATTATGCACCTCATAACTCTATTTTCTGCATAAGCTGGTTCAAGTGTCCTATTCATTCCTGAAGCAGGAGGAATATCCTTCCAGGCAGACAGTGTAAAGTGACAGAGATCTTGGATCTGGAGATGTTGTGTACCTTATAAGACAGGTAGCTATGCGTACCATGGAAGTGTGTCGGTCTTTGCTTATGGATTGGGCTTCAGGATGGGACTCAAGTCCTTTGGATAGAGGAAGGGGAGCTGACAGTGCTAGAGGAACTGAGGTCCTAAATGAGTTCCAAGGACTCAGGACCATGAGACAAACGTAGTTATTTGAATGTTAACCTCAGTTAAACAGGATCAAAGGTGCTGGATGGATAAGTCCAGGTAGAGTGCTGTGGTGGGCATCACTTACTGGTGTGTAGAAATAAGGAGGGAGTCTAAAGAGCAGAATCTGGGTTGAAACCTAATAATAAAAGTCAAATAGCTTGTCCTAAGTAGTAGTTTGCATTTGAAAGAGGCTAGGCAGAGGGTGGATATGGTAGCATTTATAGGTAGAAAGAAGGACAAGCAGATGAGCGAGAAGAGTTTCAAAGAGGAACAAAGGGAGAGTCTGAAAAAATTCTTGAGCTGAAAAGGAGATAGGTGTAGCTACTTTTTATAGGTTATCTGTGGCTTAGGGTGTGGGTATAGAGAAAGGTGCTAAAGGTACCAATTCACTGAAGATAGCAGAAGTCCAATGATCAGAAATGGGGCTCAGGATTAGGGCTGAACAGGACTCAAGGATGAGCCAGATCGTTGATGTGGTAATTGTTACATTAGTCTCCAGTGAGCCATGTCTCTCAGTATTCACACTCTTGTATAGTCTCTCCATGTTGCCTCTAGGCTCAGCCAGGTAACTTGCTTTGGCCAATAACATATCAGCAAATGTAATACATTAGAGGTCTGATAAGCACTTGCAGCCTATCTGTTCTCTTAAAATGCTCCTCTTTGAACTCTGAGGTCACCATGTTGCAAGGAGGCCCAAGGCAGCCATGTGAACTCTCCATGTGGAGGACAACCAAGGAGCCCAGCCAAGAACCAAATTTCAGATCTCAGGTATATGGCTCTGACTGAGCAGTCTTGGCCAGTCCCCCAATTAAAGCCCCAGTTATAATGAAGCAAAAATGAGTTTTCTCTATTGTGTCCACCCAAAGTCCTGACTCATAGCATTGTGAGCAAATAATATGATTGTTTCTTTAGGCCATTAAGTTTGGGGGAAGTTATGCAATAATGGACAACTGAAACAGGTGACCTTCTACTTACAGAGTTCCCTTCTCAGCCAGAATTGCCCTAACGCTGGTGGGGTGGGAGTAAAGGTGGAGGAAAACAACTGAGTCTGCAGGTATATCAAATAACTCTAGCAGTGGGAGTTCAAATACTGGAGAATTGAGCCAGGCATAATTCAGGGATCACTGTATTTATAGTAGCGGTATTGGCTGTCTATTATTTTTTCTTCCTTTTCCTAACATATTTCTGTTTGGATATACATCCCTACTCTAGGTGATTTGTAGAAAAGCAACCTCAGGGTAGATCCTGATTATTCTAAACTAGTAACTGGTTTGGGAAGGGGCATGTGACTCAGTTTTGGTCTAGGATGATCCTGCATGGGGGCATCTATGGTTTCTTGATTCTAACAAAGGGCTGCAAGATAAGGTCTTTTTCCTTTTAACATTGTCACAGTTCACATGCCTTGACCAGTTATAACCACCTTTCTACAAGTTTGTCAATGAAGCCACCACAGGAGGAATAGGAGAAAGAAGTTGTGGAGATATGTGGCTGGAACTCTAATGCTACATACCTGGTCCTCTTCCTACCGCTGGTCTTCCTGTTACGTGTTCTAATAACTTAACTTATTAAGTTCAGTTTCTTGCAGTTGAAAGTGTCCTAACAACATAGGCTTGTGTTTTGTTTCATTTTTAATTTATGGAGGTCATAAAAAATTCACATCATGACATAGGTTTTTATTGCAAGCTGGAAATTCTGCAAGTCAAAATGCTTGTAAATCACTTCATGTCTTCAATGGGGAGGCTCTATCCTTGTTTCCATACCTTCTCCTGACCTGATTCCCTCAGTACCAATTCTGAAATGCCTGCTACTGGGATGCAGCAAGGAGCCGGGCTGGTAATTTTAAAGCATCAGAACCATCCGGAATTATTATGGGTTATGTGCGCTCGTCCGAAACTAAGGCATTTTTGTTCCAATTGTCACCTTGTGACCGAAGTGGTCAATCCCATTTATCCTTGCTCCCAAGAAGCTTTGAGAAGGACACCAGATATAGTAACTGTTCATGTACCTTCTAGTTCAATGCCTAACAGACCTGCTGTCTTTTTCCTCTGGTTTCTGAAACTTAAAAAAGACAATAAAACATACATGTTGATATGTTGAATAACTGTATCTTTCAAATATATTCTGTTTTTTTTTTGCATAACAAACACATGAATTAACCTTGTGTAAAAATAGAAGCACAGCTTATACTACCATTTTTATATGATACCTTCTGCTACATTGAAAACTTTTTAATACATTGCCTAATGTTTCCCTAGCACATTATCTACTTGGGTATCAAACAACCGTAAGATGCTGTTATAGAAATTAGTAGTTCTTTGTCTCTAATTGTCTTTAGCTCCAACTGTGTCTATAATAAGCCATTGTACTCAGGTCACTAAGCTCTAAATAGGTCAGAGGGTGGGTATGACTCATATCCATTTTCACCACTGAGAGACCGCTTAAAGCTTGTTCTTATTGCTCTCTCTGTGGTGTCTTCCCAAAGAGACGACAGCAAGGCTGCGTTATTTGGAAAGGGTTGAGACCTGTGAACAGAAAAGATCAATGGCACGTCCCCATCATTCATCAAACCAGGGAGGGAAAATGTACCCTCTTTCCTCTCACTACCCTTAATGGAACACAGTCTCATTGCTTGATCTCTCTGCTTAGCCTGTGCTAGAGTAAAAACATGCACAATTTGAAGCAACCCCATTAAGAAGGATGGCAAACACTGTAATGCATCTACCCTTCCTCCATGGAGAAGTTGTATAAATATTTCAAGTGGGCTTCCTAGGTAAAGACTGTAACAGAACCTGAACTAGATTTAGAACAGCAGATCAAGGTCCTTTCTCAGAAGAGAACCACAGGCTCTATTTCCACTTGCTGTGATAGATGTGTTCGAGATGTGCAGGTCTGCACAAAGCCTTCAGTTCTAGGAGAGGTGGTGCCTGAGACATTGAGGCCAGAGCTCTTTCCTCTAAGCAGTGCTGCTTTTCCAGGAATGCCCCGCGTGAAGCAACTTAAGTGTTAAATTGGTTTCATGTTTTAACCACTTCGGTTCATCCTTGGCTAGTATTTGCTCTTTTCCTAGCTCCATCTCTTTCTTTCAGTCTTAGGCCCACCTGTCTGCAGGTTGCAGGACTTCTTTCCATAGCCAACCAGAAGGTAGCTGGTCACTACATCTCATGTCCTGCCAGAGGCTAAGAGTGAAGAGAAGTGGTAGTAGCTCCCTTTGTCCATGGAAGGAAGATGGTGGTGCAAGGGCATTTCTGTTCATTCAAGTAAGTATATATTGAGTACCCCCTACTGGCCAGGTCTTCAAGGGACATAGATATGAATAAAGCACAGCCCTTGCCTCAAAGACCTCACTGTCCCAAGTAATGGTTGACAAACTACATCTATGGGTTGAAGAATGCTGCCTGTTTTGTAAATGAAGTTTTATTAGAAGACAATCATGCCCATTCATCTCATCTGGCTATGGATGATTTTGTTCTACAATAGCAGAGCTGATAGTTATAACAAAGACTGTAGGGCCCACAGAGCCTACAATGGTTACTATTTGACCCTTTGCAGGAAATGTTTGTCCACATTTGTACAATTCATTGATTTTGGTACATTTATGGAATTATGCAACCATCA
Source organism: Eonycteris spelaea (assembly GCA_003508835.1). Classification (NCBI taxonomy): domain Eukaryota; kingdom Metazoa; phylum Chordata; class Mammalia; order Chiroptera; family Pteropodidae; genus Eonycteris; species Eonycteris spelaea. Next base: position 4,509,991 of record PUFA01000079.1, on the reverse strand, counting down.
CCGCTATCAAATGTTAGAGCACTTTTATCATCCCAGGAGAAACTTTGTATCCATTAGCAGCCAGCCTCCTAACCCCTAGAAACCACTAATCTACTATCTATCTCTATGGATTTACCTATTCCTAACATTTCATATAAATGGAATAATGCAATATGTGGCCTTTTATTATCAGCTTCTTTCACTTAATATACTGTTTTCAAGGTTTCATCCATGTTGTAGCATGTATTAGTACTTCATTTCTTTTTATCGCTAAATAATATTTCATTGTGTGGCTCATATACCACATTTTGTTTAGTCATCACTTGATGGATATTTCGATTGTTTCCACTTTTTGGCTATCATAGGTAATGCTGCTACGACATTTATGTATAGGTTTAAGTGGACATGCATTTTCAGTCTTCTCAGGTATATACCTAGGCATGGAATTGCTGAGTCACATCATAACTGTATGCTTAACATTTTGAAGAACTGGCAAACTGTGATATAAAGCAGCTGCTCTAGTTTACAATTCCAGCAACAATATATGAAGTTTCCAAAGTCTCCGCATTCTGGTAAACAATTGTTATTGTCTGTCTTTTTGATTCTAGTCATCCCAGTGAGTGTGAAGTAGTATTTTCATTGCATTTTTCTCATGAAGCATGATATTGATCTTATTTTGTGCTTATAGGACATTTGTACATTTTTTTTGGAGACATGCTTATCAAATCCTTTGCCTATTTTTAAATTTGGTTATTTGTCTTTTTATTATTGAGTTGTATCCTGAATTCTAGTCTCTTATCAGATATATAACTTGCAAATATGTTCTCCAGTTCTGTGGGTTGCCTTTTCACTTTCTTGATGATATCCTTGGAAGTAAAAAAAAAAAATTTCAATTTTGATGCTGTCCCATTTATTTTCTTCTTTTGTCATTTGTGCTTTTGGTGCCATATGTAAGAAATCATTGTTTAATCCAATGTTTCAAAGATTTACTCCCATGTTTTTTTTTTATAAGAATGCTATAGTTTCAACTTTCACATTTATAGCTATCATCCATTTTGAGTTAATTTTTGTACATAGTGAGAGGTTGGAGTCCAACTTCATTCTTTTCATGTGGCATCATTTGTTGAAAAGATAATTCTTTCTCATTGAATTGTCTTTACACCTTGTTGAAAAATCAACTGTAAGCATGAGGATTTATTTCTTGATTCTCAATTTTCTTTTCATTGATCTATTATATGTCTATCCTCATGCCAGTATCACTCTCTTGATTACTGAAGTTTTGTAATAGGTTTTGTAATTGAGAAGTGTGAATCCTCTTTGTTCTTCCGTTTCAAGATTGTTTTGTCTATTTTGGATTCCTTGAGTTTCCGCATGAATTTTAGGATAACCTTTCAATTTGTGCAAAAAAGGCCAGCTTGGATTTTGATGGAGATTGCATTAACCTGGAGATCAGTTTGAGGAGTATTCCAGGATCGCTTTTAATCTTTTTGCTTCCAAAATGTTGTAAGCGTGGGTCATCTGAATAACTTGTATCAATGATTTCCAACAGTTTTGAACATCGAGATCCCTTTATAATGCAAAACATTGTGTTGACTCCTCAAAAGATAAAAATTGTACTTTTCTATTAATAGTATTCTTTTTATTGCCTAGCTACACAAGAACAAAAACTATTATGAATTCAAACTGTTTTTACATAAATTTATTTTTTATCAGTTCGTAACAGCGTATACATATAATTGAGAAACCATAAAGCATAATGTGGAGAAATGTTAAATACTCTGTCTTAGCCAAAGCATAGTGTATTTATGGGGCTGTTGCACCATTTGAATAAAACGTTGTTCCCTCCCACATCAAGAATCTCTGATCAGCAGAAAGTCCTTCTTATGTAGCAGTCCATCTTTCTATTCAGAATGCCTGAGCCACAGAAGAAGGAGCCCTGGCCAGGACTGGTCCCTGAGACTAAATAACAATTCTAATTAGCCCACGACCAACCCAATGCTTGCAATGAGTTGATTTTCTTGTGGGGAAGGACATCCCTTACTTAGCCGCTGCTCCTGCTGTCTCAGGCTGACCATGCTGATTGCCTCACCTGCTTTTGGAGTCCTTGCTCCCAGGATGCTCTAACAATTGAACTAATTAGCAATAATGCTAACATGAACAAATCAGCCACAAAAATACCTTAATTTTTTTTTCTCTGACACCTCCAATTACCAGTCTTTATAAAAATAGAAAACAAGTAAACAGAAATCTCATGAGAACATTCTAATCTTTCCTGCTGCTACCACCTTTCTGTATATTTGGAACAAAGTGGATGAAAAATTGTCTTTTTTCTCCAGCCAAGAAGTTCTATTGAAGAAAAAATGAAGTACATTGATGGCTTATGCTAGTCCAGAGAATTGTTCAATTTTGTATTGTCCTTTACTTGGAAACATCCATTTTGCCGTATTTGAATGGAAAAGGTCACTGCTTTTGGCATAAGAATATCTGAGCTCAATTTTCAAATCTCTGTTTTGCTAGTCTCAGTTTATCAGTTACAAATTAGTAATAGTTAACTTTTGGATGTGAGAATTAAGGAGAAACTTGAAGACTGTAAGGTAATTTAATAATTTAAGTATTGTTTTTTTTATTAGTATACTATTTTTGCAGTAATGATAACATATCTGCCATATCATGAGATTCCCAGATTCTTCTAGAGGGCCATCTACTTCCAGAGAGGTATGCGTCTATGAGCTTCTTTCTAATGGCAGAAATGGCCAAAGGCAGAGAGCCAGAGACCCGTGTGAAGTGAGACCAAGACAGCTGGGAGAGAGGGAGAAGAAGTCATTTGCCAGCGACATGAGCCATAGCCATCCCCCCTCTCCTCCCCTGCGCCCCATCACCCCACTGCCGCCACCCATTTCCCTGTTCATGGAATTGACATTGCTTTCATCTTCATGTGCTCTTTGGCTTCCTGTGTTGTCTTTCTTTTTTAGTGTGAACTAACATTTTCTAGACCTCTGGCTTGGTGCAAACTATTTGTGTTTGTGAAAGTATTTTTTTTTTAAAGAAAGATTAACCAATAGAAAAAATTTCTTCTAATTTCCCCTTGTTTTCTCTTTCCCTCTCTTTTTTGCAAGCCAGATTCCATTCTGTGTTCATTGTCTCAGGGAGGGGTTTGAAAGGGCGGGGTAGCCTGCCAATCACTGGCTTCATATTTCAGAAGCCTGACCCATGAGGGGTAGTAGGTGAGGTGCTCTGTGTAGGGTGGAGGGATAATAGGAAAGTGTGGAAATAGAGGGAGTAGCTCTGAGAGAAAATGCCCAAGAATAACAGAGAAGAGATTTTTCTCCCTATTCTCCTACTCCCAGACTAGAAAAGTGTCCTCTGGGCTGAGAGTGGGATGCAAAGGAAAGAGGAGAGGAGTAGAATGGTGACAATGAGAGCAGAGAAGGTTGTTGTGCACCCAACTTCAAAGGTAGGAACTGGGAGCCCATGAGCTGCAGAGAATTTGGAGTGGCTGGGGAGTGGAGGGGTTTGGCAACCTTCCTCCTCAGCCATACGCCTAGATGGGTTATTTTGAGCAGGCATCTTGCAAGATGAACTACAGAGAGCGGGCCAAGAATCTTGTATCCCATTCTGGCTCAGAATCTTCACAATTGGTCATAAATAAAACAGAGAAGCGTGGCCCCAAAAGGGTCACATGGACAGGAATCTCAAGATATGAACAGGCGACTGAAAAGCAAATGAGTAAGGCACATTTCAGCCAACACCTGGGACTTAAAAACCAGGAGGTGCTCTTCTTTCTCCCTACATCCATTTTCTTGGCACTAAGTAATCTCTTTTGAATTCACAACTACCCTAACAAACAGGAAGTAGATTCCCATGGACTGAGGTAACATTTTTGTTATTCTGACAGGATAAGGGCTCAATAAAAATTAAGCTGAGTTATAGAAAACTTTGTAATTCTGGCACACTTGAATTGGTAGAGTAAAATTCATACCCACTACACCATTCTTTGTTTATTCTTTGTATGTATCCTACTCTACTCGGTATGAGCCCTTTGGCTAAATTAATTGTAGTGCGACATGTATTACTGAGATTACCATTTGCTTGGCCCTTAATTAGGTGTGGGGCACATCCACGTGACTGAGAGATGGTTAGTGGTAGAAAGACTCTCTTATGGCCCCAGAAATCCCCACCTCTTAGTATTCATGGTCTCGTGTGTGAATCCTCTGTACTTGGGTATGGGCCAGACCTATGACTCACTTTTAACAAACAGAATGTGGCAAAAGTAATGAGACATGACTTCCAAAATTAGGTTACAATAAAACTGACTTCCATCCTACTCCCTCTTCTTCATATTCTCTTCTGGCTTGTTTTGCGAGAAACCTGCTGCTATGTTGTGAGCTGCCCAATGAATAGGTCCATGATATCTCTGGCCAACTCCCAGTGAGGCCATGACAATAGCCATGTAGGGGAGCTTTGCATCATTCTATGGTAGACCTTCCACATGACTCAGCCCTGGTTGATGCCTTGATTGAAGCCTTAGGAGAGATCCTGAGGCAGAGACATGCAGCTAAACCACCTGGATTTTTGACCCTCAGAAACTACAAGATGATAATTCTGTTTTAAATTGCTAAATTTGGGGACTATTAACTATACAGCATTAAATAACTAGTACATGATCTTTGACCTCCAAGAACTCTTGCTCTAGGATGATAATTTCTTTGGAAAGAGCAACCATAATAAAAAGGATTGGAGAGCTGGGCATAGAGGCATGGATACTATTAATTAGGTTTCAAGTGGTGAGAAGGTAAAGAAGGGAGACTCAGAATGCTGAACAGGCAATAATGGCTTTTGAGGACTGTGATAGGTTTCCTCTAGCTACACATTTTCTCTAATTGCAAAGGTTTATTTTCTTGAGATGACAATATTTGCACTTTCATTTAGGGGGCTGGTGAAACTTGGAGAAGTAGCATCATATGGTAGAGATGCAAGAGCAGGGTTGTTCTGTGACTGCATTTAGCTCAAATCAACGACTATTTTTGTGTTGTCCACTCTGTACTCATGTGTGTCTCACATACTCATACATGCTCTTTCCTGCCTCTACTGAATAGCTCTTTATTGAGACATCTTTGCTAGGAGGAGCTGTGCCTATGAGTGACATTCTTAGTCTTCATCCCTTCTGGGAGGTAGGGAGCTCTGAGCCAGTGAATCTCATCTGCCATCATTCTGTTTGTAACAAATTTAAGGCACTACTGCATTGAAATGGGAAGAATGTGGTGGTAGTGGAGGAGGTGGTCATGTGGGAAAATGGGAAACTTTCATTTCTCCAGAAAAGCTTTGACTCAGCCCAAATATTGAGAATCTTTTTGATTCTGTTATCTTTAGCAAGGATCCCTAAGCCCATTATAAAGGTGAACTTCCTTCTCATCTAAAATGCTCTGTTTTGATGAAAGCAACTGTGGGCACCTAGGTAATTTCCCTGCAGACTGACTTTTCCCTTGGGTAAGATCATATTGGAACATTATTCCTGGTTCTTAATTTTAGGAGAGCAGAAGAAGTGATGCACCAGATTGAAAAAGGCACCCAAATCAATTACAAATCGATTAGCTTGGAACATGGTCCTAATTCTTTTTCTCTTATTCCTCTTTCTGTATAGGCAAATCCCATGCACACTGCATTTAGGTGCAGCAAGCTGCTACAAACTTCTAATAGATGCCTCAAATGTCGGAAGACACAGGGAGCACCAGCAGTTGAGCACCATTTCTGCAGAAGTACCACTGAGATCTGTGGAACTTGTAAATCTCATTGGAATACCTCACATTTCATCTTGTCAGCCCAACTAGCTACTTCTTGATATGTGCGATGTTTTAGAGGTGATCCACTCCTGAGCACAATGTGTATTTTACTTGCTGACTATTCTCTCACTTGTTTTCTGTTAAGAGACTCTGATTTTCTGAGGGGGAAAATCCCATTCTTGGTCCACCTGATTGGGGTGGGACTGATCCCACTCCTGGCTCTGGAAGGGGGCATGAGACCTATGTGTGGGAATCAGAGCACTGCATCACCTGGTCCCAGTGATTGGTTTAGGATGAACATAAGACCCAAGCCAAACATAGCTATTGAGACTTGATTCCATGCCTTCTGTTAAAAGGGTTGGAAAAAGTCATGCTCTTTTTTAGGGTTGGTGCTATAGGTAGCCTTCTTAAGGTCACGAGGGCATGCATGCCTTTCAGTAAGCAGAGACAGAGGAAAGAAGATGAGGAAAGAGAGAGAGAGAGAGAGGAAAGAGAGAAAGAGAGGGAGAAGAGAGAAAAGGGAGAGGGACGGAGGGAGGAGTTTTGTGAATCAATACTTTTTCTTCATCCCTCATTTGTTTTGTTCTATTTTGTTTAATTATATTTAAGCTGGATTTCCATAATTTGCAGCTTAAAGAATATTGACTATATGCTGGGGAGAAATCTGCCATGTGCCCTGCATATTCTTTCTGAAATGTCAAGAATTCAAGGACCTGACTGATCTTTGCTTGAGACATTTCTCAGGATATTTGCACTGAGCAACTTGAGGGATGAGGTTAACTTCTCTCACAAAGAGCAGGTTTGCTTCTACTTACTGTAATGTGGTGGATCCCCCAAGTTAAGTGTTTCCTTCTCGCAACACCACCCACCATATGTGTAGTCATTCATCTAGGCCCACCTATGTTGCCCCATGGGACTTGGGTGGCATGATGAGGAATAGACACAAACCAACAGCATGATCATGCTTTACTGTCTGTGACTACTAAAGACCTTTGTCTCTGACCCAGGAGTCTTGTGTTTTCTGCCAACATCCATGAAAATGTAACAGGCTAACTTATTAGCTTGAACAGTAGGGAGAACTACCAGACCCATAACACTAGCTGAACTGTAGAGCTTCTTTGGGCCTCTGTAGGCCAGTGATTGTTGCATGGCAGCTTGCTAGGGACACAGGCTTGACTGGAAAACAGATTGAGCTAGTCCTGGCTCTGCCACTGACTATCTATGTGACTGTGAACAAGTTACCTAACCTCCCAGGCCTTCTGGTTTCTCTGTGGAATGGAGACAATACTGCCAATTACACAGACTTTTCGTAAAGATAGAATAAGGAAAAGTTCGTAATACTCTTGACGCAGAAACTGGTATAAGTAGTAAGCTCAGAGAGTGTTAGCTCTTATTAACTCGTTGGTAGTGGCACTTTGCACATTATATGAATTTTTTAAGTATTTTCAAAATATTTTCTCATTACAAAGGAAAAAAGTTTATTGTTAAAAAGTTGGAAAATACATATCAGAAAAATAAGATAAGCTTTTTAAAACAATTTACAATTGCATGACCCAGACACCCATTATTATCATTTTGCTCACTATCTGTCTACAATTTTGGTGTCTCTGTGTGTGTGGATTCTTTGTGAGGTAGCATCATAATGTACATACTGTTTTGTTCTCTGTTTTTCCTTCTTTCTAGTTTATTTATCTTCTGTAGCTTCCCACTCAAAATTATTATGAAATATTTACATGCATAAGTTTATATATAATAAATATATATGTATATATATATATATGAATATGAGTAGCAAAGAAGTATTAAGAAGAGAAAATAAAATGAATACCCAGGAAACCCACAGTGCATCTTAACAGAATCAATCACCCAGGACATGGAAGCACTGATTGGATCATCCCCTTACCCCCAAGATACCATGATTTGACTTTTGCATTTACCATTCTTTTATAATTTGTATAGTTGTACTATGCATGTATATAATTGATAAACACTACATCATTTGGTTTACTCATTTATTACTAAACATACACAGTATTACGCTTTATATGTTTCCCGTGACTTGCTTTTGTGCCTGGCACATGTTCCCAAGATCCATCCATGCTGATACATGCAGTAGTTCATTTTCAGGATGACTGTAATTCCATGTATAAATATGCCATGAGTTAGTCGATGATACCTGCCTAACTCACCAAAAAAAAAAAAAAAAGGATTTGTGGAAGGACATCATCTACCTTTCTTAGCAGATCTTCAAACTCTTGCGAGGGTGGTTGGGAATCCACTCTGATCTTAGCTACTTTCTTGGTCACTTAGAGGTTTCCCAGCCCTATGAGGGATGACTCAGACAATGCAAGCCCCACAAGCAAAGAAGAGGAAAAGGAAGGTTGAGGGTCTGGGGCTAGGATAGACATCAGCATGGATGTCACAGGTAGACTGCAGAGATTCTACTGCAAGGAAATGTAGAAGAGACAAACATTTTTTTTTTTAAATCAGGATATATAGCTAGAGAGTCAGTATTAAATAAGTTGAGATTACTCTGCCTAAGAAAAAGCATGGAAAAAGTCATACAATTTAAAATAACCCATGTGGGCTGAGTGTGTGGAAAAACTAACACTCTCTTACATTACTAGTAGGAGTACAAATTAGCAAACCTACATGAAGAATAATTGGCCAAATCTACAAAAATTTAAAATGCACTTACCTTTCGACACAATGATTACATTTCCAGGAATTTATCTTACAGATGTGTAAGGTGACATATGAACAAAGTTACTTATTGCAGCATTATTTATAACAAAATATTCAAACAAATTAAATCTATAGGGGATTAGATAAATAAATTATGGCTTATCTATCCAGTGGAAAACAAAGCTATTAACAGAAAATGAGGCAACTTTTAGGTACTAGTCTAGTACATTCTCCAAGTTTTATTACATAAAGAAGCAAAAATGCAAGGTCTTAAAAAGAAAATGTGGTGTGTGGTGTGTGCACGCATATTTGTTGCCTATGGTTTTGTGGAGAGGCAGAAGGAGTTTGTTCTGATGGGAGGACTCTTAGAAGACACATTGGTGAGGAAGATTTTTGAGAAGTTTTGCCGTGATGTCCTCTGACCAAGGAAACTACCATTTAATGCCACTTTTGAAGCTGGATCCTTTTTCTCTCATTAAATGTTTTTGTTTTGCTTTGCTCTTTTCAGGCAAAAGTTGTAACAGTTATAATAACACTAACAGTAAAATAATGTTAATAATAACACCAATACTGAATAATGGCTATTATTTTAGTATTTACGATGTGACAGACATTGACCAAGCACTTTACACCCATGATATCATTTAATTCTTGTATCAACTGTATGAAGTCAGTAGTATCATTATTACCATTTCATAGATGAGGAAAAGGAGACACAAAAATTAAATATTGTACGTTCGAGATTACATAGCTAGTAAGTGACAGTGTCAAAATTGGAATTCTGTTTTGTTTGCCTTCATAGATCATACTTTTATCCACTTCACTTTTTTTCCCTAATAAATGAGGAATTTGTTAGAAAACATAGTAGCATGAGCATGTGCATATACACACATCTTATTTAACTTCAGATGCTAACTATGTATAAATATTTATAGACCAATTGTCAAGCAGAGCTAAGATAAAAGAGCGAAATAGTTGTTATAATCTTGTTCACCCAAGAAAAATCCAGAGATTTTAGGACAATAGGCAGGATGATCATTTGGAGAATATTAGGATGAAACACCCCTGCAAACAGACAGCACAAACAGGTGTTGTTGCCATTTCTATCAGGCTGTTAGGAATTCCCAGAACGTGAGACTGAGGAGGAAATCAAGCAAATAGTTTGCTGACTCTACTAACTTGCAAAAGTATTTTCAAACTTACTCTTCAGAGGCCCTCAGACTCACAAACTTACTCTTCAGAGGCCCTCAGACTCTCTCTGATATTTCAGAGAAAACGTGTTAACCCAAAAGCTATTACAAATCACCCCGAGGCTAAGATTGGCCAAACTGCCTCAACTCACAGGCAAGAATATAGAGCCAGTGTTTTCCCCAGAAGACTAGTTTCTTTTTTTCTCTTATTGTTCCAACAAACGAGTTGATGAGAATAATTCAATGCTTATTTCCTCAGCCTTTCTTCTAGCGGGAGCTGAAGTATCGTCAGGATGTTCATTACCACCGAGGAAGAGTGTCTCTCTGTATTTTTCTCCACACCAGATTTTGATTTATTTGGACTGTAAGTTTCTATGCAGTTACTTGCATTCCCACCAATGCCAACGCTCTTCGACTCTGGCTTAAAAAGAAGGAATACTCTAAACTTGAGCCGTCAAGTACTGTAGCAACTAACCTTTGTGGCCACTGAGCACTTGAAATGAACAGAGTGGTCTTGAAAGTGAAAAACGGGCATCATATTTTGAAGCCTTAGTATGAAAAAAAAAGAATGTAGTATGTCTCAAAGTTTTATGTTTATGATGCGTTGAAATAATATAGGCAGTCCTTGCATTGCCAGGCGGTGCACAACCACTAAAGTGACTGCAAGCTAAAGGCATACAAATGGTTGTAATCATCAGTGGGGGAAATTAAATTATGATTGTTATGTGACCTTTAAATTTTTTTGTCAAAATATTACAACTTCTTACTGTCAGTTATAAGTGTATGCATAAGTGAAAAGAGTAGGAAAAGTAATTTATAAGGTACACAGACATTTATAATATTAGAAAATTTGAGAATTGAAGTGTGTTTTTTTTTTCTTTGCAATAAAATTACCAAGACTAGTTTGAACAGTGCTTGCTATCTTCTTGTATAACATACATATGGAGTGAACATCTTTTCTAAGCCTTGGTAAATTGTTATACTCCTGTGTGAGATCAGCCCTCACATTTTATCCTTTGTTTTCCCAAGGTGATGAAATAGCTCTTAACGTCTCTTTAATGTGAAGTGTTTTATTCGTGTCATTTCTTCTGGGACATTTGCATCCTTTTTGTCACAACCACGTTCCTCATTTACTTCATAAGTTTGTTTTCGCTAAGTTCCTCTGGCTGCAAAACTAGAGTCTCTAGAACAGTGGAAGTGTCAACTTCCCAGTCATCTGTGTTCTGCTCATAGCCACTTTCACTTCAACGATATCTTTTTTGTTTCTTTGCTGCCCTTCCACCTTTTTGGCCAATTCCCTCTTTAGATTATTCATTTTTGTAAAATGTTGCATAGATTTACCACTGAGAGACAAGGAGGAAGAATAGCTACACATTTTTGTTTTCTATGCATGAACTGAATAACAGATGTGCAGTGACCAATCACCGATAGACTTTGAAAGAAATTTTATGACTGGTCATTGATAATGATGCACATCTGTTGTTTGAGTAGTCACTTGTGGCCTGGAGCCCTAGAAGCAAAGTTTATACTTTATGAAATTACTCACAGTTGTTTTACCATAGTAACTGAAATTTGAATCGTGTTATTGAATATTGAATAAAATATTGAATATAATATTATTTAAGCAGTGGTAACTGAAATTCATGCATATTGGAACCATGCACAACAAAATTGCTCATATTTTGAATATTGGGTTAAATATAATATATGATGAACATGAATTACACTTGTTATCTTACTTTCTAAATGTGGCTAATAGAAAACTTTAAATCATGCATACATCTTGCATTATATTCCTATTGAACAGTGCTGCCCTATACCATACATTAAAAAATTTAGAATAAAAAAGGAAAAAAAAAGAGTTGTGAAAAAATCAAACATTGTTACAATTTTGAAGTGATAGGAGCGATTACTTCACATGCACAAATTGAACATGATTGTATGGTGAAAAACAGCAAAGCTAAAATCATGAAGAGAACAGATTGGGAAAACATTTGCATCAAATATGTAAATCAAGGGCGAATTGCCAACATTATAAAATTACTCATTCAAATTTATTCTTAGAGTATCAAGATCCCAGTAGATTGTAAAACAGGTGAATAGCAATTTATATGAGAGGAAATTGAAATAGTAAATGAACACTTAGAAAAGCATTCATCTTCTCTAGTTACCAAAGACATAAAAATTATTGCACCTTTGAGTTACAATTTAGTATTCACTTTATTAACAAAACAATTACAACACCCAACATTGTGGAGAATTTGGTGATTTTATGCATCATAACAGACATTGTAATTAGACATGCTTTTAGTAAGCAATATTGTATAAACAGAGCCATACAGATGTTCTTAAAGCTTTAGCCTAGTACTGCCACTCTTGAGAATTTAGTCCAAGGAAATAATTCAATATGAAAGAAAAGATATATACAATAAGATGTATATTGTATCATTACAATCACACACAAAAATGTAACTTGCAACACGCAATATATTTTAAAGGATTGAAATTATTCAGAGCATGCTCTCTGAGTATAGTGAAATTATTCTCAAAGTCAATAACAAAAGCTAACTAGGAAAGCACCAATTGCTTTAAAATTAAGAGATAAAATTTAAAGCAACCCACAAATCAAAGAAGGAAGCACGTGGAAATTAAAAAATATTTTGAGTTAAGTGGTACCTAAGATATGATGTATCAAAACAGCTAAATAGTGATCAAAGAAATAATGACCAACCTAGAATGCTATAATCATTGAAAAATGTCCTTTGATTATAAAGGTGAGATAAACATAACTTCAGATTACTAAAAAACTAAGATAATTCATGCAGTGCTTGAAGGAAGCTTTATATTCTTAAATGTATATATTACAAAGAAAATAAAATGTACACATAAATAATTTGTTTCCATCTTAAAACAAAACAAAATACCACACACAATAAATTAATCCAAAGAAAGGAAATAACACATTATAAAAGCATATTAAAAATTATTTTTATAAATAAATAGAAAAAATACAATAAAAAAATTAACAAAATCAAATGTTTGCTTAAAAAAGATGAATCAATTTTATAGAACTCCAGCAAAACTCATCTAAAAAAAGTGAGAGAAAAAAATGGATTGGCTTATTTGGATATTCACATGGGAAAATTTAACCTTTGTCCTTACCTTTCATAAATCAATTTCAGATGGATTGTAGATTTATATATGCAAAGGTTAACCAAAAGTAAAGCTTTTAGAAAGAAATAAGAGGATAAGTTTATATCTCGGGAACACAAAATTTTCTTAAATTGTATACAAAACATACTAATCATCAAATTAGGAAGTTCCTATCATCAAAAGACACCATTAAGAGAGTAAAAATCTAAACCAAACAAAATGAAATATATTGGAAATATTTATAAGAAGACTCATATCCAGTATATGCAAAAAACTAAAAAATTAAGAAACAGTTAATCCAATATGTATACAGGCATATGACTTAAATTGTCATTCATCAAAGAGTTTATCCAAATGGCCAATGAACATATGAAAACATATCTAGCCTCATCAATTATCAGGGAATGCAAATAAATTCACAAAGATATAGCAGCACATATTCACTGGAATCGTTGAAACAAAGGACAATATGAAAGCTTGGTGAGAGAGTTGATCCAATGAACACCCATTTATTGTTGGCAAATTGAGTGTAATAGGCACAACTGCTTTGGAAAAATGTTTGGCGGTTTCTACTAATGCTGAACATATGCATATTCTATTAGATGGTGATTTCACTTCTAAGTATTCACCAATAGAAATACATACATATTGTACTCCCAAAATGTACAAAACTGTTAATTATATTATTTGAAATAGCTCCAAACTAGAATAATATATATTCATCAACAGTAAAATAGATAGGTAATGTTCATTATATTCATATGATAAATACTATAGAGCAAAGAAGATAATGACCCATTGCTACATTCAATAAAGAGCAAATCTCCACACTGAATGTATAAAATAAGCCTGAATTCATGTAAGAGTTAACATTGTGTGATTCTATTTATATTAAGCACAAAAATATAGGCAAAACTAATCTTTGGTTATGGAAGTCAGAATGGTGGCTAGCTTTGGGCTTAGTGGCTTACTTACTAAGGTTGAAGCTTCTGAGTTGCTGGTAATATTTTATGAATTGACCTGGGTGGCTGCTCATAAACTTTATAAAAATTCATCAAATTATGTGAAGATTTGTATACCTTTTGCATGTATAGTACATTTTATTAAAAAGTTTATAAAACAGAATATAAATAGGTGTGTGTGTGTGTGTGTGTGTGTGTCTGTGTGTGTGTGTGTGTGGTTCACTGATGAAGTTGGGTTGATAACCTAGTTACGAATGGGAAACCTATATGATAGTCACCAAAACAGAGTCTGCCATGTGTTCTGTGCCTTCTAGCTAAGAAAGGACTTCTCTATACATTAACTTGATTCCTTTTCATTACAACCTTTTGAAATCAGAATTAATCATCATTCCTATTTTGCCTCAGGAAACTGAGACTCACAGATATTGGGTATATTTCCAAGGGGGCAAAGCCAAGAAGTATAGAGCCTCTCATGCTCTGACTCTAAGTCTATGCAGCAACTAATAGCTATAATTTATTTAAGGCTTTTTATGTGTGAAGCTATGCTTGACATATGTTTATATAAATATACTCATTTAATTTTCATAATGATCATACAAAATGGGTATTTCATATCCATTTTAAAATTTTACCAAATATTGTGCATAAAGGCAATATTTTGGTAATTTTAAAATGCAAAAAATAATTTGTGGAATTATGCTATGGTTAATTTCAATCTTTGTCATAAGTATTTGTTATTTTACCATTTCATGGCATATTTTAAGTTAACAAATAGTTCAGCAAGGGGTGGACCTATCAGATTTTCAAATAAGTACAAGCTATACCATTTTTATTTTCATATAATTAATTCAGTTATAGTTGCCCAATAAACTCCCTATAATGTTTTTTGGAACATAGTGGATCATGTCCTTTCATTTATTATACAGTAGAAAAACTAACTTTTGTTGTCTTAATATTTGTTAGCTCTGAAGCTCAACTACTTTATCTTTCACAGGTGGGTAAGACTGTTACTCTATTTTACTGTTGCTCATCATCCCCAAATCGTTACTATTATCTGCTCTATAAAGATTATAAAAACCACCACTAAAGGATCTGCTTAACATCAGACTGAATGGATCATTTATTTTGGAAGATAAACCAAATTTGATAATTAGCCCAACCTACAATACTCTTTATAAAATAAGAAATTTTGTTTATCACACTAAATTCTAAAATATACTTTTTACAACCATCTGTCTAATTTTGCTTTTTTTTTTTACTAGATACTATAAAAATTAAGCTACATATCATTGTTGCTTTACTTTTATCCATTCTCTTTTCCTAATTTGTCCCACATTCTCTTTCTTTATAATATGTCAGTGAAAAGACTAAACATAAATATACAAATATCACAGCTAAACCAGATGCAGAGAGACTGACAGTCAATACCAGATGCTGGAGATTCTCTTTAAATTAAATATTCAGCACCAGGTGGTTGAGTCAGCCTAACAAAGGAACACATGCTTATGAGGGATACAAAGACAGAGTTAGAAAGACTAGTTCTCATTTGGATAAAATTATGTTATTTAATGAAAGCATGTGAGAAGGATTTGAAATCAAAGTGAAAATGAAATCAAGGTAAATTATTCATTCACATTTATACAGAAGAGAAATGTTATTGCAATTTGTAAAATTTCTTTTCAAAATTAACACTTAGGACAAATGCTAGTATTTATATCGGCTAAAGGAAAAATATTTTAATTATGCTTTAGTGACAGCATGATATTAAGTCTGTTTCCAACTCCCTACAGACTGGTAATAATTAAAATAATCAACTTTTCTTTATATGGGTTAAAACAGAAATAGATTTTTTTTTGTAAAACCATATTGTATTTCTCAAACTGAAAGATTTTATAGTTGAAATTCAGTTCAGTGCCTTTATAACTGACTGCACTAAATAAATTGACCATATAGTATGACCTTACATAGAAACTAATGACTTCAAGAGCATTTTAAGATGTTTTCTTAACACAAGTGAAGCAAGTCATGACAGATGTGCTGTGATATGTGTTCACAATATGTGCGGATGATACATGTTTGCAGGCAGTTGAATATAGCTTCTGCCAAAGTGCAATCTTAGAAAAATGCGTCTTAGAAAGTGCGTCTTAGAGAGCAATCAGATGAAGGCAGGATGTTAATTTTACCATAAGCTGTGTTAAGCTAGATGGCATGTCAGCATTTAAATTTATTCCATACAAGTTACTTTTTAAGTGTACAATAGAAATGAATGAGGAAGTAAGCTCTTAAAATGTTTCAGGCAATATGAAATATATAACAAATGAATAGCTGTATAGTCAATACATTGGGGTCTCCTGTATGCCCCTCCTTTCTCTCTTACCTGACCTTGCTGAAGTAACCACACTTCCAAATTTAGTGTTTTTCTGGAATGGCTTCTTTCGAGTCCCAATAGCAAATTATTTTCATAGTAAAAAATAAAAGGAAAAATAGAAATACATTTATTTCTATTCTGGATATTTTATTAGAGTTTCAATAATTTACAAGAAATACTTCAGTATGGTTTAAGCCTTCCTCTAAGCATCCATTTTTTTATATCAGAAATCTTCAGAATGCTAAGATTTGTTCCAAGACCACTCCCCATCGTGATCATACAGGCTGAGCACGGCAGGAACCAAGAAAACATAGGGCGTCCCACGAGGCACATACTGTGACACTCACATAAACGTTGTATTTTTTATATTTTCAAAAATATGATGATACAAAATATGTATACTTTAAGCACATAAAATTAAATATTTAAATTATAAGAGGTTTAAAAATATGAAAAATAAACACAAAATGGAAGAGTGTCACATTGAGCAAATTTGTTTGTTGAAGGATGAGTGGGCAGTAACTGGTTACTTCAATTGTTCAGAGCATGGTTCCCACCACCTGTGGTAGGCCACGTTGATGATATAAAAATCTTCTGGGAAGCTTACATTATTTTAGTTGTATCTCTTTTACTATAATATTGCAACTTAGTTTTAAAAGTTACATGCTTTTACAGGACTTATAACAAAAAAGTGCAGACCCCTTATCCGTTCTGTCTCACCACCAATTCCCTCTCCCCTTGTTCAGTTCTAGCTATTTCTTCTGGAATTTATTCTGTATTTCTAAATAACGTGCTTGCGCTATGTTATTGCTTTTAAAGGGGATCTTTTAGTTTTCTGTTGCTTTGGTAACAAATTACCACAAACTTGGTGGTTTAAGCAACACAGGCTTACGCTCTTACAATTCCATAGAAGGAGAGACAGATGACACAGGCTACAATCAAGGTATCAGCTGTGTGCTGTGTTTGTTCCTGGATGCCCGAGAGCCGAGCCCATTTCCGAGCCTTTTCTAGCTTCTAAAGGCCATCCACGATTTTGGTTCATGGCTCCTTTTACTCATTTTCAAAGCCAGCAAATTTGTATCATTGTGCTTTTCTTCTGTAGTCACATCTTCCTTGAATGACTCTGCCTCCCTCTTTGATCTTTAAGAACCTTTGTGATTACATTGGGCCTACAAAATTATCCTGCGTAACCTTCCTATTATAAGGTCAGTTCGTCACCACTGGGGTGATGTGCAATCCAAAGTCGCCTCAGTGGCATGGGGGAAGAGGAGGAGGACTGTGGCATTGTGTGCTGTCCCTCAGTTCTTCCCTGCCAAAGCGGAAAAGAATTACAGGTTGATGAGATTAGGAAAACTAAGATTTATCAAAAGTACATCTTAGAAGGAGATGGGCCATGCTAGGGGAGGCTGCAGCCCTGTGGAATTTGGGAGGTGAAGAGCTAAGATAGTACACCCCAAAGGGAGGGGCAGGTTTCCAGCCAGGAGAGCCATAATATTGCAGAAATGAGAAGGTCTGTTTATATTTGGACCATGATGGGAGGTCCTAGATGATCCATATATGAGGTCACCTTGACTGACAGTTGGCTGCTATATAACGCTTTGCCTGCTACGCATATGCTTACCCAGAAATCAGTCCGGCACTTAATTTTCCTTTTCCCTTGTAATGTAACACACTCACAGGTTCTGAGATTAGGATGTGGTTATTTTTTTTGGGGGGGGGTGATATTTATTTTGCATAATACATAGGGCTTGGGGCCTCATCACCCAATAAGTAGACTTTTGCTCAATCCCCTTCTTTTGGTGATGTTCTGTGAAGCAGCCTCTCTTCTGCAATTTCTGGCGTCTCTGAGACCCTTGGTTCAATTTCCCCTTTAATCTTTTGCTTGCTTTTGTGAAGGGACGTAATAGTCTGACTCCACATGGCTGGAGAGAGAATCAGACGTTTATCTACTTTTTTTTTTTTTAACCAATTCTTTTGTTTTCTGTTTCATCCCACTCACCCTTAGGAGTGCCATGTTTCCCTCAACTCTCTGAGGTTCTGTACTGGAACTGGCTGGTTTCCAGGTTTGGTACCTGAAAGGAGTTAGCTTCTTTCTGTTTACAAGCATTTTAACCCATGATTCTTTCCTCTCCATTCTCCTGTTGCTTATGGGTACAAAGTTTTTGATGTAATTTTAAAAGGGTTTTTAAGAGAGAATGAAAACAAACTGGTGTGTTCTATCAGCTGTGTCTAACCAGAAGTCTCATTTTATAGGTGGGAAGGCAAAGTGCTAAGGATATCAAATAACTTGATTGTGGTCACAAAGCCAGTTAATTTGGAATCAGAATTACTATCTAGTCTTTTCTGATTTTTTTTTATTAGGAGAAAGATTAGGCGAGATAAACTTTAAGTCCTCTCCCTAATCTAAGATATTTTATAATACAGTAAACTATAGTGATTCTCAAGATTTATTGCCTCTCTCAACAGAAAGGCAATTTTTATTTATATACATGTTATATGGCACCTATAAGATTATAATTAGCTTGAGAAATTGATATGTCTTCATAATCATTTGTGTCATAACTATAATGGTCACCTAAAACGTTAGGATAAAAGAATAGTTAAGACCTATTTACCCAACAGACTTGATCTTCAGGGTCTCCTAACCTGTAATTCTAGAACAGCTACTGCCAGACCTAGGGCTCAGATTAAGTCTCTGATATAATGTGCTGGTAATTCTATAGCAGGATCCTGGGCTTCGTGAGTCAGTAGCTGCTCTTACAGTGTTCCCAAGGCTCTTTCACAAGCACATTTGAGATAAGGTGGTTGTGGTTATCTGTGTGGGTTATTACCTTTTGGTAGATATTGGCGTAGATTATAAATTCCAGGTAATTTTTCTTGCTAACACTTTTGGTATCTGGGAGCTGGAGGCGTCCGTGTTAGCAATACAGTCCTTGCAGTTCCCCAGCCTCAGACAAAGTGGAGATGGTGTTGAGCCTGCACTGTGACCTTAAAGGCTTTAAGAATTGAAACTTTTATAGTGTCAAAAGAATGAGAAGATAAGCAACAGAATGGGAGCAAATATTTGCTAAAGACACATCTGATAAAGTACTGTTATTCAAAGTACACCCAACAATAAGAAAATAAACAACTCAATGAAAAAATGGGCAAAAGACCTAAACAGTCACTTCACCAAAGATGATACGCAGTTGGAAAATAAGCATATGAAAGGGTGCACCACATCATGTGTCATTAGGGAAATGCAAATTAAAATAATAATAAGATATTACTACACACCTATTAGAATGGCCAAATCCAGAACACCGACACCAAATACTGTTGAGGACATGGAGCAACGGGAACTCTCATTCATTGCTAATGAGAATATGAAATGATACAGCTGCTTTGGAAGATAGTTTGGCAGTTTCTTATGAAACTAAACATAATGTTAACATATGATCCAGCAATCACTCTCCTTGTGTCTACCCAAAGGTGCTGAAAACTTATGTCCACACCAAAACCCACACACAAGAGTTTATAGCAATTATTCATAATTACTAAAAATTGAAAGCAACCAAGATGTTCTTCAGTAGGTGATTGGATCAACTGTGGTATATCCAGACAATAGAATATTATTCAGGCCTAAAAAGATACGAGCTATGATGCTACAAAAAGACATTGAGGGGCCTTAAATGTACATTGCTAAACTAAGGAAGCCAGTCTGTAAGGGCTACAAAATATATGATTCCCACTATATGACATTCTGCAAAAGCAAAACTATGGAGACAGTAAAAAGATCAGTGGCTGCCAGGGGTTAGAGGGGTAGAGGGAGGGATGAATAAGTGGAACATGGAGGATTTTTAGAGTAGTGAAATTATCCTGCGTGATACTAAATGGTGGATACATGTTCTAATTTTGTCCAAACCCCAGAATATACAACACCAAGAGTGATCCCTAATTTTTAAATTTTTATTTACTTTTATTTTTAATTCTTTAATGCCATCACATATTTGACCCCTTTTACCCCATCTACCTCCCTCCTCCTCCCACCCCCTCCCCTCTGGTAACCACTAGTCTATTGTCCATGTCCATGAGTCTGTTTGTCTGTCCTGTTCATTTGTTGCTTTTAAGTTTATATCTCACGTATAAGTGATATCAAGTTGTTTTCAACTTTTTCTGTCTGGCTTACTTCACTGATATCTAATTTTGATAATGGACAAGTCTGTGCATGTGTGGGGGTGAGGAGTACCTGGGAACTCTCCAGACCTTCTACTTAATTTGTTGTGAACCTAAAACTGATTTAAAGAATAAAATCTATTTTTTAAACGTTTACAGTGTCCCACCTCGATATATTATTAAAATTATACATTTAAAAATTATGGCATCCCTCAAAAAAAATGAAAAACCAAAGCAGTAAAAATTGTAAATTAACTTTAAAAATATTTTTCCTATATGACAATGTCCCTGCTTTGGGGGGGAAATAGCAAATTCTTTCCAAGAATATCTATGGGTGGTCTTACTTGCTGGAGTTTGGGTCTACATTTTGGTTACCTAGTCATAGGTAGAGCTGCCTCATAATTTCTGTGTTTTTTTTTTCCTTCCACTGTGGATTCCTTAGCCCCTGTGGCTGAGACACATGGAAAGGTACGAGGTGTGAAAATCCCTTCTCATGGTGAGGTGCCTGTTAAGGTACACACATATACTTCCTCTTGTTTCTGAAGTCTCTGGTGAGCTTGGTGAATCTTCAGAGGCCACTTCCAAGGCTGAATATGGGTTTAGACAGACAGATGTGAATTTGAAAGCTACCTCCTCACATCTAAATGCCCAAACTTAGGCAAGTCATTTTCCTCCTCTGAACTTCAGATTTCTCAGTTATATTTGTTTCAAAATATCAGCCCCTTAGGATAGGAGTTCCCAACTCCCAGGACACAGACTGGTACTGGTCTGTGGCCTGTTAGGAACCAGACTGTCGCATAGCAGGAGGCGAGTGGTGGGGCAGTGAGTGAAGCTTCATCTATATTTGCAGCCATTCCTCAGCACTAGCATCACTGCCTCAGCTCCACCTCAGATCATCAGGCATTAGATTCTCATAGGAGCACCGGTCCCTGGTGTAAAAAAGGTTGGGGACCGCTGCCTTAGGAGAAATGTGAGGAAGAAATGGAATAATATACATAAAGAAGTTAGTCAGTGCCTGTCAATAGGTTCCGTCCTTCTGTATCTCAACTCCAGGATAAAGAAGGTGATCACGGTAGTAATGACACAGTACATTTTATAGTAATTTATAAATTACAAAGCAATCTTATACATGTTCATAGAAGTATCAAATATTAGTATTTGAAAGTGACTTAAAAATTATCTGACCCTTTGTTTTTATCCTTTCCATGAATAATCCGAGGTCTAGAGAATTTATGTAACTTATCCAAGGTCAGCCACCTGGATAGGTAATGGGAAATTTATGTTTGAAAACATTATTGATATTTTGTTCCTAAATATGCATTTTGATATATCATATATTTTTGTATATGTAATGTTTTATAATAATAGCTAATGTTTATAATCATCTGCCAAAACCAAGACTTTTCTAACATTTCCTCATCTAATTCTTACAACAATCTTCCAAGGTGGCTACTATCATTTCCGCATTTAAGGAATCAGGAATGGAGGTTCATAGAGGTTGAGTAACATCTAAAAGGTCACTCAGCCAATAAGAATCGGTGTAAAAATATGTCTGACACTGATCCTGTCTGATCTCGGAAGCTAAGCAGGGTCGGGCCTGGTTAGTACTTGGATAGGAGACCACCTAGAAAGGCCAGGTGCTGTAGGCATAAAAAATAAATAAAAAAGTAAGGGATTGTAACCTGACAAGGTCCTTGCCATCTATGAGATCAACCAAGGGCTGCCTCACCTAAAAAAAAAAAAAAAATTAAAAATAAATAAATAAATAAATAAATAGAAATGCGTTTGACAAACTGCAAGCGTGTACTCTCAACTGAAGGGATTTGTCCAGATGGGGTTATTACAGGCCAGACCGAATTAGTTGAGCTGTTCAAACCATCCATGTGAGTGACTCACTGTGACTGCATTTCTTGCTAGGAAACATGGCAGTGGAAGGTGTATCTGCTTTGGAGTTAGACAGATTTGGCCTGAAATTCAAACTCCAGAGAGCACAGCCTGCCGAGTGGAATGGTTGAATGTGGACTTTGGTGTCAGTCTGACCCGTGTTCGAGTTTTAACTTTGCCACTCATCAATTATGTAACCTTGGGCAAGTTACTTGTCCTCTCTGATGTCTCTTTTCCATCTGTGAAGTGGGGATAATAGAATAGTATCAATCTTGTTGGATTGTTGAGAAGAGGAAATTAAGCAATACTGTTTATAAAGTATACACACAGTATATTGTATAGTACTTGTTACCTAGAAGATGCTTGTGGAATGTTAACTCTCCTTTTATTGTTGATTTCATTATTATTTAACCTCTTTGAGTTTTTGTCTCCTTATTGGTCACATGGGAAAATAACATCTATATTATAGCGTAATCATTAGAGAAATGTACGTAAAGTGCCTGACGATAACTGGTAACGCCAAAGCAAGGGTGTCCTAGAGTCTTCTATAACTTAGTCTCAGATAATTGTAGATAAATAGCATTCTGTTACAAAGTACAGAGAAGTAGTCCTAATGTCAATAATATTGTTCTATGGGGAGTTGCTTCCAAATCCCCATTTTCCATTTTGTAAAACTATTATCAGGGTCAAACGAAAGTTACAGGTTAGGAAAGACGTGAGATTCACCTGGGATGTGGATGGATGAGCAAAATGTCAGCTCTAAGAAAGAAAAGCAAAGCTGTTGGTCTTTTGCCTTCCTCAGGAGTCATGGTAACCAAGTTCACAATTCCTGAGTTAGCTGAGACATTAGACTTTGCTAAGAAAAATGATTTAAACTAGTTAAAATAGAGATGGTTCCAGAAAGCCTTTGAGTGGGGATAAAATGGTGGGCGTTTCACGGCTTTGCAACAGTCTGTTGAGTGTGATGTTTCTTCTCAAGCGTGCCTTTTGTGCTGCTTGACTCATACCAGGGTGGTTAGGGACTGCTTATGCTTACACCCAAGTGGCCAATCCTCCTCCACACACTCCTTGGCAGGCAGAGAAATATGTGGTTGTCTGAAGCTGGTGTCTGGGGAGGCGGTGGTGCAGGGTGGTATGCGGGGTGGAGAGCAGGGATTTTAGAACAAAGTTCTTTTAAGTGCACACAGGTGGGAAAAACCAAAACATCACAAAAACCCTGTTGTGGGGGTGGGCAGAGACCACCCAGGAGACTCCTGATTGGTGTATGTGCCAGCTGGGTGCCCGTGGTCACATTGCTCTGCCTGTCATGTGCTCTGTAGGCTGAGGTGTCCCACCATGGTGACGTCTCTCCATCAGATTTCTTGTGGAGAATGGGGTGAATAGGAGCAGGGTGGGATGTTGGAAACCATGGAGAATTAGGCAGAGCATTATACTTAAATCCCAGCTCAGTTTTCTATCAGTTGTGGATCCTGGATAAGTAAATTGACCACCCTAGGTTGCTCTCTGACTCCACAGTCTGTCAAATAGGAGAAGGAGGGCTGTGAAAATTAAATGCAGAAATGTGTGTGTGGCACGATGTATTGTGGATATTCTATAAATATGTTCAAAAATTGAAAAATAATTTAAAAGTTAAATGTTGGAGACACGAATATGTCACAGCCAAAAAAGAAACCTAGCTTTCCAGGCTTCCTGTTCAAAGCATGAAATAACACCCTGGGGAATGTTTTGATAAGTATCTGAAGTCTAAAACAGTAGTACCATTTAAAAAGTAACTCTTTATTTAGATTTTACTGGCTTAAAACTGCCTTGGAAGGCATTTTCATAAAATAGTGACATACTAATTAATTTGAGATATTAAGTATAGGGATTAAAGAAACAAACAAATAAAATTCTTCTTCAACATTTGGCATCTCAATCAATAAATGAATTTCTAACTTCGGTATTCTAAATTTTTGGCTATTGTCTAGAAAAAAATGTTTTTCTATATTTCTGAAAAACTCCCTACTCTCATCTTAATTATGACAAAGTAGTTTTGTAGGAACATTATCCTTTCACAACTCACATGATTGCACAAAGATCAGTTAATGAATTCTGAATTCCTTGCTTGCATAGAGTGTAAGGTCATAAGTATGAAGATTCAAAATATTCTTTTTCATAAGTTAGCTTATTTCTGAAGAGCAGCCCAAACTGGGTACGTTGACTATTTCAACCTTCTTTTATAGGAAATAAAGGTATTAAAAAAGCATTTCCCCAAATATAACCTGTAGCTTTCCATATAAGGAAAGAAAATCCACACCTCATCAAAACAATAGTGCCAAGAGGAGAGAGGAAATAATATTTATTGAGCACCCGCTATGGAACCAGGAATTGTGCTAAGAACATTAGATGCATGATCTCATTTGACTTTCAAGGACTCCACGTCATGTTAGTCCTTACAACAACCCTATGACATAGGTATCCCTTTACAGTTTTGTGTCTCCTGCTTCTCCCACTACCACCTCTGGCTTCAATTCCAGGTAGAGCAGTGCTTCCCAGAACTTTCATATTGTTGCACACATGGAAAAGTGTATCATTTTCATGGCACACTGAAAAAAAAAAAACAGTGGAGCAGTCTGGAGTATTTAGATAAAGCTTGGTGAAAAAATTTATGTATGCATATATAAAATAATATAAGAAAAATAAAATACATATATTGTAGAAGATATTAAATGTTGAGTTTGTACTATACTTACAAAAAAGCATTTTAATTTTTAAATGAGAAACAAGACTGCTTCATTATTTATTAGAAATGTTAACTGAAAATTTATGTCCAGTGAAATACACAGATTTTAATGTACACTTTTGATCATTTTTGACAAGTGAACACATACATCCCAAATCAAGTCATAGAACATTTTTACTACCCTAGAAAGTTGCTTTGAGTCTGCTCTAGTCAATGACTGGGCCTTAAAAGCAGCCGCTTGATCTGGTACCTATCACTGTAGAAAGTTTTGTCCATTCTAAACTATAATGTAAATGGAATAATACAGCATGTGCCCTTTTGTGTCCGGCTCCTTTTATTAAACATAAAGTTTTTAAAGATTCCTTCGGCTTGTTGCATGCATCAGTAATTTGTTACTTTTAATTGCTGAGTAATATTCCATTGCTTGAACATATCATAGTTTGCTTGTCCAGTCTCTCGCTGATGGACACCTGGGTTGTTTCTAGATTTTGACTATTATGAGTAAAACTACGAACTTTCTTGCACAAGGATCTTTGTGGACACATATAAATACCTAAAGTGAATTAGCTGGGTAATAGTGTGGATGTGTGCTTAGCTTTTTACAAGGCTCCAAGTTTTCCAAAGTGATGATACCATTTTACACTTCTGGTTGTATAAGATCATGAAAGTATCTTATGTTTTATTCTAGAAGCTCTATAGTTTTAGCTTTTAAGTTTGGATCTATGATTCACTTGAAATCTTTTTGTGTGTGTGATGTATATTTGGAGATTTTCTAGATCTGTATTATCTAATATAGTAGTCACTGGCCATATGTGGACATTTAAATTAAAATTAATTAAAATTAAAATTCAGCTGAATTTTAAAATATGGCTATATCACTCAAGCCATTTTTCAAGTGCTCAGGGATTACACTTGGATAGTGATTGCTATTGGGCAGTATAGATATAGAACATTTTCATCATTGTAGAAAATTCTATTAGAATATATATTGTTACTGACTTCTAATTTAATAGTGTTGCAGCCAGAGAATATATTCTGTGTGATGTGGACTTTTGACTTTCTTTAGACTTGTTTAATAGCTTAATAGCCCAGAAAATAGTCTATCTTGATAAACTTGAAGAGTACACAATCCTTTCCTGTCGGTGTAGTGTGCTCTGTCAATTAAATCAAGTTGCATCTTCCATGTTTTTGTTAATTTTTTTTCTAGTTGTTCTATCAATGGCTGAGAGATAGGTACTAAATTCTTTATCAGTAATTCTGGCTATCTCTATACTTTTCTTTAGCTCTGTTATGTTTAAAATTGTTGTATTTCCTTGATCACACAAACCTTTTATCATTATGAAGTGTCTCTCTATATTGGTAATACTCTAAGTCTTGAAGTCTACCTTTGTTATAAAATATTGTAATAATAAATGTTTAATGATTAAAATTTTCACATTATATCTTTCTTCATTTTCCATTTTATTTTTACTTTCAACTTTATATTTAAAGTCTGTTTCTTGTCCAAAGCATACATTTTTTAAAGTCATTCTGGCAATCTCTGGTTTTTAATCTGACTCTTTAGTTCATATGCAATTACTGATAAATGTGAGTTTTAATTTACTGTAGTGATATTTGATTAATATTGTTTGATATGCTCTTTATTTGTTTCTCTTTTACTGACTCTTTTTGTGTTAAGTATTTTTCAGTATTTTTTTTGTTTTTATTTTCTGTTATTATTACTAGTTATATCTTATGTTATTTTTAGTGGTTGATCTAGAGATTGCAATATGCATCTCTAGCTTGTCACATCTGTAATAAAAAAAAACTTACTCTACTATTTCTATTTAAGAATCTTAAAATAACATATTTTAATTACCACTCTCTCATACTTTGTGTTCTTGTCATATATTTTACTTCTAAATATGCCAGAACCTTGTATTACGTTGTTATTTTTACTTCAAAAGGTCAGTAGTCTTTAAAATGTATATGTGTGTTTCTGTGTTAATGTTCTTTATCCCTTATATTTACTGACATGTTTCTATTTCCAGTCTTCTTTATTTCTTCCTGAAGAACTGAGTCCCTATCTAGTAAAGTAAAATAATTTATTTTAGTATTCCTTATATAGAGAGCCTTTTGAGACAATTTGTTTCACTTTTGCCTTTTCAAAACTATTTTTACCTGCCCTTATTTTTGGAAAATAATTCCACTAAACTGAGAATTCTAGATCAATATTTTTTTCTTTTCTACGCTTTAAAGGTATCATTCCACTGTCTTCTGGTCTCCATTGTTTCCAGTGAGGTGAAATTTCTATTATTGTTCCCTATTATGTAATGTGTCTTATTTTAAAGCTTTTAAAATCATTGTTTGGTTTTCAGCAGTTTGATACAATGTATGTAAGCGTGTGTTTATTGGTATTTCTTTATATTTATCCTCCTTTGGTTTTGCTGAGCTTATTGAATCTTACGTTGATATCTTTCATGTTTTAGAAAATTCTAGACCATTCAAATATTTCTCCTGGGACTCAAATTATGTGTTTATTTGAACACTAAATGTATATATATCAACCAGATATCTTGAATAAAAATAGAATTAAAAAACAAATTATCTGATGTTCTCAATTTCAGTGATTCCTTCCTCTGCTATGTTCAGTCTCCTAATAAACTCATTGAAAGAATTCATTATCTCTGATGTATTTTTCATTTCTAACATTTCTATTTGGCTATGAAATTGTCCATCTGTTGCAACATGTTGTTCACTTTCCCCACTCCATCATTTTGTACATTTATTATTATTATTTAAAAATGCCTGTCTGATAATCCTAACAATTCTATTTCATAGGTCTGGTTCTATTTACTATTTTTTCACTTTTCCATGTGTCTTTTAATTTGATTTTGACTGAATTCAGGCCTCATAGACTATAAATGAATAGTAAAGTCTGAAGAAAATAATAATCACATCTAGAAAAGGATAGACCTTTTTTGCCTGGCAGGCCACTAATGAGCAGGTTTGAGACAATCCAGTTTGTAGCTGGTCTAGGCCTGAACGTTTTGTTGCTTTAGTTAGATTCACTTTATCTTAAGATTCACATTCTCTGATGGATGAATCAGAACCTTCCCTTTAGCAGGATTTGGGATATGAGCGCCTGGGGGGATTTTGTCAGTTCTTTTTTCCTAACTTCAACTTCAGCAGCCTCCATTTGCCTTTGCCTCATTCCCGTATCTGCCTGCTCGCCCTCTCCCGACTGCCCATGGCCTCTGCATTGTACTTAGTGAAAAGCTTGGGATTTTCTCTCAATTTCCCTGTTCAGCCCTCGGACTTCAACAGGCCTTATGCCCTTGTGTTTGGGATTAGGTGTCTTCCTCAGTTTACCAGCCCTTTCCCCATTAGGAGAAGGACCTAATCTAGTAAAATGAGGCCAATAAGTGTCTGTGGAATTTCTCTCAGTTCTCCTTAAGACTTGAGCAGGCTCAGCCCACCTGCACCTGGGGAAAAAGAGGAAGCATTTTCTTAGCTCTCCAGATCCTACCCAAGGGGTAGAGAGCTGCTGCCTCATAATCAGTGCCATCACCTGAGTGCTGGGGAGTCCCTCAGTTCTCGTCAGATTGCAGCAGGCTCTGCACACCTGTGCATCAGGGTCTCTCAGCTCTTATCCTACCCCAAGCTGTCCTGTGAGAACTCACTGGGGGCCAGTGGAAAAGAGTCGGTGGGTAGATGCAGACAACCTTGTGTCAGAGCTCCTGGGGATTCTAAATCCCTTAAAATTACACTAAAGGTTCAGCTTATTATTATTATTATTATTATTATTATTATTATTTTAATTATTATTTTTAGGCATGCAACCCTTGGTTGACCTCACAGATTGCAAGGACCTTGTCAGCTCACAATCCTTATTTTTTTATTTTTTATGCCTACAGCACCTGGTCTTCCTAGGTGGTCTCCCATCCAAGTACTAACCAGGCCCACCCCTGCTTAGTTTCCAAGATCAGACCAAATTGGGCTGGTTCAGTATAGCATGGCGTAGACTCAGCTTATTTTATTATTATTATTATTTTTTTAATCAGCTTCCTCTTTCATTTGCTGTGCTGCCAAGGATGAAAACAGCTCTCGTAGGAGGTCACTGACACTTTTTGGATTTTGATTCATTAGGTGTCTTTACAACCCGCATGCTCGTACAGTCTTTAATAAATTGATTTTGCAGATTATCTGGCTTGTTGTTGTTAAGGTGGGAGCAATGCTCTTTTGTGACTTTTACATCCCAAGTTGAGGTGGACGTCAACATAGCTTTTTCTATTAAGTTTTATGTTGAAATGTTTACAAGCAAATCCGAATTGACTTTTTCATGTGCTCTGTTCAAATTCTCATTATCACCTTTGAAAACAGTTTCGCAGAGGTGATAAAAAATTTGAAACCATTTTTTATGACCATTCAACATTTATAAGAGTTAAAGTTGTATTTAAAGACTTTAATAGTTCTTTTATTGACAAATGGTACGTTAAATTTTATTTTATAACAATGCAGAGTTCGAATGCAAACTATCACATGTCAAGTATTTGAAAATAACAACGAAGCTCCAATTTATAGAACATGTGTGGCAAAGCAGTCACGGGATGCTAGCTGGGTAGCTAGAAAGAGTATGTATCCACAAAGCAACACTAATCTGATATCTGTGAAATAGAGGTTTAGGGCTACAAAGCCTGGACTGTGCCTGCCAAGTGTCCCTAATTACCTTCACCCCAACAAGTTGTACCTTGGGATGTGAGCCCTCCTCTGTAGGCATTTGGAAAATTAACTCTAGTGGGTCCATGGGTCCCTTGACCATGATGGGCAGCTGAGTGCTTTGCAGCTGGCTGCTAATGTGGAGGTCCAGATGGAGGTATTTTGTATGCCACCTGAGAGAACCATGGGCCCTCTGTTAAACCTCACCACACTTGGATTACCCTTGAGGACCCCTGAAAGAGACCGCTGTGCCAGGCCTTGCATTTTTGCTACTCTGGGGTTCTACAGATAAGCAGAAGGCTGAGAAATCAGTATCTCAGCATCCACCTTAAACCGCTGACACACACTGGTCAAGGAAGCTCAGAGACATAGTATACTCTCACAGTGCTTCCTGGTCCCTCAGCTTACACTGCTCTTCTCTCACTGAATCCTCTGTTCTGAGTTCTGTTCTCACTTGTAAGGCTGCCAAATAAAAAAAAGCAGATAAAAATTACAGAAAAACAATAGATAATGTTTTAGTATGTCTTAAATATTGCATGAGACATACTTATACTACAAGAATTAGCCATTCTTTAAAATGCTAATGTAACTGGGAATTCTATGTTTTATTTCTAAATCTGGAGGTACTACCCTAATTTACCCTCAATTTAAGCTTCATTATGATACTAGGTTTATGCCTGGATGTTCATGAATCTAATTATAACAGACCTTACTGTGGGTAAGCACATGCGCAATGAGTTATATAGGCTATGAGTTATAAAAGCAGCCAAGTGTCAATCAAAATGACCTCATTTGCCAATCACCTAAGGGCACCTTTGTAACTACCCATTGTAGCCCCAAATATAATGCAGACCTCTCCTTCCCCAGGGTTACAGCTCTCCATCTTCCCTGGCTGTAACCCATACCCCCACCCTGCCAGAGGTACGTAACCTTACTTTCCATGGTTAGCCAGTTTTAGGCTTGACCCATCTTCTACCCCATAATGTGCTTTTAATAAATGAATATTTCTCATATTCACTGAGTTGAAATTCATTTCTTCGGCAGTGAAAAGGACCTAGAGATGTGCGTGTGACCAGAACTCTAATCAATCCAATAGTAACAAATCAAGTTTAAATACCGAAGCTCTTTTTAAAGTCATTTTGTGCTGCTTCCATTTCTAGTAGGGTAGCAGTCCATGCTGGAGATAGTATAGTGTAGTTGGGGAATTCTAAACCTAAGGCTTCAGTTTGAATCCTGACTCATCACTTAACTAGCTGTGGACCACTGGACAAACTACCATTTCTATACCTCAGCCACCCTCTTTGTAAGGGGGAGATGGTATTAGTACAGAGCTCATGGGCTGCTGTGTGCCAGCAGTCAGTGTAGCATCAGCATTAGCAAGAGCTCAGCGCAAGCACATCATTCCCATGTTGCTAAAAGGAGACTTAGGTGCTCCTTCCCTTGCATTAAATAGGAGATTGCCTCCTCTACCTTTTCACAACATTTTCCTAATATATCTGTAGGTGTCCTGTAGAAAAAAAAAAAAAGTTTTCATGATAAAATGTTTGGGAAATGATACACATCACATGCCCTTTTGAAGCATCACGGCACACATTTACACATCAAAGCTTCTGAGATGATCCATTATAGAGAAACTTGTTCGACTTATTTAACCCAGGAGTTCAACTTATTTATATATGAAACACTGTTTTTATGGCGCATCTATTTAACATCCTGCATCACCATTTTCGCCCGTCAACATGTCTGTTAAAATATTTTCAAAGCAAGGGAGAAAGTCAAGAGGTACTGTTGTTTACAGACATGTAACAAGAAATAAAGGTTGTAGAGTGTCATTGAGAGTGCTAAAAATAATCAATAGAGGAAGAATAGCGATCAAACTTTATGGAAGTTGGAGATTGGTATGATGGTACAGGTAAGATAAATCTTCATTTATACAGAGAGTCAGGAGATCTCTTAAATTAGGACACAAGCAAGACTGACATAAATCCGTTGTAGGTAGGGCAGGAACTATTCAAACAACTGAAAATAGGGTGGGGGGAACATGAGACAGAGACTGCTGTCTTTCATTACAAATCCCTCTGTAAAACTCGATTTTTTTAATGAAAAATTTGTGCATGTACTACTTGAATTTAAAAATTTTTAAATACGAAAAAAATTTAGTACTCTAAATTCTTAGGCTTGGTTAACTCTAGGCTGGGCCAGCCCTAAAACTGATGAAAAAAAAAACGTCCAGGAAATAAGGACTCCCCCTCCCCAACTCTAACAGCACATGGAGCTGTGATCAAGCAGAGCTAGCCTGCTGGAGCTGCATGTACTTCTTTCTACTTTCTCCCTTTCAATTTTGTGCTCGCTTTAATAATCTTCCCTCCCTCCCTCTCTTCTTTTCTTTTTCACATTTCACGCTGTCCTGCAGCTCTATTTTGCAGTGTAAGATTAAAAAGAAACTAATAAGCCCAGGGCAACTGGCTGGTTGGCGAATTCAACTACCTTACCATCTAACCAATATTATGACTTTCTTTCTCCCTGCAACTCCACATATGTCTGCTCCTTTATGGCATTCTTTAGCAAAAAGATTCTGAAAATTCACTAGTAATCCTAAAATAAAAAGAACTTCAAAATGCACCAAGCTTTAGAAATGGGATCCAGCTGCATTGTCTAAGCCCCCTTAAATCGCCAAAGCAAGTCAGGTGCCCTGACTGGCTGATTAAATGATTAATTCTGCCTGGATTAAATTTCTAGCATTTTCTGAATTCAGCTGTGGTTTGATTAAAGCATTAGTCTTTTACCTAGAAACCTGAATTTGGTTCCCCCTTAGTCTTCATGAGCAGTTTGCACTAGGGACCATATCAATCAACACAGCTCAGCTTTACTTTCTTTCTGAACCCCATTTCCTCTTCTCCTTTTCCAGACGCTTTTACTCATAATTGTCTATAAGGTTGCAGACACCTCTTTGTACCAATACCTCCTGTGATATACTGTAATCCATTTACGTGTCTATACTCATCTTACTAAAAGGTACATTTCAGACACACAGATAGTGTATATAATCCTTTCTCTCTGAATGTGGGCAGGACCCATGAATATGATGAATCATCGCTCCATTGACCAGGTTACTTTATATGGCAAAGGTGATTATCTTATGTTATGTAAGACTGTCATAGCAGATGGCAGGAATGACGCTGCTGATGCCTTGATTTTAGTCCACTTGAGATGATTTTGGACTTCTGACCTTCAGAAACGTAAAATAGATGAATGTGTTTAATTTTAAGCTAGTAAGTATGTAGCAGTTTGTTACAGCAGCAATAGGAGACATACAGATTTCAACCTATGCCCCATTCTATCTGTATCAATCACCATGCTTATCCCACTCCACCCAGAAGACATGACTCAGATTTCCTATCGTGGAATTTGAATTTTAGGTGAACTCAGGCCAGGAGCAGAATGGAAGGCGAGCAGAGCTAAGCCAGCTCAGTGCAATACCCAGAATGAGGCTCTTAAATGAATTTCAACAGCTGAGATCCCTATAGACTCACCATTCCTGAGGCTGATCATTTTGATTGCCCTTGGAGCTAGTTAGTGCCCAGTATCTTTATGAATTTTTTTTTCTTTCTTTTCTTAAGCTAGCTAAATGCAATTTCTTTTGTTTACAACCTAAAAAAAAAAAAAAAAAAAAAGAAACCCAAACATAAAAAGAAAAAACTTAGCAGCTATCACTTGCTCAGCACATACTATCTTCTTCCCCAAATAGTCTCTCCAGCCTGACTTCCCTTTCAGGTATTGTGCTTTGTCTTTAGTTACATCTTAACTCTTTCCAAGATTTAGCTCTTTACATTTCTACTCTTTACAATAATTAAATATTAACTTGTCCAATGCCACAGGACATCTGAATTCAGACATGGGTCTCTTATTTTCAAAAGTCCATTTGCCCGAACACCAAGCTACATTGCTTGAGAATAAATGATGTCTGTCACAGAGAGGTGAAAGAGATGTTCCTCACAGAGGGAACAGGAGACTCTAAGGTTAAGGGCAAGAATAGACAGTGTAGCTGTCATAGATTAGAAGCTGAGGGAGGAGACTTTTTCAGAAAGGAGGAAGACCCCTGGCTTAGAGGAATTAATCAATGAAACCAGTGTTGGTTGTTCCTCCCAGTATTGTGTTCTGTGCTGTGATGTTTAGACAAAATGTTAAGCAAAAGAATTATGAGAAACCAAAGACATGGTTCCCGTTCCCATGGGAACTTTTAATGATAAGACCAGTAGCAGTAAAGAAAAGTACTATCGGGAGGATTGCAGGAAGTAATGCAAGGATATCTCTCAGCACAGTGCTTGGAAAGTAATGACGCTAAGTAAACATTTACTCTAATTCCAGGACAGAACAACCCGTCTGTCAGGGGAGAGATTTCTTCCTTTAGATATGGTGGTGCTCCACCTGAGGTTTCCCTTAGCTCGCAGTCCTGATCCAAGATTGGTTGCTTTCCTGTTTGCCTGTGTGAAGGAAACCTTATTTTCCTTTTTCAGTTCCTTGGAGGGCTTTTCACTTGGGGCTCCCGCTTATCACCACCAAATGCATGTTGGGTAATGTGGCAGGATGAAGCTTTCTCCCTCCACCCCTCCTTATTTGTTTCCTTTCTGAATTGCGTGGCCAGAAGACCATCTTAGATGAGAAAGAAAAAATGTGGGCGTAATAATGCATCAGAGCTATATTTTTAGCAACATTAGCTAAAAAAAGGTTGATTGATTTCAATGATTCCTGCTGAGGCTGGATGATTTCAACCCTACATCCTCCAGAAGAAATGAAAAGGCTAAAACCTTCTTCTTCAGTGTCATTCAGCAGAAGCTATTACAGTCTGAGTCAGGGGCCTAGAGGAAGAGGTGGGAGCTGGGGGAAGGACATAGATAAAAAGACAGAAAGAGACAAGGGAGAACCAAGAGTGAAACAGGACAGGAGGTGGACTGAGAGGCAAGAGAGGGACAAGTAAATTCCTTCATTCATTCTATGGATACTTATGGGCATCTAATATATCTCAGGGAATGTGTGCATGGGAAAAGAGTTCCTGCCCTTCAGGAACTCACATGACAGTGAAGGTTTGGACAATAGACTGGTGAACAAATGGACAAATGAGATGATTTTAGACAGTGAAAATTCTAAAACAAAGATTAAAGAGGATAATGTAATGGGGAGTGTCTGGGGGTGACAGTCGGGAGGAGCAGTCATGGTTAAGGCAGCCTGGGAAGGTCTCTCTGAAGAAATGATACTTAAGATGAGATCTGAATGGTGAGAAGGTAGCAAGTGGAGATGAAAACAATTTTTTTTTTCTCCAGGCAAAAAAGAACTGCAAGTCTATGGCCATACTGCTTGAATAAGCCTGATCTCATCTGATCTCAGGAAGCTAAGCAGGGTCAGGCCTATTAGTACTTGGATGGGAGACCACCTAGGAAGAGCAGGTGCTGTAGGCGTAAAAATTAAAAAAATAAGGGATTGTAAACTGACAAGGCCCTTGCAATCTGTTAGGTCAACCAAAGGTGCCTCATCAAAAAAAAAGAAAAAGAAAAAGAAAAAGAAAGAAAAGAAAAGAAAAAGAACTGCAAGTCAACACGGAGGTGCAGAGAAAGACTGATCCAGACTGAAAGACGAGAAAGTTCAAAGTCATGGTAGCTGTGCACCTGCTGGGGTCAAGCAATGGGAAGTAGACTGTGAGGCTGCACCCCGAGGGCTGAGCTGTACTCCTTGAGAGTACAAGTATGGGCATGACGGTCCATGGTGAGAATTTCTCGGAGATAAGTGGACTCCACCAGTCCACCCTTCCAAATGTCAGGGGGAAGGGCAGGGATTATGACGCACACTTTATAAATGAGGAACCCTAGGCACAGAGTAGTGAGATGATCTCCCAGAGAAACAGCAAATGAGTGGCTGAGCCAGGGCTGCATCCCAACGTGTCTCCATTACAGTCATGCACTCTTTCCCTTAAGCCACAGAGATATTCTCTGGGCCCGGCTCTTGTGCTGCCTGCTTTCAAAGAAGACTCTCTTTTTTCTTTAGTTCAGTATGTCTTAAAGAAACCCTGAGTGACATGTTCTTAGTTAACATTAACTTTCTTGATTTGATAATCCTCTTATTTCCTCCCATTTCCTTTCCACCCTTCTTTCCTTATTAAGTTAAGACTGCTTCCTTTCACTTTGTTTACTTAGCTGCTGAACCACCTCAGCAGGTGTCTAGGGGCAGGCTCCTCTTGGCCAGAAGGGAACATAGCCATTTCTATGTCTAAGAAAGGGGGCAGGCTTTTTAATTACATTGTCCCTGGAGCATGTGGGTGGCAGGGGCCTAGCTCTCACCCCTTCCTCGCTGCTTATTCTAACCTTCCCACTCACCCTGAGGGCAGATATCACAAGGATTCTCAAGCTTCAAAGAAGGTATCAGAATTCTGTGCAGAGCCTGGTAAGAATGCAAATTCCAGAGCCCTACCATCAGAGACCGATTCAATGGGCCTGGGACAAAGCCCAGGGACAAAGCCCAGGAATATGCATTTTAAAAGACACTCCATCAGTTTTCTCTAGGTCAAATAAAATCTGATACTGGTAACAGAAATAATTTGACTTAATCTTTTAATTCAAATACATGTGTTAATATGAGTTTTAGAAGTATTATTTAATATTTTTGAATACATTTAAATTTAATATTGAATAATATTAGATATTATTAAGACTGCTGATAATATGGTAAAAAAAGATTAAAATGATATAGACATAGTTAATTATCCGCTTAATAATAAGCTGTCAAAATTACCAGAACATCAAGTTGCTGTTTCTCATTTATTTATTAAAAAATAATCTGACTCTTATCAATCCCAGTCAGTACTGGGGATGCTTTCCTCCCCAGAGGCCACAGAATCAAGAAGGCCTAGACAGTGTCTGAGAAGAGGCAAGGGCCCTCTATCCTATCTGCTATTGGTGCCCTGGAAGCTACATTTTCTAAATTCACAGGTATCCCTCGAATCTGACAACTCTCCTGCTTCCTGCCTGGGTTTGGGGTCTGGGAACCTGGGGTTCGGGGTGAGGAGGGCTGGGAACTCTGCCAAGGGCCCAGCCTCTCAGCATGGCCAAGTAGCTATTCCCTCCACCCCACCTGGCAAGTTCTTCTGGAGGCCTCTGCAGAGCTGTGTGAGGGTCAGCACTGCTGAGAGAAGCTTCAGAATTTTTCTCCTTTCCAGTCAGGCAACCACTCAGGAATCTACATTTATAATACATTTCCCCAAGGAATTCTGACCAAGGAGGTCCTTGGACCGACTTCCAGTAATGCCGCCTTAAGGAATGCATTCCGAATTCATATTTTCGTTTGTTCAGTTATTCATTCATCCAATCATTCATTCAGCAAGCATTAAGTGACCTCTACCCTGTACCAAGCACTGTTGGGCTCTGAAGAATGAACAGTGATCAAAACAGACAGAAGTCCCTGTGCTCAGAATGCTTATATTTATTTTTCTGTCATTAGGCAGATAATAAACAAGTTAACAGAGAAATACACACCATTTAGTGTCAGGTGGCGATGGGGATTTAAAGGAATGCAGGGTAAAGCAAAGAGGCACTACTTTATAAAAAAGGATGATTGGTCTCTTGGAGCAGATGTCATTGGGGCAAGGCGTGGCGGCGTGAGGTCACTCTCCAGGGAAGAGGACCCCAAGCAGAGAGACTATCGATTGCCATGGCCCAAGGCTTGGGTGTACTTGGTGTCTCTGAAGGACAGCGGGGAGGCCTGTGTGGCTGGAGCAGAATGGTGGAGGCAAGAGAGGGAGGACTGAATTACACTGTTGGGCAGAGTCAGGCGGAAGTCCATTGGGCCAGAACAACTTGGAATTTGATGGATTTTCAAGGATGAACCCTTTGGTATTGCTGGTGATGACAGCATAGAACACACTGCTGGTGCCCTGACCAGAGCCTCTGGGACTCCTTTTACTTGCTCTGTGTTTGTCCCCCAGCTTCTGTGTGCTTTCAGAGGACTGTCCAAGCTTGCCGCAGGTGTCGCACCTCAGGTATAAACTGAAGAGCCTGAAGAGCCTAAGGCTTGCCCTTGTCCCAAGACAGCGCTGGCTGTGGTTGTACAAAAGTCCACCTCCTCCTCTTCCCAATCCTGCTGCCTGGCCCCGCTTTCTCACTGGTGTTTTGTCACGTGTACCATATCTTTGGTTCAAGTTTTGCTTCTGGGAGAACCAACCCATGACAACCCCCAGGTGGCTAATATCCAGTTAGCCCTCTGTTCGTCAGACCACGTGCCCTCGACCCTGTGGAGAGCTGGCTGGCAGCCTCTAGCAGTGAGTCTGTGTTATTTCCACCTGTCTTATACTCATTTGGCTTTAATTTTTCTGAGACTTCTGAGTTTTAATACCTCCCTATCACTGGGAGTTCAAAGTGCAATTCTGAGGAGCACCTGGGGCTCTATCAAACTTTCCCACCCAAGAGAGTTTTGGTCTTGGCTCTGGCACCTACTGGTTGACTTCAGCTTTTTCATATGGGAATTGGTGATAATCAAATCACCTGTCCAGGTGGTTGTGCCAGTTAAATGCCACAAAGCACATTAAGTGCCTGGCACCCTGTAGTTGCTCAACAAATGCCATAACCTGCCTTTTCCGTGCTGCCCTTAGATAGTAAAACTCTCCTCCCTTATTTCAAGGAGCTGGAGGAAGTCTTTTAAAAATGATTACACTAATAGCAAACATATATTGCAGATTTATAACATTCTTGGAAGAGCGCTAAACACTTTGCACACATGATCTCTTTGAGCTCTGTTTTGTTGTCTGTGATTTACTTTAAGCATTTGAACCCGACAAACATTCTTGTGTGTGCGATTGTGGTTAAGCAATCATCCAGGTGCAACTGGCATTCTAATGTGGGCTGAACAAACAGAAGTAGTCAGCTAGCACTCTAATAGGAAGCCTCTCCAGAGGGCTAATGCAGGCTGCTTCTGTGTGCATTTCCATCAAGATCAGATGCTTTGCTTATTAGCTTAGGGAATGTCAAAAATGTTTCCTTATTGGTGAAATTAGTGGATTGCTAATTGTTAGAAATGGGTTTCAATGGGGAAATAAAGATCTTCAATGTATTGGGGCTGGATAGAATCTTTTAGAAATGTTCTCTGCCTTTACATGAGTTGGGTCTAAAGATCCACAGAGACCTACAGCCCAAATCCTTAGAAATATCTCAGGAGAACTAAATCCCTAATTTTCTGGTCCAGTCATGAGCAAAGAGGAAGATTCTGGTGCCTGATGCCGGTTATAACTTGAACGGACTCTTGTCTCAGCAGTCACAATGTGTCCTTTTGGGAATCTTCCTTGCAAAATGGAGGTCAGAGCATCAAGGGGCTAAGGGCTGGGTCTTCATGGAGCTTACAGACAGGCACTATGAATACTCTTGGATTTGCTTGCTGGTAAAAAACATGTGTGGCAGGATTTTGAAAATTTTCTTCCATTTTAACCTGGTGGCTAGCTTGTAGAGAAAAAGTAGGCCAACTCTCCCCCTCCTCAACCTTCTTAATTGACCTTAAAGAAACCTAAAAAATGTGAGAGATGAAATTGGGTCAGGTCAGTTCAGAGTAAATCCTATGAGGGAGGTCCTATTGTTAGAGGAGTCAAACAACTTATCGATGGTCATCAGGAAGTGGTAGAATCAGGGTTCGAGCTGTGCTTTTAATGCAAAGTCCACTCTCTTGATCACTGTTCTGCCATCAGAACACCCTCTGTGATTTGCACCTCCACCGTTTCTTGCTATAGGTAGGCAACAGCAGCATGACTGACATTTGGTCTGGATAATGCTGTCGTGGGTCTGTTCTGTATTTGTAGGATGTTTGGCAGCAACCCTGGCCTCCACCCACTAGATGCCAGTAGCACCCTATTCCCGTTGTGATAATCAGAAATGTCTCCAGTCATTGTGAAGTGTTTCTTGGGGAGCAAAATTGCTCCCAGCATAGAGCCTACTTCCTTGGAAAATGTCACCACTTAAAAAAAAAAAATCTGTTTCATGAGTGCTTATTATGTATCAGGCACTGTGTCCAGAGCTTCAGCTATGAATTAGGTGTCAGTAATCACCACAGCAGCTCAGAGCGATAGGTAAAAGTATGAGGAGTTGGCTCAACATTACCCGACAAGGTATCCAAGACCTTTATTGGCCTGGAGATGTCCATGTGCATATGTACCTATGGCAAATAGACATAAACCAGTTGGGCCTTTCCCAGTCTTGAGATTTTTTTTTGGCAGGTATCCTAACATTGCACTGCCAGAGGTAGCTAAGCTGACAGACAGAATACAGAATGCAACAAAGCCAGGTCACGTATGACAATACAATTCAAGACCTCTGCAGCAACCAGTCCAGAATGATCAAGATTTGGTCAATGACTACTGACTTTTTTTCTTTTCTTTTCTCTTCTTTTCTTTTCTTTTCTTTTTTCTTTTCTTTTCTGTTTTCTCTTCTCTTCTTTTCTCTCTCTTCTCTACTCCTCTCCTCTCCTCTCCTTTCTTTTCTTTCCTTTCTTCTCTTCTCTCTCTTCTCTTCTTTCTCTTCTCTTCTCTTCTCTTCTCTTCTCCTCTCTCTCTTCTCTCTCTCTCTCTCTCTCTCTCTCAATCTCTCTCTCTCTTTTTGCCTCCTCTTCCAATTCAGAACCAGCCAGAGAAAGCCAAATATTGCCTCAGACTAATCACACGAGATTCTCAGCTTCTAGTTAGCCTACCTACAGCTTCCTCCATGCCAACAACCTGCAATCACATCATACCTGGGGCCTTCCCTCTTCCCCACTACACAGCTTTCCCAATCCTCTGCCTGTCTCTGAGTCTCTGCCTACTGCAAGTGAAGGTGGCTGATCCCCTTGCTAGAGCAAGCTCTGAATGAGTAGCCTCTGTGTGTTCTCACTTGGGTAGTCTGCATTTACTTTCAGTCTCTTTCCCACTACTTTGCTACCAGGTAGTATGCTACAGGAAAGCAGGCCTCAGGACTTTTGCCATATATACAAATACTTGAGTAGCAAGCAAGCACAAACACAGTTACATTAACTTGTTCTGTAGGCTTGTGGAAACCCCAGCCCTCAGTTCCCCAGGCACTTACACAAACCTGGCATGAAGCTTCAGCTGGAGGTAGATGAGATAATATTCTTGACAAGAGAGGCAAGATAGCTTAACTGTCCTCTTGAAATCCCTTCTAAGTGTCTGAACACAGGATCAAATGGGAGTCCCAGGCCTTGTGTCCCACTTAGGAGGGTTTAGGCAGCTGGGCTCAATAAATTCTTCTGTTCTTGTTTCTGCAAGGCAGACACGCCTGTGCAATATTTACATTCTTTCTGCGCATATTGAACACCACTTATTTCACTAATGAAAAATTGCTTTTAATATCCTGATGATAATTTATAAGCCCTCTAACCCTGATCAAAATAGCCAGATTGAGAGAGTTGCCACAGAGCTCTGGGGTATGCATGCCTAACAGGGGTTTTTCTAACAGTCCCTGGAAGGTGGATTCCTGATGAGGGCCCTTCAAATGTTAACAGACAGAGGCTCTTAATCTTTTCTGTGCCTTGGACCCCTTTGGGGCTAATAAAACCCACAGATCCCTTTCCAGAGTAATATTTGCCAATAATGTTTACCAATGGAGAAAAACAATTATATTGAATTAGTTATCAAAAACCAATAGGTGATGTAATAATATACGTGCTCCTTTATTAAGGTGTTAAATGTTAAGGTCTGGTGGTGGGTCTCAAAACTATCATAAGTTTTGAAATAGCGATGTATTTCGAAATAGCTGCAATAGCTGTAATGAGAAATGTAACTATTTGTAGTTTTTACTGGTTACAAAGTCATAGAAACTTTATGGTTGTCTGCATTCACGTTGAAAGGAAATACCAAATTTTAGTTAAGGTTAGTGAAAATAAAGATGTGATTTTTTCCCCCCACATCCAACTTTATGAACTCCCCTGAATTCCACCTGTGAATCTCAGCATGAGAAGCCCTGCCCTGGAGTGTAAAGTTGCGGATGTGTAGGGAACACTGTCTACACTGAACAAGTTTTGATATACCGCTGTTCCACAATGGCAGAATTGTCATTTATTTGATATTTCTTAGTCTTCCTCCCACCACGTCTGGAAGATGAGCTTGGGGCTGCAGGGACTGTGTCGTGTTGACTGCTGAGTCTCCAGTGTTAGAACAGCACCTGGCACACAGCAGGTGTTCAAATATTATTTATTGGATGACAGGATAACATGGAGACAGCAAGGTGATGTGTCCTGGATGGGCCTCAAGTGTCCAAGTGGCTACTGGATGAGGTGCTGAGCGATGCTGATAAAATCAAGATTTTCTTGGGAAAAGGCAGGGGTGGTGGCGGGAATATTGGCACAGCCCCAGGCCAGTGAGGAGCAGTGGGCTCACCAGGGGTTCTGAGCGCTCCACCAGGTGGTCCCCGGTGCTCTAGGCCTGGTGCACTCTTCTGATCTTCTGGGACAGTGAGTCCTCTCTTCTGGAAACTTGTTCCAGAATCAGCATGTATTTCTTATTTCCTAGCCCTCTCTAACCTTCACTTCCTCTTTTGTGGCTCAAGACTCCCGTTCCTCTTGTCAAAGAGAATCTTTCCTTCCTTTTCACTACACTCCTCACCCCTCCTTTCTCTCTTCTGTTTATCTATAATTCTCTCCTCCCTTCATGAGAAAGCTTGATAGCTGATTAAATCTAGAGACTTGGTCTCTAGATTGATATTGATAAGAATGATATTGATAAGATTATTTTCTTAAGGACCGAGAGGGCTTCATCCTGAAAACCTCTCTAAGTAGGTTAGGAAGGTTATTTTTTATTTGTTTGTTTTTTTGTTTTTTTCAACTTTTTAAAAAATTAAGTTTATTGGGTAACATTGGTTAATACAATTACATAATTTTCAGGTGTACATTATAATTTGACATCTGTATATTCTGTTGTGTATTTACCACCTAATGTCCAGTTTCTTTCAGCTACCATATATTTGATCCCTTTACCCCATTCACCTTCCCCTTCTCCCCACCCTCTACCCTTTGGTAATCACTAGTCTATTGTCCTTGTCCATGAGTCTCTGTTTGTCCCGTTCATTTGTTACTTTTAGTTTTATATCCCACATATAAGTGATATCATGTGATTTTCAACTTTTTCTGTCTGCTTAGCATGGTTATCTCGAGGTCCATTCACGTTGTCGCAAAAGGAAGTATTTAATCTCTTCTCATGGCTGAGTAATATTCCATTGTATATATGTACCACAGCTTCTTTAGCCAATCATCTATCGTAGGACACTTCGGTTGCTTCCATGTCTTGGCCACTGTGAATAATGCTGCTATGAACATCGGTGTGCAAATATCTTTTCGGATATGGGTTTTCAAGTCTTTGGGGTAAATTCCCAATAGAGGGTTGTGGATTATATGGTAGATCAATTCTTAGTTTTTTGAGGAACCTCCATACTGTTTTCCATAGTGGCTGTACCAATATGCAGTCAGGATAAGAATATTTTATTTCAAAGAAAGAGAAACAGAGAAGGAGGAACAGAGGGAGTAAGGGAAGAAGGGAGGCAGGGAGGAAGGAGAGGGGAGAAAGAGAGAGAGAGATTGAGAAAGAGGCATGAAAACCATTTGAGTGCTGAGTGTTCATAGCCTCACCTCATCTATTTTGTTTTAGATTGTAATCACAACCACTCTAAAACATATATATTAGCTCCAGCTTAGTACCAAAGAAACTAAAGATACAAAGGTTTGGGTAAGGTGCCTAATGCCACAGAGCTGGTAATTAATAGAAGAGACTAGATCTCCTTCTCCCTGATTCCAAAGTCCACTGGACCTTTAATTGCCAGAACCTTTGCCTCTCAAGGCTGGGGTACTGGCTGGACAGGGTTGAAAATTGGCCTTAGGACAGTGCTTCTCAAACTACCAATGGTGGGGAGTCAGTTTATTTCTAACCTGTTCAGATCAATAAGTAGGTTTACTATGAAGGATTAGATCACATTTCTTGCCGCAAATGACTCACCAGCAAGTTTGCAACATCCCTACAGGTCCAACTCTGTTGAACCTATCAAAGTCGAATGTCATGGCAAGGTAAAATTGCTCTACAAGTTTCTTAAGCTCACTTTCACTTTCTGTACTTATCTCCTCATGGACTGGTAGCAGACAGTCCACAGATGGGCAGTGCTCTGCGGACTGCACTCAGACTGGCAGAGTAGTGCCGGACACGGCACTTGCACTTGTTGCCTGGACTCCAGGAGGGTTCTGAGGTTAAGTACACGGCTGAACACACAGCAATCAATCTCCAGGTATTTTAAAACTCAGAGACTGCACAGCTGGAACCAGATAAATAATTTCACAATGTCCTCATTCATGGGGAAGAATATCTATGACTCCTTTGAGATACTTAATGAAACATTTTCAAAATTTTCTTTGTACTGCGTGTGATGTTAATTATAGCATATTTATGGATGTTGCTATGCATTCCGGCTAAGAGGCAGTCGAATTATTTAAGGGCTGCCATTTCAACAAGGACTTGTTAAGGTGTTTGGACATCCTCACTGTCAGTGATTATGCCTATAAGTTTTCTTTTCTAGGATCACTCATGGGAGTTTCTGTGTGCTCCTCGTAAACAGATATAATTAAGTAAGTAGTCTGCATTTCTCAGGATTATGCTTTTTCACTGAAACACAAGCGTGTGAATTTGCTGCTTTCTCTTACTATCAGCATTCGACATTTGCGAAAACATGTTTTTCAATCTGTCTCTTTGACCGTTGGTTTACTTCCTTGTGGGTGGTTTGCCTCTGGGCACAGATCACCTCTAGGAACATGTTGGAGCTGGAAACTGCCCTGGCTAGCTGCCTTTTGTGTCTCAGATGCACCTTTTTGGTGCCATCTAGTGTCCAAATGGGTTAATTTCAAGTCCTGGAACTGAGATTCATATGTCTTGCTGGTAAACTTGGACTCACATTGCTTAAGGAACACTCTGAACGTTTGGAAGCTGAGGCACCTTAGGACAGTGGCCGAAGAAATGGCCATCTGGAATAGTTTGGATGTTTTTCAAAAGACCTTACTTAGAGCATAGTTTGAGAGCCTGTCATGTTTGAACGCTGGCTCTGAGGCTTAGAAGCTGGGTGACACTGAGCAAATTATTTAACCTCTCTTGGCCGAGCTTACTCACCTACATAAAGGAGATCATAATAATATGGTGGCGCGGGTTAAATAAAATAATACATTTCTAGTGTTTATAGCAGTAGCTGGCA
Source organism: Eonycteris spelaea (assembly GCA_003508835.1). Lineage (NCBI taxonomy): Eukaryota > Metazoa > Chordata > Mammalia > Chiroptera > Pteropodidae > Eonycteris > Eonycteris spelaea. The sequence goes on along the minus strand of PUFA01000079.1, from coordinate 4,465,176 downwards.
CACGATAACAGCTCATTAGTTGTAATGACCATTATTACTATTATTCTCAGTATTCAGTTCCTAAAACATAACAGGCACTTCATTAATTGTTGTTATAGTAATAATAACCAAGTAAAAATTAGCAGTTAATTGGCAACTTGGTTTAGCTATTTATGCATTCAAATCTGTGTGTCAAGTCTGGTACTGAACAAAATTCTTGAGGTTGGTTATAGGTTCTTTGACTCAAGAGCTTAGAATCCTTCTGAGAGGAGAAACACAGCAAACAACATGGTAGTTCTGTCTGGCACGGAGGCTGGGGGAGGGGAGTGAGCACTGGAGTGGGCCTGGCCTGATGGAAGGAAAGAAAAGAGTGGGTAGTGTGAGCAAATACTGAGGTAGGAAAGTATTTGCTAACACAGGAGGCTACACAGGAAGCTGTAAGGGAAGTGGGGAGTCATTCTCTGACATCTTCTATACTAGTTTCCTGTGGTTGTTGCAACAAAGAACCTCGGAGGCCTAGAAGAGAAATGTATTCTCTCATACTTCTGGAAGCTAGAAGCCTGAATCAAGGAGTCAGCAGGTCTATGTTCCCTCCAGAATGTCTAGGGGAGAACCCATTCCTTGCCTTTTCCAGCTTCTAGTGACAGCAGAAGTTCCTTGGTTTGAGGCCACACTATTCCAATCTCCATCTCTGTGGTTACATGGCTTTCTCCAATTTGAAGGCTTCTTTTTGCCTTTTTTGTAAGGACACTTGTGATGGCATATAGAGACCATCAGATAATCTAGAGCAATCTCCTCACCTCAAAACTCTTACCCTAAGCACATCTTTAGAGACTCTTTCTCCAAGGAAGGTCACATTTACAAGTTCCAGAGATGAGGGATTGACATCTTTGGGGCCATTATTCTACCCATGGCACCTTGTTTTTTATTTTCTCCTTTAGTTTGCATTTTCTGGGCTTTCTGTTCTCTTCTAGTCTTCTTTTCCTTAAATTCACTTCTCTGTTTTTCTCATTCTCCTTCCCTATCCTTTTCTTCTCTCATTCTTTTCTCTGGTGGGAGTTGAGGTGATACCAAAGTTTACTGGGAAAGAAGGAGTTCTTAGGTAAGTGAGGTGTTAGATGACGTGTGACCACTGCTGATGACTCTTTTCCCTTTCTCTCCCTCTCTCCTTTCCTCCTTTACACTTTACCCCCTCTCTTCGGGCTGTTGCTCCTCCAGGCCTCTGAACATGCATCCTCCCACTGCAGTGCCTCCTTCCCCACTCCGTGCCACCAGCCCCATTGCCTTGTTATCACCTGCTCATTCTCCACTCCTATCCAACATCAGCACAACCTCTGCTGGGAAGTCTTCTCTCGCCAGCCTCCCCTCCCCAAGGAATTTTCCTAAGGACTCCCCTGGTATCTTGGGTTTACTTTTGCTTTGTGTCCAATGGGGTTTGGCAGGTGGCTCTATTCAATATCATCTCTTAGGGACAGAGGTTCAAAGCAGGTTAATCTCAATGCTTGCTTCCATTGTCACACTGGCTCTTAAAGCTTCCACCTAGAAATGACACACAGCACTTCTGCTTACATTTTATTGACCAAAACAAGTCACATAGCCATGCCTAACTCTAAAGGGGCTGGGGAAGTGCAATCATACCTATGTCCAGGAGAAGACCTAGAAACATTTGGTAGATGACACAGATGACCAGCACAAAAGATGAGCCTGCTATAGAGTTTAGGTCCAAGCTAAGGGGACAACATCTCATCCCTGAGCTCAGCCCATTTCAGTTTATAGGGATATGTGCAAACTTCTTTATAAATTCAGGACAGATGCAGAAAAGAGGGCACATAAGTAAGCTGCTTGTGCTTGACCTCACATTGACCTATTCAATTCCTAGGCAGTGTGGTGGGATATAAGGAAGGAGAAATCTGCCTATAGACTTAAGAAAAAATTAAGAATGGGCAGTGAGGCAAGAGTTTTCTCAGGCAATATTGTCCAGGGATGCTCCTGAGCTTCTACCAGCCTATCTCTGCTTGAGAGGATCACGTGACCAGGAACAGGGGCAACTCTGTTGATGATCCAGGCTCTGCATGGCTACCCTAGAAGTTCCAAGAATGTGTAGAAACAGAAGTCTTTACCAACCTGACAGAGTGGGCCCAGGAGGAGGCCTGGGGTCCCACCGCTTTCCAGTAAGGGACACTGGAGTCTCCCTCTAGAGGCTCTCCTGTGGCTCTGCCTCTTTATTCTACTGAAAACGAAGTGCGATATTGGATTTGGCACTTTTTCAGGGTATATGGTTCCTTTTTAAAAATTATTTTTATTGTCTTGTTTTGTGTGTACAGTTTCTTTAGTGGCAGAAGTGAGCTCCAGTTAAAGAAACTTGACACACAAAACTGGAGATAATTTGGGGAATGACTCTTTGCTCGATGAAAAGGTTCTTTGACGTAGAAAAGGGATTTGTCATGAAATTTAAGATACCTGAAATATGATCTGCGTTACAAAAACTCAGTTTGTATATAACATTACAGGGATATATATCTTTCTTACCTAAAGCTCATCTACATATTGCAATCTGAAGAATCAGGAGCCATTAAAATACAAATTTAATAGAAACCGACTTTTGATATAGGGGAAAACCCTGGAATTTGGATCATGCAGACATGGTACCACATTCTGTTCTCTGACATTTACTAATAATTAAGTGGTCTTAGAGAAAATGCACACCTGAGTTTCCTCAACGGGCTTGAAACCTTGTATGTCAGGAGCTACCTAGTGAGCTCACAGGTGTGTAGCTCTCATTGGCACCTGGCACCGAGATGGCTCTTGGTAAAAGTTTGTTTTTCCCTTGTTTCCCAAAGAGTTGATTGGGTGGTGTCCTCATTGTGTTTATAGGAGGTATGCGTATCTCTTAACAGACTTGTCCAACTTCAACTGCAGTGGAAGCAGGGTAAGAGGCTGGGTTTCAGGCTGCAGGAATCTTTCATTTCAGTTCACAGCCCAGGCCTAGTGAAATCAAAAATCAAAGTGAATGCCATTGCTTGGGTTTCTTCTCAAGTTGTCCCGGGAGGGTCCCAGGTTGTTCCCCTCTCATGATGTCAGATGAAAAGGGACTATTCATGAGGCAGAAACATTAATGGGTTGAAAAGTCCCTAATATTTATGGCCAGAAACTTCCATTTGAAATTGTATTTGTCCACCTTTCTAGCCAGAGGAGCAGGGGAAAGAAGGGTCACTAGAAGTAACACAGACTTCTGCTGCTCTCTCTTCCAGGACCCCGGGTACAAGGACCTCAGCTGACCACACCCACACTTCCCTGGGGAAAAAAAAAGACAGGGAAACCAGCAGCAGAGTTCTGGGACACTTGAAGGTCATTCTCTGCTGATGATGTATGAGTGTGTTTCTCTTTCTTCTCCTTCCTCCTCCGGCTCCTCCTTCTTCTCTCTTCTTCCTCTTCTTTATTTTGTTTTTACAGAAATGAAATATTCTCTTCTAAGAATACTTTTCTTATCCTTTGGATGCAGATGTTCTGAGGTTTTTTTTTTTTTTTTCCTCCCTCCTACCTCTCCGATTGTTCCTGCTTAATCTTACTGGAGACTGACCTATGCATTCCTAAATGGGTCATGCAGAACGCCCTTTTATTTTTCCTTTAAACTCTCTTCTTTCTTTGGGCAATTAGACCTTCCCCTATAGTTTCAGGAGATGCTGCCTCAAGCCTCCTAAGTCCATATTTCTGCATGAGACCTATGCCCAGCTCCCAAATGTGCATCCTCACTTGGTTGTCCCACTGACACTTCAAGTTCAACATGCCTGGACTGGATTTACTTCCTGCATGTACCTGCCCAGTTTCTCATGCCGAAGACCTGCCTGTAATGTTTTACGGCTTTCTTCCCATCAACCCTCATAACAGTGAATGACTATGTTCTTACTTCTGTCTCTTCTTATTGTCACTTCCTTAGTTCAAGATCCAACATCTATTATCTACATCAGCCTCTTAATTGGTCTTTTGCCTTCCATCCTGACCTGCCCCAATATGTTTTCTATAGAACCACCAAGATCTCTTTTTAAAAAATGCATACTGGGTTATTTCTTTACTTAAAAACTTTCAGTGGCTCCCATGACCCAAAGGATAAGCTTCACTCTCCCTTCCAAGGCAAGGAAGGTGCTCTGTGGTCCAGTCCCTATGTCCTCACTCTGGCCTAATTTCCCTCTACAGCCACACTGCACCAACATCAGCTGTCTTGTAGTTTCTCAAGGAGGCCACGCTGCTTCAAACCTCCGTTCTCAGTTTTTGAAAGTCCTTTCTTCTGCTGTACACTTGATGAACTCGAATGTATCTTTTTATTTTTATTTTTTTCTCTATAGAGAAATCTGTCTCTGCTTTTCCAAACTGAATTAATCACTCCTTACTCTGGGCAGTTGCAGTAGCTCATACCATTGTGCCCCCATTGTTGCACTCAAAATTAGTTTTTATGAGTTCATCTTTTCCATTAGACTGTGAGTGTTTGAGGGCAGGAACTGAGTTGTTTTCATCTTTGTATCAATCAACTTCTGGCCCAAGGCCATATTGTCAATGTTAACTAGACACTGTGGTTCAACCTTGAGTGTTTGGCAGGAGACTTCATGTGTATTAGCAGGGAGAGAGGAAAAAAAGCCATCGGTCCAGCCCTCACGTCTCCCTCATCTGGCTCTGAGTGCTTTCTGAGAGCTGTTCAGGATCCCCTACATCTCCCCAAACCCCACAATATCCCTTTCAGTTCCATACATTTTCTGAACTCTTTCCTCACAAACAGTGCTCCAATTAGCTTTTCAGCATGACAGATAAACTAATCTAGGATATTTTTGATAAACGTTTCAATGGCTGATAATGACATAAATAATTATAAGCAGTTTATATTTAAGTAATATAACTTCTTGGTTATTTGTGTTTTAGTAAAAAGAGCTACCAATTATGAGTTTTTTTTTTTAACTTGGGATTATATTACGCCTACTACTAAAATAGAAGTATTATTACTGCTAAGAATAAAGTAAAAGGATCTCAAATAATTGTTGAATTTAGTTAATGTTTCTCATAGCATAAGAGATATATTTCTTTAAAAAACCCTAAAATTCATAAAGAAAATTATGAAAAATTGTCAAGAATTAGAATCAGTACATTTGTTTAAATACCTGTTTTAAATTTAGGCAGTATGTACTGAGTCTCATCTTTCTTGTTATAATTTTGTTCTGGTCTCACCTTTTTCCATGTGTACTAATTACAGTTGATCTTTGAACAATGTGGGGATTAAAGTGTTGACTGCCTGTGCAGTCAAAATCCAGTGTAATTTAAATTGGCTGTTCGCATCCATGGATTCTCAACTAGACAGAAAATACAGTTGGCCCTTGAAGAAAATGCAAGTTCAAACTGAGGGTCAACTAAATAGCATGGGTCAATTGAACTATGTATATCAGTTGAAGAAAAAATCTATGAATAAGTGGACCTGCACAGTTCAAACTTGTGTTGTTCGAGGGTTAACTGTAATTTATGCTCATCCTAATTGTTCTAGTCACCTTGTTAGAAAGAGAATTAAGGGAGAGAATTTGACTCAATTCTGGCAATGAAATATGAAGGATAGTCTGCAGGAGAGTCTCGAAAATTGTGTTTTTATTCTTCTCCTGGACACTATCACATTTTCATGGGTGCCTGTAGATGTGGCAGCTAGGGAGAGACAAGTAAGGGCCAAGCCAATATGAGAATCACAGAGCAGACACGTGGAAGAGGTCTGGATCCTCCATGAGACTGCAGCTGCAATTCTTGCAATGTGAGTAAATAAATTTTCCATCTTGTTTACCCCAGTGGTTCTTTGAAAAGATAAAAAAAATTGATCTTTTAGCAAGACAGATGAAGAAAAAAAAGAGAGGACACTCGAAATAATAAAATCAGAAATGAAAGAGGGGACTTCACTGCTGACCTTACAGACATGAATAAGAATTGTAAGACCATGAACAATTACATGCCAATGTATTAGAAAATTATAATAAAGTGGACACATTTCTAGGGGAAAAAAACTATCAAAACTGACTCAAGAAGAAACAGAACATCTGAATAGGTCTATAACAAATAATGAGACTGAATTAGTACTAAAAAAATTTTCCCCAAAGAAAAACCCAAGACCAAATAACCTTACTGGTGAATTCTACCATGTATTTAAATGAGAAGTAACACCAATTTCTCACGAAGTCTTTCCAAAAATAGAAGAATAAAAAATACCTCCAACTCATTCTAAAACAAGACAAAAACAACATAAGAAAACAATAGATTAATATCCCGTATGAATATAGAATAAAAACCTTCCATAAAGTACTAACAAATCAATTCAGCAATATAAAAAATATTACATACATAACTAACTGAGGTTTTTTTCCAGAAATGCAAGATTTGTTTAAGATATAAAAGTTAATCAATGCAACACACTATTAATAGACTAAAGGACAGAACTACACAACCATCTCAATAGATACAGAAAAAGTATCTATTTGACAAAATTCAACACTCCTTTATGTTAAAAATACTCAAGAAACTAGAAATAGAAGGGAACTTTCTCAATCTGAAAAAGGGCATCTATGAAAAGCATCATACTTGCTATTTAAAAACTGAAGTCAATCCCCTGAGATAAAGAGCAAAACAAGAACGTCTACTTTCAGCCACTTGTATTCAACATTGTACTAAAGGTTCTAACCAGAGTGATTAGGCAATAAAAATAAACACAAGGCATCCAGATTGGAAAAGAAAAAAAAAATCTCTTTTGCAGATGACATGATTTTTATATATTAAATCTTCAGGAATTCACACCAAAAGTTATTAGAGCTAATAAACAAATTCTGCAGGGTTGCAGGGTAGAGGATTAACATTAAAAGTCAATTGTAATTCTACACATTGGCAATGCACAATTCCAGAATAAAATTGGAAAAAAAAATTCCATTTATTATAACTTCAGAGTAAAATACCTAGGAATAAATTTAACAAAAGAAATGTAAACATTGTACATTGAAAACTACAAAATCTTATTGAAATAAAGAATGTAAGTAAATAGAAAGACATCTTATGCCTTATAAATTGGAAGACGTAATGTTAAATTGACTATACACCCCAAACTGATCTAAAGATTCAGTACAATCCCTATATGAATTCCAACTGATTTCCACCCCCCAGAAATTGACAAGATTCATGTGGAAATGCAAGGGACTCAGAATAGCCAAAACAATTTAGAAAAAACGTTAGAAGACTTTACCTTACTGGCATAAGATAGACATGAACATCGATGTAATAAAATTGAGAGTCCAGAAATAAAACCTGACATTTATGGTTAATTGAGTTTTGACAAAGTTGTCAAGACAAGTTTAAAAGGAAGGAATCATCTTTTCAACAAATGATGCTGGGACAACTGGCTATCCATGCAAAAGAATAAATTTGGACCCTCATTTAACACTATGTACAAAAATTAACTCAAACTGGATCAGAGTCCTAAATGTAAGAGCTAAAACTATAAAATTCTTTGAAGAAAATACAGGAGTGACTCTTTGTAAGCTTGGATCAAGTAGCGGTTTCTTAGATATGACACAAAGCACAAGTAACAAGATAAATAAATAAATGGGACTTCATCAAAATTAAAAGTTTTTGTGTTTCAAAAGACTCCATCAAGAAAGTGAAAACACAGCCCACAGAGTGCGAGAACATAGTTGCAAATCATACATCTGACAAAGGGTTTACATCTGGACGATATAAAGGACTCTTACAACTCAACAATAAAAAGGCAAATAACCTAATTAAAAATGGGCAAAGGATTTGAATAAACATTTCTTCACAAAAGTTATACAAATGTCTAATAAATACATGAAAAGATATTGAAGATCATTAGTCATTAGGGAAATATAAGTGTAACTACAATATGATATCATTACACACACGACTAGGATGGCTAAAACAAAACAAAAAACAGTCACTAACACATGTTGGCAAGGATGTGGAGAAATTTGAACACTTGTACACTGCTGGTGAGAATGTGCATGGTGCAGGCTCCTTGAAGGGCAGTTTGGCAGTTCCTCAAAACATTACATATAAAGTTGTCATATATCACAGCAATTACACTCCTAAGTCTATACCCAAGAGAAGTAAAAACATATACCCACATAAAAACTGCACATGAATATTCATGGTAGCATTATACACACTAGCTAAAAAGTAGAAACAACTCAGATGTCTGTCATCCAGAGAATAGATTTTAAAAAATGAAGCACATCCATACAATGAAATACTATGCAATTGTAAAAAAAAAAAAAATCAAGTACTGATTCATGCTATAACACGGATAAGCCTTGAAAACAGTACACTAGTGAAAGTCAGAAAAGGTCATATAATGTATGGCTCTATGTATATGAAATTTCCAGAACAGGCAGATCTACAGAGACAGAAGTTAGATTAATAGTTGTCAAAGGCTAGTAGGTGGGATAGTAGAGTGTGACTGGTAATGAGCATAGGTTTTCTTTTTGGGGTGATGAAAATATTCTGGAATTAGATAGTAGTGATAGTTGCACAATTTTATGAATATATCGAAATCAACTGAGTTGTATACTTTAAAAGAGTGAATTTTATGAGCATATCAATTACATCTTCATAAATAATTTACATTAGAAGTTTATTGTTGGGGTTTCTCTTTTAGATTTCCCTCTCCTAGCCCTTCAAAAGAATTGAATTCTGTCTTAATAGAGACATACTTTACCTATTCTATGACTGTCTTTGACCCTAGATCTTTAGTAGAAGGATAATTGTCTTTCATGTAATGATCATTGACTATGACTTTTTTTGTAATGAAATGTATTTTTTTATTGAAGTACAACACACTCAGAAAAGTATACCAAATCTGTGTATACAAATGAACACACATATTTAGCCATTAATCAGATCAAGGAAAATATTTCTAGCATCCTAAAAGCATCCTAAATGTACCCTTTGTGTATCTGCCCATTTAACAACTCTTCTATTCTCCATACCATCCTGATTTCTAACACCAAAGTTTAGTTTCACCCAATTTTTATTTTTCTAAATGGAATCATACATTATGTATTCTTTCTTTTCTGACTTCTTTTGAATATCATACATGTAAGATTCATCTATGTTTTTGCATGCAGCTGTAGTTAAAAATTTTTTTCTGTATTGAAGTCAATGTTCACATATACCACAAGAGTTAATTTTTTTTTTCTGCTGTTGATGAACATATGGCTTGTTTCCATTTGGGGAGCTATTATTAATAATGATGCTGTAAATTTTCCTGTATACAACTTTAGGTGCACATGGACATGAATTTCTACTTTTAAATTTTAACTTTAAATTTTTTTTAAAGATTAAATATTTTTTTTTGTTGGATACATGTATAGGAATTCCTAGGTCATTGAGTATGTGTATATTTAAATTGAGTCAATATTGCCAAACAATTTCCTAAAGTATTTGTATAAATTTATACTCCTATCAGCAGCATATAAGAGTTTCATTTGCTTTACATTGTTTTTATACTTGGTTTTGTTAGGTTTTAAATTTTAACCATATTGAAGGTAATACAATGGTATCTTACTATAGTTTTAATATGCATTTCCCTTAATGAATCTGGGCATATTTTCTCATTTTCTTTTTCTTTTTTTTTCTATTTTTTTTTAGTGTGGTAAGAATACTCAACATGAGTCTACACTCTTAATTTTATGAATATACAATACAGTACTGTTAGGCACAAGATTGTATAAAAGGTTTCTAGAACTTATTCACCTTTTGTAATAGAAACTTTATACCCATTAAGCAGCGACTCCCCACTCTCTCCCCACCCTACCCCGCCCCCCCCAAAAGCTGGCAACCACTATTGTACTCTCTGCTTCTAGGGGTTTGGCTATTTTTAGATATAAAGTGGAAGCATGTAGTATTTTTGCTGTGACTGGCTTTTTCCACTTAGCATAATGACCTCAACGTTTATCTATCTTATCACATATGACATATTTCCTTCTTTTTAAACACTGAATAATATTCTATTTTGTGTATATGCCACGTTTTCTTTATCTACTCATCTGTTGGTGGACATGTAGGTTTTTTTCACATCTTGGCTATCGTGGATAATGCTGCAGTAAACATGGGAATGCAGATGTCCTTCGAGATACTGATTTTAATTTTTTGGATAAATACACAGAAGTGGGATTGCTGAATCATATGGTAGTTCCATTTTCAGTTTTCTGAGGAAGCTCAATATTGTTTTTTGAAGTGGCTGCACCATCGTACATTCCCACCAGAAGTGTCCAAATGTTGCAATTTCCCTACATGTAACTTTTATCTTTTATCTTTTTTATAATAGTCATTGTAATAGCTCCTTGTAGTTTTGATTTGCATTCACTTGATGATTAGTAGTGTTGAGCATCTTTTCACATGTAAAGAAGATACAAATGAGCACATTTTCATGTTTGTTGGCCATTTCGATATTCATTTTGTGAAGTGCCCATTCAAATATTTTGCCTATTTCTGTATTAGGTTGTCTGTCTTTCTCTTAGTTACTGGTAGGAGTTCTTTATATAGTTTGGATATCTGCCCTTTTCAGTTATATGTATTGTTAAAATCTCCCATTTCATGGCTTGCTTTTTCACACTCATAATGGAATGTTTTTATGAATAGAAGTTCTTATTTTTTCTTTATTTCTTTGTTCTCTTTAATTCATATATGTATTTTTTCAATTATCATCGACATAAAATAATTTCTTAATTTCAAGTACGCAACACAGTGATTAGACATTTATATAACTTATGAAGCAATCACCCGATAAATCCAGTACCCATCTGACACCATGCATAGTTATTATAGTATTACTATATTCCCCATGCTATACTCTACATACCCATGACATTTTGTAACTACCAATTTGTACCTCTTAATTTCCTGCCCCTGTCACACATCCCCCTACCTCCTAATCCCACAACCATCAAAATGCTCTCTGTATCAATGAGCTTATTTCTGTTGTTTGTTTGTTTGTTTATCGCATTCTCTAGATTCCACATATGACATTTGTCTTTCTCTGTCTTACTCCACTCAGCAATATTTCATTCTTTATTTTAGTCGAATCATATTCCATTAGATATATGTACAACCTCTTTTGTATTTATTCATCTATTGATGAACACCTAGGTGGCCTCCATATCTTGGCTATTGTAAAGAATGCTGCAATGAACATATGTATTCATATGTCCCTTAGAAATACTCTTTTGGGTTTCTTTGATAAATACGCAGAAGTGGAATTACTGGATCCTTCTTTGTCTCTTGTTATACCCTTTGTTTTAAAGTCTACTTTGTCGTGTTTAAGTATTGCTACTCCAGCTTTTTTGTTTTTTTGTTTCCATTTTCATGAAACATCTTTTTTTCATCTCTTTACTTACAGTCTGTGTGAGTCTGTCAATCTGAAGTGAGTCTCTTGTAGGCAACATGTGTAAGGCTCTTGTTTTCTTATCCATTCAGCTTCCCTATCTTTTTTGATTGGAGCATTTAATCCATTTAAAGTAATTGCTGTTAGAGATGTAGTTATAGCCATTTTATTATTCATATTTTTAAATCTTTTTTTCTTTTTCCTAAAGAAGTCCCTCTAACATTTTCTGTAATACTGGTTGATGGTGATGAACTCCTTTAGCTTTTGCTTGTCTGAGAAGCTCTTTATCTGTTGTTCAATTCTAAATAATAGCTTTGCTAGGTAGAGTAATATTGGTTGTAGATCCTTGATTTTCATTACTTTGAATATTTCCTGCTAATCCCTTCTGGCCTGCAATGCTTTTGTTGAGAAATAAGCTGACAGTCTTATGGGAGCTCCCTTGTAGGTAAATAACTTCTTTTCTCTTGTTGCTTTTAAGATTCTTTGGTATCATAATTATTATGTGTCTTGGTGTGGGCCTCTTTGGGTTCATTTTATTTGTGATTCTCTGTGCTTCTTGGGCTTGAATGTCTATTTCCTTCACCAGGTAAGAGAAGTTTTCAGTCATTATTTCTTGAAAGAGGTTTTCAATTCCTTGCTCTCTCTTTCCTTCTGATATTACTATAGTGTGAATGTTGGTATGCTTGATGCTGTCCCAGAGGTCCCTTAAACTAACCTCATTTCTTTGGATTCTTTTTCCTTGTTGCTCTTCCAATTGGGTGTTTTCTGCTACCTTATCTTCTAAATTGCTGACTTGATCCTCTACCTTATTTAATCTGCTATTAATTCCTCCTAAAGCATTCTTCATTTCAGTTATTTTATTCTTTGTTTCTGATGGTTCTTTTTTTATATTTTCTACCTCCATTTTCATGTTGTTTCTTTTTTTTAAATCCCTTTGTTAAAGTTCTCACTGAGTTAATTCACTCTTCTACTAAGTTCTTTGAGAATTTTTATAACAAGTGATTTAAACTCTGTATTTGGTAGATTGTTTTCATTTTGTTTAGTTCTTTTTCTGGAATTTTCTTCTGTTCTTTCATTTGGATCATGTTTCTCTGTCTTCCTATTTTGGCTGCCTACTTTTGTTTGTTTCTATCTAGTAGGTTGGGCTGCCATGTCTCCCAGTCTTAGTAGAGTGGCCTTACATAGTAGCTGTGCTGCAGGGCCCAGTGGCACCGTTTTCCCAGGTCACCTGAGCTGGGTGCTCCAGGTGTGTCCCTTGTATGTGTTGTGTGTGCCCTCCTGTTGTACTTGAAACTTGGTTGCTGTTTGTTTGTCAGTGGGAGGGACTGACCCTCAGGCTCATTGGTTGTGATGACTGGCATGACCAGTGGAGGAGCTGTTGTATAGTTCTGACCTTACAGAGCAGAAATTACTTTAGTGAGGCTCTAGTGCCTGTCCTGTCTGCCCTTTGGGTGTCTTCCTCAAATATGATCCTGGTAGCACTCCAGCTCAAACTGAAGCCAGCCACTGGGCATGTAGGCCAGGGACTCCTGGGAGGGCCTTGGATGCAGGTCAAGTTCAGCAGTAGCCTGTGCTCTGCTCGGCATCACCTGGCATGAGCCACTAAGCAATCTGCAGATGGTTGCCACCCACACTGGGCTGGTTAGTGCCTCAAGAGGCCAAATCACAAACCAAGGCCAGCTGTTGCTAGTGCGGGGATAGGGGCTGCTCAGCAAGAGGTGTGGGGCACACTGAGACCAGATGCCACTTATTTAAGTTTTGTGAACCTTTGAGAGATTTTAGGAAAGTCTGTAGCATGAGGCAAGATGGGCCATTTATATGAAAAATCCACTGGAAGCAGCTTGGGTAGGCCCATAAATTGGGAGTTGGAGTCTCAGGGAATCACCAGGACGGGGTGGCCAGTGTTAGCCGGGTTGATGGAGATTCAATATGGCACCTGCCTGGGTCTGCAAGCCGGGAATGGAAGAATTCAACAAAGGAATAATTCCCTCTGCCAGCACTTTTGTCTGGGAGAAAACTGCCCCTCCAGCTCTTGCCCAGAAGCCCGACAACAGAGTTCCTCCTTGTATGTCCCTAGAGCCTTTCAATTTGCTGACCCAGCACTGGAATTCAGAGCGAGTGAGTCCATCACCAAGTAATCTGCACATTGGCCCTTTAAGAAGAACATCTGCTACTCTAGAGGCCCTTCATCTCACTGAGCCACAATCTCCACTGATTTTCACAGCTGGAAGTTGTGGGGGCTTTTCTTCCCATCACTGGAACACTGGGCTAGGAAGCCTGATGTGGGGCTGGGACCCCCTCACTCCTCAGTGTAGACCTCTGCAGCCAAGATATCCCTCTTGATTCTCAAATGCTACATGCGGTATGGGACCAGCCCATTTTGCGTCTCTGCCACTCTTACCAGTCTCAAAATGGTGTCTTCTGTGTCCCTAGTGGTAGAACTTCTGTTCAGCTAGACTTCAGGCAACTCCAAACAATGGCTGTTCTATAGTTTAGTTGCAACTTTGATGCGGCTGTGAGAGGAGGCAAGCACAGCACTTACCTACTCCACCACCTTGACTGAAAATCAAAGAAGTTTTTATTTTGAATTTAATCTAAATTATCATCTTTTACTTTATTGTTAGTAGATTTGTTTTTTTTTTTTCAAAAATCTTTGCCTACTTTAAGGTCATATATGTATCCTACTATTTATTATATTTTAGAAGATTTGTTATTTTATTTTCACATTTAGATATACAATTAATCTGGTATTGATTATTTGCATGGAATGAGGTCAGGATTGGGTTTTCTTTCTCTATGTGGATACCTAATTGATTAGCAATGCTTAATAACCAGACTGTCCTTTTCACATGTCCAATGCCACACTTGTCATAACAAGTGTTCATGCTGCATGGGTCTCTTTATGGAATTTTTATTTTGTTCCATTGAGCTGTTTGTGTTTTCTTGCACTAATACCACACTGATTTAATTATTATAGCCTTACTATATGTCCTGGAATCTTTTAGAGCCAATATTTCCTTTTTGTTTTTCTTTGAATTTCTCTAGAATATTCTGGGTACTTTATGCTGCCAAATCAATTTCAGAACAAGTTTATCAAAACACACAGACATACATGCTTCTGAGATGTTGACTGGGATTTTGTTAAATCTATAGATCAGTTTAGAGGATAACTGACATATTTACAACATTGAAAATTCTGATTCAGAAACATTGTATATACGTATCAATTTATTTCTGTCATATTTAAGTTTTCTCAATAATGCTTAAAGTTTTCTGTGTAGAGCTCTTACACATGTCAGATTTATTTTCTAAGCATTTGATTTTTTTTATATTATTATAAATAGTCTAATAAAGACATTTTATTTTCTAGTTCTTTGTTCCTAGTATGTAGAAATATATATATTTGTATTGTATATTGACCTTTTGTCCATAATTGCTATGCTCACTTGTTAATAAAATAGTTTATCTATATTTTGTGTTTCTATGCACACAATTATATCTTTGGCAAATAATGGTGGTTTTCCTTTCTTCTAATCTTTTTTTTTTCCTTGTTTTATTAGGCTGGACAAGATCTCCAGTAAAACTTTAAAGAGTTAATATTTTCCAATCTAGTTTCATTCCCAATTTCAGAGAGAAAGCTTCCAACATTTCATCATTGAGCGTGATATGTGCTTTTGGATTATTGGAGATCCTATTTATCAGATTAGGAAGTTCATTTCTATTCTTTGTTAAAAATTTATTATGAGAGTAAGAATTTTATCATGTTTTCTAAATCTATTAAATGAAATCATATAAATTTTCTTTTTCTGTATATGGAGCAAATCTCTTTGAGCTTCAAGTTAAACCACTCTTGAATTTCTACAATTAACTAAAATGTTTCACAATGCATTATCTTTTTCATACATTGCTGGGTTTTCTTTTGATAATATTTTGTTTAATATTTTTGAATTCTGGTAATGAGTAAGTTTGGTACATAATTTTCCCTTCTTGTTATGTCCCTTATCAGGTTTTGGTAACAAGATTACAGCGGCCTCATAAAATGAGCTAGGAAGTACTCACCATTTAAATATATATATATATACACACACATACATATGTGTATATATGTGTGTATGTGTGTTGTGTGTGTGTGTGTGTATGTGTATACACATACCTGGAAAGGTTTATAGAAGAGTGATGTCATTTCTTTTTTAGTGACACTTGCTTTTGAGAAAATCTGCCTTTTCCATGAAGTCAAATAGACTCACATCTTATAGCACCTGGCAGGCAGGCTTCATGTTCATCCTTTGGGCGTGTGTTTACCCTTTATTTAAAATGGTATTATTTTACTGTCTTTGGTTTTTTAATAGTTTTAATGGAGTTGTAAGGGGAGAGCAAGAAAAATATTTCTAGTCTTCCATCTCTCAGTGAAAATCCTTCTGCTCTTTTGATATGGGAATACTTGCTTTGAGCCAAAGTAATGACTCTTTCTCTTCAGGAATTTCAGATACTAGGATAGAAGAATGGAAGAGCTCGTTTTGGAGAAGTAAGTTTCTTTAGAAAGAGTGGCACTACATCCTCTTGGAAGAACACTGGATTGGGAGTTAGCAGGCCTGGGTATCAGACTACATTCCCTCTCTTATTATCTTCTTTGAGTTTTAGTTTTTTTCTTTTCACATAAAACAAAGAAAATAACACCAGCCTTGCCAAGTTCATAGGATTAGTGGGAAGATCAAGTGGAATGAACAATATTATCTTATTTTTAAAATGCTATAGAAATATGGCATACTATTTTTATGTCTTCACAATGTGTGCCCTGGAAAGCTGTCAGGGAATAAGAAACAAAAGGATATTATAGCTACTGTTGCCTTTTTATTCCATCTTAATGAATATCCCCTAGCTAATCTGCAGTCACAGTCAGGAGTCATATTAATATGGAACTTATATAATTCATAAATTGCTACAGCAGCCTGGAAAGGCTTTAATGAGTTGCTTTCACTCTTAATTATTTTAAAACCTCAATAATGGTCAAATGAGCTGCATGGCAGTTTAATTAATTTGCATTAAGCCCAAAGGTTCTAAATGAGTGGTGAGTTTATGAACACATAGTCTAAGGGCTCAGCAGGAGCATGTCAAGCCTGAATAGATATCTGGGCTGGTTCCCATTGGTTCCTCCCAAGTCAAGCTCTGTGTGTGTGTTGTGTTCATACAATTTCTCTATTTATTACATTAGAATTGGCTTTGAAGCCTCTGAAAATGAGCTCACTTGCTGTCACTTGCTAGAGAAAAGCTTTGGAATTATTTGTGAATTCCAATTGCCTATGCTCTCATTGTTTCAGTTTCTATGATTAATGGAGAACAGGCCGAGGAGGAGAATTGCTGATTTTTACTCCCTGCCCATCATCCTGGTTTGGTAATTAGCATATTTCGAAGCAAAAATCCCACTGAGTGATAATGGCATTCCTGAATTCTTTTAGTCTGAACTATATGCTCCACTGAATTGACCCTGATCAGTGAGATGGCTGCTCATTCCCTGCCTGGAGGTCTGCCCTCTCAGAAATGGTTCCTAACCATCTTTCTGGGTTTGGAGTTATAACTCATGCCATCATGAGTTGTTTATGCCCAATGATCAGGAGGGCAAAAAATATAAAATAAAAAGGAAGTGGGTAAGTAGACTCATTCATCTGACTCATATTACTGGCCTTCCATTTTCTATCAAATACAGCCGGCAAGTTCGTGATATTTTCCAATGGAAGAATTAGCAAACTAGTCTGGGGTTAATAATATGTTACATTTAAGTTGTGAAGATTTAATGATATGCTGTGTGTAAAGCAGGTACAACAGAATCTGGCACGTAAGTGGTTGTTTATTGAACATTTCCTATTTAAGTGCAAGTCCAGTTGCTGAGATGATTTTCAACTTGGGGTGTGTCCAAGATCTCTAGAGTCAGTTGTACTGTTCCACAGAACTTTCTGTAGTGATAGAAATGTGATACGGCACTGTTTAATATGGTAGCCACTAGCCACATATGCCTATTGAGCACTTGAAATGTGACTAGTGAGACTGAGAAATTAATTTTTAATCAAATTTAAATTTAAATAGCCACAGGTGGCTAGTAGTTATTGTATAAAAAAGTACAGATCTAGACCCTACTAGAAGAGACTTATTTAAACTTTAAATAGCTAAGTGTGATCTCTTTCATCAGCAGTGAGAACTAAGTTCCTCATGGCTCACTAGGCTAGTCTATAATGTTACCATGTCATTCTCACTTAACACTGTAGTTAGTTTTTGAGTGTCTGGCACATTATATTAACTGAATTCTTTGCTACTTTCAAACAAACATGTTCAAGTCCCTATTGCTGCACATTCTAGGGTAGAAAATAGTGTTTAAGGAATGGCCTGACTAGTCCATAAAGGAATTTTATTTGGATATTTGAGGGAATTTAAATTTCTGATCAGGTTTGCATGGATCTCGTTTGTGAAGAAGGAAAAGTTGATAGGGGTAAGGCTTTTTTCTAACAGAAGCAGAGGCATGAAAGTGAAGTGAAGGAGATGGAAAGAGGCTTAGAGGTGGATGAGAATCTTAATTCTCTTTGCTTCTCAAGGGAGATCATGGTAGGGTAGAAACTTCTACTTTTACATTAGGGGAGAACTATTACCTCACAGCTTTGAACATGTCTTACTACTGCAGAAAATACAAGCCCAACTAGAAGATAAGCAGCTTAACAGTAGGGGAGGCTCTTTATTACTTAATGACTACTGGGTATCAGGCCTCCAGGCAGGGAATATAAAGAGTAAGCAAAAATAGATGGAACTTGTAGTCTAGTGGTACAGACAAACATGATTACATAATGACACAAAATAGCTGTGACAACAGTAAAGAAATTTACTGGGTGCTATGATAGTGTTGGCAGGTGACAGCTTCTCTGGTGAAGGAATATTTGGGCTGAGCTCTATAGGATGGGTACTATGTCCCAGAAAATACCTCTCGGATTAAAGGGGAAAGAATAGAAGATGATTGACTGTTCATTTAATATCTTAGTATTTGAGGCACTGTATTAACTACAAGTAGTAGATAGAAATGTGACTGAGATTATTCTTTCTTTAAAGACTGGGTTGGGGCTAACTGGAGGGGTAAGTGTGCCCAAAATGATGCCAGGGCAGATGCTAGAATGAAGCCAACACAAAATTGGGGGTAAAGACATGGGATTTAGAAAAGATAAAGATCTGTTCAAAGGTCTTATTGAGAGACTTTAGAGTCCACTTTGGAGATGGGTATGAGGTGGTGGAACTACCTACTTTAACTTGGATATGTGGGCTTGGACAGTGAGCACCAAAGCTGACACCACTACTCAAGGGAGGAGACTCCTGTCCACATTACCTGGTGCCCTGTAGATCTAATATTGTAGAGTTTCATGGTGGTGATGGGAGGGCAAGTATGAGTAGGGAGCCCACTAGTGGCTGAAAATCAATATTTCCCCAGCTGGTAGGGCTTAGAACCAATATGATTTGGCTTAGAGAAAGAATGAAGTGACCTTTGATGCATCTTAGTGTTTTAGAGTGGAGGCTATAATTGTTGTACATGGTTTCTATCTCAGGGAGCTTACTCTCAGGAGGTGGATAAATAAAAATGTGTTAATATTTGCCACAGTGCAATTAGTGCCATGGGTGAACCGTCTTATTGGGCATTTAGAAGAAGGCCACTTAGAGTTGGTAGAACCAGCAAAGTCTTAAATAAATTGATACTTGCAATTGAAAACAAGTGTGATTTCACAGAGGTGAGGGAAGGGCATTCCATGAAGGGAAAGAATTTGGACAAAGTCTTGTGAAACATAGGTCTTGTTCTAGGGGTAGAGATTAATCTAGGCAGACTGACAGGAAAATCTTGTCTTCTTCCAGCTCAGGGTCATCCCTACAGAACAAATTCCATTGAGAATCATTATATATTCTTTGTATTCCTCCAGGTCAAGGATGTTTTACCAACCTATACTGCATATAACTTGTATTTCAAACATCAATACAAATATTCATCATTTGAAATAGAGTGTGACATTGAATATGCTTTTTATAAATTACAGAAGACTCTTAAGTATCATCCTTTAGACTGTAATTCATTGCCAATCCTCCACTCCATCTGAAAATCTGGACTTGATTAAGGCTTAAGATATGTGTGTGGCGGGGGGACTCTGGGGGTTAGTACAGTGCTAAGCAGACTAAGCAGTTACTACTGAGAAGAAATTGATTAGATCAAAGAGGAATGATTGGAGTTGGATGGACTCAATCAAGGAAGATTTTTTGGGAGAGGTACTGTAAACAAGGCATTGAAATATAAAGAAAATTCTTTGTCTGATGTAGTCCATTCATTAATTTTTGCTTTTACTTCCTTGCCTTTGGGGTCAAATTCATAAAATCCTCTTTAAGTCCAAGGTCCCTGAATTTAGTTCCTATGTTTTCTTCTTGTTCAGGTCTTATATTCAGGTCCTTAATCCATTTTGAGTTCATTTTGGTGTGTGGTGATAGACAATAGTCCAGTTTCATTCTTTTGTAGGTGACTTTCCAATTTTCCCAGCACCATTTTTGTCAAAAATTATTTGCCCATATAAACATGGGTTTATTTTGTATGCTCAATTCTGTTCCACTGGTCTGTGTGTCTGTTTTGCTGCCAATACCGTGCCATTTTGATTATTTTTGCATTGTAGTATAATTTGAATTGAGCAGAGCGATGCCTCCAGCCTCGTTCTTTTTCCTCAGGATGGCTTTGGCAATTTGGAATCTTTCATGCTTCTATACAAAAAGTTTCTGCACAGCAAAAGAAACCGTTAACAAGGTAAAGAGACAAGCATCTGAATGGGAAAAGATATTTGCAAGCAATGCCTCCGATAAGGGCCTAATATCCAAAATATACAAAGAACATACAGAGAACTCATACGACTCAAAAACAAAAAAAACAAACAATCCAATCAAACAGTGGGCAGAAGACTTGAACAGACACTTCTCCCAAGAAGACATACAAACGGCCAATAAACATATGAAAAGATGCTTACCATTGCTAGCTATTAGGGAAATGCAAATCAAAACACACAGATGAGATACCATCTCATACTGTTAGAATAGCTGTTATCAATAAGACAAGTAATAACAAATGCTGGATAGAATGCAGAGTAAAAGGAACCCTCATACACTGCTAGTGGGACTACACATTGGTACAGCCACTATGGAAAACAATGTGGGGGTTTCTCAAAAAACTAAGAATTGATCTACCATATGATCCAGCAATCCCTCTACTGGGTATTTATCCCAAAGACTTGAAAACATATCTGAAAAGATATTTGCACACCGATGTTCATAGCAGCATTATTCACAGTGGTCAGGACATGGAAGCAACTGAAGTGTCCTACGATAGATGATTGGACAAAGAGGCTGTTGTATATATTTACAATGGAATATTACTCAGCCATAAGAAGAGATGAAATACTGCCATTTGTGACAACGCGAATGGACCTCAAGATAATCATGCTAAGCGAAATAAGGCAGACAGAAAAAGTTGAAAATCACATGACATCACTTATATGTGGGACATAAACCTAAAGCAACACATGAACTGGACAAACAGAGACTCATGGACATGGACAATAGACTAGTGGTTACTAGAGGGTACGGGAGAGGTAGATGGGGCGAAAGGGTCAAATTTGTGATGACAGAAAGAAATCTAACTATGGGAGGGGAACACAGAATGCAATATGTATATACCTTCCTGTTTAATTGTACACCTGAAACTTATTGGATTTCGTTAACCAATGTCACCATAATAAAATTTTTTTTAATAATAAAAAAATTCTTTGGAGGAATACTAGGGCAGGGGGAATGAATGTCTGCTTAGTGCTGTGTTGCTGAATGAATAAGTAGCTAATGAATAAATGAATGAATAAATGAATGCAGGTGATATGAAGTTATTCAGGTGAAAGATCCAATGGATAGAATGAGTCACTGAGGGACAGGTGCCCAAAGATGAGTGAGTCACAAAAAAGCAGGGCTCATATTTGAAATTCTGTAGGTTGATAGCAGATAAAGAAAAAATGTTATTATTCCTGCTGTCACATGAGAAGAAAAGGTTTCCTTGGGGCTAATTGAAATTGAGTGCAGCCACAGCCTGGTTTCCCAGAGTCAGCAGGAGCAGTTGTTTGACTGAGGTGTACCTTGGGAATCTTATCTATTCTCAATTGAAAACCAGAGCACTCTTCCTTTCATGTGAAATAACCCTGGAAAATCTCCTGGGCCTTCAGCAGAGTAAAATTCAGGCAGAAAATAGAGGCAATGGTCAGGGTGTGTTATCAACTGTTCGATCCAGGGTGTGAAATTGGATTTAATTCAGCAGAAAATGATTTTCAGGGTGAAGAGCCCACCTAGTTGGACTCCCAGGATTGAAGGAGAGTCAGTGACCTTGGCCATCTGGCTGCCCCAGCGACGGACAAGCTGGGTTCCTCTCTCCAAAAGCATCCAGCAGTGGGAGCGGGAAGGAGGAAGAGGAAGCAGGAGCAAGCTTCTTAGTGTTCAGAGGGTGGAGAAGGTTGTTTTATCTGAGATGCATGGCCTCCTGTCTAGATGCCGACCATGCAGAAGTTAGCTTGGAGGCTGGCTTTCATTTTGTGGATGTAGCCACCACTTTTTTTGGTGGCTCTTACATAGAGTTGGGCTGCCGTTTTTAAAGAGAAAGCAAAACACAGATTTTCTAGTAGGTCAGAAACCTGATCGGCTCCCCTTTCCCTGCCCTGTTTCTAAATGATTTGAGAACTAAGAACAAATGGGAAGCAAGTAGACGCCAAATATCACCATTACTACCAGTAAAGCCAGAATGGAGAGCAGGGCTTTATGTCTGTTAGTGCCCCCAGAATTAGGCACACTCCTCTATCACCACCCGCCAACATTTAGAAAGGCCCTCATTTGGAGTAGTACTAGACATCACCTGCTCCCCAAGGGCAGCTCATTCCCCAGAAGAGAAGGCGTTGTTGAGTAGGCACATGGTAACCAGCAGAGTGGGGAAATACTCTCCTCGAGTACCTGGCTGCACCAAGCGGTTTTCCTGATTCTTTCAGGAGCTGACTCAGGAC
Source organism: Eonycteris spelaea (assembly GCA_003508835.1). Lineage (NCBI taxonomy): Eukaryota > Metazoa > Chordata > Mammalia > Chiroptera > Pteropodidae > Eonycteris > Eonycteris spelaea. The sequence continues at coordinate 4,442,706 of PUFA01000079.1, read as the reverse complement.
TCAGCAGGCAGAAGCCCTCTCCACGATTCCCCTCTCCAGTACCTTGTTGCCCTACTATGAGCTTTGAGGTCGACTGGCTTCTCTGGACTCTGTGGTGAGGAAGGAAGCTGGGGTTCTAGTTTCCTTGAAAAGGCATCCAAAAGTCTTTCTGAGGTTGAGTGTGTTCAATTTAGTGGCCTGCTCTTGGGTCTACTGGAAGAATTTTGGATTCTGGATACTGTAGGCTGGCAATACCCTGCACTCAGGATTAGTAATGTGATTCACAGTGTCCGGAGAAAAGAAAAATGTAGGTTTAAAAATTATTAAGAATTTTAAGACAGTGACAACAGAACATTGATTCACATTTGGGACCCTATTCATGCAGGGCTGTGTGCAGCTGCACAGCTCTCATACCCATGAAGCCAGCCCGATGTGCTGTGGATATTATTTATGGTTTCTGGTCAATTTTCTTCACTGCCTGTTCTCCAGTTGGGAATCTCTCTCAATCTCTCTTAATCTCTCTCTGTCTCTGTCTCTGTCTCTGTCTGTCTGTCTGTCTGTGTCTGTGTCTGTGTCTGTGTCTCTGTCTGTCTCTCTCTCTCCCTCATACATACACACACAAACACACCTTAAAGGTAATTTATGTATAACCTGTATAAGAGAAATTGTACTTATCAAAAGTACACAGCTTGATTGATTTTCACAAAATTAACATTCATGTAACCAGCCTCCAGACCAACCAGCAACATTACCAACATCTCAGAAACATCTTTGCGTTTCTTTCTAACCATTACCTTACTTCTTTTGTGATTGGCTTCTGTCATTCAATTATCTTTGTGAGATTTATCCATGTTGTTACACGCAGCTGAATCATTCATTTACACTGCTATCTTTGAAGTAATTATATTTATTCATTTTAGTTATTTATTCCTTCTACAGTTAATGAACATTTGGCTTATTTCTAGTATTTGGCTATTACAATTAATGCAACTGTGAACATTCCAGAGTATCTCTCTGCTGCATATGTGCACTAGTTTTGTTGAAATTGCTGGCTTATGAAGTAAGCTTATGCTAAACTGTAGTAGTTACTGGTGTTTTCCCAAAATTATTGAACAATTTACACCCTACTAGCATAACATGAGAGTTTCATTTACTTAATACTCTTGCCAACATTGGTTTTGAATTTTTTTAAAACTCTTTTTTTAAAAAAATTATTTTGGCCATTCTGGTTGGAGAATTATATAAAAATTTATTTACTTACCCATTGCCTAATTTCAGAAAGAATCGAAAGATCTTACACTTTATATAAAACATGCCTATCTCCGCTTCTCTCTGCAGAGTGGCTTTACTCCCTTGTCATGTTTTTTCTTCACATGGTTGCACATAGAGCCATGGCAAATTCTACTGATGTTAAAATTTTGGAAAGAGAACCCCTTAGACTAGAAGATCAAGCAAAACCTTGTGGAAGCAATAAGATTTGACTTAGATTTTGAAGCACTTGGAAAAGGTGAGGAAGTGGGTTAAGGTATTCTCAGGTGGAATAAGGTAGACAGAGGGGGTAATGTCGAAGCTGTTTTGGCTGTAGTGGCTGATTAGCCTAGGGACCGATGGTTGTTGTGGCTAAGGGGCAGCAGGGCCAGAGCCTGCAGTGGTTCCCTGTGGCTGAGAAGCTTGGCAGCTACTCCTAGTCTGCACATGTCTCATTTAGGAAAATTAATTTGGCCAACATCCATTCAAGGGAACCAAAGGGGAAAGCGTGAAGGCTGAACAGGACAGGAGGAGTAGATAACAGAGGGTTGGATTAGGGTTCTAGGCAGTATCAGAACACCAAAAAAGGTTTTAGACCTATTTGGAAGGAAGAATTGATGGTCCTTGACCATCCTCCTTGTTCTCATGTTATTATCATGCATCACAATTGGGATGATGATTAGACTGCTCTTGGAGGGGCACTGTGCTATACCACTGTTTGGGGCCTTCCCTCCCTCCTCCAGTGCATAAACACAAATATGAAAACATGCATATTAGACACTTCTCATGAAATCATTGTCTGACTAACAAAATTGTGATAGTGCTTATTGGGCCTAAATATAGAAGAGTGTTACATGATAATTTTTGGTGACTTTGGTGACTTTCGCCAATTTCGTGATTTTTCATGATGGAAAGGTTTATTTTATTCATTCATTCATTTGGAGCTTAATTTGACAGTTTGGAGCCCCAAAAATAAATGGAATCTATTTGCACATTTGCACCTGTGGTATGATATAGGCTATTTTGAATCACTCTGTTTCTCCATGGTGCAAGAGACGTCTTCTTGCCCAGGTCTGTTTGAAAAGCTGTAAGTTACTACATCTATTTCTTTGTCATTTTAACGAAGTTTATCATCTCTCTATAGAGATGCAGTTTTTTTAAATTTTCAAAAATATTTTATTCTGCCATGTTGCCAAATGCCTATTTTAGGAGGCAGAAATACATGACTAACTCTCTTTTGTGTCTAGAAGGTATGAAGATATAAGTAGAACCAATTTTCAATGGTTTGTGCTGAAAGGAGGTGGTGGTGATAGCTGAATGATCAGGGGTCTGCAATCCTTGCTGAGGTGTGTCATTCTGTTTCTTGCCAAACATAGTTGTTGATGTGTGTGGGTGCCTGTGCACGTGGGCAAGTGTTTGTGGAAGTAGTTTGCTGAAAGAGCTCAACTGGTCAGTGAATAGGAAGGGTTGCACCTATCTAGAGTAATGGTTTCATGCCATTTTTCCCAACAGAGTTGTCCATGAGCCTCAAGACAAACCACCCATACTCACCAATCTTCAGTTTCTAATGGTCTAGTATGAGGTGAAATCTTTCAGACATTCTCAATAGACATTTAGACTTGAATCACTTGACTTTGAAGGATTAGACAAAAAAAGAAAAAAAAAGAGTATTGCCAGTTCTCATTTAGGCCAAGTTCAATTATCTTGCTTATCTAAAATAAGAGCCAAAAATCTGAAGTGGTTTTGATTGGACATAAATATTTCTCCACATTTGAATGGGCTCCAAGGGCCTGTCCCAGCACTTCGTGCCAGAATATCTGCATGTTCTGGAGGAAAACAAGGTCATCTGTGTGAGCTATGGCTTTGTTTTGGCCAGAGACATGCAATGGTGTCATCGTTCCCACCCTACTAGCTATAGCCATCCAGCTGCCTCCTGCTGCTCTGAGAGGATGGTGAGTGTCAAGGCCTGGAATTAAGTTACTGTGGGAAGCAGCTCAGGCCACTCTGTTTGGACATCTTGACTCTGGGAAGCTGGCCTTTGCTCAGGAACCATTCATGCTTTTGGAGAGAAAAATTATCATAGCTAATATTTATTAAGAACTTATTATGCACCAGGCACCATTCTATGCATAGTACTTATATTAACTCATATAATCTTCATAGCACTTGAAGTGGGCATTGTTATTGTTCCCATTTCACAGGTAAGAAAATAGAGGTGGAGAGGCTTAATAACTTGTTAACTTCACTCTGTGACAACATGTGTGATAGTCAAAAGATATAACAATTAGAATATACCAGGCACTGACCAACTAAAGGCAAAGCTGTGACTACTCAAACAGATGTTACCTGTACACAGAGCTGACCTGGCTATTCCGGTACCACAGGCTGAGCATCACCCTAGGTAGGGATTCAAATTCAGGCACTCTGGTTGCAGGTTCCAAATTCCTACATTTCTCTGTGTTGTCTTTGCTTTCACGGTGACTGGCACAGAGTAGACACTCAGTAAGCAGCATGCTAAATCAAAGTGCTCTGTTGTATAACTGCTCGCTTGTGTGGGGGTGAGTTCTGAATTTTCATTTTCTACTTCTCCTCTTGGTATCTAGGACAATGCTCAGAGCATGATGTGCTCTTGTGGCATTGTTCACAAGTGGTCTTCTAGTCTCTGTTCCAAGATACCCCTTTTCTCTCCCTCTTCTTTCAAGATCCAGTGCTCACTCATGTATTCCCTGCAACCCTTGAACAACCATTACTCCGCATGTCAGTATATCCAACAGTTCTTTTGCTCTCTCTCATTTGTTCTGTGCAATGTGATTGGCCTCCCTGAAGGCACTGAGAATTTGTGATTCTCAAGAGGTGGCCCAGGCTGGTCCTGGAGAAGTGGGGCGGAGGCATAGCCCCAAACAAATGTTGCCTGACCAACCCTAGTAGGCTTCTCAAGTTCACAACCATCTTTTGGAAGAGAAATAGAATTTCAAGAGTAGAATTTCTCCACAGATTAAAAACTGAACAAAGTTTCTGATTCAGTAGGTCTGGCATGGTGCCTAAGAATTTGCATTTCTTTCAAATTTCAAGGTGCTGCTGCTGGTCTAGGTACCATACCTTGAGACCACTGCACTACATTATTCCTCTAGAGCTTGCTTTCCTCTACTTGAGGGGAAAACTCTTATAGATGAATTTTACCTGGGAGATTGGAAAGACCGCTGGCCCGTGTCCCAGCACCTGTTTTAATCCTCTCTCACCAGCCTTGGTTGCATCCTAATTCTGTGCGCTCATGTGAAGAGTTAATCCTGACCGAGGTCTCAACACCTGGATATGCTGGCATGAAACAAGGCTGTTCAAAGTGTGGTGTGGTGGTGTTCCCTCACTAGGGAGCTCTCATCCACCAACTCCACATTGTCCCATTGGGATCCTGATGTGAAAGGCACAAAACGGCCCCTATTTAAAAATTTCTCACTTACCCCACCCCCAAGCTACCAAGCTTTCTTCCTTAGTTAGTTAATGTTACCTCCTCTCTGAAGTCTTCTCCATCCTCTCCAGGTAAATTGCATCTTTCATCGTTGAGACTGTGTGCATATCTTTGTGGCAAGTAGAGGGTGTGTCTCTTTACATTGTTTATCCTTAAGAAAGTGCAGGACACATTGTTGGCACTTTCTGAATGTTTGGTAAATGAAAACAAAAGCAATGATGATGAACAACATGGCACAACAGAGGTAGCATGATCTTCTCTCAGAGTCATCAGGCCTGGATGCAGGTGCCAATTTTGCCATTTGTAACCTATAAGAATTATTTAACCTAACTCGTTCTCAGTTTTCTAATCCGCAAATTGGGTACAATAGTATCTTCTTCATAGGCCTGTTGTAGTATTAAGTAAGGTAGTACATATAAAGCTCCTATGATCACACCTGGCACATAATAGGTGATCATATCATGGTATTTATCAGTGGAAGAACCCTGTGCTGGACAGATAAGGAGTGAGCAGGCAGAGGCTAAGCACAGACAGAGGAGTCTTGGGAACTTTATCTTTCAGGATTTTACCCAATATCATCTCTCAGCATGAGAAATTGAAGTGAGATAAAGCAAGAGACTCTAGAGGGTAAATACGTCCTGTCTGAAGGGACAGAGCCAAGGGGAGTAGAGAGGGCAGTCTCAGCAGCCACTTCTCTGCTTATCTGATCTTTGTTTCCATTTGTGTTTGTTTTTCTGTGGTGTTAATTCACAGTCTGCCCTCTTTCACCCTTTCTGTCTATCCATCCGCAATCTGACTCCAGCGAAGTGTAGAGGCAATGACAGTAAAACCTGAATAGGCCTGTGCTGGGAACCATGACATCGGGAAGCTGTGTTTAACAGGTGTTAGGAAATGACATTGTTTATTATATTCCCATGATATGTCAGGGCTATTAAAAAACACTTGTGTTCAGTCTTCCTCTAAGCTTTGGTTGACTTTTGTATTAGCTAACCTTCCTTTGGTGCTGTGGAAAGATACACGACATGAAGCAGCAGACATTATGAATTCCAGTTCATAGAATCACATCCAGTTCTCTTTCCTGTCCAGGCATCTGGAAGTCAGGTCCCTTGCAACTGGGCAGGGCACAGTGCCTAGTTCTGGGTTGTTTGTGAGCAGAGGCAATGGAAAGCCCACGCATCTCTCTCTCTCTCTGTCTGTCTTTCCTAGAGTCTATGATCTTGCAGAAGTCTTTGTTTTAGGGGCTTACCTGAGAAGAGTAAGGCAACCTAGGCCACTGAGCGGCAACGTGAGGAAAGCTGCCTTAAAGAAGAATTTGCATCACCCCCAATTTTTTGTTGCATTAAGCCACTGAAGTTTGGGAGCTGTTTGTGACTGTAAGAACCTTGCTCATCTGGATACAAAAATCAGTGAATACAAAAAACACTGCAAGTCTTTTCATACTTTTTCATCATTATTTGTTTATACATGGCACTCCACTTGCGCCTTTAGTATAATAGCCCAGGTACCTCAGTTTACAATATTCTCTGTAATTGTGTTCTGGGCCTGGAGCCTCCACCTGGCCCATTTTGGAGGAATCAAATTGTCAAAACTCTTCAAAATGAGATCTAATGCCATCCTGGTCAGACCAAAACTATCCCCACCCTGTCGAAAAACATTCATACTGAACTCAAGGTGGGGAAAAAGGACCAAAAGCTCTGTAAACAGAATAGGATCTCCAGATGGACCGCTTATTGATAACTCTAGAGATACACATGAGCGAATAATTAACTACTTTGGAAAGAAATCATTGTCCATTTTTATTGTGCCTAGTTCGTGTGGTCCCAAGTAGGTGGCAGCATAGTGCAAGCTCGGTTGGGATCAGTACTGCGTTTGAATCTAATTAGATGGGTCACGGTCGCATAACTCCAGTAGACACTGTTTCTGCTTTGTTTTATGGAAATGGGGCCTTCTGTGCCCAAAGAATATAATATGGATTGCACAGCATGGCAGGCACGGATTGTGTCCTATCTGTAACTGTTTCCTCATTGTGAAATGAAGCTATTGCATACTTCCCAAGCCTTCGGAAAAGATACAATGCTTTGTACTTTTCTGTAGAGTTTTTCTTTCGTTAATTGTGGGTAAATGTAATTTCTAAAAACCCCCACAAATGATATAGACTTCTGTAGAAGCCAGGATCAGACACATGGCTGAAATCAAAATTCTGACTTATGAAAAGAAACACCGTGTAAAACTCTCAGGGGTTGGCAAACTACCTCTCTGGGAGCAGATCTGGCCTCCTGCTTGTTTTCGTAAATAAAGTTTCTTTAAAGCACAGTCAAGCTCATTCATCTTACATAATGCTTATGGCTGTTTTCACAGTACAATAGCAAAGTTGAGTAGTTGTGACAGGAACATATGGCAGGCAAGGCCTAACATTTATATGATTTGGTCTTTTACAACAAAGTCTGGAATAGTGGTTCTCAAACTTGAGCTTGCATTTTAAAATCGCCTGGTGGACTTATTAAAATAGAGTTTTCTGGGCCCTACCTCAGAGTTTCTAATTTACTAGGTCTGGGATGGGGCCCATGGATTTGTATTTCTGTGAAGTTTCACCCAGTTGGAGCTGATGTTGCTGGTCTAGGGACCACATCTTGAGAACCACAGGACTAGGGATTGTAACTGGCAAGGTGTACTGATGAGACAAATTCTAATGGGCAGAATGGGTGCCAGCTGTGCTTGGGGTTGTTCTCTAACTTCCAGAACCTGGTGGAGGGAAAAGGGGCTTCAGGTGCCTCTTTTTCCATGACCCTTTGACTTGCTTAAACAATAAAATAGTGGATATCCCAGGGCTACACAGAGAGTCCTATTGCTATGGGAACTGAGTTAACACTGTGCGCATATATGGGGAACTCCGTGAATGAGGTTGGCTACAAAACAAGTCCTCTACTTGTGGGTATGTGGGAATCCTGTAAATCCATGGTGCCTGAGGTAAAATGCTCCATAAGTGCAGTCAGCAGGTATCAACTTGTAGCTAGGTAATTACTGAATTCCAGATGAATACACCATAATTCACGTGGCGTCATTCCTTTCTGATGAATGTCAGCTATTGAGCTCTGGGAATTAGTCTTTCAGAGATGAAGCCAAGCAATCCTTGCCCCTATATCTCCTTTGGGACATCACTCTGTCACTTATTTCACCTGGCATAATGCCCTCAAGGTGCATCCATGTTTTTGAAAAAAGCAGGTTTCTTTCTCATAGTCAAATATTCCATGGTGTATATGTGTGTGTGTGTGTGTGTACCACATCTTCTTTACCTATTTATCTGTTATCAGTCACTTTGTCTCTATGTTTCAGTTATTGCGAACAATACTGCAGTGAATATGGGGTACAGATATCTCTTTGAGACAGTGGTTTCAATTCCTTCACATATATAACCAGAAGTAGAATTGGTTCAGCAATTCTACTGAATCATATGGTAGTTCTATTTTTAATTTTTCGAGTGTTTTTGGCTTTATAATGTAGTTTGAAATCAAAGAGTGTGATGCCTCCCGCTTTATTCTCCTTTATCAAGATTGCTTTGGATGTTTGAAGTCTTTTGTGGTTCCATACAAATTTTAGGATTGTTTGTTACATTTCTGTGAAAAATGCTGTTGGAATTTTGATATGGATTGCATTGAATCTGTAGAGTTCTTTGGGTAGTTTGGATATTTAACAATATTAATTCTTCTAATCCATGAGCATGGAATATCTTTTCATTTATTTGTATCTTTAATTTCTTTCATCAATGTCTTATAGTTTTCAATGTACAGGTCTTTAACCTCTTTGGTTAAATTTGTCCTTAGATATTTTATTTTTTTGATGCAGTTGTAAGTGGGATTTGTTTTTCTTAATTTCTTTTTCTGATAGTTTTTTGTTAGTGTATAGAAACACAGATTTTTATATATTGATTTTGTACCCTGCAAATTTACTGAATTCATTTATTAGTCCTAATAATTTTTTGGTGAAGTCTTTAGGGGTTTCTATATATAAAATCATATTATCCACAAATAGTGACAGTTTTACATCTTCTTTTACAATTTGGATGACTTTATTTATTTTTTTTCTTGCCTGCTTTCTCTGGCTAGGAATTCCAGTACTATGTTAAATAAAAGTGGCGAGAGTAGTAGTCTTTGTTGTTTTTTCTGATCTTACAAAAAAAAACTTTCAGCTTTTCACCATTCAGTATAACTATGGGTTTGTCATATGTGGGCTTGATTATAGTAAAATTTTATTCCTTGCATTCTTCAGATCTAGAATTTTAGTCCTGTTTTATGATTTCTATTTCTTTGTTACATTTCTCATTTTGTTCATATATTGTTTTCCTGATTTTGTTAAATCGTCTTTCTGGTTTTTTTTTTTAAATTTATTTATTTTTATTTTTTATAGCTCATTTAGTTTCCTTAAAACAACTATTTTGAATTCTCAATCAGGCAAATTACAGATCTCTATTCCTTTGGAGTCAGTACTGAAAAATTATTGTTTCTTTGGTGGTGTAATTTTGTCCTTGATTTTTCATATCCCTTGAAGTTTTGCATTGCTCTCTTTGCATTTGAAGAAGGAGTCACTTCTAGTTTTACTGACTGGCGTAAGTAGAGAAACATCTTCCTTCAGCTCTGTTTTGGATTCCAAGGCTTTATATGGATATGCTTTCTCCACACTCCTTGGTTCCTCTTGAGGGGTAATTCTTAAGATTGTGTGCCTGCAAAGACAGATCAGGTATTGATAGCTTCCCTTTGTTTGTTTTCCCTAGAGAGATGCTAAAATATCAGGTTCCTGTGCTTTCTCTCAGTCCTACAGAGTCAGGATTATTCTTGCCACCATCCAGGGCATGTGCAGGGAGCAAGCCATGTGGTAGGGGATTTGTGGGTGAGGTGTGCAAAGTGTTGGGGGGTGCCCATGGGCCAATTGGGCACATTCACAGGTGAGATGTCCCCAGTGGCTCATGGGCAGACCTTTCAATGGAATCTCTGATATTGTTAGTAGGATCTGTGTCTATTTGATAGTTTTTTTTTTTTTTTCTGAGTTCTGGCTACTGTTCTCCCAAATGCCCACCAAGCCCCAGTCATACAGTTTATCATTCAATATTCTGAGTGGGATGAGGGACAAATACATCTTTTTGACAGTAACCCACATAACTGAAAAGCTGGGTGCTCACTGACATGCTTTCACTTTTCCCCATGAAAGAATCGCAGGCTGAGAAGGTCACCCTTGCCACTGAGCTATGCCACCTTTGGTGGGGTGGGGGCGGAGGGGTAACACAGGTAAAGTGAAACTTTCTCTTATCCTCTTCAATGTGTCCAATATGGGTTTTTTTTTTTTCTCCATCAGTGTGCTGGAACTTCTCTCCTGGAGTTCCAGACTTCCATAAAGACCCTTTTATCTGTGGATAATTGTCAAAATCAGTGTTCTAATATTGATGCTGTTACTCTCCTCATTTAATCTTCATAATGACACTGCGAGGTAGGTGTTAGTATTGTGCCCATTTTTCAGATGAGAAAAATGAGTCACAGAAAGGTTTTGTAATGGCCCATGACCACAGATCTCATAAGTGGACAGAGCTAGTTCACGGAGGCAGTCTGGCTCCAGATTCTTAATCACCATGCCGTGCCATTACCCATTAAGGGTACACTTTATATTTTACTCATCTTTTAGTTCTAGTTTCTAACACCAGCCCTGGCACAAAGCAAAACTTCAACAAATGTCTCTGAAAGAAAGTATATAGTGTTTCTTTATTAGGAAAACAGAGGAATGAATAATTTCTTGGAGTCAGGACATATATATTTCATTAAATGAAACATACACAGCACTAATTTTTTTTATGTTATTTCTCTCTGAACTTATTGACCTAACAAAAAGATGGATGTGTGCATGTATGTATAAAAAATCTTTTGTAGCTTACTATTACATATTTTCCCCAATGTGCTCATATATAGTTTTACTCAAAAAAAGGTAGTAGAAACTGTTCTGTACATTCTCAAGCAATGAGAATTGACAACCTATAATGCAAACCCTCCATACCAATGAGCCCTCCACGCTCACTCTCTTAAGTTGAGCTTATTCCACAAAGAGGTTGTTAATTCCTCTGTAGCCTCTCTTTCTGCCATTTATTTTGTGTTCTAGTAAAGCATTTTAATTAATAGTTGGGACATAGTTTATTGTGTCCCAAAGAAACACAGGCAAAGGATCAAGTTGGATCTTAAAAGATGTGCAACACTGTTCTCTAGACCTAGCAATGGCAATCACTACGACAGCCCTGAAGCATCATATTCTATAAGCAGCTCTTTATCGAGAAGAAATGAGAGGGCCTCTTCAACCACCTCTGAAAACAAAGAAAAGGACCATAAACAACAATATCTGTAGCCAGACCTGGTTGTTTTGACAGATTCGAATACAGCAGCAACCCACACAGCATAAGGGAGGGTCAGGGAGGGAGGCATAGTTGACCAGTAAGCTGTGTTTGGATTCCCCAGCACTCCAAGGATTCCACAAGCCTGGCATCCACCTTCCCAGCTTGTCTTCACTGTGGATAAACTTGACCAATATTGGAAGTTTGTGCCACTGAGCCCATATTGAGAAAAGAACTCCTGAAGAACAAAAAAACAAGTGCTAGAGTACAAAGTCACTGGGGACAGCTTCACTCTTTCTGGGGACCATCTTTAGTACATTGGCAGAGTCTAAGCTGAGCCCCATGATTTCCTATCAAAATGACAGCCAACTCTTTTTCTTCCTGTATGGCTGCATTTGCCATGTTGGGGCTGTGTAGTTCCCAGATAAATACATAACTTTCTGAATTTCATTTTCTTTTATTAGTGTGCATTTAATAATACATAACATTTTATAAATCTGTTTATTATTTGTATTATAGTTTAATTAGTCAAGTAAACCCATAGCTCTTATATAGTCGATTCTTGAACAACAAGGGCACTGACCCCTCATGCAACTGAAAATTCATGTATAACTTTGACTCCCCTAAAACTTGATTCCAGGGTGCCCTGTGGATCCCAAAGTCCACGGATGCCCAAGTCCTTTATATAAGGTGACATAGATCAATGCATACAGTGGCTTTCTGCATCCATGGACACCCAATTACAGATCATAAACAGTACAGGTACGTACTGAAAAAAAAGTGGTGTAATAAGTGGACCTTAGCAGTTCAAACCTGTGCAGTTCAAGGGTCTACTGTAATAAGTTGGGATTTCAGAAACACATTTGCACTGGGACTATCATATAATGTCTCCTCACTGCACAGATTTAGACCTCCAGATTTTATTGTGCATTCATGGCATTAAATGCTATGTGGTACAGCGTTAATGGTACGATGTTAAATGCTATGTGCCCTGTATTGTGCCAAGCTTTTTCCATATTTCATCTCAATCAATTGTTAAGATTCAGACTTAGGAACTGCAAGGTTGAAATTGCAACCAGGAAATAAAATTTAGGCGTTAGCCAAACAACTCATGAACTCCTCTGGGTAGGTTTAGAATTGGTAAGCAAAAGCTGAGTCACAACTTAGTGCCAAACACTCTTACTGAGTACCTGAAATAGTATTAACTGAGAAAATGAGAAAAAAATTTTCTTTCTCCAGTACTGACTGGGCAGTTAGTTATTCAATAATAACCATCTTTAATCACTTAGGACTTACATTCAGCTGCAAATATCAGATATTTTAAAATAGTGGCTTATTCTAATGAAGAGTTTTATTTTTCTCACATAATGTGAAATCTGGATATAATAATAGCAGGACTGGAAGGGCAGCTCCATAACATCATCAGAGACCCATGCTCCCACTACCTTTCTGCTCCATCATCCTTAGTGCATTCTTGTCTCATGGCCACAAAATGGCTGCCATCTTCCAGCCATCCCACTTGCAATTCTGTCAGAAGAGAATGGGCAAGGGGTGAAGAGAACATGTCGACTGAGTCAACTTCCTTTTAATGGCGCTTTCCAGCATTCTCACCTATTAACTTCCTTTTGTTTCTCATTGGTCAAATTTGTGTCACATATTCACCCCTAAAAGCAAAGGTGACTGACATAATTAGTTGTGTTTTTGGGAGAGGGATATTTACCATCACGACTAAAGGGACATGTGAGTCTGCACTGATCTTTGAACTTGGTATATTGTTTCCAGGTTATATAGTCACGCTGGCAACTCTTGGAGTAGGGATGGACCTGGAGCAGGCACAGGAAGGGTTGTAGCTGCCTACACAATGTGGATCAACAAACGCCTAAAAGGCTCAGGGACCAAGTCATACAGCCAGATGGTTGCAAAAGCTGGAAACTGTGTGTTTGGGCCCCTCATGACTGTCCTACTCTTCCCATACATCATCTGCGAGCTCAAACTCCTATAAATAGCCAGCTCACTGAGCATCTAAGTAGAAGGCTCCAGGACCACTAAAGGTTCTTTCTAGAACCACATGATCTCCAAGTGGCCAGTAGGGTATTTATGCCCCTAAGGTATGATGAAAGAATAAAAAATGTCTATGGGTGCTTTTTACTTCCCACCCTCTGGATAAATTTAAAATAGATCATTCTAGAGACCACTGAGCCATTATCTATCTTTACTATAATCATAGGTTGGGATTGGACTATAGGTGGGAGGAAAGTCCCTTATAGTGTAAAGATATAATTTTAGGACAGAAAAAGAAAATGATCTACGTGTATAGTGATAGAACTTACCTTTTGAGGTGGTACAAACATCATAATAACCAGATTTTAGATAGAATATAATAAAATCACGAATGACAGTCATAGAAATAAAAACTTATTCCACTTTGAGGCCAACTGCATCCAGGAGCTCTACACTCATTAACACGTTTAATCCATGTAACAAACTTCACTCTTTTACAACTCAGGACACTAAGGTTTAATGGGTGAACAGCTTGCCCTAGGATGTACAGGGTGGCTGACCAGAGTTTGAGTTAACTCCTAATTTCAGTCCTCTTAACAGACCGCTAACCTCTTCAGTGCAAATAGGAAGAAGTTGAGGTTGGGGAGAATTCAAATGATCTTCTTCAATGAACTCGTTATCGGAAATTTGCCTATCTGCCATGTTAGCAGTTTTCCAGAAGGTGGCACCAGATAGCCTAGAATCAGTTTCCGAAAGTGCTATCCTGGGTTAAAGTGAACCCAGTGATAGCATGTCAGAGGGAAGGAATCTCAGTAGAGACGGGGCAACCAGCGTTTAAGCATTCTTTATTACTTCAGGGACCTCTGGGGATGGTTCTGAGGTGGCTGAGACATGCAACTCTCCACGAAGCAAATTGACTCATGGCATGAGGGAAGGGAACAGACATTTTACAGGTGAGGCTGGCTTCTGAAAAGGGAGAGGCTGGCTGCTGAGACATCGGAAACAACAAAACAATTGACTTCATTCTATCAGAATGTGGACCCCTTTGTGAGATCTCTCCAGTGATCTCATCAAGATGCTATCCAAATATTTAGTCTATACAGAGGAGTAGGGTGTCTAGGGCCCACAGAAGCCATAGGACAAGGAACAACTATCATCTCTAAGTGATATTTGCTCTTCTTGAAGCAAAAATGGAAAAAAAATAATAAAACCAAGAAAAAAGCACCCGACTCTAAAACAATCTTTGTTTTTGTTGTTGTTGTTGTTGTTGTTGTTTGGTCAAGTTACACTGAGGTTTGTCCTCTAAAATTGCAGTTAGCAAAAATATAGGTGGTACCTCACCGGTAGCCCTTCCTTTCACCAAACTGAGAGCAGCCAGCTATAGGCAGACAAGACAGGGCTTGTGTTACCACGAACTCTGGGCTTCCCCAAGCTGTCAGGTGATGTCAACCACCTGCCTTTATTTCTGGATCCTTTTCAAGTTCAATTTCCACATCCACAAATCAGTGCTTTCACCTGCGTCCTTGAGTCACTAGGGATTTACCCAGAGGCCCACAGCTAAGTCTCCCTCCCTCGGGCGTTTCTACTCCTCCCTATTGAATGTGTTTTAATTTAGCATAGGTGCAAGATTTTTTTTTGGATGTGTTTATAACTGTTATCAAAATGATAAAGCTCAAAGCCAAGTGGAGACTTAGAGGTCATTAAAGCAGTCCACTTCAGAAACAAACAGACCATTTTATAGTGTCCCTGTTAGGCTTTGGTTGTCTGCCCTCACAAGCCTCAGTGTGTGTGTACACACATGTCTGAAGCTCAGAGCTATCCGTTCCCTATGCCCTTGCTACTCGCAGTGTGCTCCACAAAACAGAAGCATGAACATTGCCAGGGAGCTTGTTAGATGTGCACTATTTGGGGCCTCAACCCAGAAATACTGCATCAGAATCTGCATGTTAACAAGATCCCTAGGATTTGTATTCTTTAGAGTCTGAGAAATGCAGGCCTGTGAGACCCTTTTTAAAGGAGGTAGTACAAAAGGGAGAGGAGAACCATGTCCCTCAGGGCAGGCCCTGCCTCCCAGGCTGGGTACGTTATTATTAATCATCAAGAACTTTGTTTTCCATCCCATTGTCCCATTTGAGGAGAGACAAGGGGCCGGTTGGTGGGCCTTAGCACATTTCATAGATAATAACAGGCAGGGGCTACGTATCTGTGCCATTTTAGGGTAAGAGGTATGAATTCATGGCATATAGAAGATAGCTCTTCTGATGAGCAAGTCATGATTGCAGAGTGTCCTGGAGGAAGCGGGGCAGGAAAGGGCAAGAAAACAATGGAATGTCAGCACAGACAAATTCACTTAGGTAGCCAAAGACCACCCGGAAATAAAACATTTGCTAAAGTGAGAGTAGGGTGGGCAGTTTGAGCTGGGAACATCCAGCCTTTTCAGGCAAAATCTAGGGATATCAAGGGATTTCCTATGGCTAGGGGGCTCCAGGTGTTGCCTCAGACTATGCCCAGGGCTGTTCTCAGGGACTTTGTGCTAAGTCAGACAATTTGGCTGACTGGCGTGGGTGGGTGATGCAGACAGCATGCAAGTGCACAGCCCTCACAGTTGAGAGATTGTTGTACCCATTAATGAAGGATATTGGTGGCCCCCAAAGACCATTCCCACTCTTTTCCTGACTATCACAAATGTCAGTCACGTAGCAGAGGCAGATCAATATCTACCTCTATGCAAGTATTACAAGCACTTTCAAGTAGGATCCAGCTTTTGGTGAAAAAAACCTTTTTTTGTTGAAAACGAACTTCTCTTTATTAAATTCTCAGACTAGTACAATGGATATAATCTCTCTGATCTGGTTTTTCTTATTTTTAAATAAGAGCAATATTAATTTCTACTGTTCAGGAAGTATGGGAGTGAGGGAGGTAGTGCCACCCACCAGAAGGCACGGTCCCCCTAGATTGGGTGGAAACAACGACCTGTTCTTCCTCATACATGCATCATTAGACATCCAACTTCCCATTCAGAGTATGCTTAGTTTCCTCACCTACCCCTGAGTCTCCAAGGCCACCTTGGAACTTAGTCTTGGTGCAAGGAGAGGGAAGAGGATCACTGTCTCTCACTGGCTTCTTTATTCCCCTGGGGGCCTCAGTTACTCATCAGGCTCCAGTTTCTATCTGCAGGATATAACCTAGAGAGAAATATAACTCTGAGGAAAATGGCAATATGTCATACGGGGCCTCTGCCTGGCGTGTGGCCCTTGAAATTAGGTCAGAATCCCAAATCTAGAATTTAGGTCCCCTATAGACAGGCTGAGTCTCCTTTGTGTATCCCTGGAGTTTCTCAAGCGCAAGTTGATACTCCAGTAGTCAGCAGGCCATCACATCTGGTTTTCCCCGCTTGCCATGTCAGCCCCTGCAGGGTTGGGAGCCTGCCACAATTCTGTCTCTGCAGTAGATTGTTTTGCCCATTCACTTCTCCGAACCTTGTGGGAGAATCTGAACGATTGGATGCCTAGGGCCTAGTCAGCTGTAATTAAGCATATGGTCTTATTCTGATGTTTTGACGTCAGATATCTTGCTTGAGAGACTGCCCTTCCCAGGGTTAGCCAATTTCTAGAAACAGTGAACAACCCATCTTGGACTGACCTTTCATCTGCAAACCCACCAGTCTAGGGCCCATACCCCACTACCTCCTCTGCCAAGCTTTTACATTTGGGCCACTGTTCCCTACTCTAATCACATCAGAGTCAGGTACTGGACAACTGGGAACAGACTCTGTGCCCCAGAGCCCACCAAAAATATTCAAACTGGCCAGTCAAAGGCTGTTCACTCTACCTCATTGATTCCTTCCCATGGCAACCACAATGAGGGGGTCTTGCCCACATTTTCTCCTCACTCCCTCTGTCTCCTTACTAACCCTGCTGCTCCCCTATGTGGCCTTGCATGGCATACTGTGACTCCTGTTTCTAGAGAACTATGGGTATAAAAACTTCTTTTGGAAATAACTGTCTGTGACTCTTTTAATACCTGATTAAAACAAAATCTGAGATACATTTTTAAAACATGAGCTATCCTACCCCTAGATGAGATTAAATCATGCTCCTTGAGCACACCATCCTTCCTGAATTTCAGCTTGGAACCCACTCTCTACCTCTGCTTTGTCATTTTTTTTTATTGTCACCTTATTAGTTATTCCAGGATGAAGAACATCTGGATATTAGGAAAACGACTACAGTGTGTACTTCAAACACCAC
The DNA here is from genome assembly GCA_003508835.1 of Eonycteris spelaea. Classification (NCBI taxonomy): domain Eukaryota; kingdom Metazoa; phylum Chordata; class Mammalia; order Chiroptera; family Pteropodidae; genus Eonycteris; species Eonycteris spelaea. The sequence goes on along the minus strand of PUFA01000079.1, from coordinate 4,425,398 downwards.
ACTTGACCCACTGAGATGCATTTTCCCGAAGTGGCGCTCTTATTTCTTTGGAATAGATTCCAGGAGTATAACTGCTGGCTGGGGGATACATATGCAGTTAATTCTGATAGGTGTTTCCAGATACTTTACAAAAAGGCTGTTACAGTTCACATTTCCACCAGCAAGATATGAAGTGACCCTTTCTCTGTGAGTCTCTGGGGATCTCAGCATTTTAGGAGCCAATCCTCCAGCATCCCAGGGGGTGAACGTTCTCTGCTGCTAAGAGTATAAAGCTCCCAGGAGGCTGGGGTGGGGCTGCTGGCAGCTCACAGGTGTCAAAACCGCCCAAGACCAGGCTGACTGGTGGAGGCAGGATCCTCCCACTGGTGGGCCCACAGTGGGGCACTTGTTCTCTGACCTGAGACCCAGATGACCTTTTTTTATAATCTTCTTCCCCGATGGCTGGATATCCCAGTTACTGATTTAGAATAAATTTATGGGGGAAGGGGGAGCAGCTCCCTCTCAGATAATTTTTGCTACATTTGCTTTCATGATTAGTCAAATCTCAAGGATTTTATGGCTCCAGGGTCGACTTCTCTCCTTTCCTTCCTTCCTTCCTTCCTTCCTTCCTTCCTTCCTTCCTTCCTTCCTTCCTTCCTTCCTCCCTTCCTTCCAGGCCAAGACTGGTCTTGGTGATAATTAGCGCTTTGGGCTGTGGGGTTTCCTGGTAGCACTGAGGACACAAGGCCTTGCAGCTTACTTCTCAAGACCATGTCAGTTACTTCCTCTTTTATGTTCCTCCCTTTAAAATACATATTTTTAAGAAAGCCACAATTATTATTTTATTGGGGAAATATAGCTAATCAAGGGAAAAATATTTAAAATCTCACTCATCAGAAATAACAATTCCTAACAATTTTGGTTGAGTTGTTTTCCAGACGTTTTTATGAAAAAAAAAATTTTTTTTGTCTGTAACTTGCATATTTCAACCTAAAAAACAAAATCACGTTTGTTATTCCTTGTAAGAAAATTGGCTCACAGCAGCACTTTCCATGGATACATAAGTATCTATGTCTTACATTGTTCAACCAATTGCCTATTGTTGGTTAATTTCCCCAGATTTTTGCTATTGTAGTTAACTTCTATAATAAACAGCTTTGCACATATGTCTGTATAATTGTCCAATTATATTCTTAGGCAAAATGCCTAGAAATGAGATTACAGAATCAAAGCATAGTCATTATTTAAAGGCTTTTATGTTGAATTGCACTCCAGAAAAATGTGTACCAACTTACTCTTGTCCAAAATGCATTTGAGTAACGATTTCCCCAAACTTCCTTAACAGTTAAGAATTATTATTACTTCTCATCCTGGACAACTGGATAAGTACATTCATATATTTACCATTAAGGGTAATAAACCCCTGTTCTCACTTCTAGTAAACCTTTGTTCTCTACCACCTCACCATCTAACGTTAAAGGCTAAGAACTTGGGGTCTGCAGTCAGAAAGACCATGTGCATATGACCCTGGGAAAGTCACCATAATTTCCATGTTTCCTCAACTCTAAAATGGGTGCAATAAAACACTTGCATCACTGTACTGTTAAGGGTTTGAATGGAGTAATGAAAGAAAGTGCTCAGCATGGTGTTTGGCACACAGCGTGCTTTCAATATATGTCTTTTTCAGAGAGTCTACAAGATGTCACCTGGTCTGTCTTTTGCCTTAAGCAAACCCCTACTCAAGCCTTAGGGATCTGTCTTTAAAGAGGCAAGAACTCGAGAAGATATATGGGAATTCATCTGGGATTTGTTTTCTAATGAGAAACTCTAAACTCTACAACCTAAATTCTGCTTGTGGTAATGTAGAAGCAGTTATATGCACCCCACATGTGAGTTCTTTCTCTCGACACACACACACACACACACACACACACACACAGATTTCAGTTTGGTAAATAATTAATGAGGACCTACAGCAGGCAAGATTTTGCTTCTGGGGAAATTTGGGTAAATCACTTTACCTCTTTGTACCAGTTTCCTCATCTGTAATATAGGAACCATAATAATAGCACCTACTTCATAGAGTTATTATGAGAATTAAATGCATAAATATTTGTAAAGTTCTTAGGCCAGTGCCTGGCACAGGGTAAGCATAATGTACCTAAATAGATGAATTCTGACCCAGTTTGCCTATGTACTGGGTATGTCCTCACTGGGAGTTGGCTCCTAATCCTGAAGGGGTTGGGAGTGTAAGAACCATACAGGAAGTAAGATTAGGGGAGAGGGCCCACAAGTCAAGGGTCTCTGTACAGTTCAAGTAGAGGATGCTGGAGAGGCACTCCCGTGTGCCTAGCTGCACAGAGAGAGGAGGCGTGGAGGAGGACTTCTGCCGCTGTCTTTCAGTGGAGCAGAAGGGCATGAAAGAGGGAGATTTAATACCGAGTTTCTTTGAAGGGAGTTCTGCCAGTCCTACGAGGGTCAAATGACTTGATCAAACGTCTGTCTCATCTTATCTCCCTCCTTGTCACTTCGACTCCAGCTCACTTCAGGAAGATTCCAAAAAACTTGAAACTAGAAGTTCAGGTCGAGATCAAGAGTCGCGGGGCTGGCCTCACTGACATCCCCATGTGAGCACGTGATCGGAAAGCGATGGGGCCTTGCAGTTATTATTACCCCTTTTCATGTAGGGACAGTACACGTGCTCAGGTCAGGCTTTAAGCAAGGGAGAGGGGTGAGTCCCTTTAAGCAGGCTTGTTACCCTGTCACTGAAGTCAGCATTGGGCTGGGCAATTTGGACAACAAGCAAGGCTCTGGAAGTGAGAAAGAAAGAGCTGTGTGAGGCCGTGGCTTCTCTGTTGTGTGGCTGAGGTTTTCTGTCAGAACGTCCTGTCACGTGGGCCCACCTGGGGTGAGCCAATCTGGAATCTGCACCCCACCCCAGAAATCTGGAATCTGCCCTATCTCCTGAAGGGTTGTGTTTGTCTGGCACAATGAATTCTAAAAATTCAAACTGGGCTAACTTGGGAGTAAGTATGGGAATTAACCCTCATTCTCTCAGTCATTTCCTGTCATGTGATTCATTGCTGGTTCCCATGGGACTTGTCTGGCTCCTGCAGGCCTTTGGAATAGCTGCCTCTCATGTGGAGGAGATCCTGAATCTCGTGTGACTCTCACTGAGTTTGCCCAAACCATAGGATGTGGTCTCTGTCTCTTAGAAACACCCTGCAGGACAGTTCTCTGTTCCTGTCTCAGCTTGAAGGAGGATCACTCTCCATCTTGGTCTCTGACTAGGGTGGACTCTGAGGTCCTGATCACATGCAACCTGCTGCTCTTCCCTGGAAGACCCCAGAAATTCCTTCCTTACTGGATTATCTTACCACCAAGCCCTACGCCCTAGGCAGGTGCTCCTCAGAGGAGCATCTGCCTGACCAAGACCAACTTCATGACACTCTTTGGGGTGACTGCTAATGGCTACCTCCTTAGAGTCTAGCCTGAAGATGAAATTGCTCTCCCATCTCCTGCTGCACCAGCCTTCCCCTTCCCAGTGGCCTCTCTATGAGGCACAGGCAAGTCTATAACCCTCATCATGACCTTGGACCTTTATTCAGAACTTATTGCTTTATAGTTTATGTTCTATTCTAGCAGCTTTGGTTATCTGACTCAGCCTACAGTAGATGAAAATGGTGAATTATAAAGCAAAGCAAAAGTTATCCAGAAGGAAAAGGAAGAGGTGATGAGGTAGCAGAGGTCAAGACCACCAAAAAATTTGGTATTATGTATACCCACCTGGAGTCCCATGGATGGGCTGTCAGTATAAGCCTGCCAGTCAGTGAAGACTGAGGGGTCTGTTCTGGCAGGAGCTTCAGGGAGGGAGATGCTTGTTATCTAGGCAGGTGGTAGTGCACAGGACTAAGGCAGGCATGGAGCTTAGACTTTCACCCCATGTCTGTCACCGATAGATCAGATAAAATTTCAAATTCCTTATGGTGGAGATACAGGCCCTCTGTGTCTGGTGGAAGCTATTTTGAAAAATTATCACTATGCCAGGCTTATAGTAGGCCTTCTGTGTGCACACAGTTCCTTCCTGTTCCCTCGACCTTGCTTGGGAGGGACTTAGACTTGGGGCATGAGCAGCTGGGCTGTACACTGAAAACTTAGTTTTATAGTTACTCATCCCTATTTCATAAGATCCACTGTAAGGTGCATCTGGATTTCAGAGATGTTAAAATGGGCAAAAAAGCAAAAACAAAAAAACTCCACATTTATCTTATAATTGATGATGTATTTTATTGGTTTGGGAAATCCTTGCCTTTGGGAGAAGCCTGTAATAAAGACACCTGCTTAACTTTGAGTGAGTTCTCTTCTCGCAGACTTACTCTGTAAGAGAACCCTCTCTGTGTGGCTCCTATGGCATTCTTTGGAATTTATGTTCTGTAGAACATATTTTAGGTCACCTTAAGTCATTTAGAAAAGTTTGAATTATAGTCAGTATGCTTTCTTCACTGACTTTAGTTCTATAATGTGACACATGTTAGAAAGATTGCCATTAAAAGTGCTTAAAGAAATGTCATTTTTAGCTACATATTTGCATAAGTGCTTCAGGGAGCTTGGGACTCTTCTGGCCTGCTCCAGGGGCTGATTTGCATAAAGGCCTTAGGCTTTGGGGAAATTGCTGTCAGGCTTTTCATGTTTAAAGTAAGAATGTGTGGCCCCTGCCATTTGTGACAACATGAATGGACCTTGAGATAATCATGCTAAGTGAAATAATCCAGAGAGAAAAAGTTGAAAATCACATGATATCACTTATATGTGGTATTGTAATGCCCTGGTTTGGAACTCCGCGAGCCAAGAAGGAAACTGACACCGATGCAAGCGCAAGAGGGAGTTTATTGACAAACTCGAGTTTGGACCCCACTCGTTCACTGACGCAGCAGTGGTTGAGAGGAGCCCCGACCGAGGGGCTGGGACCTAATTTAAAGGGCAAAACCGCAAGCCTTGGGGAGATGCCTTGGCGTTACCTGATTGGGGGGTTAGGTTGACCTTTAAAGGGATTGGGTGGTAGGTTGTTGGTCCGCGTGCAAAAGGGGGTCGTGTGCAGTTGGAGCTGCGTATAGAGGGGGCCGTGCACAGAAAGGGCCGAGTGCAGAAGGTGCCGGGTGCAGTAATCAGAATATGTGCTGGAGGAAATAAGGGTGGGGGTACCTTATGGGCCCACCGATTAGCTGGCTTGGCTGGTTTGGCCAGGTGGTAAGGCATTGTTCTTGACCACTGGCCTTTGGGGAACTTTTCGTACAATTCATCTTGGGATCACTCAGAAAAATGGAATCATTCCAGTCTTTCAGTAACAAATTAACAGGACAAAAAAAGAGATGCATGGACATAGACTATAAACTAGTGGTTACCAGAGGTTAGGGGGTTGGGGGAGGAGGGAGGTAATCGGGATAGAGGGAGTCAAATATGTGGTGACAGAAAGAAATCTAACTATTGGAGGTGAAGACACAGTGTAACTATATATATTATGCCTTACTGTTAAAGTGTACAGATGAAACTTATTAGATTTAGTTAACCAATGTCACCATAAAATAATTAAATAAATAAATATAAATAAATTAAAAAAAATAAGGTAAGAATGTGCGAAAGGGGTGGTGTAGAATATGTCATCATCTCAGACCCACCAAGAGCCAGGAGGTACCTCCTACTCCATTCTCTTCCCACAGCTAGTGACTGGTGCCCAGCTCCTTGTACGACAGTGTGACAGACTATAGTGTAATATTTACTCCAGAACTCTCTACAGAATCAGGCTGAGGCCGAGACTTATCCACAAATTACACTCCTGTCTCATTTCTTCTCCTCTATCTTCCTTTCTTAACTCCCTTATCAGGTTTTCCTGAGGGCACTTCCTTAATAAAGCAATGCAGGTGAATTCTTGTCTCAGAGCCTGTCTCCATGGACCCTAACCTCAGACAGGCCACCTAAAAAATGAATACTCCTTAAATATTTTATACATTCAGTTTGTACTAAAATTTCTCCAGCATCTCATTATTTCTTTTAATAGTTTGTTTGTTTGCATCAGGATCAAAATACGGTTCACACATATCAAAAGGTCAATTTTTTTAATCCCTCGTAATCCTTAGGTTCTCTTCCTTTTTTCCCCTTTGCTGTTTTTGCTGCTGCTGCTGTTGTTTCATTTTGTTTTGAGAAAGCAGCCTACTTGTCTTGAGGTTTTTCAGTTCGAATTCGAATACTGGCATTCCCTTGGTGTTATTTGCTGTGTTCTTCTGTCCTTGTTTTTCCTGTAAATTGATAATTGCTTCCATAGGTGCGATCAGATTCAAATTTGTTTTTCTAGAAAGACTCCTTCATAAGAGGGGTGTGCTTCTTCCATCAGCAGGCGTTTAATTTTTGGTTGTTTATCTCTGTGATATTGGCACCCATTCATACTCAGAACTCAGATACACTAATTAATTGTGTGTTGCCAAATGGTGATATTCAAATTCCATTATTCCTCTTCTATTGGCTGGAATATTCTGAGAAATGCCCCCGTATCAACTATTTGGTTACGTGGAATACAGTTTGTGTAGGGAATTTGAAGAAATATTTGATTTTATCCTATATTTACTTATTTTCAAAATGAGTTGGTGCCATAATATCCTTGAAAGTATTCTGTTCTTATTAGACGTCTTTTAATATCATGATGAACTCAGAGATTTATCTTTATATTGTTTTTCAATCCACTGCTGTTATACGGATTTTTAGATGTAAATGCTATCCTACTTTATGTTTTACTTTGTAATTTCTTGTTTATAAAATTCAGAAGTATGCCTTCCAGATCTTTTTGCACTTACATGTAATACTCTACTTCATTCTTTTTCATTGTTACTGAGTATACACAGTATACATATCTTAGGGTTTACATTAGACCTTTCGCCATTAGGGTAAGCTTTTTGTATATATTATTTCACATAGTCATTAAGACAATTTTCTGATGTAAGTATAGCATTCTTATTTTTTGGATGAAGAAATGGAGCCCGTGGTTACCCAGCTTAGAAGTGGTGACCTGAGATTTGAATGCAGCTCTGTTTGACCTCAGAACTCATGCTCTTGACCACTGACTCCCCGGCTGGGCCAACTTGAACTGCTTTTTTTGTTTTAAGTGAGTTTCTTCCTCAGGAATGCTGCTCTAATCAGTTATCCCTCTTGTGTGCATATGCTTCCCTCTCAAGTGAATTCTATCCCTCAGAATGAAACGTGCTAGAGTCTCCACTATCTTAAGAAAATGAAGCCCCCTCTCTTTGACTCCATGTGCACTGTGAGCAAGGCCCACCTCTCTCTCCCACAGCTGCTGTTTATTTGATCAAACCAGATGAGAGAGCAATGGCCTGTGGACTGGCTCTGTGTGTGCTCCCTGAGTGACCTCTGCCTTTGTTCCTGTTGGGAGGGACCATCTCAGCCCACCACCGTGGTGGCTGTTTCTGTAGAGTCCTCCTAGACCACTCCCACCTGTCTTCCCTCCACTTAGTAATGAGGAACAGGTAAATTTGGGAAAGTCAAACATGGCCTTCGCCTCCTGGCTAGGAAATATTGCAAAAGTAGAAGTTTCAAGAGAAAGTCTTGATTTGAAGAGGGATATTCTTTTCACAGCAAGGGAATATCTTTTTCATATTTTAAATATTTATTTATATTTTGTGAATTCTTCCTTGACATGCTCAACCTTCATTAATATTTCTTTATCTGTACAACTAGTATGAGTTCTCTGCATATTCTGCTTTGTTTTTATTATGTTCAATAAATATATCTGTAAAATTTTGAGGGCTAGTATGTCTTAGTCTTTGATTCCCTACAGTTACCTAACCTACTAACTAACTTATTTATAGTGGAGTCACTTAGTTGTTGTGATGGTCTAATTCATTGCTCTTACTAGTCTTTGGGGACAAATGAATGACAATAAAAGACAACAACACAGGCTTTAAACTCTACAGATAAAAGACATCAGACTGTGGTAATATCCCTTGGTAATGTCCCAAATGTGCTCCCCCAGAAGCTCTATTTCTGACACTACTACTGTCTGAAGTATCTGTCTTAAATTTTCTGGTGTTTCTATATTCAGGGAGCATCACTGTTCCTACCATAGCTGAATTATGGGGTCTCCTGGTGTTCAGCCTTTTTAATGTCAAATAATAGGGCTGAGAAGAGCATCTCAGTAGTGACAGCATTCCTTTTGCCTGCCAAGACTCCGTTATGCTTTGGGGAAGAGATTTTCCTTGGGAAACCACTCCATGCCCGTTATCAGTCCGTGTAGTTGGGTAGGCCAGATCCTCCCACTTCCTACCCCAGTTCCAGAGGTGGGCACATGACTCAGGTGCAGGCAAACGAAACCCAACTTTTTTTGGCATGACCAGAAAAGGCATGTTTCTGTTTGCTAGATTTTGAGTTTTGAGAATGTAAGAATGTAGGCTGCAATGAAGAACAAATCTTTCCCAGAACAATGCCAAAAACAGAAAAGTAGAGCAAAGTAGAGAAATCCAGACAAATCCAGGCCTGATGACATGGTTCGAGCCCCTGAATTCAGTGTGTCTAAAGCCTGACCACACCCTGGATTGACAATTATGTGAGCCAATTGGTTCCTCATTTTGCTCAAACCAGTTTGTGTACATTTTCTATCACTTTGAACCTAAAGAGCTCTAACTCATGCCGCATTCTCCTTCTTTTAAGTTAGTTAGAGGGGTGCAATGTTTGCAGGGAAGGGCTCTGCTAACTTTACTTTGTCCACATGTCCCCCACTTTTCTCAGTACTTTGGCAATGGTCCAGTGTGGAAAGGGTGACGAGTCAGAGAATCAGACCAATATTGTATGAGAACTTCCCTCTCCATTGAAGGAAGGCTTTATTCCTGGGTATATCAGTTCGTAATGTGCTTGACCTTAGATGAGAGAAAAACCCAATAACAGGAATGCAATACTGTCATGTAACAAAAGTCTGGAGGTACTTAGTTGTTGGTGCAGATGAGGAGAGCAGTAATGTCAGGTCATCTTTTCTGCCATCTTGGTCCTGCTTGGTCTTCTTCCTCCATACTGTTGCCACATGGTCATAAGATCAGACATCATATTCATATTTAAAGCAGAATGAAGATGGAACAAAAAAAGGTGGTACCACCTCCATCCCTCGCCTTTTACTTGGAAAGTGGAAGCTCCCTGAATGTCTGTACCCACTTTCAAGGGACTCAAATGTTCAGCTAGCCATACTGGCACGCCCACCAACATATGTATGGGTTCTTTTATTAAGAAAGAGGTGAGGAACGAATCTTAGCCACTCAGTGTTCATGTGACTTGTGTTCCCTCAACTCACTTAGTATTAGTTCTCTACCAGGGTTGCTCCTCAGACTTATTATAAAAAGGCTCCAGCTAGCCTCACTTTCCCGGTTGTCAAACCTGTCTGAATTACAGCTAAAAGTCAGTCTGAGCTCCTACGCCATCCTCTATGTCATAAAATATTTGACAAAAGTGGACTCATTTGACAAGAGCAAAGGCTAAATTCAAAATACCTATTTCTAACTTGCTCACTGTGTATAAAGGCTATAATAAAAGTTGCTGCAGATGGTACCATACAATAAAAAAATAAAGTGCCTAATGCAGTACCTAGCATATGGTTGGAATCAAATGAATATTAATTTCCTTCTCCCTCCCTCTCTACCCTATTAGTGTTCCCCACCCTTACATTCTCCCTTCTGTGTCAGTAGAAAAGGTCATTGCAATGTGTACTGGCCATTTTAGCAATTTGGTTGATGACTCAGAATGTCCAGAGAAGGATCTCAAAGAACACACCAATGTCTAAAAACCCAAAGAAGCCAGAAATGTCACATATCTTTGCTTTAATTCAATTCACAAGTTGTTCAGCCAGAAAACTTGAATCTATAGCAGACCAGGCCCAATTAGTTCTGGTGCTTGCTTCATGGATCTGCTTATTATCCTGTAATAACATAATCAATACGAAAGGCCTGCTTGGCATGGAGCAGAGGTTTTCTGAGATGAAGAGAAACTCAAGAGGTCATCTAGTCTGCATGACAAGGGAATTCATCTGAGTTTTCTGAGGTAGAATCTCTTCTCCACTGAGGTAGGAAAGATGGCTGCCTCAGTGGTGTAGTGTGATAAGATCAATGGCATAGACCTTTACCCTTTTTGAGAGATTATATGCTAACGTGGAAGGAGCACTCAAGTAAATGTCAAAATATGGGTTTGAATTTTGATTCTACTGATGAACTATATGATCCTAGGCAAATTATTCAACCTCTCTAATCCTTCATCCTTCCAGGTAAAACAGATGGTTGTGAAAATTAAAGGGAAAAAAAAAATCTTCTGTGGGAGGATACAGCAGAGTTTTCAACTGATGCATATTTCTTCTCTTGCCCAAACAATATGAGCATCTACTATAGACCAGGCAGTTTCAATATGTTAGATCATTGATTCTCATGGTAAAATAATGAAGTATGGATAGAATCCTAGCTACAGATGAGAGCATCGAGCCCTGAAAGACTAAATAATCTTCACCAAATTGGAAACTGGTTAAACAGCAGAGTCAACGTTTGTACCCAAGTTTGTTTTAACCTAGATTTTGCTGTTTACTGACAGACTGCTTACCAGGTAGTCTTTTTACTATTCTTGGCCTAAACTCTTATTGCTCTACCTGCCACATATGCATTTTAATAGGAAGTAAAGTCTTAAACTAAATGCCAAGCCTTAACAGTGGCATTCAGGCATCAACAAGTTAGGTAAGGAGATTAACCAATCAACCAAAGTTAACTTGATATGGCTCTATTGTAAACCCACTCGACTCAGACATATATCCTGGGGAAGTAGAGTCCACACAGCTTCCCTGTTCTCTCAGGACTTTCTGAGGGATCCAATCCTTCTTTACCTGCAGGCCCCTGGCTTGTGGCCCACCTTCTCTTTAAAAATACCAGTGGAAAATGCAGCCTATTTTCCCTCTCCCATCCTATTACCTTCAAAACAATACAAAATCCCTTTTGAATTTATTAGGGTGATCACTTCATAAGTTACATAAATGTCTAATCACTGTGTTTTATACCTGAAACTAATATAATATTATATGTCAACTGTAATTGAAAAACATATTTAAAATTTCCCATTTGGTTCCTCTATGCAGTAGAGTAACAGATAAAAGGTTAAACAAAAAGTGAACTACTGATAAGTTACATGATTATAGGAAACCTCCCAAAGCTCTAATGGGCATCTTCTCTACTGACATGTAAAGAGTGCTGGTCTCAATTCTCCAGTCTCCTTCTCAGACACCTCCTGAGAGCATACAGCCTGGCTTATATTCCTTTTCTTCTCTTCCTCTCCTCTTCTCTAGGAAGAGGAGAATAGCTCCCATCTTCACTGAGATCAGTACAATTTGGCGGGCAAGAGCCCAGATGTGGCGTGGCATCCTACAGACCTGGTTTGAGTCTTAGCTCTGTCATGTGGATGACTTTGGGCATTTCACTCCTTTCTGCCTCAGTTTCCTTCTTTCCCAAATGTGGGTAATAGTGTATCCCCTCATAGAATTGTCATGAAGCTCAAATAACACACATGCATAGTGCTGAGTATAGTGCCAGGCACAAGGTAAACAATTAAAAAGTGTTAGTAATAATAACCACCTTCTGTGGAAAAATCCAAATGAATGTCCCCATTTTTTACTGTTTCCTCCCCCCTCTCCACCTCCCACTGGGGAACTACGACAAACAGAGAACCAGCCACTCAGACTCCTGAGTTCAAAATCAATCACTATTCTGTATCTTCATGGCAAGGAGGGAGAATCATATTCAAAAAGGTAAATCTTTCATTCATGGAAGAAACACACACTAGTCAGAGATCTAATGATTGAGGGGCTAAAGGAGAGTCCTATAAGGAAACTGAGGACATAATATATTGCCACCATATCACTGGGTAAATTATTACTTTTTTTTTTTATAAAAGAAGTAAGCAAACAATGGAGTGAAAGATTTGTTTATTTTATTTTCCTCTGCTTTTCTTCTTGGCTGAGATCAATGGGGCTGTCCTTTGAAGGGTGGGTTTCTGATGTCGATGAGCTTCAGGTGGCTTTCTAAGTAGTCACGTGACCATTTATTATTCTCCTCATGTTGTGCCAACTTCAAGGTGAAAGTGTTGCAACCTTTTGGGCTGATTTATGAATGCAAACATGACAAGTACATTCTAGGTCTTTACTTGAGGCCGTAATATGGTCCTGTCTGCTTTAAGCATAAACCCACACAGATCTCTATCCAAACATTTATGATTGCTAATAGGGACAATGCCTACAGACCACCGAGAGGTCACCCAAACACCACAAACCATTTACAAATTAACAACTGTATTCACCACACAAAGACTATGTAGGCAGAGACAAAAAAGCAGAAATTTTCAAAATTTCTATGGTGAGTGGGCTGTTATTTTTGTGATTCCTGTAAACCATTCAGAGAATGCTTCCCCCCCCGCCCCACCCATTTTTATCTTATACATTAGTAGGAAAGAATGAAGGAAAATTAATAAAATCTTTTTTATTTTTTGAAGGAATCTTAGCTACTACTTGAATTTACTAACACATGAGTTTTGGACTTGAAACTTCTTGGGACAATCTTTTAGGTTAATTATTCAGCAATTTAAATCATTTACTTTATAATTTTTATATTAAAATTACTTTTATATATCCTCAACCCAAAGTTTCCATATTCTCTAAGTCTAAACTGATAGTACTGGATTGTCATTGATAGCAGGATATTCTTTTGGACAAGCACTGTCCAACAGAACTTTCTGTGATTATGGAAATGTCTACTCTCTGTGTTATCTGTAGCAACTAGATTTTAAATCTCATTCTATTTATTTATTTATTTATTTATTTATTTATTTATTTATATGCTTATTTATGTTTTTAAAATTTTTGTTAAATTTATTTGGGTGACAATGGTTAATAACATTATATAAGTTTCAAGTGTGCAATTCAATAATATGTAATACGTCCATTGCATTGTGTGTACACCACCCAAAGTTAATTTTCCTTCCGTCACCATATATTTCAATTTTAATTTTCATAGCATATGCGACCAGTAGCTACCGTATTGGACAGAGCAGGTATGTTTGGACCACTCTGTGGGAGGGATGTCACAGGACAAAGGTAGTCTGAGTTTGTCTGAGGTTACATAGACCAGCATCTGATTTTCTCTAAGTCATGAGAAGCAGTGTTGCAGCATGCCCACTGGCTCCCATCTTTCCAGCCTCGCCGAAGTCTCACAGTCACAAAACCTTCCCTGGGCTCCCTAGTCAATGCTCTTTCCTTCTGGGAAGTCGTCATCTGTGCCCCTTTCTTGATACTGTGCATGTACTGCCCTGCATAGCTAGCTTTTACCCTGTAGGTCAATATCTGTATCTTCCTAATCTGTAAAAGCGTGGCACCATCAGGTTCATGGCAGTTCCTGTCCCAACACAGAGAGGAGAACTGACCCAGGCAAAAATGAAGCAAAAAGACCATGGGCCAGTATTTGTGAAGTTCATCCCAAACTCTCCTTGACCTGCTCTGTACCCTTGCCCCTCCCCCCTTCACCTTCATCTCCACTTTCTCTTAAGGAATACTTTATTTTCTCTCTCCATCATCCTGTTTCTCCTATTAAGATCTGGCTTTGACCCGCCCATTCAGTTTCCACATTAGGACCTACCTCTAGTTTTTGGTACCTTGTGAGTTACCCACTGTGCTTCCTGATTATTGGTCTCTTGAGGTGAACACATGAGCTCTCCTGAGGTCTGAGCCATGGATAGATCCTGCCTGGGGTTTTGGAGTTGTCTGCCTCCTCTATTTGGTAGACAGACCCATAAATACTTATCGATTACTTAATATTGACAAAACCCTATTTTAAAAAGACATTTCTGCTTTGTTTTGTTGTGAATTGCTCTCAGCTGTACAACACATGCACTTACTTTGAAAAAAGCAAACTTCCTCCACCACCTCCCCCCCAAAATGACAACATGGTGATCTAAGCTGTCTATCCATCCTGTTTTCTTCTCTCTGTTATTATTGATCTGCAATGAGGTTTGGTGAGCGCCATATCTGTGTCCAGCAAAGTGCAGCGTTTTGTGGAAAAGGTAAACAGTAAGTTGAATGATCCTATTCGTTTGTCTTTGAGTATATGGGTATTGTTGGCCCCAAGGGTGGGAAATTTTACACTGTAAAGTGTGGGAAGACAGTTCATGGAGACGAGAGGAACACTTTACCAGGTTGAAATGGTGAAGCATATCATAGGGCTATATTTATCAGGAGACATGACCAGGTGGTAAATGTTTTGAAAATAGACAGAAAGTACTATCAGAGGCTTCCCTGGGCAATTCTTAATTAGGGAGAAATTTTTTCTAAAAATCAGACAACATTCAATTCTTTTTTTGAATGGAGCACTCAGTTGTAAGGCACCAGATGGTCTTTTAGAAAATACAGGTATATACACTTACATATGTATGTATGTACTCATAAAGACATTTAATGAGTTATAGATCACTCTTATCACACCCAGATGTGCAGAAAAAAGTGATTTCCTTATTTTACCTATAACTGATATGTTTTCCCTTACAAGGCCCCTTCCTATGGGAAGTGGGAGTCCCAGAAGAGACTTCCTTTAGTCTAATCTGTCAGTCTTAGCCTGAGGTGATAGTTTGAACAGTCTACCCAGGTAATTTTGTTTCTTTGATATATATGCTGCCTGTCTTACTTTTTGCCTTGCTGTGGGAACTCTCATTGACTGCCATGTCTTGTTCTCCACCTCTTTCATACCTATCTGGATGTTTCTAAACTGCTTACATCTTCCAGAGAAGTACAAAAAAAAATGAAGACATCACCATTCTTGTCTCTCTCTGTCCTTTCCTTCCACAACCACTGAAAAAATTCTGTCATCTGGGTCTTTCAGTTTTTCATTCCTGACAAGGCTAAAAACGAATCTAGGTCCTCTTCTTTCTGAATAATGTTGGGCTTTCAGTCTTCTTGTCACAACAAAATCTGTCATGACTTAACTTTTTTTGGAGCCAGCCTTTCCTTGAAGCTCTGAGACCCGTGGCATAGAAGCCCCAGAGACAAGGAGAGTCATAGGGTGAAAAATATATTTAAAATTATTTTTAAAAAACCTCCACATACCCACACTGTATTTATGCACAAACACATGACACCTTCAATGTCATCTCTTTTGCTTCCCTTGAATTCGATGAAATCATTTGTGTGACTGTTAACAATTATCAGTATACATAAATAATTAGCTCTATTTTAATAACTATAAGAATATCACATTCTGTAACTATAATGTTCCAAATCTTGAGTAACAGGGATGTCCTAAAGGAGTTTGTAAAATTTGCTCCTGGGCCTTCATCTGTCCTTTGGTTACCTCCAAGTCAACTGATTGATGTGTGTCAGAACAGGCACCTTGTGTGACTCTTATATGTAAGACTGTGAGGTCTCAAGAGGACAGTACAGTGCTGTACTGTCAGACTACAGTGCTCCCCCACCTCTACCCATACTGTTCCTGGGCCCAAGACCCCTGATGCCTTCTTCTCAACTTGATATTTAAGAACAAATGTGTTGTATTTTAATGTGAATTTTTTTCTTTAAACACCTACAGCACGTTGTGGTATTTCTAGGATGGTATTCCCACCCAAGTACTAACCAGGCCCAAACCCTGCTTAGCTTCTAAGATCAGATGAGATCAGGCATGTTTAGGGTGGCATGGCTGTAAACAAATGTATTGTGGTTTAAATAGCAACACATCCACATGTTCAAAATGCAAAACAGTAAAGGTGAAAGTGAAAAGCCTTTCACGCACTTGGCTTCCATCCCCCAGCTACCTCATCCTGCCCCAAATAGGTAACCATTTTATTCTGTTTTAGTGTGTGTGTGTGGTTGGGGAGTTTAAAAAAGCAAATGGAGCAAATATAAATATAGATTTTTATCTTCCTTGCTTTCACATAGAAAAGGTAATATACTATACATACTGTTCTGTACTTTGCTTTTTTTCACTTCATTTTTTGAAAATGTCTCCATATTAGTTTATAAAGAACACCACATTTTTCTTTTAAAAAACATTTGGGTAATATTTCATTCTTTGGCTGCTCCATAAACTATTTAACTAGTCTTCTCTTGGGAAACATTAGATTGTTTCCAATCTTCTTCTGGTATAAACAAAACTGAAGTAAATAAACGTGTGTACATAGCATATTGTACCTGTATAGTTATATTGGTAAAATAAATTCCAAGAAGCAGGTAAATGGGGCAAAGCATCTATTCTTTGATTGTTTTGTGAGCCGTGGCCCAACTGCCCTCCCTAGAGGCTGTACCAATGTGCATTTTCGCCAGCAGTCTGTGAACTGTGGGCTTGATTGAATCATGAATTTCTTAAATAACTCTGATTGATGGTCTTCGGTGTGATTGGCATGGAGTCTGATGGAGGCAGCAGGCAGTCAGGGGCCTGACCCTCTCCTGCCCCCTTCTCGACTACAGGCACTGGATGCAGAGATTTCAACTTTTGATCTTAGGAATGAAAGCTCCCTGATATGAGTGGGGATACAGAGCTTTCAAAAAAGCTTTCTGGTGTGAAGCACCCAAGTTGAGGGGATTTACTCCAGATCTTCCCCAGCTGAGCCCCCGCATCTACTTCTTGTCTGTTTATTTGTTCCCGATGGCTTTAACCCTGAATGCCCATCTATTCTGCTTGGTAACCATTCCTTCCAACTGGCTTCTTGGGGCAGTGTTCAGCCCTGTCCCTGCTTCTCCTCGGGGAGGGAGAAAAATCAACCTTTAGGTCTTGGCATGAGAAGGCAGGAGGGTCAGGAAGGAACCAAGAAACCAGAGTCTGAACACCACACACTGGTTTTCTGGCTGTCATTATTCTGGGTTCTTGGAGGTACTTTACGCCTGTATGGGCTTTCTTCCAAATCTTTGCTTTAGCACCACAGTACGGTCCGAAACTCAACTGCATACAGGGTCCATCCACATAAAGTACACGCTGGGCGTGCCTGGTGAGGAGCAGAATGTAGATACACTTGAAGGCTCCAGCCAATTGCCTCCATGTAGGAATCATGGACCATTTGATAATTGCAAGAGAAGCTAGAAACCTAGATTTTTGGGTTAAATTCTACAATATTAAAAAGTTGACAACTAATCCATATTCAAAATACTGTCACCCACAACGACAGCTCTAGGAACCCCAATAGCCCATCCAAGAGTAGGGTTTTATTCATTGGCTACCAATCTGTACCTCTGCCCTAGCCCAGAGTCTTGCTTCTCAGCCTTTCTGTTTCTTCCATCCCTGACCCACTAGGAGCCTGGGTATGAGATGCTCGCTGCCATTCAGATCTGCTGCCCTGAAGACACTGCTTGTGAATATTGTTGGCTCAAAATAACTTTTCTGGGACAAATCTCTCTTCTACAAAATATTGACCAATTTTAAAGTCATCACATTACAATCGAAAATTGTGACTCTCAGGAACATTTATCTGGGCAAGCCATGTCTCCCTGACCATGGCTGTTAGCACTGGGGCGTGAATCCTTCTTAAGGGAGGAGGGATGGCTTCTTCACCCATTTGCATCATGAATATACAAAGATTGCTTCTCACAGGTAAGAACAACATCATCTATGTGTCTTTTCCATCTTCTCCACTGCTTTCAGAGCCTGAAGCAGTCTCAGCTTGAGTCTTGAGTCACAGCCTTATTTGATTCTTTCTAGAACAGTCTCCCAAGGAATCTTTTACTTGACCATACCTCTCCTCTTAGTTCCTCTCAAGAGCAGTGTCTCCTTCTGCGAGGTAGAGCCCCTAATGAAAATAATGTATTGATTCTGCAGCCTGTGAGATCTCTCTGAGACTCAGTTTTCTCAGTTATAAAACAGGGTCAATAGCAGTACCCTTTAGACTAGGGGTCCCCAAGCCTTGAGCTGCAGACTGGTACCAGTCCATGGCCTGTTAGGAACAGGGCCACACTGCAGGAGGTGAGCGGCAGGCCAGTGAGCAAAGCTTCATCTGCATTTGCAGACACTCCCCAGCACTAGCATCACTGCCTCAGCTCCACCTCAGATCATCAGGCCTCACAGTCTCATAGGAGCACCGGCCCTGATTACAAAAAGGTTGGGGACCGCTGCTTTAGACTTCACAGAGAAGTAGTAAGAATCAAATTGCTATATGTGGAGATGCTCCATAAACTTCAAAGTGTTGCAAAATAGATTTCAGGATTTTTTCCCCCTTATTTATTATTGCACAAGAGCTTTACAGCCATAAAAAAGGAAACATTGAAGACATAAAAAAGGGACCTGGACTTTCACTATGCTAACCCACGAAGGTATTATTTTCTGGTATTTTGTATTCTCTTTCAGTTCTTACTCACATAAAAACAATCGGAGGGTGATCCTGAGCTGAATCACTTCTCCCTCTAGGCTGCTCTCTGCCCTTCTGTTCTCCAGCATATGGGAGGGGAGCAGAGCCAACCCCTCGGAGGATGCTGGGTGAATGATTTCTCACTGAGTATTTTTAAAGAGTTCAGACATTTTACACAGCATGAGCAGCCTAATGCAGAGTTCACTTAACACTGAACAGATACAAAATGGACAATGAAATGAATACTCAAATAAGACTTCTTTACAGTGATGCCTTGTTTTTCAGAGTATTTTATAGTTTTAAAAGGTCTCATCTGAATTATCTCATTTTATCCTTTTAACAGTGCTGGGAGTTAGAAAGGACAGAGCAGACATATTTATTGTTATTTATCAGCTGAGAACAAGAAACCCAAAGAGCTAAATGATTTGTTCAAGGTTATGATTAGTTGCTGGGTTGTCCTTCAGACTCAGATTTGATAGACTCTTCTTATTTTCTAGCTTTCTGTTGATCGAATTCTTCATTATAATCTCTGTGCTAGGTGACCAAGTACTAGTACTTAAAAAAAAAATACCACCATAATACATCTCATGTAATGCTCAATAGATGCCCACTGATTATTTGACTAATAAAATATGCTTGAAAGCCATACATATGGTTATCTGAATATTATAACAACTGTAAGATGTGATTTACATTAACGAGCATGGTGAGCTACAAATCGTGTTGCTTAACATTTGCTTGGAAGAAGTGGGTCACAGCCTGAGATCTAACAGTCCAATTGTTAATACATCAGTACCCTACTTGTATGTTATTGTAAAGTTTGGTAACTACTGTCACCTTGATTAATTCACATGGTCTTCACTGCATCCCTTAGAGGTAGTCAGGGTAGCTACAAAACTCAGATGTGTCCAGGTCTTCCAATCTTTTGAGGTCACCTTCCACTTGAATATCCAAAGAAGATGGCTCAGGTCTCCCTTCTGTGTGGTGCAAGCAGGCCCACTTCCAATTGCTCCATAAATTTCCAGGAGAGACAAGTTTGGGGCTGGGTTAGGAGATGATGAGTTCTGTTCAGGGCCCTTGTGAGGGAGGTTTACAGCCCCGCGGTCAGACTACGCTGCTGCTGTCTGGTTCTGGATGCTGCCTGATTCACGACCTTACTTTACCTTCCCTCCTGTTGCCCCATCGGCAGCCTTTCTTTACCCTGACAATTCATCACTCATACCAGATTGTTCTGTGTTGCAAACTTCATTGACATTGTGGGGAAAATGGGAGGTGATTACACCACAGGTAGGAAAAAATACTTTAAATTCCATTCAGATGTTCTTGTTCATAGAACTCTACTAAGCCCTTTTTACCACAGGAAATTTCTTATTCATCTGCTGCCATATTGTAGGAGGCTTCTTGTTGTTTACATGGTCTCCATCGTTCTTACTTTGACTTGTGATGACCATCTACCCCTGTATCTTGGGCTTAAATTTCCTCTTACTTTGATTTGCAGAACAATTCCTTTCTCCATTTTTTAAAGCCTTCTCTTTCAGACTATGCTCTGGAAGTTCTCACCCTTTATTCTCAAAGAAGAGATTGAGGTATTTTCCTAGATGAAGAGCTATCTCTCCAGATTTGAATTCTTAATTACATAAAAGTGGTCACAGCTGGTTTTTATATTAATACTGACTTTTCCTTTCCTTTTCATGAACAGTTATTTTCACTTTGAAGATGAGGAAACTGAGGCTCCGAGTCTTTTAAAGTGCTCATACACTCACCAGAGCTGGCAAGTGGTGGTGGTAAGACCTTATTCTGAGATTTTTATACTCTACTCTTCTGTTCTTCAAGACACTTCAATGTTAATGGTGTTTGCTGTAATGATATCAAGCTGTATCTTAATTTGCTTTTCACCATTGTAAGGGATCACCTCAAAGAACACTTTGCATTGACTTTCCTCTGCTCAGAATTCAAGGAGCAAAATCTCGATGCTGAGGAGCGACAAATGTCATGGCCACTGTTAACACAGCCAAGTCAGGCTGTTTATGTTCCTTGTAAAAATAATTGTCTCATCAATCTTCACCTCAGCCACCTTCTTGTTACCAAGATCAAGTTAAAGATGCAGGTGAATTGCAAAATATGTCATCATGCACACAAAACACGGTCCCCATGCCAGTGCTGCTTGAAGTGGCAATGAGTGTTAAGGGGTCAGAAGCTAGAGATGAGATATAGAAATTCACCTCTGTGAAAGTGTAAGATGGCCCGACTCCCCAGAACACCAGATACATGTCACATATTAACTGGGTACGGCAAGGCCTTCCTGGCAAGGGAGGTCTAGTTTCCTTTGTAATTCAATTCTACCAGATCTGTTCAGTGATGACTTTAAATGGTAAACTTTCATTCACTTCTAGGAAAACATTTCTTTTTTAGTGGTCATCCTGC
Source organism: Eonycteris spelaea (assembly GCA_003508835.1). Taxonomy (NCBI): domain Eukaryota; kingdom Metazoa; phylum Chordata; class Mammalia; order Chiroptera; family Pteropodidae; genus Eonycteris; species Eonycteris spelaea. Next base: position 4,404,611 of record PUFA01000079.1, on the reverse strand, counting down.
TATCACAGAAGCAGTGACTTAAATGCAGGAGAATCCACACAGACAAAGGTTCTTGCTTCAGTGCACAAATTACATCCTTGAATAACACTAGAACAGAATGTATCATGGCAGGTCATTGATTAATATGAGCTTAGCTTAGAAGAAGGGAATATAGAAAATGATTCTTAGAGGTTGGTTATACATTTTTAGAAACGATGAACAAGTGTCTGTCTTTAATTTGGCTTCTTATTCAACAGTTATTTACTAGGCCAGGTATGGTGTAGGACACAGAAGCAACAGTGACCACACACTGAACCTGTTTTTAAGGAGTTGACAAAAGATAGATGAATGGATAAGTTATGACTGCCCAGATATGACAGGTGTTATGAGAGAGGAAAAATCCGGGTGTTGTGAGAGCACAAGTAGTACCATCTTGGTAGTCAGAGAGAGTCTCTTTGAGGAATAAATTGGTATTTGAAGGATAAGAAGGAATTTATCAGGCAAAGAGATAGAAGAAAGTTGTTATTCCAAGCAAATGAATGGCAAAGTTTAAAGGTTGGAAGGAGAGCGATGATTGAGAGCAAGTAGGTATGGAGTGGTAGAGAGGAGAGAGAGAAAACTGTTGGTTATTTTGGGACATTTGAGATTGACATGTTTTTGGAGCATCCATGTAGAGATGCTTGGGAAAAAATTAAGGAAATTTATGTCTGCTGCTAAGGAGCTGATTTGGATACAAATGTAGGTTGGGAGTCACGACCACTCAGCCTAGGTGCATTGGGAGTTGAAGTAAGAACTCAGAATGTATTGTGTAGACGGGATGAAGAGGACCCCAAGGAACTCCAATGTTTAAGAGATGGACAGAAGAAGAGAAGTCCCCAAAGAAGACTAAGAAAGCAGGTCATAGAGATGGAAAGGAGAGTGGCACGATGCTATTCCATTTGTTTTTTGCTTGGGAGAAGAAATGCTGCATTGTCACTTTAAGGACCTTCAGACTGGCTAAGTGGGGAGATGGAATAGCTCAGGAGCCAGGCAGGTCTGGTATGATGTGGTGCCTGCCACACATAGAACGTCTGCTAACCAGATTCAGCTTGAGGGCTGCCAGTCTGGAGCCTCTAAACTAAATCAATTCATTAATTTTACAAATGAAAAATGACAACCAGTGTTATCCAGTGACTTGCCTGTTGAGTTACTTTTACCCAGTCTAGAGCTCTTTCCTATACGCCACCACTGCTTCAATTCTGAGCAGATGACTATAACCCACAGATTCTGGCTAGATGCTATATATTGTTAAGGGAGTACAAGATGCTCGTTTATTTATAAGGATAAAGTCATTAAAATTCTCCAGCGGTTCTTAAGAAATGATGGTTTTCATTCACCCTTTTCCATTTTTTTGTAAACAGATGACAGTGTGTTTGTGTTCATCCTCCAGTAGAATAGATAGTATCTGACTTCTCAGATTCAGAAAGCAATGAGGCAGAACATTCCAGAGACTACCAGAACCACAGCTGGAATCCCTGATAACACAGGACCTTAAATTTTCTCACTTTTTTTTAACTCTTAAAATAGAGAGTAACATTCCATCCAACTTTAGTGGCACATTTGGGGCATCTGCTAAGAACCTAGCACTGTGCAAAAGTATTTTTCATTTCTTTCGTGCAAATACTATCAGAAGAGGCGGCCAAGTGCTTAATACTAGGATGAAAATAATGCCAAACTTATTTTTCACATCCTGAGGAATACCTTAAAACTCTATGAGCCACTGCAGCAGCTTTGAAGTAAATAACAAAATTTTCTCTCAGAGGCTTGCCCAGCAGAACTGGGCCCCAGACATCCTCTGAGGAAGAGGCTGGCAATCAGAAAATCAATGAATGTAGTTCATTTCTTCATTCTTCTATGCTTTAAATAACAAAGATTTCACTGAATAGAGTTGCTACACCTACTCTCTACAAAAAACCATTTCTGGAACGGGATTCTCCTTTGGCCTCAGGCAGCTGCAGCCCATTCCTTACAACCACCCTAAGCACAGAAGGCAAAACCCTTGTTTTCCCTTGTGTTCTCCCTTCCTCTCTGATTTTCTGATTCTTGTGGAGTTGAGCGTCAGCTGAAATAAACTGTGATGCTGGGAGAATCTACGTTCAGAACTGAGTATGTAAGTGGTGGCCATCTCTTACTTTTTCTAATGTGTATGAGAAAATTTCCTTCCTTCCTTTCCTTCCTTCCTTCCTTCCTTCCTTCCTTCCTTCCTTCCTTCCTTCCTTCCTTCCTTCCTTCCTTCCTTCCTTCCTTCCTTCCTTCCCCTCTCCCCCCTTTCTTCTCTTTACTTGCTTATATATCTAGCTTTCTTTACTTGTTACCCTTTTCTTTTTTTTCACTTCTTTTTCTACTTGCCTTATATTATTTCCCATTCTCACTTCCCATTTCTCACTTCTCCCTTTTTACTTCTCTTTTCTTGTTTTTCTTTACCGTTTCATCTTGCTTCCATTTTTCTTCCCTTTTCTTAACTCCTTGTTTCTCTATTCTTGCTTCCCTTGCTTTCTTCCCTTTCTCGTTTTCTTTTTTGCTGCACTTTTCTGTACCCCTCTTCTCTCTCCTCTTTTGTCACTTGCTTCTCTTTCTCACTCTTTTTTAACTCTTCTTTTCTCCCTTCCCTTTTTTCACTTCTCATTTCTCACTCCCATTTCATCACTTAACTTTTCTTGATTCCTATTTCTTGGACTCCTTTTTCAGGCTTCCCTTCTTGCTTTTCCTTTCTCATTCCTTTTGCTCACTTCCCTATTATTGCTTTCCATTTTCTTGCTTTTGTTTCTTACTTTCCCAATTTTCTTGTTTCTCAGTTCTAGCTTCCATTTTCGCACTTTATTTTTCTCACTCCTTTTCTTGTTTCTCTTTTCTTGCTTCCCTTTTATTATTTACCTTATCTTGCAATTAGTTTCTGGCTTCCTTTTCTTGTTCTCACTTTTTCCTTCCCTATTTTTGTTTTCCCTTTTACTTCTTTTTTTCTCACTTTTTTTTTTTTTTTGCTGTCCTTTTCTCTCTTCCTTTTCTTGCTTCCCTGTCCTGCCTTCCCATTTCTTGCTTTCCTTCTGATTCCCATTCCTTACTTCTCTCCTAACTTCCCTATTTTATCTCCCTTTCTTGCCCTCTTTTTTACTTCCCTCTTTCTGATTCCTTTTCTTGCTTCTCTTTTCTCACTTTCCCCTTTCACTTTCTTTTCTTGATTTCCTTTTCTGACTTCTATTTACTTCTATGTATTTCCTTTTCCTGCTTTCCATTTTCACTTCCTTTTCTTTCTTCCCTTCCTTGATTCCATTTTTTTTACTTACTCCTCCTTGTTTCTTGCTTCATGTTTCTTGCTTATGTCTACTGCTTCCTTTTCCCTCCTTTTCTCATTTTCTTTTCTCAGTCCTTTTTCTGCTCTTTCTTTCCTTGCTTCCATTGTTCACTTCCTTTTCTCGCTTCTCTTTTCTGGTTTTCTTTTCTTGCTTCTATTTCATTTCTTCCCATTTCTCTGTTCTTTTTTTTTTTTCACTTCTCTCTCTTTTTTTTCTTTGCTCCTCTTTCCTCATTTCTCATGTCTTGCTTTTCTTTCTTGCTTCTTATTACTTGTTTTCACTTTCTTGCTTCATTTCGTTCTTCTTTCCTTACCTATTTATTACATTTCTCTTTTTTTTGCTTCCATATCGCTTACTTTTTTTTTTTTTTTTTTTTTTTTTTTTTTTTTTTTTTTTTTTTGCTTTTCTTGCTTCTTGTTTCTTATCTCTTTTTGCTTGCTCCTATTTTTGGATCCTCTTTTCTTGTTTCCTGTTTTGCTTTTTCTTTCTTACTTTTTAAATTTGTTTGCTTTTCTTCTTTCTTGCTTTCCTTTCCTAAATTTCTATTTCTCATTTTTCTTTTTTGCTTCTTTTTTTCTCCCTCCTCCTTTTCCTTCCTTCCTTCCTTCCTTCCTTCCCCTTCCTTCCTTTCTTCTTCTTCTTCTTCTTCTTCTTCTTCTTCTTCCTTCCTCTTCCTTCTCTTCTCTCCTTCCTTCCTTCCTTCCTTCCTTCCTTCCTTCCTTCCTTCCTTCCTTCCTCCTTCCTTCCCTCCTTCCTTCCTTCCTGTCTGTCTTCTTTCTTTCTTTCTTTCTTTCTTTCTTTCTTTCTTTCTTTCTTTCTTTCTTTCTTTCTTTCTTTCTTCTTTCTTCTTTCTTCTTTTTTGCTGGCTTTCTTATTTCCCTACTATGCATCACTTGTATTGCTGTCTAATTTCTCTTTATAGTTCACTTCTTCTTTTTTTCATTCACCTTTTGCACTTCCCTTTCTACTTCTCTATTTTGCTTACCTTCCTTTTGTTTCTATATTTTGGCTTCCCTTGCTTTCCTTGTCTTTTATTCTCTTTCTCTTTTGCTTCCCTTCTCTTGCTCTCCTTCCATACCTCCTTATTTTCTTTTGCTGTTGTTGTTGTTGTTGTTGTTGTTGTTCTCTCTTACATTTCTTGCCTCCCTTTTCACACTGTCACTTTTTTTTTTTTACTATTCTTTCTTTCTTTTTTAAAATTTCCCTTCCATACTTCCCTATTTTGTTCTCTTTCTTGTTTGCTGTGTCACTCCCCTTTCCTCATTTCCCAGTTTTTTTATTCCTTTTCTAGCTTTCTTCTTCCCTCATTTATTTTCCTTTCTGACCTCCTTTTTCTTGCTTCTTTTTCTTCTCTGCTTCCTTGTCTTCCTACTAAGCCTGTCTTGTGTTTGCTTCCACTTTTACTTTCTGACAGGTGTGAGATAGTATTTCATTGTGGTTTTGATTTGCATTTCCCTAAATAGCTAATGATGCTGAGCATCTTTTCAAATTTTTGTTGCTCATTTGTATGTCCTCTAGGGAGAAGTGTCTGTTCAGGTCCTCTGCCCATTTTTTGATTGGATCATTTGTTTTTTGTTGTTATTGAGTTGTATGAGTTCTTTGTATTTTGGATATTAGGCCCTTATCGAGGCGTTGCTTGCAAATATATTTTCCCATTCGGATGGTTGTCTCTTTACCTTGTTGATGGTTTTTTTGCTGAGCAGAAGCTTTTTAGTTTGATGTAGTCCCATTCATTTATTTTAGTTTTTACTTCCCTTGCTTTTGAGGTCAAATTCATAAAATCCTCTTTAAGTCCAAGGTCCTTGAGTTTAGTTCCTATGTTTCTCTATGCAATTTATTTTTTCAGGTCTTCATATTCAGGTCCTTAATCATTTTGAGTTAATTTTGGTGTGTGGTGATAGACAACAGTCTAGTTTCATTCTTTTGCAGGTGGCTTTCCAGTTTTCCCAGCACCATTTATTGAAGAGGCTTTCCTTTCTCACTGTATGTTTTGGCTTTTTTGTTGAAAAATTATTTATAAAAATGGGTTTACTTCTGGACTCTCGATTCTGTTCCACTGGTCCGTGTGTCTGTTTTGCTGCCAATACCATGCCATTTTGATTACTGTTGCTTTGTAGTATAATTTGAAGGGGGCAGAGTGATGCCTCCAGCCTCTTCTTTTTTTCTCAGGATGGCTTTGGCAATTCGGGTCTTTTGTGCTTCCATACAAATCTGAATTTTCTATTTCTTTAAAAAAGCCATGGGATTTTGATGGGGATTGCATTAAATCTGTATAACTTTAGGTAATATGGTCATTTTAACTATGTTGATTCTTCCAATCCAAGAACACGAATATCTTTCCATTTCTTTGTATCTTCTTCATTTCTTTTAATAGGGTCTTGTAGTTTTCATTATATAGGTCCTTCACATGTTTCTTAAATTTATTCCTAGGTATTTTATTCTTTTTGTTGCAATTGCAAAAGGAATTATTTTTTCCACTTCTTTTTCTGACACTTCATTATTAGAGTATAGGAACACTATGGATTTTTGAACATTGATTTTGTATCCAGAGACTTTACTGTATTTGCTTATTGTTTCTAGTAGTGTTCTTGTGGAGTCTTTAGGGTTTTTATATAGAGAATCATGTCATCCAAAAAGTGACAGTTTGACTTCTTTTCCTATTTGGATGCCTTTTATATCTTTCTCTTGTCTGATTGCACTTGCTAGGACCTCCAATGTTGAATAACAGTGGATAGTGGACAGCCTTGCCTTGTTCCTGATCTTAGAGGAAAGTTTTTTTTTTACCATTAAGTATAATGTTGGCTGAGAGTTTGTCAAATGGCCTTTATTATATTAAGGTACTTTTTCTTCTATACCAATTTTTAAGTGTTTTGATCATAAATGGATGCTGTATCTTGTCAAAGGCTTTTTCTGCATCTATTGATATGATCATATGATTCTTATTTTTTAATTTGTTTATGTGGTGTATCACATTAATCGATTGCATATGTTGAACCATCCCTGTGCCCTGGGATGAAGCCCACTGATCGTGTGTATAATCTTTTTAATATATTGCTGTATTGGTTCGCTAGTATCTTATTTAGGATTTTTGCATCTGTGTTCATGAGAGATATTGGTCTGTAGTTTTCTTTTTTGTGTTATCTTACCAGGATTTGGTATCAGGTATATTGGACCTCATAAATGAATTGGAAAGTATTGCCTCCTCTTCAATTTTTTGGAAGAGTTGAGGAGAATGGTATTAAATTTTTTTCATTTATTTCTGCTCTAATTCGTTGATTTCTTTCCTTCTGCTGATTTTAGGCTTCAGTTGTTCTTCCTTTTCTAGTTTTTTAAGTTGAAGTGTTAGGTTGTTTATTTGAGCTTGTTCTTGTTTTTGGAGATAGGCCTGTAATAAGAACTTTCCTCTTATGACTACTTTTGCCATGTCCAAAAGTTTTTGATATTTTGTACATATCATTATCATTAGTTTCTATATGTCTCTTGATCTCTCTTTTTTATTTCTTCTCTGACCCAGTTATTTCTGAAGTAGCATGTTGTTTAATCTCCATGTATTTGTGGTTCTTTCCTGATTTCTTTTTGTATTTGCTCTCTAGTTCCTAAGCATTATGATCAGAGAATATGGTTGGTATGATTTCAAACCTCTTATTTTGTTGAGGCTATCTCTGTGTCCCAGTATGTGGTCGATTCTTGAGAATGTTCCATGTGCACTAGAGAGAAAATGTATAATCAGCTGCTTGGGGTTGGAAAGCTCTGTAAATGTCAATTATGTCCAGTCGGCTTTAAATGTGTCATTTAAAAATGTCATTCCTTATTGATTTTCTGTTTGGGATGATCTGTCTATATCTGATAGTGGGGGTTTAGGTCCCCTACTACAGTAGTTTTTGGTCTCTTTCTCCCTTTAGTTCTGTTAGTAATTGCTTTACATATTTCGGGGCTCCCCGATTGGGAGCATAGATATTAATAAGTGTTAATAAGTGTCATGTACCAAGTGTCTTCTTGGTACATGATTCCCTTTATCACTATGAAGTGTCCCTCAGTATCTTTCTTTACCTATTTTTATTCTGAAGTCTATTTTATCTGATATTAGTATTGCTATCCCTGCCTTTCTCAGAATGTCATTTGCTTGAAATATCATTTTCTACCCTTTCGCTCTTAGTCTATATTTGTCTTTGGAGGTGAGATGTGTATTCTGGAGGCAGCATATGGTTGGGTTATGTTTTTTGATTCATTCTGCAACTCTGCATCTTTTTACTGGTGAGTTCAATCCATTTACATTTAGGGTGATTATTGAAATATGAGGTTTTCTTATAGTCATTTTATCTTTTGCGTTTTGGTAGCTCAATGTTTCCTTTGCTTCCTTGTCCTTGTGTTTGTGTCTTCTTTATCTTGATTGACATTTGTGGGTTTTGCCTCTGGTTCTTCTTGTTTTTATATTTATACTTCAGTTCTGAATCTTTGGTGTGTGGTTACCATTACGAATATCTAAAGGATATATATGTATATAGTCTACTTTCTTCTGCATGTGCCTTATCTCTATTTCCTTTTGCAAATTTAAATCCTCCCCTTTTCAGTCATTATTATCTCAATTTCCCTATGTATGCTGAATGTTCATAACTATCTTGCTATAGCAGTTCTCTTCTTATTATTTAAGCTTGTAATGCCTTGTTCTTAGTAAGGGTTGTACTCCTCTGTTTCTATTTGCCTGATAGTCACTTTACTCCTAATTGTGTTTTTGTTGTTGTTTTTGTTGTTATTTTGTTTTAGGTGAGCTGTACCCTTTTAGTATTTCCTGTAGTGCAGGCCTCATAGTGGAGAATTCCCTCAATTTTTGTATGTGGAAAGGTCTTAATTTCTCCTTCATATCTAAAGGAGAACTTAGGCGATAGTTCCTTTTACTTAATAGTTTAACTTTTGTTTTCATCCCTTTCTGGCTTGTAAAGTCTGTGCTGAGAATTCCGATGATAATTTAATGGGTTTTTCTTTATAAGTTACTGTTTTCTTCTCTCTGGCTGCCCTGACAATTCTGTCATTGATTTTTGATACTTTTAATACAATGTGTCTTGGTGAAGGCCTTTTTGGGTTGAGGTAATTGGGTGTTCTGTTGACTTCTTGAATTCCAAGTTCTAGCTCATTCCTTAGATTTGAGAAATTCGTGTCAACTATTTGAAAATACTTTCCAGTTTCTGCTCTTTTTCCTCATCTTCGATAATGCTCATTATTCTTATGTTTCTTCTCTGATGGTATCAGTTAGTTCTTGTTTTTCTTTCATTATATTTCATCCTTCGGTTTCTCTCTTCTTCCTTCTGATTTATTTCTAGATTTCTGTCTTCGATATCCTTTCCTCCATTTGGTCGACTCCTGTGGTAGCTCTTATGCACAGGTCCGTCCCTCATGTGCTGGTGTGCAGTTTGGGTGTTTTTTGTTCAGTTTTAGATGTTCAGTTTATTGTTGTTTCAAGGGGAGATATCGGGGACGTCTCTCACTCTGCCATGTTTTCTTTCTCTGTTCTCCATCTTTTTATTTCTCCTCCTCCTCCTTCTTTTTCTTCATATTCATCTTCTTCATCTTTCTCAATATATGATCTTTGATAACTATGGAATTCATAGTAGTGTTATTGGAAGAACATCTCTTTCCAACAAAGGTAGACTAGCACTCCTGCTTCCACTACATTCTATGTGTATAAACACAGCAGCAGGTCGCTGCAGCTCTCTGAGCACAGTGTCCTCATTTTTTTGATAATCTAGTTATTAGGTGAGTTATCCATCATTGTGTTCAAATCAAATTGGATTGAACTTCATTCACCATGCAATGGGGGGGCCCACATCTCTACAGATTTTAGGTGAGATGGTTGCATTGTGTTTCCCAGTGGACTCTGAGCTCCTGGGCCTGTCATGTAGTTCAAAAGACAGATCTTCTTATGGTCCTACACTTCCTCTCTAGTCTGAATCGCAGCATCTTGCATGTGGAATACCACTCACTTTCCTGGCTTCCTTCTTCAAACCTCTCTGGCACAGTGTTTCTGTTGGTAGCAGACTGTACGGATGGATTGGGGTCCGTGAGGGGTTTTATATCTCCATGCCGCTGTTTGGGTTTCATCTCTCCCTAAAGCAGAGGTGGCAAATTTATGGCCAACAAGCTAAATCTATGCAGAAAACAAAGGCAGTCCACAGACATACCATTTGGCTGGCCCAGTGTTATACACAAACTTTTAAATTAGTCTTAGCATTTGAAAATCAGGAAATTTTATATAATGATTCAGCTTTTTGGCTGCTCTTGAAAAATGGAGGATCGAGTCATGCTGGGTCCTCATTTCTAAATGATTGGATGCAGCTGAGTATTATTTGCTCCCTAAAGGAGCCTAACTGTCCAGTTCACCTTACTCTTTTTCATTCATTCTCTTACTTGTCTGGTTGCTTGGATGCATTAGAGGAAGAGAAGCTGTTCTCTTTATTAATGTGTCTCAAAAGCATCTTGTTTATGATCCAAATCTTTCAAGATCCACTTAACACTTCCTTCTTGGCACATTATTGCCCTTGAAGCAATGTACCCAGGACAGATTATATCCTCTTAAATGGAGAGGAGTGGAAGAGTTTGTTCAGGAGAAAAGAAAAATTAGGAAAAAGAAATCCATTTTGCCCTAAACTATCTCTTGAAATGACATCGAATATCATCATTTTGAAATAACAGCATTTTCCTGTTATTCCCCAAATCTTACCAGGGTAAAGTAGTATTTTGGGTGGGATACAAAGTCAGATAAGTAAAGTTCTTAAAGTACTCTAAAAATTTATTAAAATGTTTCTTCATTAATTTTGGTATTGTTTTATCTTGGTTCCCTTTAAATATAATGGCATGTTAAATCCCTGAGTGCTGCCTTCAACTAGTTAGTCAACATTTTCTCATAAGAAGTTTTCTCACATGTTTAAAAGTTGGGATTTTCCATTTCCTGCATATCTTGATAATCATATTCTGCACAAATACTAGTCCTTTCTCAGCTGCAGTATATCAAATGAAACCCTTGGCCCCATTCCTTTCCCTCCTACTTCTTTCTCCATAGCACTTACCTCCATAACATGGTCTATCTTTCACTTTACTGTTTCCCCCCTACCCCACCTCATTAGATGCAAAACCCCAAAATACAAGGCATTTTGCTGTTTCATTCACTACCAGATCCCAGTGCAGTCCTCAATAGGCTCTCAGGATTTGTGGAATAAGTGAACCCTGGACCAAGAAGGAAGATCATCTTTCTCTGTGCCACAGAAGAACCGGCTCAGCTCTGTCAGTCAGCGTCCCAGCAGGAGACACTTAGAACTTTAAGCTGGGTAATGTGTGGAGAGTTTAAATGAAGACACACTGTTTACAGAGACATGGGCAGGGCTGAAGGGGATAAACAAGGTATAACGTGGGATGAGCAACAGCTATACTACTTTTACATATGAAGGGACAAGGGGAGCGAGCCACTCTCAGATCCTAAAGGATAACTACTTGAAGAGGGCTACTCGACAGAAGTATGACCTTTGGAAGAGAGACTCAAGCAACCTGAGGAAAGGCTTTGGTCTCCTGCCCTAATCTCCCAGTTGATTAAACCCAGTGGAATCAGAAGACAAAAGAGCCGTTGATGTGGTTTATAAAATTGGCCCCTAGGGCCAGAGTCTGGTGCAGAGTATGGGAGTGGGGTGTAAATACAGAAAGATCAATGGAAAGTAGCTAGCTTATAAGTGCTTCTGCTGTGGCTCATCTTCTGTTTCACGAGCAGATGGTCAGGCAGCTTCCACGGCCATTGCACTGCTTTTCTGCGATACTTCTCCATCCTCAGTCAGCCTGAGGTTTTCTGTCTCCCTGGGGGGAGGGTTGAGCTTTGAACATGATGGTGGGGGCTGGCAAATGTATTTCTGACTTAAAATCTGTTAAGAACAAACGATTTTGTGCAGGGAGGTGGCTTAGGGTTCACATCAAGGGAACCTCCCTTTATTGGGATGTGAGTTTGGTCCACTCAGTCCATTGCCTCTAATTTTGCAGTACTTAAACAACCTTTTCTCTCTATTACTTTCTCAGATCTGTTCTCATTTCCTCTTCTCAAGGAAGAATTCATTGTTTCTTCATCTTTGATACCTTCACTCTTGCTGTCTTCTAACGTTAGGGTGTTTTTTACATTGTAATTAGTGGCTCTTCTACCTCCCCCTACATAGTCACACATGTGTATGTACACACACACACACACACACTCACTCACTCACTCACACACCTCTCATAGCTTTGTTAATCTCCACATTCCCATACTCAGTGCATGGAACATGGTAAAACATCAATAAATGTTTATTGCATGAATAAGTGACTGAATGAGAGCTGGCCCACCTAGGATTGCTTCTCTGTCTGTTCATCATGTTTTTTTTTCTCACCTATCTCCTTCCAATTGTGAAAGTTTACTTCTATGTTTCATTGTTTCTTCAAGGTCTTGCTGGATAACTGACTCAGTAATTTGCTATTCTAAACCATGGCAATATACAGTCTATACAATTGGGTTATATGTTTCCCTGCACTAGAAATTTTGCAGACAAAGTGTCTTCATTTCTTAATCCAAATTTAATTATTTTCCCATGTGCCCTTCTCAGCAATTAGTCTGTCTCTTTCTAAAATGGTATCAGATTTGGTATCCATCTGAATCAGATTTATTTTGCAGATGTTCTTGCTCATCCAAGTCAAGGGTGCCCCAGCATTCTACCACCTGACAGCTGATAATTCAGAATTTCCTAATTTGGAGACTGCTTATGGTTGTAGAAATTTTAATCTGCTCACATTGAACAGCTAGTAGCTCCTCTGCTCATGTATAATTCTTCACAGGATCTATCAACCCTACACGTGCTATGTTTTTGACAAGCCATTTTGCCCACATAGGATTAAATTATTTCACAGGGGAAAGAAAAGAACTAGGGATGAGAATGTTGAAGGCTCTGGGAAAGGGGAAAACAAGGTCATAGCAGCTGCTTTTTCTTTCTGGAACGCTACAGAAATCCTTATAAGTTTGAGATTTAGACAAATGGTTTTGATATATCACTTCATTATCCTAAAGTTGCCTGGTTCAAAGACCACAAACCTAAAGAAATGAACCCAAAGAAGAGCATATAAAGTCAGGCCTCTGGAAAATTTTTAGGTAGTTAAAATCCTGTAGAAATGCCTCCTCTGGTTCTCACAGCACTTTATTTACTGAAGCTCCTTGCATATGTATTGTTCTGGTTGTCGGTAGTGTCCTCAAAACTCTTGTTTCCTAATAGTATGGATTCGACTTTATTTATACAGTAATTGTGTCTGCTACATAGCAGATACTCAAAATCCTTATTTATGAGTGAAGTGATGAAATGTGTAGGCTAGAGCATTGACATACTAGCATTTAAAAGATGTTCTTCTAATACAAAGGCAAGAGAAAGGTAAAGGACACGGTGACTGCAGAGCGGAGAGAAACATCAGAATAAAAGAGGAATCTGGCCACCTAAAGGTTTACATGAGTGGGAACCAGTGTGTGGCCCGGTCAATAGACCTTGACAGGCCATGCTGGGGTCGTGTCATGCCTTAGAAACTTGTTGATTGTGGGAGGATACAGCAAAGCAAACTGTCACCCTAACTAAGTGAAGGGCATCACTTTGGTGCATGGAACATTGTCTATGTGTCCAAAAACATCACTTGAAGCAAATGCCCCCAGTCTGTGCAGGACCAGTGTTCACTCTGTGACTATATCTGAGAGGATGGCAGCAACGGGCAAAGCGAACCTTGCCATTCTTTCTCAACTTGGCATTTGAAAGTCACATTGACCCCTGGGGTCCGAAAAAGGCTCCAAGATCTCAGAGAATCATAGTAAATATTGGTCTTAAGAATGAGGGTCTGGACTTCCTATTTGTGCTTCAGCGATTAACTGGGGAAAAAAAAAGAAAAGAAGCTTTTTTGTCTTGTAGTTGATGTAGCCAGACATAAAATTTTATATACAAAGTCTGAAGTATCTATTATATTAATATTAATGTGGGGCTTCAGAAGGCAGAAATATTGTCCTAAAACATAATGAGGGTTTGGGGCTGGAGATACAAGTTTGGAAATTATTATCGTATTGATTAGACTGTCTTATATTTAGCTTAATATTCTACTACATACACAGTATGGGTGAACATTAGTATTTGTTGATTGAACAAATTGATGAATAAGTGAATGAGTCAAGTTCTAACTAAAACGTAGTATAATTAATTTTTGAAAGCAGTTATGTTAGGAATTTTATATCCATATTTTTCTTTACTTCAAAGTAATCACTTTGGATTTATTCTTGCAATATTATTACCCAGGGAAGTTTCAAGAGTCTGTAGAATTAACTGCATTCAGAGCACATGCTCTTACTTCTCTTCAGTCAGTAGTGGTGACGCTTTATTCTTTGATGGTGAGTGTGATCTTTAAAAATAACCAAAAGTAATTCAAAGCCACATTTGGTGAATGATTTGGGGAATAGGAGAGAGAACACAATTTTGGTCAGTAATAGTTTTAAATTCAAAAGTAATAGAATTTAATTTCTAGTTTTCAAGTCAGTTTTAAAATAGCATCATTAAAACATTTGAGCCTCCAACCACAGCCACCCAATACTGTATTGATTTTAGTAGAATAACCTAAAACAAAAAAATGAAACCATATATATTATATATTTTCACATAATCATCTTTCTCTATTTTTTATTTCATATATATAAATATTTATATATTTTATTATATATCCTATTTTTAAATATAAAGTTTAGGTCTTCAGTGTTGGCTGAAATTATGCTTTCTTAAATCCTTGTTCTTCCTAATTGAATTCACCTTGTCTCTCGTGCCCCCAGCCCCCATCCATTTAGCATTTCATGGGTCATAACAGCTGTGGTGTTTAAAATGCCTTATGAGTAGAGGAAAGTTCTGGTAACAATAGGATACTCTGAGAACCAATAATGGCAAGAGATGTGGGTGATACCTCACTATACTCTGATTCTTCTATCTTTTGTTACATTATCTAACCCTGACTGGATCTGACTGTGATGTGATCACGTTTTTGTTTGGATGGAGTCTGTGCCATTAAATTTTCATGGAGATGCTCTGACTCCAATATTGGGAGGATGATAACAAAAACAAAACAAAACAAAAACAAAACAAACAAAACAAAACAAAACAAAACAAAATAGTGGTAGTGATCATTCAAGAGACTCGGATTCTAGTTCTGCCAATATTAATAATGATATTATTATTACTACTACTATTACCAATGCTGCTGCTGCCATCACCACTACTTCAGTGTTGTAGCTTTGCATAAAAATTTTTATATACTTCGTCTCAATAAATCTTCACAACAGCCCTTTGAAGTAGGAAGACATCAACAGACCCATTTTTAGGAAAGTAAAGGTGATACAAAGTAAACTATCAGGTATTCAGTCAAGAATGACATTGGGCAAGTCACTTTAGTCTTGGGGCTAGACTCTCTAAGGTCCACATACTCCATAAATTTTATGCTTTAATCTTTTAATAGAGCATAGGATATCATTATACATCAGAGTGTAGTTCTGCACCTCATGAGTTCCCCAGAAGCAGGGAATCATGGGGAAATGCTTACCCATGGTAAGAGTTTTAATATGTGCAACAAGCAAGTTGCACAAGATTAAATACTTACGGAAAAAATAAAGCCACGAAAGTGTTACTATGTTTCCCTCTAGGCTGGGTAGAACCAATACTCTTATCTGAGAAGTTGCTATGGGAACCAATTTGTACTGTTCTCCCTTTTCCATAGTATTTTTCTCAGGCCTGTTCTATCTCTCAAAGATCTTAACAGCAGTGAAACAGATATTAAACACCAGAGGGTTAAAAAATAGGATTCGTATTTCTTCTCTCCACCCCCATCATCCTCCCTTCAAAGGTATAACTATTAACAAACTGCTGGCTTACAAATTTCACCAACAATGGTCTATTTTCCACACAGAAGGATGCTGACAGAGGGGCTGCCATGCTGATGAAGGGAGGGCTGTGACTGCCAGTTGTTGGGTTTCCCACTAACTACAGTTCTACCTGCAGCGGACACAAGTGCTCTGTCCTGGTTTGAAGGATGAGAGCCACTCATCACTCTTGGAGGAACATAAGAAGCACAGAATTATTGTTCATCAATGTCAAAATGATCAAGCAAGTGGCAGAAATGGGGATGAGAGGTTTTTTAATTTTATTTTTTCAGAGTTCTGAATTCACTGACCAAATAAGCATTTGAGAAACACGGGAAGAATCTGGAAATACTGTGTTCATGAGGTTCTTAAACTTGCTAGTCAGTTTTTATGATGGTCTCATGGAATACTGTCACATCAAGTTTATTCTTCATTAGAGACTTATGAGGTAAGTATTCAGCACAAGTATTCCTATTACTATTGCTGTCTAAAAATTATCTCAAAACTTAGGGATGTAAACTGGCTACCATTTTATTTTGCTCACCAAATTGTCAGTCAGAAATTTAAGATATTCTTGGCTTAGAAGTTCTCACTTAGGACCTCTCATGTGGTTGTGGTCAGAGGTTGGCTGGGGCTGCTGTAATCTGTAGGCTCAACTGAGCTGGGCATCCAAGATGGCTCAATTACATGGTGGAGAAATATTTAGTACTGGCTGCGGACTGGTCAGCTATGTGACCTCTCCAGATGGTGGTTTCAGGACAGTTGAATTTCTTGCATGGTGGCTAGCTTCCTCCAGAGCAAGAATCCCAAGAGAAGTATGTGTAGGCTGCATGGTCTTTGGTGTCCAGTTTCAGAAGTCGTTAGCACCACTTCTGCCGTATTCTATTTGTCGAAGGAGTTATAAACCTGTAAAGACATAGGAGAGGGGATCATAGATTCTAACTCTTGGTAAGACGGCTGTCAAAGAGTTTGAGGTCATTTAAAGAGCCTTCTAATAAATAAGTTTTCTGGAAAAGTGCTGATGACTTCAAGTGCAAATTTTTTAAGCGTAACTCTTTCTTGATATCCCAGGATCATCATTAAGAACATTTATAATGCACTCCTTGGAAAGAAGTGTTATCGCAGGGCATAGTGAATAGAGTAAGAGTTTTTTTTTTTTTTTAACTACCTTTTGCTGACTGTTTACTTTGTTCCAAGGTTTATATGTTTTATCTCAGTTAATTTCTGTTATAGTCTAATGGCAGGTAGAGTGTTAGCTGCATTGTAAAGATGAGGAAGCTGAGGCTCAGAGACAAATTGCCAACACATGGCTAATTACCCCTGGAGGTGGGTTACTGACTCTGGATCGCTGGATTACAAACCCAGCATTTTTGTGGAGCAGTGAGGGTGTTCTTTTAAAGTTCTTTTTGAAGGAGATGAGGGCCTTCTTCATGCTCTCCTTTTCTGTCTTAAGGACAGCCGCTTCCTTCCCTCTGTGATGACACCACCACTTCCCCTATTCCTAAATAAGTACGTACCTATTGGTTTTAAATGACTCTTCAGAATAATGAACGACTACTTTTTTATAATTTCAAACTTTTATATATAATATATATTTGGCTCCGTCTCGTACTACCTCCCATATCCTGCACGCAAAGGATAGCCCTGTGCACCCTGAATCACAAGAACTTCAACCCCGCTTGCCCCACCTGATTGCCTTGGTCTTTCTCCTGCTTCTCTTTAAGTTGTTTCCTCAGGTTTTGTTCTTTTTGGTTCAAACCCCATGTTTTGTCCTTGAGTTCCTGCTTGCTCTTGCTCTTTGTGCATTATGACATCAGCTTACCCCTTTTGTGACTGTCTACACAGTCCATGGACTTGGTTCCTAGTCATCCTCTGGTTTCCTTGCTCCCTGTCCATTCATATTTATTTCCTGTGGGCCAGTCTCTGATCAGTGCCCTCCTAGCCAATATTTTGGTAGTGTCCTCATTCTTTGAAACCCATACCTGCCCTTTTTATTTGGCAGGATCTATTCTGCCTCTTTCTTAGTAGAAGACAGAAGGAGGAAAAGGAAGAAATGGAACATTTACTCTGGCCTCTTGGTCATGATGCCACTGTGATGCTGGGTGTACCAAGTCCCTCATAACCTCGGGCTCTCTCAGGGCCCTGTGTACCTGAGCACACAGGTACCACTGACATCTTGGATGGACATACAAGTGAGGAAGCTACTCGGCTTCCAAGTCAGAAGTCTGCACATACCTGATATCATTACAAAGTAATTTTCTTTCCACTGGCTGCTCTGTTTTTCAAGTAAGAAAAAGTTGTCACCCTAAAGGAGTGACGTTTGTGACTCTTCCTTTCAGATTGCATACTTAAGAATGCTTCCATTCTAGCTTAATTTGAATCTCAGCATGATCTTAGAACTAATGGGTCTAACACTGGAGACTAACAGCATAATTAATGCTGGTCTCTAATCAGTTGCCAGCTTCCCCAGTGGCCCTGTTTCCAAATCTTTCTTTTACACTTGGGAGTCCAGCTCACTTTAGACCCCAATGACTGCTCACATTTTTCCTAGCAGCTGCTCAGTGTGTAAATGAGAGCTTTTATGAAAATAGTTCTGTGGCTGTTATGAGCATCCACTCTTATCGCAGAGAGGAAATGCTTATCTCCGAGTCTTGTATAATTCAAATGAGAGAGCTGCATAATGTGTCTCTGTCTCTTTAAATTACGGAGAATCAGTAGTCTGTCCTTCTGAAAGGTCCTGTCTCTGTTCCTGAATGAAAATGATGTCTAATGATGCCTGCCACTAACAGAACTCTTGGCATCTTATATCAGGCAGGGTAGCCAACAGGAGCCTCAGACATTTCCATAATTTTGCCCCTTGAGATCTCCTTGAGATAACTACACTAATTAGTCTATTCCTAATATTTGCATGAGATAAATATCAGGGGGAACTCTTTAGTAAAGGAGGGTTTTGGAATTGTCTCCAATGAATGAGAAGATTAAACTGAAAATGCCTGTCTGTTTAATGTGTGGATAAACTGGACTCTTTATGCAAAGAAGATTTATAAGAATGGCTATTTCCTGCAGAATATTTCTCAGCCTGAAGGCCAGATATCAATTTGCAAGGATTTGAAAAATCTATGATTGTGGCTAGTTTTCTGATTTTTTTCCTTCTATGCCTTCTGGAAAGATCATGACTTGACTGTACTTGTAAAGCAATTAGTTCTCAGGAAGCACTATGTTACTCCAATTTTAGGAAAGTTGGTTAAAAAGCTCAGTTACTAGTCATGTTTGGAGGGAGCCGAATTTCATTAATTTTCAGGTCACTACCACGAGCCTTTATATGAAACGTCACTGCAGTTAACTACCCATTTCCAGAAACTCTCTTATGCAGAGGGCTCTGCGTGGGTTAAGGATAAAGTCCATGTTCAGGGATGTATATGAGGGCAAGAACTTTTATGAGAAGGTAGAGGAAGAAAGAAAATCTACATGAAACCATGAGGGGCAAGACTTTTTTGAATTAAGATTTAATTGACATATAACATTATATTAGTTTCAGGTACACAACATAATGATTTGATATTTGTATATATTGCCAAACAGTCACCACAATTAATCTAGTTAGCATCCATCATCACACATGATACAAATTTATTTTTATTGTGATGAGAACTTTTGAGATTTACTCTCATCAGCAAATGTTTTCTTGGGTGTATTCTGTTGTAGTTAGTAAGATGACCCTACCCTTGGAAAGCAGAAAAAGGACTGGGGTGAGGCCTGGAGTGTACTGCTGAGTCCCGCTTCTGCCTCTGTCTGGGTGAACCTGCCCCTCCTCATGCTCACGTGTCTAAGCAGTTTATCAGGTAGATCTCTTCTGGCTTTGGCCCCATGCCTGGGGTGCCTTAAAAATGTCAGGATCCTGGGTCTCAACCAATGGAGGTTCACTATTTAACACCTCCTAATAAAAGTGCCATTTTTTGCCAAGTTATGGGTCAAAGTTTTGATACAGGGAGATAAAGTGTGGGTTGCAACTCACATTTGCTGGTTTTCCACTTTACCATTCATCACTCATGCTTGCTCTCCTTCTGAATCTTTGCGTAACCTTTTGATACTCGGGATGGAACTATTTGGTCAAAGTACTTCAATAAGTTGAGAGAAACAGTTTTCATATTTAAGATTCATGACAAACTGCACATTTTGTCTAAGTGTCATGTTTAGGATCTCAGCTATATTGAATGAATGGTATATTTAGTTGCAAGCTGAGAAACATAGTCTACCCTGTGGAGTGGCTACAGTACCTAATGTTGTATTGGGTTTCACTAGTGTATTAAGAACTGTGTACTATTAATTAGTCCAATCCCAAGTTTCATGTGATTAAAAAAGTGAGCTAAGGAAACAAATCTGTGGAATTAATTATTTAAAAGGTACACATACTAAAAATAATTTGCTGAAAAGAGAAAATTTTAAACAAGGTGTGAGGACAGTAAATAGAGATCTTAGATGATTGACTCATGGCGCCACAAAGTTGTCTAGGGCATTCAGGAGGAAAAGGTTGTAAATGGGACATCTTCCATGTTCCTTCACTTATTGATTCTTTACTGAACACGATGAACCGTAGGCCTGACAATTTTTATTTTGTAATTTCAGTCTTAATGCTGTACCCAACAAGTTAAGATACATTGGTAACTAGAAGAATGCATATGTATGTTACATTCTCAAGTGCCATTTTGGACAAAAATGTCAGGTTTTTTTCCTCCATGATTCTCACAAATAACCTAGTGATCGATTTGAGTTTAGTTCTTCTCCTTGACCGTGGGAGAAATATTGGTAACAAGTGTGATTCCCTAGAAGAACAGAAGAAGAGAGGAGGACGAGAAAGAAATAGATCTTAGATGATCATTTCTGGATCCTTGGAAATACTAACAGTGTGTTGCATCCATGTCCTTTTCCAAAATAGAAAGGAGCCTGATTTCTTTAAGGCAAGCCTCAGTAAACCTTCCCCTGACTCAGGCAGCCGTCCATAAACAGTTGTGCTCTGTATAATTCAAATATACTTCAAGTGAGAGCTTTGAAGATTCCTCCCAGCCAGGGCATGGAAAGACCAGGTCCTTCTCCTCCTCCTAAAATCCATGAATCCTTTGATTTCATTTTTTCCTGTTGCTTTCTGACCTAACACTTTTTCAGAACACTTGCTAACCAGCTCTCTGCCATGACTATTCTCGTTACTTATCCTAACATCTGCAGTGATGGAATTCAGCTTTTGTCTCCTCAGCTATGTATGTTTATGCATGCGAACTGGTTGAGATGGCTGCTCTGGGAGTGGCCACAGGCTGGTCCTCATTTCAGGGTTGCTCTGCTTCATTAGAGGTCATATTCCCAGAGGTTGGTGTGAAAATATGGTATATTTGGAAGACTTGGTCACTCTAGAATTTCAATTTCCACATTTCAATGAAGTGCACAGCTGCAGAGTTAGATTAGCTATTGGAATTTTATGGCAGGTAAGGTTTGAAAAGTCTAGAGAAGGGAGGAAGAAATACAAAATAGTTACAAATTCATCCTCTCAACTTTGTCCTCAACAGGTATGTAACATTCAGTGTTGTGAGAACCAGATTCTGGTCCAGCTTCTGTCCCTCTCATGGCTTGTGCTTCTAGAAGTTCACTTGCCCTCACTGGGACTCAGTTTCATTTCTATCGGGGGGACTTTGAGCTCAGCCTTAGGATTTAGCTTGGATAACCACCGTCTAGGAGTTCACTGAACCCACTCAAGTTGGATACAAATAATAGATGTATTTTCTGGGGGTGGGAAGAGAGTGTCTAAATCTTTCATCAAATTCTAAGAGCTCTGTCACCCAAACAACAGTATGAACCACTCTTGGATGGTCTCCATGGCCCATTCCAACCTAGATGTTCCAGGCTTTCTAGAACAGTTTATAACAAAAGGAAGTGAACATTAGGGCTGGTTCATGCTCACTGCCTGTTATAGAGTTTCATTTAACTACTTCTGTTCACACTGACCTCTGCCTCCTCGTTTCCGATAAGCTTTAGTAAAAACATTCTATTATTCATTTATTTATCCATTTATTAAATATTTACTAGAAAGCCAATGAACAAAGCTTGATTGAGCACCTATTATGTGTTGAACACTATCAATATGGAGCCAAATGATTGAATCAGCTACACTCCATGAATCAAAAAGCATTTTCTGAATCCATGCTGTACTTTGAGTACCACTGGTACCAGTGGTTTTAAGTTTGGCTGAATATTGGAATCACTGTGGATCATTAAAGCTCTCGTGTTCAGGTCTCAGCCTAGACACGTTAAATCAGAATTCCTAGGGGTTGGACTCAAACAGCAGAATTTTTAAAAAGTTGACCCCATACTCCAAGCTGATTCCAAAATGTAACCAAGGTTGAGGATTATTGTTTGGGCTCGTGATCCCTGTCATAGAAATGACACAATCAGGTTAAGAAAGCACAAGCTACAGTTAGAGAAATCGTGTGTGATTATTTATTATTGATTTGTGCAAGTGCTACCCAGCATATTAGGAATAAAATCAAACCATGGCTACAGGTCTTTAGATGATCTGGCCCTATCCACATTTATTCATTCATTCATTCAGTAATATTTGTTGTACATCCAATATGTGCCAACCAATGACCTTGGAAATAAGGATAGAATGATGACAAGTCAGATAAGTGTTTTGCTCTTTGGAGCTTACATTCCCATGAAGAAACAAAGCATTAACATGTAAACACATATTGATAAGAGAGTCTTGAACAGTGATAAGGCCTGTGTCGAAAATAAATCAGGATGGTGGACCTGAGAGTGATAGGGCAGTAAAGGATAATTTAGGTCGACTGGTCAAGGTAAGTCTCTCCGAAGAGGTCAACTTACAGGTGAGGCTTCAAGGCCTAAAAGGAGCCAGTCTTATGCAGATCTGCAGGGAAAGTATTCTAGGCAGAGAGAATAACATGTGCTGGTATAGTGAAAAGGGGGGGGGCAGTGAAGATGAGGTTTGAAGGTGGGAAAAATCTGAAAGATTATGGGCCTTGCAAGTATGATTTGGATTTCATTTTAAATGCCCTGAGGAGAACTTGCACTAAGTTCCCATTTCACAACAGAGCATTCACTTTAAATATTTTTATTAAGCATAGGCAGTCCTTGCTTTCCATGGTACTGCGTTATCAGATCTCACTTACCATAAAGAATCTTCTAAAGCAAGGGCATGAGTCCTATGTTTTGTTTCACTTAACATGGTACCATGCAAAGTGAGGTCGTCCTGTATCTTGTATGGCTCTCTAATTATTTTTACGCTAGTCTCATTTTCTTAAATTAACTGTGAGATCACTTATGTAGGGTGAAGAGACCTTGAGCTATTGGATTATTGCTCAACAACCATTCACTCCTGTGTGAATAGCCAATGCCATCCATGGGAGATGTAGAACTTTACCGAATTGACTTTGAACTTGGCCATGTGACTTGTTTTGTCCAGTGGAACGTAAGCAGACTGGACATTTGCTATGTTCAATCAGTGGCAGTAAATGTATGCTCTGCTCGACTTGTCTCTACTGTTCTAAAATTCCTGTGTATTGCATGTCCCAGAGAGGAGCTCTTCCTTCATCCTGGTTCTAGAAGGAGAAGACACACATTTCTGAAATGAGTGGAGCCAAGCCAAGCTCAGCAGAGCTGATCAGAGTCATAGTCAACCCATAGCCTTTGTATAATGTGGGCAAGAAATAAACATTTATTTTAATAAGACACAAGGAAATGGGAGTTGCCTGTTCCTGCAGTGAAAACTGACTAATACAGTCTAAGTGGTACTGAAAACTCAGTACTCATTAAATATTCATGAAATATTTGCCAGCTGATTAAATGTGATCCAGAGCACGGATTCTGTGCCAGATTGTTTGAGTTTAAGTCCCAGCTCTGATGCTATCTGTGAGAACATTTCCAAGCTACTCAATCTTCCAAGTACCTACCTTAAAGGATTTTTGTGAGGATTAACTTAGTCTACTTATGCTAATACATATGCACATTTATGTACAAACATAAATATAGTGCTTAGAATTGTTCAATGGGACACACTGCTAGTATGGTTATTCGATTCATCTTAGTTCCATTTTGACAATATAGTAATGTTCACTTTATATTTTTCGATTTCTTTCTTTCATGTGTTACTTAAAATGACTTCTTACCAACGAGAGTTCATTTTTTTCAGATCAGTTTTGTGTTGAGCACTTTAGAGCTTCCCATTGCATTTAGTATTCCCCCTGTGTTCAGTAGACATGATTTTTATTCTCACCTTCCAGGTCAAAAATGAACATGTTCATCAGAACTATGTTTTACTATACATACCCGCTACTTTATCAAGTGGAAAAGTACTTCCATTAAGTGGAAAATAATTAACTGAAAAACACAGAGTAAAATGAAATGTCCAGAAATTGAAGACATTCTAATATTTAAATTTGGGAATGTGTAATGGAGGAAGAGACACTCATATTCAATAGACATCCACTTAAAACAAAGGAGCAAAACCAAGAATCAAACATATATTTTCATCTGGACAAAATTCAAAAGCTCTGAAAATCAGTAAGTCTGTCAGTACAAAATTTTGCTTTAATTTATTTTTCCTCTCTCATTGGTAATGCCTATTCATTTAAACTTCTTCTATGTAACATACATTTTTGTATGACTCATTGTCTTGATTACACTTCAGCAGCCCACCATAAAGCTTAATGCAAGCTAATGTTTTCCTTTTATTCCTTTATCTTTACTGGGTTCCAAACCTAGGCCATCCATCTGTGCTTTATATTTAGTCACTGGGTAGACACTTGTTACCTAAGATTTCTTCCTCAGCTTTCCTGAGTTTTTAAAACATGACTGCCCCCTGAAATACAGTTAAATCCAAAAATACAGACCTTTCAGCTGGAACTGACATTATCACAATGCAACCATTGATTTCTGGGTGTTTATTTTTGAAACATCATCAGATAATGGATTTGAACAGAAATGGGAAACTCATTCAACTCACAGGGTTTAATCCTGTGATACATTGTCACTTAGTAGGTATGTTTATCAGCACATAATTTTCTCTGGGCATAGAAGCCCTGAGACCAGAGGAAGAGTCATTGCTGAGATTCTATTGCTACTGGTAAACCCCATCTTCGAGTGAGCTGACAATAATATAGTAATAATAATATAAGCAGAAACAAATCTTGGAGTTATTGGGAGATAGTATGATAGACTGAAAAGTTCATAGACTTGAGAAGCCGATCATCTGTGGTCTGGTTCTATGTCTTTACATAGTATATCTTTACATAAGTATCTTAGGTCCCATTTTCTTCATCCTTAAGTGTCCCAAGTACCCTTTGATCAAACAGAAAAAAATTTTCTTCTCATACAGGATCCAATTCAGTATCACATTTTGCATTTTGTTGTCATATGTTTTGTCTCACTTAACACAGAACACTTATTTTATTTTTCGTTGACTTCGATGATTTTGACAATTTGAGGAGCACCGGGAATTTATTTTATAGAATATCTTTCAGTTTGTTTCTAATGTTTCTTCATGATTAGAGTCAGATTTTACATTTTTGGCCAGACCACCACAGAAGCAATGGTGCGTCAAGTGTATCAGACCAGGAAGCACATGATGTCTATGTCCCGGCATAGTGACGTTGACTTTAATCATTTGGTAAAGGTGCGACTTCTAGGTTTCCCTGTTATAAAATCATCATTTTCCCCTTTTCAATTGGTAAGCATCTTATACTTACTTTGAGGCTTTTTAAGTATCTCATTGTCTTTTTTATGCAATATTTTTAGTATCCATGCACAATTTTTAGAGATGCTGCTGATCCTAAGACTTTTTTTTTTTTTTAAATTTCACTTTTGTCCTGTCAAGGCCATTTCACATGTTTTACCTCTCTTGTTCCACACCATTTTGTTACCACCAACGCACAAGATGTTAGTCTCCTGAGGGCAGGGACCTTGTATGGTTTGTTCACCCCTATTTTCAGTGCCAAGTACATTACCTGGAACATAGTAGACATTCGGTTGGTTCAAGTAAAGGGTGTTTTTGTACTGATGTAGTGATCTCATAGGGAGTTCAAGTTCAGGAGTGCATTTACACAAGTCTAGATGCCGTAGCCTACTACTGTAATTGTATGTGTGTACTTTTGTAAGACTGGCAGTGCAGCAGGTTTGTTTACACCAGGATCACACAAACACGTGCGTAATTGTAGTGTAAGCCCTTACGGTTGGCTTTTCTTTTTGTAATGCACATGCCTGACTTAAGCTTTGATTGCCAAGGCATCCATTTCAAGAGCGACTATCTCAAATAAACACATTGTCAGCCGCATGACTAGGAAAAAGAGCCAGGCTTCTGTTTTGGAGGTCTTGATTTCCACAACTGACTATTTGGGCTACCTGATTTTTATCCTCTGCCTACACTTTAAATTCTTGCTCTAATGTTTAAAATTCACCAAGAAAAAGTGAGCTCCAAAGCTCTAGGCCCCCACTCTCAACCTCAATAAAAACCCCAGGCCTGTTTCTCTCTGTGTATGTCTGTGGCTCCGACCTCATCCCTGTCCCCATCTCCATCTTTGTCTCTGTTTGTCTCTCTCTCTCTCTCTCCGGAGCTCTTGTGAGCTCCCAGGGTCTCTACCTGAAACTATGCTGTGCGTCACTGAAATGCCTCGTATGCTCCAGGATCTGTAAGTAATAAATTATGTTTGACAAAGGTTTTTAATAGTTATTACTGAAGGATGTCTTGTAATTGTAATAAGAACCCCAAGAGTCAGTTAAGTCGTACCATTAGTTTAGAAAGAGGAGATGTCTGTGGGAAGCTCACAGGGGCTTAGGTGAGTGCCTCCAGACATTGCTACCCGATAGCATCACTACCAAAAGGCTGAGACCACTATAAAACAATGCCTTGCACTACCACCTCACAATAGCTATGATGTCATTAGGTGATAGGAGTTTTCAGCTCCATTCTAATCTCATGGAACCACCATCGTATATGTGGTTTGTCATTGACCGAAATGTCGTTATGTGATGCATGACTGTGTGCTCCTGAATGCTGCTGTCTGCTCTTCTCTGTTTTCAGTTTGAGATGGTATGTTACTTTAGAAAGTAACTTTATTTTTTAAAATTTGAAAAATTAGCACTTTTCTTGAACATCACTATTAACATTATTAAATCCCATAGCTGCTTCTCGTTATCTGTATGGCCTTGGAAAAAACTTAGTCACTCTCTGCCTCAGTTTCCTCATCAGTGAAGTGGAACTTACAAGGTCTTTGGGTGCATATAATAAATTATTATGGGTACTTAAAACTTGACCCATGATAAGCACTTGATAAATATTAGCTATCACCTTCATAGCCACCACCACTACCATCATCACCATCATTATTGTCGGCACTCTAAATCTATAAACATGGATATAGGACTAAAAAAGGTCAACATTGTTTTTTGTCCATGAACTTACCACATCATATTCTGAGGGCCTAATTTCTTCATCTTCCATTCTTATTTGCCTGTTCCTAAGCAACTCCAAATCTACACCATTAGAACTCATCTCTATAACTGGAGAGAAAGCCTTACTAGGGTGTGGACAGATAGGAGAGACTCTTGTCATTAAGAATTTGCTGCTCAGTAGATGTCCTAACAATGCTGTATATCTCAATGGAAGAGGACAGTTAAGAGTTCTGCTTTGAGGCAGAGCTGTAAACAAGCCTCAAAAACCAATTGGGAGTGAGTGACCTGATTCAAAGCTCCTAGCCCACCCACTTGTACCACTAGATAGCGCTGTGGCTCTAGTTTTAAATTCCTCATCACTGGTTTAGAAGAATGAAAGCAGCTCACAAAATATATGAAGTATCTCAACAGGATTACTTGGCGTGAAAAGGTACCTCCCAGAATTAAATTAATAACTTTTAGGAAGAGTTGGTGAATGTAACAATTTAAACCTTTTTTTGTGGTTTTCTTAATTCCCAGTAAGATAATTAGCCAGTAAGCAGAAAATTGGTGAAATTCCTCTGAAAACAGAGTGAAGTTGTTGCATTAGTTCTCTTAATGAAGCAGCAATCATTTTCTTAACCTACACTCCTCCCCCTTTTAATCCTGAAATATAATCTCCCCATCTGGACAAATGGAACTTTGAACTTATTTTTTAAATGGCTATTAAATGATATCAACGAAAGATGTGGATTAGATTAATACCTAAATAGCTGGAATGAATTAAGCCATTAAAGATACTTTTCTTCATGGGTTTACTTCTGGAGATAGAAATTTTAGTTAGAGAGAACACCTGGAATCTGTGAAGGAGATTACACATGTGAAAGTAATTTGTAAATTATAAAGTGAGGTTAAATTATTATTACTATTTTAAATAAAATTTATCTCGAATACATGGGAATTATTTAGTGAATTGTGATTTTGATGGTCACCAGATAAAATTGTGTTTAGGTGAGAATATAATAACAATAATATAGAGAAAGAGTATGAGAGGGAGGGAGAGAGAGAGAGAGAAAGAGAGAGAGAGAGAGAGAACGTGCGAATGAGGAAGAGAAATGAATCAACAGTATCCAAATAAATTAGACATTTTGGAGCACAGAAATAAGAAAGCAGACACAAGAAAGGATGAATTTGATTTTGGCCTTTAGAATTTAAAATCTAAAGAGAGAAATAAATCATCACCATCTATAAGAACTAATTTAGTGAGATATACGAAAGCAAATGTCAATTAATTTAGGGCAAAGTATAGGGTGTGCCTATGGCTGGTAGGCTGCATATTGACCTGATTAAAAGGAAACAGGTTTAATGAGGCAAAGTTTCACAGCATGAATGGATTTCAAGTTTTGTAAAATGAAAGAGAGAGACGTGGCTTGGTGAAGTCTAGGAGGATGGCATTTTGGAGGAATTTGTGTGTCGGGGAAAAGGCATGACATCTCCAAAGATACAGCGATGAAGGGAAGAGCAGATGGGGAGGGCCATCCTACTGAAATTTTTGAGTCTCCACAATAGATTCTAACTTTAGGGTGAAAACTGTCTTTCTTTGAACATGCCAATTTACCTTTAGAATTAGGAGTATTGCTTACCATTGAGGAAATCTCAATAGAGTTTTGATTTTTGGCTCTCACTCCTCCCACCTCACCCTCTCTTCTGAAAAGCACGATGCCTTTCACATAGGAACACTCATGCAAGATTGAGTTGTTGGTTGAGTGCTCAGCGGCTCTTTGTAAAATGGAGTTTCCTTAGAATTGAGATTCAGGGTAATTTTTTTTTAAATTAAATCCTTTCCTCTCTGCATTGTTCCCATTTAGGAAATAAGTGTGAAGTGTCTCCACACAATTGAGGAAGGGTTGTTGAGTAACAATTACTACTCGCAATAAAGTATAGGACAGGAGTTTTTAGAGAGTCAGAGTGAAGAAGATGATGGAAAGCGAAGATGAATATGATATTTATAAAGAACTGTGGCAGATATTAACAACATCTTCATTGATATGGCTCCTAACATCAATAGAAAAATACTCATCTTAGCATTGGATCAAGTGTCGTTGAATTTGCATGTCCTTTGGATCCAAAACCTTATAAAACTTTTATTTATTGAGTACTTATTATGGAGAGTTCGAGCCCTTTTCTTCCACCAGAAAGAAAAAGAGAAGCAAAGATCCTTGAATAAGCTCTTCGACAATTTTATTATTGCATGATTACTTTGTTTTCCTCTTTATCATTTTTCCTTTTTAGGAGTGGAGAAATATGAAAAAAAATTATTGTAAGAAAGGCATGATTGTAATTTTTTTTTAAAAAAAAGTGTATTTGCGTGTTCATTAAAGATATCCAGTTACATCATTGCCCCATGAACCAACCCATAATTGCAGGATGCTTCCTACAGCATCTCAAGCCTGCATATGACCCTTTATTGGTCTCCTGGGCACTATCCGGGTGCCTATCGCTTTAAGCTGGCAATGCCCAGTGAAGCCATCAGAGGCAGCGGCGGTGGCAACTGCTGCTTTACATTTGTCTGCTGTTTTGAACGTGGCTGCTGGTGGATTTTAAGTGTTCTAATTAATTTCACTTTTCAATCATGCAAGTTTTCAATGTTTCCGAAATGAAGGGCACTAGATTTGGAAAGGGAAAGCCAACCACCATCTGTTCAGGTCCATGTGGTTTTAATCTGTGGGTCAGATGCATCCTGCTTTTAGGAGACGAGAAGGGAAGGAATCTGGCCCCTCACTCTGAGCCATAGTCAGGGAGGGTTATTAGAGTTTCAGTGTAGTCCAAAGTCAAAGAACAAAAAGTTGAATAATCAAACACATAAGCAATCTAAAAGCAGGTATTGAGAGTGTTGAGAATATTGGAATTGATGATTCTGGGGAAACAATCTGAATAACAAGAAGGGGGTCAGGACCTCTGGAGGCTCCTCAGAACACCTAGGGAAGTTCACAGCCCAGGCCCAAGGGCTGGAGCAGCGTGGGTACTGGAATCAGATCACCTGAGAGAGAGTGATCTGCTGGACCTGGTCCCCTTGGCTGGCAAGTGTATTCTGCTTTTGCCTTCCTGCCTACCAGCCACCCCCACCAACCACTTTTCATGGAGGTGGAGGCTCACAGAGGGAGAGGAGGCCAGAAGCAAGAGCTGCTTCCAGATGCTCAGGGCTCAATGCAGATGTGTCTGCCTGGGACACCATGCTCTTCTTCCCATGCTTGTCGACACCTCCAAATGCTCCTGGACTCAGTTTCCACGTTCTCTCTTCTAGACAATATCTCTGGTTGGGTCCTTTGCCTCCACGTGCCTGCAGTGGCCATGACATATTCTTTTGTAATGCCTCACTTGTCTCACTGCCCCTGGACTGCGAACTCCTCAGGTACCCCCAAGGCCTGGTGCAATACTTGGCTCGTAAAAGGTGCTCAATGTCTGCTGAGAACATGTGAGGGTTTAAATCAGGGTTTTCAAAACTGCAGTTATTTTGATGCCACCTTCACAATTTTTCGCCATGTCTGAGGAACTTGTTGTAATTTAATTTAGGGCTTTTCATCAAATTGACTCTCAATCAAATTGTTGTTTCAAACCTAGCTTTGTTGTAATCACTAACATCTGTGAAATGACAGGCTTGCTGTACTGATGATAATTTTCTAATGTGTATGAAAACAAATGTATAACAATTAAGACATCAAGTTCCACATGTATGCCCATCTTGCACACTACTTATGCTGATGTGCGTGCTCCAGGGTGCTCACACTCGCCTCAGAAGAACAATTTTTTTTTTTTTGCTGCTGCCCCCACTGGTGGCCTCACTATCACGTTCTACTGCCACAAGTGCCACAGATCACATCACCCCCTTACTGCCCACCTGCTTGCTCTAGCTGCCCTCAGTCCCACAGGCTTAGCCCTTTTCTGTCTAAAACAAATCTTGCCAGCCTCCTAGTCCCACAGGCTCTTGCTCTCTGCAGAGCCATGCTTTAATATGTGAATGGTGGATTTTAATCTGTGACAAGATATTAAAGGTTAATAAAGCGAGACAAATGAATGCCACTCACGGGCTCCAGAAAATGGGATTTTTAGGCACATGTGGCAGATTCTTGAAGGGAGAGAGTTGGAGTGGAGGAAACTTTTGCGTCTCTCATTTCTTCTACACAATCACTCTTAGGTGAGATATGACTTGACTCTTTAATTAAAAATTATTTATTATAGGACCATAACCTTTTTGATTTCAGGATTAAAATAGCCTAGTTTCCTTAACTTTTTGGTACATTAGTTATTTTGAGTCCCTTTTTATTCTAACTTCCCTTATTTTCCTTCTTGAGTTTTTCTTGGTAGAGGGGAGATAACAAATGGATCAGCGACTTCTGAGGAAACTGAGGACTCAATGCACGGGTTTGTGTTATTGTGCCTGTTTCCTGGGCACATGTCTGTGTACAAGAAACACACTCAACTGCTCTATAAATGCTGGAGCCATAGAGGCTATTGGGATGAGAATTTCCTCTAAGTTATGACAGCAAGTCCAAATCCTGCTTCTGTGCCTTGGACTAAACCAATGATCTTCTCTTCTTCTTAGCCTTTACTCCTATAAAAAGTACAGTGACATTTTCCATACTCTATTCACCGAGGGGTATGGTGAGGGATAAGACGGTGCACAACGTCATGGCTGTGCCAGCATCATCTCAGAGTGCCTGATGCAGAGCCTGCGTCTGCTTGTGCTTTAAAGGTCAGCAGACTTATCCAAGTACAACCAGTCTCTCCTCCCTCATACTAAGATCCATCTTACCGTGATGGTGCTTTTGTGGATGCTTCAAACACTGTGTGAAACTATAGGCAAGATGTCAAAGACTCAAAATGCAGACCTTTAATGCAATCGTACATTACATGTAGATGTCATGTATTTGGCACTGAGTGGAATATTTCTAATATACTTTAAACTAGGTGAACCTAGCTTGCAATGTTTGGCCACTGCATTTTAAGGTCTCCTTATTTTGGTGCCTTTGCTTTAAAAAGTCTGTAGAGCAGGCCCTGAGCCAAATTCTGGGCAGTGTCTGCCAGGATTGTCTGAAAGCCAAGTAGGAGCCTTCTGGGCCAGGAGTCGTTTTTGGCGCAGGAAGGCCACAACACCTCATATCCAGGAGGGAGGGGAACCCGTGCCATAAAACTCAGTTGAAAAGAACAAAAAGAGACATTGAAGTCAGTATAACTCAGGGGGAGTTTCGATGGAGTCTGGCCGGTAGAGGCTCAAATTCTGGAATCTCAGGTCAGATTGTTGCCTCCAATCACAGAAGTGACACTCTCAGGTACTTAGTGACCTCATTTTGCTCTGGAGAGACTCAGATAGGTATCACAAGACTTGCATCTGACCAGGTCTGAATGGCAGCCTCTGTTTTAAAGACAGATGTCTGACAGGACCAGCCAGGATGATGTAGGATGTCAGGAGAGCCCTGACAAGAACAGGGGGGTCACTCAAACAGTGCTTTCCTCTGTGCTGGCTGGAACCAATCCGAGGTGTCCAGAGGCTCATTTCACAAGCTTCTTATTCTCTCTTTCCCCGCCCCAAAGCAAAACGATGTAATTGTGATAAATAAGCACATGAGCATCCTGGCCTGCATGAATCCATCCTTGTTATTTGTGCTTCGTCTGAAACCTTTGTCATCACAGATCACACCTAATCCAAATGCATGTCTAAACTTAGTTCTCAACCTGCAATGTTATTAGTGAATTATGTTGGTTTGTGATGAGGGTAACATATTGTTAGCAGGCTAGTCAGCCTGCGGAGGGAGCACCGGTTGTTCCCATAGGACCTGAATGAAAACATGACGTCTAATATTTCAGCAAGTGCCCCCCATCCCCCACCCCCGAACCATTGTGAAACCTGGCCATTAGGGCTGCTACTGGAATCTTGGCACATTCTTTCTGCTTTGTTGCTGGGAATCGTTTGTGAAGTTATACTGTAGCAATATACTAGAATGATACTAATCATGTCCAACTCTGTTATTTCTTTCACACGAGGGACTGTGTGTTAGTAACCAACTCAGAGTCTATCACAAAAATCAATTTATTTCTCTCTGAGACTTTAGGATGGAATTTCTTCTTTAAAAATCACTTTTTGATTATAGTTGACCCTTCTCTAGTCTAGAGATAAACTCAGACCAGAAACCATTAGTCTGAAAGATATTTCCAGGATCATTTCTTGGCTTGAGTTTATCTTTATAGAAAGAATTGAATGACTGGGAGTGTAGAATGAGAGTGCTTTGAAGCAGCATTAAATCTGACTTAATGCAAGTGGGTTAATTATATGAAATGGTTATTGTCTTTTTCTAATTAAATTTTTGGGGCTAGACAACTCTTAAACATGATTAAAAACTTCAAACTGTGCAAATATATACAGGTTGAAAGTGAAGGTCACACTCCCGACTCCCAGTCCTGCGGTGTACCTGCCTCAGGCGGCAATTCTTACCTGTTTCTTTATTGTCATTGAAAGATAGCATGTGGATATAAAGTGATTAGAATGTAAGTTCAGGGTCTTACATTTTGTTTTGTTTGCTACTGTAACTCCAGCTAGAGCCTAGCAAATAGGAGGAGCTCAGTAAATGTTTGTTGAAAGAATAAATGAATATGCAGGAATGGAATTACACACGATTGGTAGTGTACCATATGCACTGCTCGGCACCTTGTTTTTTCATTTAATATGTTTTCTAGCTATACCTATAGAGGTGCTTCATTCTATTAACAGTTGTCGAGTATTCCGTTGCAGGAATATACATAATTTATTTCTACTAAGTCTAATAATAATGGGCCATTTAGATTGCATTCATCTTTTTCTCTAATAAAAACAGTTGCAATGATATCTGTGTCTTTATGTATTCAGGTACATTTTGAATTTATCCATAAAATAAGTTTCTCATTAGGCTCTGAAATGTCTGTAAAATAAAATTCTTAGAATTATTTTATCAAACTATATGCATATGAAATAGCTACTCTCCAAGTAACTAATCATTGCAAACTCTAAGGAGTCTGCCATTTTCATTGATAATGTAAAATTTTCCTTTGCTGCTCTCTTTGCCTAGAATCTCTTATGTTCTTTAATTGGAGAATTCCTAGTTAGCTTTTTATAGTAGCTCAAATGTTACTACTACCATGGAAATATTTAGATCACATTAAATTATTTATTTGTGTTTCTCCAATTAGATTGAAAATCCTTTGATGACCAGAGCTGTGTCTTGTTTCATCTCTATAGCATCAGTGACTGGCACAATGTCCCCCATATTATAGGTACCACTGAAGATTTGTTTAACGGTGGACATGTGAATTTCCAAAAGTCACTGTGAAAAACAAAAGTATAGGTCTGTCTCAAGGCTGAGACTTTTGCAATGGTGGAAAGAGGAGACATATTTGAAGTTTGTACTGTCCAATTCAAAAACAAGACCAGTGGGTTAGGTGAGCCTTGGATCCAGCAAGGCTGGGGAGCACTTAGATGGGCAGCCTAGCTGGGGCTCAGGAGTCAAGTGCATAGCCTGTTGGTAGGTTAAAGTTGAGAAACTGGCCTGAAACCATGTCAATGCAGATACAAGAAAAAAAAAAAAAAAGATGAGTTCAAATCCAGGGAGTTACTTGAACAGAACAGACAGGATGAGAATAGGATTAGGCATTAAAGTGAGTTTTGGGGGCTCCAAGGCAAGCTGTCTCTAAGAACTAAGTGCTCTGGCTTGGGTTCAAATCTTGTTCTTCAGCCAGAAGAAACAAAGCCATAGTCAAACTATTTTAAGGAAGTGAATGTTTTTTGAATGGAAGCTCACAGGGCAATAAATGGAATAGAGTTCTCCTAGGAGCTAAGAAAAGTGTGTTAATTTTATCTATTGCTATATAATCAGTTACTCTAAAATGTAATAGTTAAAAACAACAAATATTTATATCTCACAGTATCTGTGGGTCAGAAATCAAAGGGCAGCCTAATGGGGTAGTACTGGCTCAAAGAATCTCATAAAGTTGCTGCCAGAGGATTTGCTTCCAAGCTGACTCATGTGGTTGTTGTCAGGCCTTCATTCCTCACTGACTGTTGGCTGAAAACCTCTGTTCTTTCAGGCCAGCCTCTTCAAAGGCTGCTTGAATGTCCTCATAACATGGTTGCTGCCCCGCTCTTCCCACCCCAGTGTGATCCAAAGGAGAGAGCTGAGACAGAAGTCAGTATTTTATAACCTACACCCAGTCTTAAAACCTAACAGTCTTTTAAAATCTAATCACAGAAGCGAGGTACCATCACTTCTACCGTATTCTATTTACCATACATACCAACCCTGTGTAAGGAGGCTCTGCAAAGATGTGAATCCCAAGAGATGGGGCTCATTGGGTGTCATCTGGAAGACTGGCTACCAGAGAAATGAATTGTACAACATCCAGACCTCACTGGAACTAGAACAGGAAGACTACGAGGTACCAAACTTATCTTTTTATTGATTCCTTTAGTTGTTAGGTCTTTTCCTCATGGTATTGCAGATAATTTATGTACATCTATTTCATTCTTTTCTAGTTTTACTCATTAACTTCTCCTTATTCCATCAGTTGGCTTACATATGGTCCTACAAGTGTTCTCTTATCCAACCTTACTCATATTCATACTCATATCATATAACTTTATTTCTTTTTCCTAACTGCTTAGTGCCTTGCTTACTCAATTCTAAATTTCCACAAGAGAAATTTGATTGATCCAGCTCATCCTTTTACATCAAATTATAGGTAGGTGGTCAGCCTCTAGTGAAACAACACTTTGATTAAATGCTCATTTTCCAGCCATCAGACATTGTTAGGGGCTTGGATTAGACAGTTCCCAAAAGCATGCTGAAGCATGAATATTTAAGGTTGGGGCCAAGTGTTTTGAAATCCTTGAATATGGAAAATACAAACCAACACCTTTAGTCATTAAGAATACAGATTCTGGGAGAGAGAGAAAAAATGGCGTAGATGAAGAGGCTCAGTTCATCTTTCTGGTGACCAAATCAAAGTTGTGACAGAAACGAGGAGCAGCACAAGGAAAAATCATCTGGGGTCTAGAGGAACAAGCAAGCCATACAACAAGGGAGAAGTTCAAGAAAGCACCCTGCAATGGCAGAAGGCAGGGTAGGGCAGGGACGTGGGCTGCCCGGTCCTGAGCAGCTGAGTGAGATGGAGGCTACGGCAGCGGCAGACGCCTCTTAAAGGAGTGGATTTTCACGCGATGGACCTGCTCACTCTGAGCACCAGTGCTGATTTGGCTGCATAAAGGGGGCACCAGGGACTTAAAGGGAGACATTGTCAGAGTGAGGAGTGAGCGACACTCATTTTATACAGAAGTGCTTGCGGTATCCATTGTTCCCTGTTGAGTCTTCTCCCTTCCCAGTGCACGGACAAGGGCCGCCATAGCCTAGGTGTCTTGAAACTGGATAACAGAGGTTGCTCCACCCAGAGGGTTCCTTGAAACCCCTCCTTCCCCAACTCGCAGCTCCACCCAAGAAGCTACATCCTGGTATATCTTCAGCGAGTCAGATGCTCCTTGCTGAGCAGACTCACACTGGAGCTAGCTGGTCTCCGTTTCTAGTGTGGCTTTTTGAGGCAACTATAAGCACAGCATTTGTGGATTGCTTGGTGAATCTTAGCAAACAATCCACAGATGGCCCTGGAGGGGGTAGTGGCTTGGGCTAAGTTTGTCCTGAGCTGAATCCCTCTCAGGACTGTGCCACTGAACACCTGCTTCACAAATCCACATTTATAAGACTGAGAGACTTAGGAGCTTTGCTGAGTACATAGAAACAGACACAAAAAGCAGCCCAAATGGGAAGACAAAAAAGCAGAAACCATATGAGAGAAGAGAACAGGGATCCAGATATAATGGAGGCAAGCAATCTAACAGATGCAGAGTTCAAAACACTGGTTATAAAGGTGCTCAATGAACTTTTGGGAAGTATAAAGAACTTCAACAAAGAGCTAAAAAACATAAAAATGAAATGGAAATTCTAAAAGGAAACCAGTCTGAAATGAAGAACACATTCTCTGAGAGAGAAGTATATTAAATGGAATAAACAAAACAATAAACAAAGTGAATAAAGAAGAGGATCAAATGACCTATCTAGAGGACAGGAAAGCCAATCAGGACACTTAATCAGAATGGCAAGAAAAAAGATGCCAAGACTATAAAAATAATTTAAGGAGGATATGGGACACTATTAGGCCTCCAAATATTTGTCTGATTAGTGTAACTGAAGAAAATAAAGATGATGAACAGTTGTTTGAAGAAATTATGATGGAAAACTTTCCTGACTTGGTGAAGGAAAGGACATAAAACTT
This sequence comes from Eonycteris spelaea, assembly GCA_003508835.1. Lineage (NCBI taxonomy): Eukaryota > Metazoa > Chordata > Mammalia > Chiroptera > Pteropodidae > Eonycteris > Eonycteris spelaea. Next base: position 4,367,594 of record PUFA01000079.1, on the reverse strand, counting down.
CAGGAAGCTCAGAGAATTCCAAAAATCAGGGATCCAAAGAGTCCCACTCCAAGCCACATAATTAAAATGCCAAAGGTTAAATATAAAGAAGGATATTAAAAGCAACAAGAGAAAAACAGATAATTACTTATAAGGGAACATCCATAAGACTGGCAGCTGATTTCTCAAAAGAAACTATGCAGGGCAGAAGGCTTGGCAAAAAATATTCGACAGGATGAAGACCCAGGATATATAATAAAAAATAATTTATCCAGCAAATTTATCATTTAGAGTTGAAGGACAAATAATGTAATAATAATTTGCCAGCATGGTCACAAAAATAGAATGAGATTGTGCATGTAGCACGCTTGGCACAGTACTGGAAACATGATAAGCTTCAATAAATGCTAGCTGTCATTTTTACTGATATAGTTTAATTTAGGTAATCTTTTTGAAGGCCAATAGCTGGAGGAGAAATCTCCATCAGTTTCATACATTTCTTCAACAAATATTCCTTGATAATTCTTCCTTTCTGTTGGAATTTGCTTTTTGGCTATAGCGCATGCATTGAGATTGTACCTATTATTGACTCGTACCACATTATTTACAAAAATCTTCAAGATTTTTTCTTCTTTTTAAAAAATTCTCTACAGGTGCCCAGTTCCCCTGGAACCTACTCTCACTTTTCATAGATAACATCTTGTCTACTCAACCAAGAAGAAGTAATAGTAGGTAATGGAAAGAATCCTAGACTTGGTGCAAGCAGATGTGGAACAGAGCCTTGGCTCTGCCTCTGACTGGTTGGCAAGTTACTTGTCTTCACTGAACTGGTTTTCTTTCTGTAAAATGGTTTTAATAAAACTTACCTCACCTCACATAAGAAGCCCTAGGGTGTGGTGGTGAAGAACGCAGATTCTGAAGCCAAATCGTCGGGTTCAAGTTCCAGATCTCCCTTTCAAATGCTGACCTTGCTCAAGTTACCTAACCTCTTGGTGCCTTGGTTTTTTCATCTATGAAATGGGATAATAATACCAATACTATGCTCGCAGGGTTGGGTTGGGCGGGTTTGATGAGCTGATGTGCGTAAAACACTTAGAACCACCTGGCACATAGCAATTGCTACATAAATGTTAAATATTTTTGTATGATTTTGCTCATAGATCTAAGAAACAGCAATAATAGCATTTTACTATCTCCATCAGACTCAAGAGTGAAATGAAAGAACAAACATATTTAGATGTTTGAAGTCAGGATTTCCTCATTCTCCCCATGTCTCTCCCAGAAATGTTTTACTCTTGTGTTGGCTCAAACTTTCTCTTGTGGTGACAGAAAAAAATGTGCTTCTATGCTGCCACTACCTGTTTCTTTCCCTTTATCATCAGCTTCATAAAAAGGGAGTCACAAAGTTTCAATAGCTTTTCCTTTTCAGAAACTTCTGGCTCCATCAACCGTCAAGCTTGGCTTTGAGCCCCTGCGAGCTGGCACTGGCTCCCTTGTTGGGGTCCCTTCCTAGTAGGGCACTGAGGGCCTCCTCTTCTGACACAGCTGTTGGTGTGCAGGACTTCACCCTGCTGAACACCCATCTGGAATTCTGTCCTACACCCCACCTTTTAAAAAAATTTGGATCATCCATTTAAAAAAAAATTTTTTTTAAACATATTTTTCTTTGTTGTATTCTCTTAGTTCCCAAGTCTGTTCTCAACAGCCTTCTCACTGAATGTTCTTGTCTTTTTACAAGTCTATTCTCTTCAATGGCTGAAATTCTCATCTCTGTGAATGGGGCTTCCTTTATGTAATTCTGACTCCAAGTTTCTGAGTTAAAGCCCTTTGAGTTTTAGACTCAATATGTCTGAAATTAAATGCATCATCCACTTTTCAATCTCACTTCTCACATCTCCTTACTTCTATAAATGGCACCATTCTTGCCCTGGTCACCCAAAGTTCAGAAACATCCACTCATTGTTCGTCCAACTATTTCAAGGTCTATTGTGTGACAAACATTGTGCTAGGCATGGAAAATGCAACATGCATCTGACATAGTTCTTGGGTTTAAATTCTAGGGAGAGACAGACTTGGTGAAAGAGTTTGGCAAGTGTGGACAAGGCTCAGAGTAGGGAGTGCCCAAAACGCTTGGCGAATGGAGACACTTAGAAAAGGCTACAAGGAAGAGGTAAAACTTGACTGGAATGTTACAGGTCAGAAGATTTTTAAGAAGAGGTAAGAAAATCTAAACAAATGAGTTTGAGCCAACACAAGAGAAAAGAAATGGCCAAGAGGTGTCAAGATATGAGTATCTCCCCGGCAGCCACTCTGCCAGAGGCCAGGTTTCCCTGCAGGCCGACATAAATATGTCTCTGGCATTTGTCTTTTCCTCTCTTTCCTTTGTTCTTTAGTCAATTCTCCATTGCCTCATTATTATTTTGATTTCACTATTGACTTACTATTATGAAACTTTTAAAACCCATACAAAAGTAGATGCTGTAATAAACTCCCACGTACCCATTGCAGTTTCAACAACAATCAACGCTATAAACCTGTCCTAGTTCCTTCCCATCTCTATGATATTGAAGTAAGTCTCACGAATTATATCATTTTATCTACAAACATTCCCAAAAGATAAGGCATTTTTAAGAAACATAACCACAATATATTATTTATAGCTTAAAAAAAGAAAGCAGCAAAAGTTTCTTCATGTTATAATATACTTAAATCTTATAAGTAATTTTATTTTTCACAGTTTATTTTTATTTTTTTACCAAGACCCATATGAAGTCCACATTTGTGATTGGTAATAACATTGACCAAAGTGTGTTTTAATCTATAGGTTCTCCATTCATCCTCCTCTTTTCTTTTCCCCTTTCCTTTGGAATTTTTTGAAGAAACAAAGTCTTTTGTCCTTGGAGGTTCCCACAGTTTGGATCTTGCTAATTGTATCTTGTGATGTCATTAGTTATATTAGTCTGTCCTTTGCATTTCCTATAAATTGAAACATCTACAGATTTGATTTACAGATTAGACTTTTCTTTGGCAAGAATACCTCACAGTGGTATAGGGAGCATGTAACATCTGCTTGCCTCTCTTTTAACTGTCACTGATGCTTAGAACCATTTATTTATAAGAAGTGGCAAAATAGTGATATTCTGTCATTCCTTATTCATTTATCAGCAGGAATATTTCTATGAAGATAAACTTCCTTTCATTTAATGTATGGGTTCCCAGTGGTACACTTCATGTAGAAAAGGAAAGATAAATTATTATTCTTTCCCCTACTTACCAGTTGGTTTCCCAGCATCTTCCAATAGTAATCAATTAATGTTTTTTTCTTTTAAATATCGTATGCAATCGTAGGTTTACTCTATGTGATGTATTTCAATACCTGTCAGTTATGATGCTGATTTGACACTCAAATTGCACCATGTTTAGCTTGTCGTAGCTTCTCCAATTTGTCTTCAAGTTCTTTTTACACAACCTAGTAGTCTCTGATAGCTTTTCTGTTATATGATATAACAAGATGCTCCAGACCCATCTTGTACAGATCTCCTGTCCCAGAGTTGGAGCGAGCCACATCTTAAAGGGCTCCTGGTTTCTTGTAGCAGGAAATGTATTTCAAGACCACAGTGTGGATACTAGTGTTTTCCATTACTTTTGCTCTCAACGGATATAGCAAACTTGACCCACTAGCCTCTGACTCCTATATAGTTTACAACTGTGCTGAATTTTTGCTGCTGAATCCTTGAATTCCAGAACTAGTCATGTTCTGCTTCCATGTAGCTATTTCACTGGCCTCCCTGATTAATCAGGTCCATCAGCCGGCATTCCAGATATGGTTTCCAGCCTATTCCAACCAGAGTTCCCTGCCATGTACCAGCCAAACTAACCCACTGGCTGGTTCATGAGCCTGCCTCTTATTTCCCACCTCTGTGCTGTTATTCATGCTATCAATTCACTTGGGCCACCTTTCCTCTATACCTCAGCTTTTAGATGTCCTTGGAGACATGGCTGATTCCATGTCTGGGATAGAAAATATAAAAGCCTTCCCTTAAATGTCACCTCTGCTTTGGGAACTGGCCTAATCACCTCATAATGAGGCACTAGACATACACATATCCTCAATGGGACCATGAATTTCTAGAAGGCTGGGATTCTGGGTTATATATTTTTTAACTCCAAGTGCTAAGCATTTTTTCCTGCAACATTGTGAATTCTCCAACATGTATCTATAGAATGAAGAATGCGTGAATGACAAAATGAATAACTTAGATGCTGCTTGGTGTGATGATTATTAGGTCGCTATCCTGTTCTCTTCTACTTTCTGTCTCAACAGACCACAATTTCCTTGAAAGCATGGGTGGAAATTCCCCACCTTTGTCTCTCTTTTAGCCCCTAAAGAAGGTAGTGGCTAACACAACATTCGGCTTAGCTTTTAGTCACTCACTGCATAGTGGATGAGTAGAATTTATGGTGAAGAAGAGAGGAATTTAAATCCAAAGCTTCACTCTCTTGTCTCAGCCAATGAAGATTAGAGCTTTTGAGCTGCTCTTCTGAGCCAAAGGAAGGCACAACTCTATTTGTCCAGGTTTGCCACTATGCAGTTTAGAATAGGCCAGCTGAATATTGCAATTCCTCCCCACCCCCCACCTCCCTTCTTGCCTTTCATTTCTTTCTCTGTGAGACATCCTGTGTGATTGAAGTTCTTCTAAGCTCCTTGCAGAGGCTCAGCGTGGCAGTAAAAAAGCTTCGCAGAAAGCAGTCCAAGAACAAACAACCAGTGACCCCGGAGATGACTGCACAAAAATGCTATTGACAAAGGATGGGTAGAGAGCGGTTGCCTTTATTTGGACAGAGTGAGGAAAAGAACTCGAAGTGAGTCTGTGAGCCAAGCACACCCTGGGTGTTCTATTGCTCTTTTGGGGAGAGTCGCATGCCTGTAATATCTGGAGCTAGGGAAGGGATCCAGAGCTCACGGCAGCTACCCAAGAGCCTTCCGATCACAAATGTGGAGGTGGGTGATATTACCTGGACCAAATCACCCAGCTTGGTGGCCAGAGTTGGGGCTGGGACTCCATAGGTGGAATTTTTAGACCTGTACTCTTTCTGCCATGCCAATCTCCCTTCTTTTGTGAGGAAGCACAGGATTGCCCCCCCCCCCAATCCCCAGGAAAAATGCAGAAGCCAGCTGGATATCATGAAATCTGAGTGTCTGAGACCTGCTTTTTATTTCCTACTTTTTCAGTAACTGGTTGGAAGACACTGGGCTAGTCCTCTGCCCTGCCCCCCTCCTCACCCCCCCTCCCCGCCCCCGCACCAAGTCTCTTTATATTCCAAATATCTGATCTGGCTGGAAGACACTGGACTAGTCCTCTCCCCCTCCCATTGTCCCCCCTCCCCCCAGTCTCTTTATACGCCAAATATCTGATCTCGGTCATCCCTACAGTCCTTTTGAGTTCTAAATAATTTTAAATTAAATTCTTGACTTTCCTGCTGTTGGAAATTCTGTTGATAAATAATTTCTAAAGGAGTCTTTAGAATATTGTGGCTGATAATTTTAAAGAAATCATCAACTCTGGAATTCTCAAGTATGACTTGCAGGACCGTTCTTAAAATGCAGACTTTTGAACACAGAGGGAAGGTTTCCAAACAACAACACATGGTCTGAGTCCTTGCTCTCCTGGCCAACCTGTGAAAACTCAGCCCTTTTAGCTTCCTTTTGCTCCCCCAGATATAGAGAACACTCATTTGTGCTAAGGATATTCAAGTTACCTCTATGAAGAGAAAGATGTCTGACCACCAGGGTCTAACACAAACAGTTAAGTTTTTTCTTGAACTCTTTGAGTTTTTAATTCAGCTGACTGAGGCTGTTCTTTCAGAGAGGACTGAGAACTTTCATCTCCTTAGTGCTCCTTTGTGCCAGGTGTGGGACTAAACGCTTTATGTATAGTCTCTAACTTAATTCTCAAAACAATTCTGTCAAACAGTTATTATTTTCCTCAGTTTACTCATGAACTTAGTAGAGAGAAGGTGCCCAATAAAATTTGTTATGAAGAAGAAGGGAAACGGCATGGTGTTGAGGAAAGAGGAACAGGCTTAAAGAGAAGTAATTTGCTCAAAACCACATAGAACACCATCCATGCTCTGAAACCAGGTTGTGTGTTTCCAAATCCAGGATTTTACAACATTCTAATTGTTGTGTTTGAAAAGGCCTATGAGTATCTTCCATCTTCCACTTGGCAATTTTTGGCTTTAGTCACTGAAGGGACTGTGCAAAGATGGAAACATTTCCTGTGGGAGGATGAGATGGGAAGCCTTCATCTGTCTCTCCTACCATGAGGTACTGCTAGGTTGGGTTAGCTTCACCCTTAGCCTTCCAGAGTTTCAGGCAAAGGCACCCAGAACAGACACCCGGAGAATCATCTCCTCCTTGTAGAGAGAGGTGTGACAGGTCCCGAGCCACTTCCACTTGCCCGTATCCTACTACAGGATGATTTGTTTTATCTCAGTTCTGTGCTGTTAATAAGCCGAATGTGGCTCATCTCCATTATGTGAGAAAACCTAATTGCTAATTAGAGAATTATGCTTTTGATTTACATGGCTGGGCCTTGTTCTAAGAATCCTCTCCCCTCTATTTGCTGCTGACAGTAAGCAACCTGATTTTTACTAGTGCCAGAATGCTCCCTTAGAATATGTGGATAGTCATTCTACTTTAGAACATGGAGTGGGGGCCACATTCAAGAAGTTACCTTTAGTCATCTTTGCTTAATGGTGTAGGCAGGCATTTGTGGGTTCAATTTTAGTGTAAATAGATCAACAGTGTTTTCATGAATGACTGTGGGCCATCCTTTCAATCCTAACCAGCCAGCTTGCAACACCACGAGCTATACATGGGACCAGAATGCTAATGACTCAGGACAAACTCTTTGTCTCCATGGGTGAAGTCATTTATTTCACACGCTCCCCTGACAGAGAATCTCCACCCCACATTCCTCCCACACTGGGAAGGAAATGCTTTCTTCCTTACGGAGAAAACTTAGATGGTCTAGAAGCAGCTGAGAGGTTGCCTCTACTGTGCTCCCCTCCCCCCGTCCCCCACCTCCTCACCAGCTTCAGCTGGGGCAGGCCCAGGAGGTGGTGCTACTTCCTCTTGAATGCTTTGGCCCAAGCAGGAACAAATCCCTCTACTTTAAACCTTTCCCTACAGCTGAAACAAGATTTGCGATCATTTGAATAGAAGGCTCCAATTTGTTCCCTGCTGCATTGCATACTCAAGAACCTCCATGTGGCTGTGGATCAGGTCAATGGAAGGAACCTCATTCTGGCAGCTCTGCCTTGGTCTGCTCAGTTCTGCTGAGGATTCTTTCTGACTTTGCTGCTGCCATGTCCCTGTGGTTGGTTTCTCAGCAATCATATCCAATTTCTTTGGGTTTTATCTGCCCTAGACCACCTCCCAGAAGCAGACTTTCAGCTCATTTTCACTTTTGTCCTTTGAAACCATAGGAGAAGTCAGGTCTGGCCCTGATGTGACCTTCTAGAATTAGCTTCACTTATTGTCTTACTTTTCCACTCATCCCTATGCTTTTAATCACAAGGGTGTGCTCCTGTATTTGAACTTCTGATAACTGATTTTCCCATGTCCCCAATCTCTACAAAAGAGACTGGGTGGTGCTGACTTAGCTCTGTTGGGGTTGTATTGAAAATGAGGGGACCCTTACACTTAACGATGAGAGAACCCCTTACTTACAACTGCTTCATTTACGGTCAGAGGCTAAAGGTTGGGATGGGGCTGTAAGAGCAAGGAGATCTGAAGCAAATTTTAGGATTCATTGCATATTGTCAGGCTGGGTTAGTATCTCAGAGGAAATAAGGCAAAAATGGAACATTGAACAGGAATACGCAGGTGGCACAACTCCTAAGCATAGCATATTCCCTCACCAGTGGATTTTGCAGCTTTCCATCAGCATTTGTGTACATGGGGCAGATCCAGTCACTAAGACTGGGCAGATTTTGCTTCCAGCAGGTAAACCCGTACTTCTGGGTCAGTTCACTGATGAATTTAGATTTGACACTGCGGTTTGATAATAAGAAGAGTGAAGTCATAAGGAAAGCACAGGCAACCACATGTAATATCTGTTTTCTTATTCTGGGGACCTCAAAGAGCTAGATGGGAAGAATATCTTTTCTTCCCTTTCTAGATGCCAAAAGTCTGTCTCTAGTTTTCTTTAGCAGTTGACTTTGTCAAGCTTACTCCAGTAGAACAGTCTTTTGTGTATTTTTTTCCCCTCCAAATCCCCTTGGCCTCTGAACTAAAGCTAACTCCACTGAATGTTATTGCTGAATAGCTCGCGGCATGTTTACGATATGTATGACTTTCTCTGGCTGACCTCACTGAAGGGGGCTGTTGCTTAGCCAGGGACCCATTTAGAGTGGCAGGGGATGAGAAATTACAGGCCATCCAGCCTAACCTCAGAGGTAGGCAGATCTAAGAGACATTAAGAAGGAATGAGATCACAAAACATCTGGAGAAAGATGAACTGACAAAAGCTAGCCATTGTGGTTTCATAAAGGGTAAATCTTGCTTGACAAATGTGGTGAGAAAAAAAGAGAGAGAAAATGAAGGAGATAACAAGGAAAGTAGAGGCTTATGAGACAGCAAACAAGAACCATTAGGGTTTCCAAAAGACTTTGGACAAGGTATTACTGAATGGACCACACATTGGGTGGCACCTCTAGACTTGCTAAAGGGGTACTCTTCAATCATTGCAATAGAGAGCTCAAATCAAGCTGTACTTATTTTTCCCCCTAAGGGCACTATCTTAAATCCTCAGTTATTATACACTTGGGTAGTGAGACTAAAGCCAAGTAAGACTGTGGAATTTAAGACCTCTAACTTTCTCTTGCAAGAGGGTTAGAATAATAATGTTGTCTTGGTGTGTCTACAAAAGCTGTTCTAGAAAGATGACTGGCCACATAAGTAGGACCATCAAGCTATCGATGAAATAAATTTCTCATTCAGGGATTAGCTAACTATGGGCCACAGGCCAAATCCACTTATTGGTAAATAAAGTTTTATTGGAACTCAACCACACCCATTCATTTACATATTGTCTATGGTGCTTTCATGCTGCAATGGCAGAGTTTAGTAGTTGCAATTATGGCCCACAAAGTCTATAATACTTAACATCTGGCAATTTGTAGAAATAGTTACTGATCCCTATTTTAGTTTATCTGCAACCCTTTTCCATCAGCCATTTTAGGTAGCTCCATGGTGACTATCATTGCATTCTGTTTAATTTTCTTCATAGTTAATGTCACTATTTAAACTATCTTGTTGAGTTATTTACTTCTATTTTGACTATTTCCTCCACCCAGAAGGAAGGCTCCTTGAAAACAGAGATCTGGCCTATTCTGTTTATCACAGTGTATCCCCAGGTTTTGGCACATAGAAGTTGTTCAATCAGTTATTGCATAAACGAATGAATGCAGAAAAAATAGTGAGGGAAGGAGGGCGAGAATGAGGTAATGGAAATACTTAGTGACTGATAGGAAACAGAATAATCATATATTTGTGCTTTCTGCATAACTGGCCAGACAACATTAGTCCCGCATTAGTTGGGAGAACTATCCAGATTAATCTACCCACTCTGTTATGTCAAATGTAACCCACCCTAAGAAATTCAAGGGAAATATTTCTCTTCATAGTTAGTGAACATTTTCAGGAATGGATATCACACACTTAACAGTGGTGGCCTGGCCCCTTCCTGGTCCTCTTGTGGCTGGCTGTCTCATTGCTGAACCCCTTATATCTGAGCCACACCCCTGAAATGGGAAGGCTGCCCACTGCTAGATGGAAGCAGGCAAAGAGAGGCCAAACCCAGAGGATCATTTTGACTAATCTCGTTTGCTATTTGGAGCTTGGGCGTTACCTACATTATATTTAGTTTTAACTTCTAGAGGGAATCACTATGAAATTGACTGCTGCAATTATATACTCTTACAAAGTAATTATCAAGTCAAATGGAACTATGTGGTCTTAAGGAAACTATAATGTAAACCTCATGAGAGTTAATACAAAAATCCTAGAATACCTTGAGTGCTTAAAGAATAATCTGCAAGATAAAAGAACATGGTCCTACCTCTGGGTTCCAGTATTTTCCCTGGAGCCCTTTTAAGGAGAGCTGTGAACCAAGCACAGTTCAGTGGGTAGCATGGCATTTTGTTAGGCATGCTGCCATCTGGGAAAGAGGAGAGCTGCTTAGCTACATGAAAATTCTCTTTTATTCTGCGGATGTTATAACTTGTCTTAAAATGACTGTCATGGACTACTAGGGTCAAATCAAAATGACTCAGGAGCCAATTTGAACCAAAATCCACTGGTCGAAGATGAATTTGAGGCTCAAATAAGGCCATTTTACTGTAGTGGATTGATATTCATCAAATATAATTAAATTAATGAGTTCAAATCTACATTGGGGAAAAAAACCCTAATTGCTTACAATGAAGGATGCTAGAAAACCAACTCATTATTATGAACACTAAAGGGAAAGAATATAATACTTAATTTGTCTTTCCTATACAAACTCTGCCATTGAGTAAGCAAATAACAATAATAGGAAATTTATATTTATAGAAATATCCAGTTAATAAGTGAAGAAAAGATGATAGCATTGAAATATCACCACTAATAAATTAGTGCATCTGGACATTAAGCATGAGTGGCTACTAATATCACAAAAAGAGAAAAATGAGATAACCACACATTAGTGCCTCCAAAGAACACACCACCACCTTTGAAGTAAGTAGTTTTGCCGATGGTTGAAATGTGAATCTGATCAAGCCACTAGATACAACTATCAATTTACAGGAAAAGCAGAGGACAAAAGATCACATGAAAAGACACCCCATGAATGCAGTCGGCAAAACCCAGACTGGGTAGCTACAAGATAAATGACCTAGTTTCTTCAACACACAAATTGTAAGAAAGAGAAGGAAATGAAGGGGAGAACCTAGGGATTGAAAGAAAGTTAAGAAATTTATCAACGAGTCGTAATGTATGGATCTTATTTGCATCCTGATTCTATAAACAAACTATAATAAATGATCAACATTTATTTTTCAATTAGTAATTTGAATGTGAACTAGATATTTGATATCAAGGAATTATTAATTTTTAGGAGTAATATTGATATTATATTTTAAAAGAGTCCTTTTAGAGATATTGATATATTTATAGATGAAATGATACAATGTCTGGGATTTGATTTAATGTAATATAGGGCTGAGAGTTAGGTGAGGATATAGATAAAAAAACATTGTGAGATGAAATTATTGGGTGATGAATTCATGAGCTTCATTATGCTGTTCCCTCTATTTTGTGTATGACTAACATGTCCATTATAAAAAGATTTTTTTAATGACTAGCTTGCCAAAGAAAACAATGGTTGTTCAACTAGTGCTTTTAATGGCAGATAGAGAGGGTGACATGTGACTATCAATCATTCATTGTGAAACTTATTTGTGTGAACCTATACTATATAAGTAAATAATATTTTATGTATAATGTTATTTATATTATAACATTATGTTAGACTATATATAGAGATTATGCAATTAATCACTAGCATCTCAAGTGACTTAAAAATATTTAAATAAGCAGTTAAAATGATTAGCTTAATGTAATTATTATGTGTTACCATTTCATCGCAAGGTAGCATAAATAAGGGCAGTTAAAATCATAGAAAAACAAATCCCATTAGTTAATTTTTTTCTAAAATCTTTCTCAAAAGTCCACTATGTACCAGTATTAGGCGAGGCTCTAAGAATAAAAATCATCACAGTCAGTGGTCAACAACCTTTTTGGCACCAGGGACCAGTTCTGTGGAAGACAATTTTTCCACACACAAGGGGAGGCAGGGATGGTTTCAGGATGATTCAAGTGCATTACATTTATTGATTTCTACTATTATTACATTGTATTATATAACAAAGTAATTATACAACTCACCATAATGCAGAATCAGTGGGAGCCCCGAGCTTGTTTTCCTGCAACTAGAGGGTCCCCCTGGGAGTGATGGGAGACAGTGACTCCCGAAGTGTGTTGCTTATGTCCAGTCTACTCTGTAATCTCATTTTGGTTGCTGTTGCTGCAGAAAATCCTGCTTCACAAAGATAGGGCGTTGGAAATGGAAGCAGGCTTTTCACTGTTTTCGTGGCAATCTCAGAATATTCTGCTTTGATTTTAATCTAGAATGTATGGAGATTTGAAGTTGTCTCAGATATACTTTTAAGGCTACCATCATTTGTGATCTCAAGTAGTTGATTCTCTTCTAGCATAGACAAAGTTGATTCCTTCCCAGTTCGGGGTCTTTTGTGGTTGGGAAGTAATGCTCAAACTCTTTTGAAAGCTGAGACAGGTGATCAAGTACCAGTTGGGAGAAAGAATGTATTGGTTCAATCTCTTTCAAAATATCTGCTGTTTGAAACATGTCAAAAATCCCAATGTTCACTTGTTGCCCTCACAATTCCAGTTTGGCTTTGAATGCAGCCACTTTATCTGCCGACTTGAGTATAGTATCATTCTCCTCTGAAGTGACAGATTGAGTTGGTTAAACAGGTTGACTATGTCACACAAGTAAGCAAATTTTGCAACACATTCTGTGTCACTGAAATGCACTGCCAGTGGTGACTGTTTTTCTAAAAGAAATCTCTGGAGTGGCTCTCGTAGCTCAAAAACTCTGGCCAGTGATCTATCTTTAGAAAGCCTTCTCACTTCTGTGTATAAGAGAAGATGTGTGTGCCCTGCATCCATCTCCTCACAGAGCTGCGCAAACAGATGTGTTAAGGGCATGTACTTTAATGCAGTTTATAATTTTAATCACATCCTGCAAAATGTTGTTAAGTTCAGGTGACATTTTTCAGTTAGCCAGCATTTCTCTATGAATGACACAGTGCGTATGTAGACTCATATTCAGAAGTGACCTCTTTGACCCAAGTAATGAAACCAGAAAGCCGTCCAGTTATGGTAGCCGCTGCACCTGTACATATACTGACACGAAATGACCAATTCAGTTTTCCTGATATGTACATTCAAAGACTTGAATAGTTCTGCAGCTGTTGTTGGTTGTAAACAAAAGCACACACAATATATCCTCATGCACATCCTCCTGAAAAATATATTGCACAAAATCCAGCATTGTTGCCTTGTTGTCAACATTGTTAGACTCGTCAACTTGGATTGCGTACCATGGTGACTCATTAATCCTTTCTAACAATTGCACCTCAGTATCCTCTGCTATTTTATCAATTCATCCTAAAAGTTCACAACAAAAGTCCTTATCAAGAGGCAGGATCAACTCTTCACCTATAGTAAAGGGCTTCTGAGCTTTAGCAATGCAGTTAGCCACTAAGAATGATCCTGCTCATACAGACACATTTGATGAAGTAGTGGCCTTCGATAATTGCTTCTGTTTTTTTTTTTCTTTTTCCATCTTTTGAAACACTCTAAAGGGTTGTCCTTTAATGCAGGGTGCTTGGTCTCCATGCAGCAAAGTAGTTTTGAAGTTTTCATGGCTTCATTGGTAGCTGGTCAGCACATATTATACAAAGCAGGCTTGGAGAATGTGAATTACCTGTTGCAATGAACCCTTAATTTAAGTAGGACTCGGCATTTTCTTTTTTTAAAATGTGGCTTTCTTTTTGTTGGTAGTCTTAGAATCTTTTGCTGTCTCATCATTGGGTATTTCCTCCTTTTCAAAGAAGCTCTCCAATGATGTTTGTTTTTTACTCATTTTGGCTAGGGTTAGTTTGTGGGCTTACCAAAACTGTGACAGACAAGCGTGCAGTGTGGGAAAGAAGCATGGATGGAAGTGGTAATAAAATGATGAGCAGGCCACACGCGGACTGAAATGTGTCAAAGCCTGCCACCAGAGCCAGCTGTACAATTGAAGTATATCAACTCCCTTGCCACTATAAAGCCTGCCACCAGATGTAGATTGTCACTTGCCACTCACTGATAGGGTTTTGATATGAGTCTGCAAGCAATTAATTTATTATAATCTATGAGCAGTCAAACCTCTTTGCTGATGTTAATCTGTATTTGCAGCCACTCCCCAGAACTAACATCACCACCTCGCTGCCACCTCAGGTCATCAGGCATTAGGTTCTCATAAGGAGCACGCAACCTAAATCCCTTACGTGCTCACTTCACAGCAGGGTTCAGGCTCCTGTGAGAATCTAATGCCTGATGATCTGAGGTGGAGCTGAGTCAGTGATACTAGCACTAGGGAGCAGCTGCAAATACAGATGAAGCTTTGCTCGCTGGCCTGTTGCTCAACTCCTGTTGTGCAGCCAGTTTCTAACTGGCCATGGACCACTACCGCTCTGTGGCCCAGGGGTTGGGGGCCCCTGGTTTAAGTCATGTTCTACTCTGGAGAAACGTGTTTTCTAATGAGGCAGATAGGCAAGTAAAAACCATAGATCAGCTAACTAACAGCCACATAAGATGCAGGCCATGATGCCAAGGAAGCGCAGTCAACCTGTCCTCTGAGAGAAGGGATACCCTGGCTAGAAAACTGAGATTTCAGTAGGTGAAAGTGCTGGGGAGAAGGAGAGAAGGTGGGAGGGCAGTAATTAAAAAAAGGAGCTCTGGAAGGACATTTACCTTGAGTTTACTCAATATGGCTGGATCATTGTGTGTTAGGGGAAGAGCGAAGAGAAATGAGACTAATTGGGGAACATTTTGTTCTAGGTATTTTGGAGGATGAGGAAGAAGCAAAAGGCACACTGCTCTGTGCAAAGCCCTTAACATCTCATTCCACAGAATTCTTTTACTGCTCTTGATGGTGACAGCTGATGTGAAGCAAAGCCTCTCTCAGGAGCTGTCCCTCAGAATTTCAGCTGCATGCCCCCTTCTTGCCAAGCTTTCTCCTCTGTGGTCTTTCCTTCCTAATGTCCTGGTCTGTCCTCTTTCCTAGCCAAGCCTTCTTTTTCTTTCTTTTCAATCTAAATCTCAAGAGAGCTAAGGCTCTGACTTTGTATTGCATTCAGCATAGATGGATCCTGTCTGTGTTGGTGTTCACCAATGACCTTTGTGGCCTTTTTCCAGTTGAGGTTGTCAACCAGAAAGAACTTTGGTAATTAAACAATTTGAACATTTTAATTTTAACTTGAAGACTGATCTCAAAGTGGTACCATATATTATATGATCACTCTTCTCCATTACTTTGGGTTAACTTACCCCTTTAAAGAAAAAATAATTTAAGTAGTCCGATGAGGGTAATTCCTTGTCATTTATTGAGAGATTTTTCTTGGTCAAAGCAAAACATTAGCATTCTTAGCTGTTCACTTATTTATACTACAGGAAACCAACAGTTATGCAAAGCCACTGCCAACATAATCATGAGCTGCTGTGTGGAGTCTTAAGTACCTCATGGAAAAATAACTCTGAATTGGAATTCTTCCCAACAGCCAGATTCATTAATGCTTTGACAACTGAGGTAGGCAAAAAAAAAAATCTAGAAAGCAGTTATAAATATAAATGGTTGTTAAACTTTTCAGCAGAGTGACTTAGTATAAAAAAAGTAAGATATTAGCACAAATACTCTTGCAATAGTGTCATAGCTGAGTCATGTCTTTAATTTACCTAAAATTAATTGCAGGTTTAAAATGCTTTATAGTTTAATGAACAAACAGAACACAGTCTCAAGTCTGTTTTATTAACCTGGCTGTGCTTTTTATTTCAAAATAGTATTTGAATATGTGGGAGACAAGCCATGTGTATGTATGTGCATGTGTGTTTGCATGTGTGTACATGTGTGTGTATGTATCTGTGTCTGTGCAAATACATATGTGCAATGTGGAACAGGTTGGACATTGAGGCAGAAGGTGTGGTTTGTTGACACAGCCGTTCTCAAAAATATACATTTCAATCATATGGCAATTAAATTCTAGATGGGGTACTTTCTGGGCCCTTGTGTTTAAAAGGAGTTTCTGGTATTTTTTCTTTTGGTCTTCTATTTTTTCATATAAAGGTTTTGCATGTGCACCTCCTAAATACATATTCTTTCCTTATAAGTAAAACATAGGAGCTTTAAACCAAGAGCAAGAGCTTTGGAAATAAGAAGCGTTAATAAGGTTATTGGAGATTTTCATCCTTAAGGAGCAAACAGGAGAGCAAAGGCAGACACCATCTCTCTGAACAAAATTGTCCCCTGACTCTGAGAGGTGATACACGTAGGTTGGATTTTCAAAACTTAATTGCCTGTAGTATCTCATTCAGGGGCTGATTATTGCATTCATACGTCAGGCTTTCTTACAGCTTTTATCAGTAGTTATGTGGCCATAGTCTCTTATTTATACTTATACCCCCTACTTAGCTTGCCAAGTTAGTTGTGAAGGAGTTCAGAACAAGTCACCCCAAGATGTGCCACTGCTGTATGTGGATTATTTTGAGCTAAAGGCAATCGAGACCCTGTGGGCTCAAGAGAAACTTCTGCCCACCCCATTAACTACCTAGAAGAATTTAAACTAGGGGCCTTACCCATATTAAGTTATTATAGAAGATAATATCTTTTGACCTATCTACATGGCTGGGGGAACTTCTAATTACTGAATATCTGCTTTTCTTATCATCTTGTGAATGATGCTTCTCTCCTCTGAAGCTCCAAGATGCCTTATCTCATCCTTAGCTCAGAGTGTCATATGTACCTCACCTTAACTTTCTGTTTCTGAAGCTCTTATGTATGTGAGGTCTCTGACTTTCTCATGCATGTGGGATTCCTATATATACATATGTAATGAAATTTTGTTGTTTTCTCTTGCTAATATAATCTTTTCATGTAGATTAAATTATTAGACCAGACAAAAGAACCTCAGAGGGCAAAGGAAATTTTCTTTCTCCAACCCCAAAGTTACCCTGGTTTCTTGGCTGCTCTCATGACTCAGTCTACTTGCAATTTTGATTCCATATTGCCAGGAGGAGTGATGAAAGTTCAATGTGGCAGTGATGACCACAGTAACCAATGTTGATTGAGACTAACAATGCACTAAGCATTACACAAAATGCGTAACTCTGACCTCTTATACTACTCACCACAAGCCTAGGGGGAGGACCAATCATTATACCCTCTATGCAGGTGAAGGAAACCAAAGCTTAGTATGGTCAAGTTGAGACCCAGGGGGAAAAAAAACACGTGTGGCCAAGCAGGGCTTGCAGTGCAGGCAGCTGACTCTGGAGCTTGGTTCTTGGCCAGTGTGCTCTTGGGTGTTGCAAGTCTCTCCTGAAACCAGAGGACTCCACTCAGCTTCAACCTTTGCCAGGAAATGAGTGATTTTTCTCCTGTTTCCTAGATGTGTGTGAAATTTCCAAGCTGTCTGTGATCTCATTTACGTTCTTTTTCTTTTTAAAATAAAAACATTATTTCTAAACTCTTTGGAGAAAATGAGATAGAATATGTTTTTCCAGATTTGAATTTTTATTGCAAAAGTAATAATGCTTATTATAAAAATTTAAGCATTATAAAATTGAAATAAGTAAACATTTCTCTTTTTTTTCTGGCTTTTTTTTTAACAATTTTTTTTTCACATTCTTCCTCATACAATCACCTCTAAACCTAATTCCACTGACCAGATATAGCCAAGATTAAACATTGGAAATCTATCACTTCATCTCTTGCTCTATCCTCTCACTGATCCCCAACACTCACACTACTTGGCAGTATTAAGTGGGCAGACTCTGGACCTAGATTCCCAGAATTCAAATTCTAATTTCACCATTTATTAGTTAAGTGATTTTTTTGCTAGTGATCAATCTCCTTATTTGTAAAATAGAGATAAAAATATTACCTACACTATAGGTTTATATGAAGATGACATGAATTAATATATAAAGCAGTTAGAACAGAGATCAGCCAAGATAAATCCTCAATAAATATTCTATCTCTATCTCTCTATGCATACACATATGTTTAATACATATGGAGGTGATAATATACAATTATTTTGAATCTTGTATTTTTGACTTAATGGTATATTATTTTACTATTAAGTTCCTTTATAAGACAATTAAACAATATTTCATTGCATACATGTAAATTGTTGGTAGACTTCCAGATGTCTCTACCACTCTTATAAACAATGCTGTCATAAACTTCTAGGTACATAAATCTCTATGTATTTGTTCAAGTACTACTGTAGGATAAACTTCTAGAAATAGAATTGCTAATAAAGATGTAGGCAAATTTAAAATTTTTGTTGAAACTGCCAAAGTGCCCTCCTCAAAGCCCACATCAATTTACAGTTCAGAACATCAAGTTTGAATGTACCTATTTTCCTACAATGCTGCCTGTATTAACTCTGAGAGTATTTTTTAATCTCTACCAGATTGGTAGGTGAAAATGAAAATTGTATTGTTTACCAGAGGGTAGTGGGGAGAAAGGAGGTAGGTAGGGGTAAAGGCGGTCAATGTGTGGTGACAGAAAGAAATCTAACTATGGGAGGTGAACACACAATGTAAATATATATATGCCTTACTATTAAAATGCGTAGCTGAAACTTATTGGATTTCATTGACCAATGTCACCAGAAAAATAAATTAATTGATTTTAAAAAGTCTTCTTGTTGCGGTTATTGTATTTATTTGATTAGTTGAAAGGTTCAGCTTTTTTAATGGGTAAAATGACTATTTGTTGTCTGTTGTGCATTGGCTGTTCTTATCTTTTGTCCATTTTCAACTGGGATGTTTTTAAATTGATTTTTAAAATTTGCGTATATTAAGAATTTAACCCCTTAGCAATCACATAAATAGTTCCCATTTGTTTGTTGATCTTTTAATTTAACTTGTTTTTAGAAATTTGAAATTTATACACAGACAAATCTGTGAATCTTTTCCTCTCCAGATTAGAAAGTTCTTCCCCATCTCAGGTTTATGTAATTCTTCTCCTATATTTCTTTTTAGTAGTTTTTGTTTTTTTAAATATTGACCTGTATGACAAATAAGATGGCTCGATGAGTAGTATGATGTGAGGTGGAGAATTCAAATTCATTTACCCTTAAATAAATGGGCAAATTTTAGTGAAGTTGAAGGGAAAAAAGAGGAAACATATATTTGGAAAAATTATAGTAAACATTCATTTAGCCAATTAATAATCTATTTCTTGAGTGTCTATCATACGATATGTACTGTATAGGTCACTATTGGTCAATAGAACTTCCCGCAATGCTGGAAACATTCTATATCTAAACTGTTAAATGCAGCAGCAACTCGTCGCATGTGGCTATTGAAATATGGTTTGTTGATCAAAGAACCGAAATAAAAAATTTTTAAATTTTAACTCATTTGTGTTCAAAGAGATACTTTTGGTTATTGTATTGAACAGCAGAGCTAGAGATGATGGTGAAACAACAGGGGTGTGAGTGTGTGTCTATGTGTGTGCAAGTGTGGGGACCGAAGACAAAAGATGAAAGAATGCAAAAGGCCTAGGCAAATGCTTTCTGTTAGAAATTGTCAAATTTTAGAAAAACTCCAATTTGTGTCTTGCAATTTGTGACTAGGAAAAAGAGAAATTTTAGACAAAAAATCGAATGTTTTTTTGGGAACCGGGAAAGAACAAGTCTGCAGCTAGTAATAGCCCTTCCTTCACAAGCATTTAAACTACATCTTTGCCTTAATTCTGCAGACTCTACCTTTTTACTGCATACCACATATCTCTTTTTCAAAAAGGCTGTAGCAAACTTGCAAACTCTGTATTTGTTTCTGCCTTCTGGAGATAATGATGAGCTTCCTCTAAGAAACGAGTCGAGAAGATGCCATTGTATGATATTCTGGATGTGGATTCTGAAATCTCTTTAATCTTTTCTGTAGGGTCCTATTAGTGTTTCAAGTTTGAGGTCATGGCTGTTAACTCACTTGATACAGAACTGTTCAGAGAAGCCTAAGGAATACTTATTTGATGATGTTAAAGTGCAGATGTATTTGATGGCGGAAAGCCCTGTAGATTCCAGGCCAGGAAACCTTTGTTCCCATTTTCAGAAGAAAACAGGCCTATTTCTCTGTTGTGAAGCATGTGAACCCAAGCCAGTCATAATCATAGCACAAAGTTGTTCTTGTGGTTCTGGGAGCAAATGGCTATATGTGGAGGAGGTTATTTGTGTGTGACAGGAAGATGGGGCAATGCCAGCCTGGGTTCAGCAGCACAAATATGCAGGTGACTGGAGCCACAGGCAAGCTGTCAGGTATATGGCCAGCAGATTTATTACCAAGGTAAAAGGCATAGATTATGCACAGAGCCATCTGGTCACCTGTCAGGTAGAGAGCTGAGGCTGAAAGCAAGCTGCTCAACACTGAAGAGATAACAGCTTTATGGGGAAATTAGCAGTGGGGGTGTTTAAAGGAAAAAATCTTATCCTGAAAGGTGCACCTGCATGCTTTTTTTGTGATAAAACTGGAGGATAGAAAGACAAAAGCAAGTACTGTTGAAGTGTTAGAACTTGGGGTTTAGAGAATGTTTGATGTGGCATCTCATGAAACTTTACTCATGAAATTCATTCAGATTCATTGAGATGAGTGGGATGATAGGAACTGACAAGTGGCAGAAGCCATCTCAGCTCAGGGTAGTGATTTATGGGGAGGCAGAGAGCAGAATGCTCTGGCTTTCCCCTCCAGTCCCACTTAACAACTTCATTAATAACTCAGATAAACAAGCCATCTAGTTCATGAATAGCAACTAATATTAGTTGATAGGTGTTGGGAATAAAAAAGGAAATCCCAAACGATGGGCCCACATGGAGAAAAACAGAGAATGCTGACCAAGAGAAAGAATCTATCTGAGTATGGAAGGCTTAGAATTTTTTTGATAATTTCCAAACACATTTGAAGAAAGAAGAGAAGTCCTTCTAGTAAGAGCTGGTAATTATTGAGCATCTATTCTGAACACTCTCATTTAATCCTCACAGCAACCTTATTATGTGGACTTTATATTATTATTATTATTTTATTTTTTATAAATGCTACGCACTGGGGATCAGGAAACAGCATTAATTTACCAAAAGCTACACAGATGGTCAATGTTGGAATTGGGGTCTGATGTCCAGGTCTGTTAGCCTTTGAAAGCCAGTGCTTTTTCTTCTGTAGTTTTACAACTCAAAGTGTGGTCCGTGAACCAGCAGCATTGGCACCACCCTGGACCTTGTTAGAAATGCAGGGTCTCAAACTTCTTCCCTCAATCCCAGTGATAGAGAAAATGCATTCTTAACAGTCTTCTCAAATGATTAACACACACATGAAAATGTGAGAAGTCCCGGGGTACACTCAATACATGGAAAAGCAAAATCCGAATGCAGACAACTCTCTGTAGCCATTTCACTCCTGTCCCAGGGTCATCCTAGTGCCATCGGCTTCTCAGTCAAGGTAATCACCAGCCTCACAAGGCCATTGGTGCCCACAATTTCACACTTGGCTCTGCCAATTCAGGGAATAAAGAGAAGTTTCCAGAAAAAATTCTGTAACCTTTGCTTCGTTCACACTGGGTGTTTACTGCTAACACAGCAGTTACCACAGAGAATGAGAGTTGCTAGTTTAAGTGTTGTGAATTTCCCGCTAGACTCTGAAGCCTTGTTCGTCTGTTACCCATCTTTGTTTCCCTGACATCAGGCACAGAGCCTCATCTGGCCCAGAGAAGGTGCTCAATAATGCTTGTTGACATACTGTGTGAATGAATAAACACTGGCAAAGTTTTTTTATTCTACCTGGGTTACATCTCATTGATGACTTTCCCTAGACACTTCAAAATCAGGGGTTTTTTGAAAACATCTGGAAAACTCTTGAGTTCCTGCCCTACTCTTAACCACAGGTATAGTTTCCTTCTAGGCTTCAGCAGATGTTCTCTTCTGGCAAAAAACAAAAAAAGGAAATATACAGTATCCTCTTGATAGTGAATTTAGAAATAAAATACTGTTGTAAATAAGAAAATTCTTCCACAGATGGAATTTTTATGTTCTCATTTTTTCTGCACATTGCAATTTATAGTGGGAGGCTAAGGTCAAGACACGTTCGTTCACTCATTCAACAAATATTTATTAAGTCCTGTTATGCACCAAATGTTAGAGATATTCATGAGATCAGATATACATCTTACCCACCTTGTGGAGCAGAGAAACTGATAAGGGAGATAAGACTGAAATGGGAGTAACTAATTCAAAGTATCAAAGTAGTTCATGAAGTCCAACGAACATTTACTGAGTTTCAGCTCTGCACCATGCACTATTCTAGCTGCTGGGGAGAGAAATGTACTTACGGCAGAATCCCTGATTCAGAGCAGATTACAACCCAGTGAGACTGACATGCAAATAGATTATCTTTTTGCTGTGGCAAGGGCAGAGATACAGGGGTGTCCAAGATGCTAAAGGAGCACATTGGGTGACAATGAATAGGGAGGTGGGGCAAAGGGAGGTGAATATTAGAAGAATTCTTGGGAGAGGTGATGCCTGAGTTATATTAAAGCCTGAGTATGACTTAGCCAAGAAAAGAGGGAATGAATGTAGAAGTCAACGTACTTTTTGACTTGATTGAAAGGTCGAAACAGCTAAGTGCCAAAATAAAGGGGTGCTGAAGTGTTATGGGTCTCCTGGGATGGGAGAGGTTGGTTGTGTCTCAGAGCCAGGCAGGATCACGTGAAGGTTAAGTAGGGTTTGTGGCACCGAGACAGGGTAAAGACACTGTGCTATGGAAAGGGTCTGAGCAGACATGCAAGTGACTTCCTTTCTTTATCTCTCATTCTTGGTCTTATGTGCTCTGTTGACTCTCACCTTTTGAATTTTCGAGGACATTAAGACACTAATATCAAAAATAGTATATTTTTTAAGTTCTAAAATTAAAAACAAATATTTGAACAAATATATAAACCCAAAAGATAATCATGGGATTTATTTTATATATCAATTCATTGTTCACTAAAGTTGGCTGGTATGTTCAGCTGGTGGACAAAAATTAAAGGTATGTGTTGCTTATCTTCATTTTCCAATCTTGTCAGTGCATCTCTGTAACTAACTACATGAATAAGCTCTTTTAAAGGAAATTGGAAAGTCTCTAGAGAATACAAAGCCCGGCTCAAGTGGTTCTTCTGGCAAAGCTACACACTACAGTGATTTTTTTTTTTTTAATTTGAGAAGTTATCTGCTGAGAACGTTATGGAGCCTGCTTTGTGGTTTGGGTGGGATGCATCAAATGCACACACTTGCCCTCTGCCCATTCTTTCCATGTCCTATCAGATTAGGGTTTCACATTGGGACAGAGTTTAATCCACAGCCACCTCCAGGGCCTTCCTATGATAGCAAAAATCTCTTCACTGCTCTAGTCCCTGGGGCCCAGATATGAGATTTGTCTGTACCACAAATCAATGATCAAATACTAAGAAAAGCCTCTTAGTGCCCTCCTAAGGTATTGATGGAGAGACTGATTGGGAATTCTAAAGTGCTTTAGAGCAGAAAAGCTCTCACATGAGATCTGGAGGACTGGGACAACCTGTACTCTCATTCCTAACCCTTGTCTTCTACTCCTTGACAGAGCAGAAACACCATCTCAAGGCTTCTCTTATTTTAACTTTGATTTTGTTTTCAAAAGCAGAGTTTTCCCCTGCTTCAGGCCTCTCCTCTTGGTATCCGAGATGTGAATTATACGTAACGTGGAGGGTCTCAGAGGGTTAATATGGCCAACAACTCCTCATAAATATGAACAAGGCCAGAAACTCCCATGATGATTCCTCACAGCATTGCCCTAAATCACAGCCCAATCTTCATGTCAGGATTTTCAGAGAAGCCAAAGGTCATGTTCTCTGCTTTCTTTTGTAAATATGTCATAGTACATTGGACCCAGAGACCAGGTCCCCTCTCAGCTGGTGCTAGAGTCACAGTTGTGGTCTTTTAAGATTTAAATCACTTAAAATCCCATTGCTCTTTAGCCTCAAACATAAAGAAGTTGTACAATATAAAAAAACAATATTTTCTATAGGAATCAACTGTTTCTTTTAAAAGTAAAAACTTGTCAACATAACAAGGTGTAATTCTGTAGGTTGCAAAGCTTATATCATGCAATGATTTTTTTAAGGGAGCTCAAATGGTAAAAAATTTTATACAACAATAATTCCTCACTGCATTTTTCATAGTCATTCAAATGATATATAATAGAAGATATGTAAGTTGATTTACTTCACAAAATCAAGTATAGTTGTCTTGGTAATAGTAATGGTAGTAGTTGTAGAATAGTGCCTTTAAAGTAGAGTGGAATATGGATAATTTTCATGTCATTACTACATAAAACCCATAATTCTTAGCACAAAATCCATTTACACATAGCTTTAATGGCAAAAACTTAGCAAATTTCCGAAGTTGAGTATCATATTACCTAGCTTTCATGAATTAGACATATTTACTATGAAGTAATATCATAAATACTTAAAATTAAACTACAACTGTCAAAATGAATAAAATATGCTTTATGATCCAGAATGTATCCTTTTATGGCTAGATTTAGTAACTACTCATCCCTCAATTTCATTAATCCATAAAACATATCCTATTCAACAACACAAAATGAGAATATGTGATATTTTTGCTACTAGTGTCATTTTTAAAGCAAATTTGTATCATGTATTTGTGCTTGTTTTGGTGTGGAAGGGAGAATGATTATTTTCATTCCCAAAGATTGTACAGTAAAGTGATAAATAGCGAATGCTCTTCTGTCTGTGAGTGCACTCTCCTTCATTTTAGAGATGCTCTGTGCTAGTCATGAATAAGGCATTTAATCGCTTGAAGCTTGCAGTGAAACCAGATTGATTTGGGCTGAAATTTAGGCCACTATGTAATCTTAGGCAGTTAACCTCTTTGAGCCTCAGTTTCTTCATCTGTGTTATGGCGATAATATCGAATTCTTAGGCTTTTGTCACAATTAGAGATATTGCATATATAATTAGTATACTGTCTCACTTCAAGTTGGTACTAAATAGATGCACCTATATTATATGTCAAATAAATGTACCCTATTGCATGACAAATGCACAGAATAAATGCTAAATAAGTGTACCTATTCTAGTAGACACCGTTACTGGGAATAAAAAGAGGAAATTCTAGTCCCTATTCTCAAAGAATTTATGATTTGTAGAGAATGGATGGCAAGAGAAACAAGTACATGGCAAACTATAAAATAAGTCAGATCATATTCAGACCTCTGGACAGGGATTTATAAATAGCACCTGAAAGCCCGAAGGTGGAAGTGATTACTTCTGATGAGGGAAAGGGAAAGAGAGAATCGGTGCTTATTAGGGAAAGCATCACTAGAAAATAACAGTTTAGAACCTTAAAGAATGAACAGAATTTTGATCACTGGAAGAATAAAGAATATCCAAGAGCAGATAGCATTAGAAAATAGGTGCAGTAGCATGGGACGTGCTCACAGAATTGAAGTATAACTCAGCCCTTACCTGGTCCTCAGTCTGCCAGCCCATCCAGCAGATTTGGGGGTCCCTGGCTTCCATAATTGCATTCCTTAAAATCAACTAATCTCTCTCTCTCTCTCTCCCCCTCCATTTTTCTTATGTCATATTTAAGAGTTTATATAAATTAAGAGGACTTACTACTATTTAGATATGAATTACGGTCATATACAATATCAAACATACTATTAGTTTGAGAGTTCTTCAACAAAGATTTAACTCACAGCTTCTCAGGTTTTTCAAACCCCCTTCTTACCTGGCCCTGCTCCAGCAATAGTGTTTGGATGTGATGGAGTTAAGGTGCGTCGATTGCGTGCCATGCTCCCGAAGCTGCCTGAAATGATTGCATCTATTGGCCTTTCGCTTTACTTTACTGCTTCAGGAGCCAGGGAGAATAAGGCACATGTTATCTTGTCATGTTTTGTACACGGCTGTCTGAATTCCTTAATACCTAGATGCACGTTACCAGATTCCGAGGTTTGCAGCAACTTGAGTCGAATTGTTCTTAAATGAAAACTGTAAAAACTATAATATCTTTCCCTGCCTGCAAAAGCTGTTGTGTGCTGCATAAAAACCAGGCCTGGCCCCATGTTACTGATGCACTTTTTTTTTTTTTTTTTTAATAACAACATCTCCTATTTTACAGCTGCTCCATTTAGTGCTTCATTTACTTTTATAAGTACTATCTCATTTGATCTTCACAAATATTAGATAGGGAAGGCGTTCTTAGCTTAATTTGATATACCTACATATATGGATATGGAAGCCCTGAGAATTTAGATGCTTATGAATACACAGTGAATGGAAACTGGGGGACTTGGGACCTCTATCCTCATCTTCTGATAGTAAGTCTCCTCTCATCCTCTTCTCTCAGTTCCATTCTTCAACAATATGTATTTATTCAATTCTCTGTCAAGTATCATTCTAGGTATTGACATACAGTGAATACAGTGAACAATAAGATGGACCTCGTCCCGGGCCATTTCCACAGGCCATCTCCATGGAGCTTAGAATCTAATAAGGAAGATGGGTATAAAAAATATAAATAATTAATTTCAGTTGTGAGATTTGCTACTGGGGAGAAATGTAAGAGGACTTTAAAGTGTATAAACATGCTCATTTATTCAGCCTTGTCTCAGAATGAAATGTTGCATATGAAAAATTTTCCAGATAACTGAATCTAGCCTCTTCAAACACAACACTATTTTGGATGGAAACCCTTTGAAAATACATTAGAAACTTCCATGCTTTAGTAGGGACACACAAGATACACGTTATCCTTTTCTTGACCTCTGGGTCATCCTGATGCATCCAACAATGGTCATATTTTAATACTGTATGGAATTCACACTCAGCAGAAAACAAATGACACACCCAAATGGGGTAATTGGGGATAATTAAGTTAAGTGAATCATTACAAAGGTGTGGGCGGACTGTGGGGGTGAGAGAGGGAGCCTAGAACCTAGATTGCATAACTGTAGGAAAGGGCTGCCTGACAGGAGCTGTTGTCTTTGGCCATCCTGTGGGAAGGGGGTCGGGGGAATTAACACCACCTTATTCTCCTCCTGCCCTCTGATCTGCTGAGCCAACCAGTAGTCAGAGGGAAAGGGGCTTATTAAAGGTGTCCATACAGCCACCACCGTAGCACAGAGTGAGAAGGGTGAGAGGGGGTCCTGAGTGGCAAATGAAAAACGATCAAAACTCCCTTTGATCTTTGCTAGCACGTCTGCCTCTAACAGGCTTTCCTGCCATTAATTTCAATAGCTCATGAACAATCTCCCTGCTTGCATGTACTGTTGCCCCTTATGACACCATCCTTTTTCACCCCAGCAGCCGAAGTGATTTTCGAAAAAGCTTGTAAACCAGATAATGAGACCCCTTCTCAGCTACTTAAAACTGGCCAGTTGTTTCTCATTGACCTTATGTAAAATCCAGACTCTCCCATAATTATAAGGATGTACTTGAGCAGCCCAGTCTCTTCTCTTGGCTTGATGAGGTGCTATTCCCTTCCTTGCCTGTTACAAGCTGGTGAAGGCTGCAGTCACCATCTATTCCTAGCTCATTATTGCTTCAGGAACTTGACACTCTGTTTTCTCTGCCTGAAATTTTCCTGGTGGTCTCATAGCTGGTGGTTTTCTTTTTCATTTTATTCTCCCTTTTCCTCCTTCTCCTTCTCTTCCTCCATATTTATTATTTATTATTATATTAAGAGCAATTCACTTTTTTTGAGATGTAACATCAGACACTAAAGCACCCAAGTTTTATGTACATAGGATGTTTTGCTGTCCAGGCCTGCACTGACCTCTCTGAACCTGGAGCATGGGTACAAACGGAGTCCTTAGATGTTCCTGCTGTGGACCAGTACAGATGGCCTTGGGTTTAGACTGATGTTCAAACTTAAAAGCCCCAGTTGTGTTTATGGATGTCAAAGACAGTGTGATGTGTATGTCACAAGAGACAGGTCTGTGAGGTTCCTGACCCCCTCAGCTACAGAAAAACTGCAAACTTTGGGGTCTCTTTAGCTTTATAAGTAGCTAGTCACATATTCCCTCTGGTAGATTATGAGGGGCTCTGCCCAGATCCTCATCTGTTTTCCCCCTTCCCCATGTGCCCCAGAGGTTTTGGCTGCTGATGGTTTACAGATTTACAGCTGAGTCTCTTTTGGGAGTCACCCCAATATAGGAAATATCTGAAGGACCATCCCTTCCCCCTTCCCAGGAGATCAGCTGAATCCTCTTTTGCAAATAAATCTCAATTCACTTTCTCCCTTACCCAATCCCTTTGCCTTCGCTCCTTCATAGGTGTGGATCCCTAGAATTATCTTCCAGAAACTTTCTGCATGGAGATCTCTTTCTCAGAGTCTGCTTCCCTGACCCACTCAGGGACCCTCAGGGGTTTGTGAGTAGCGCCCCTTCTCTGCCGCAGCTGTAGCTCATCAATACCGGTTCCTCAGTTCTCAATAGTCTCAGTAATGAGTTACAGGTGTTTGGAATGGCAGACGCTCTTCTGCTGGATTCTCATTCATCTTGGACCCTGTACAGTCATTCTTCTAATGATTCCCTGAGGTAATGTTGACCAAGGGTCAAATCCTCTATTGTTCCTGAGACTAGAGGATGACCACAGAATCAGTTGTTATCCATTTTGTTCCAAGGTATGTGTATGTATGGTATTTATATGTATGTGGATGTCTATGCGTCTGTTGTATATGTGGCACGCACTACGTCTATATCTCGTGCACGTATATGTGTAAATTGCATATATGGGTGTGTGTGTATCAAGCTAGAAAACCGTTAAAGAAAATATATTCTAACTTCATACTCTAACAAAATAGGAAGACCAGGTTCATGTTTAGAATTTCAGAGTCTGGAGTTTTATGCTAGAACATGGCAGCATAAGGAGACTCAGTCATTGCCCCAAGACCAGAGGCCTCCATAATTTTCCTCTATCTTCAACTCTCACACCCTAAGGGGTCTCCACTCCCTCCACCTCCAAAAGCCCTCCAACAGCTCCTTAGGCTGAGAGGTGCACCCATCTATGCAGTGGCTTATACCTCTGGATAGATTCTCTAGGCAGGCTTGGCCCATTTGGGCAGGGCAGTGGAGATTCCAGGACCATAGTGTAGAAGAGAGGGTACAGTGCAGAAAAATGGGTGTGTCCTTGTCCCCTAATCTTCCCTTCCTCTACCAGCTGTGGGGAGGGCCAGGGCGTTGAGAAAATCAGAGCCAGCCAATGGTGGCGGGCCTTCACTCTTGCAGGCCCCCTTCTGTGTGTTTCTCTCTTATTCCAGTATTTCTTCATCATTTTTACTTCTCCGAAGTTAGAGTATTCATTTATTGTTCATTATCAATTTTCCCTACTAAAATTGATATTGCGGGAAAGCAAAAATCTCATCTCTGCTATTTATCATTATATCCCCTGGGCCTAGGCTGGTGCCTGGAACATGAATGATAAAACAGACACAAGGGCTTATGAAAAATGCCCATTAACTGACTACCACAGACATAGAGAACGAGGGCCAGAGGGATGAATTGTAGTTCGGGAGAGTGGTGGTAACCCTTTTCACTTGTTTTCTGTTTGTTGTTGTTGTTGTTGTTGTTGTTGTTGTTGTCTAGAGGCTTGGGAAGGTAGGGTGACTAACCTATCTCTGGAACTTTCCTGGTTATAACAGTACGTTTCTGTATTTTGATAACCCCGTAGTTCTGGGTAAATGGACACCATTGGTTGGTCACTACAACAGGCATGGTCAGGAATCTGATTTAGGAAGAGTTGAAAATTTCTGATAGTTGAAGGACTAACTCTGTCTTCTTAGCACCTACTTACTGTAATTAAGAAAAAGAATATTTCTCAGAATTTAGTGAGGCTGAAAGATTTATATATATACTGTGTTCTGCATATATTGAAATTGGATTTAACATCATGTGATGAAAGGCAACTGTTTTCAAAGGTATGTCACACTGATGTTAAAAATGTGTCTTGATAAATAGTTAGTAATCGAGGTGGCATCTCATTTCCAGCAGCTTTCCCTTCATTACATTCTGAATGATGCATGGCTTACTGTTTTTCCACCATTTATTTGAAGGTTTTATGAAAATGCATAAATTGTTGACAGTTTTGGCACTACTAATGATGAAAACTTATTGTCCATTATGCCAAATTAAAGAGAAAAGGAATTACAGTGTCTGAGGAAGGTCTGGCAGCAGCAATAGCAGCACAGAACCCAATGCAGCCATGAATTCCACCTAAAGGAGCAGAGCTCTGGGAAGTCTGCATTTAAAGTGCTGTGCTAGAAGAGTGCCCAAGTCCAGTAGCAACTTCCTGCTTAGGGTGAACATTTAGCTGCTGGGATGCCCCTCCCAGTGGGTTACTGGTTAGAATTGCTTTCCATGGAGGGTTACCGGGACCTGAGTGAGAATTGCTAAACTTAGCGAGGAGGTTAATTTTTCTCTCATAAGATGAAGTCAGAAGGTAGCCATTGTAGGACTGCAGCTCCTCTGTGCCATCAGGGACCAGTTTCTTATCTTTCTGTCTAATCATTCTTACCATGTGGTTTTTGTCCTCATGCTTTTTTCGTGGTACCAAGATGATTGCTTCACCAACTACATTTGTATATATTCTAGTTGGGGAAGAGGGAAAGGATGAAAGGGAAAAATTGAGTGCTGGATGAGATAAAAGAGTTTTTTCAGAGGGATTATCTATAGTTCTTATTCTATATTATTGGCTAGGACTGTATCACATGGCCATTCATCCATCTCATTGGCTAGGATTGTGTCACATGGACACCTACATATCTCATGGGCTAGAACTGTATCACATGGTCCCCTGTGACTGCAAGAGATTTGAGCAAGTAGTTTGTTTGTTTTGTTTTTTAAGCTCATCACTGCTTCCCAGTCTCTCTCTATCTTAAGTAAAGTTCTGTTAGTGGGGAAAGAGATATAGGACAGGCAGCAGTGTCTGGCACAAGATGAGAACCTCTCTAACCTGCAAGTAGGTTAGAAATCTATGTCTGATTAGGGAGTATGCTTAAATGGAGGGCATGTACACAATGTCCCTTGGTGAGATAAAATGCCAAATGAATGGGAATAGGCTGTTGGGAGATTTCATGAAACTCTGTGAAGATTTAATTTGTAATTTGAGTGCAATGTAAGGGAAAGTAATCCAAAGTTTATTCAGAAGAAATGAGTTAGAAATACTTTATAATTAAATTAATCTAGCACATGGTTCATGCAGTAGCTAAAATTGTTCCTAGCACCCAGCTATTGATACGTGAAATAATGATAACCTATTAATTTTGCCCTTCAGATGATCATATTTTCAGTGATGGCATAGAACTAATAATTGAAAAGTTAAATAATAACCAACTAAACAACTTCTCAATAAGAGAACTGACGATCACTGGACTAGAATGGTCATGAAAGGCTTCATGGAGAAGGGGAGGCATACCTGAAACCTTGGATGGATTGGATTTGGGCAGCTAAAGAAGATGGTGTGGTATGCACAAGGTCAATGAAGTCTTGGCCTGAGATGACTTGCTTTGGTTGAGGAATTATGAGGAAGCCAGCTTGAAGGTAAGGTGTTCAGAGATTGCTAGTTGCCTACATATTACTATCCTTTCTCTTTTTCTTCATAGGAAACCTCAACTTTATTGGAAATAGTAATAAGTTGATTTATGAAACTATATTTCTCAGCATCTTTGTAACAAAAATGGCCAGTGAGATATAAGCATAAGCTTTGGGGTGGGATTGGAATTCTAGGACAGATCTTTGAAAGGGCCTGATGCAGTCATAAACATGAACTTTTTTTTGTCCTTCTCTTTTTCTTCTTTTCTGCTTCTTGATGTGATGGCTGGAGTTGCAATGGCCATCTTATGACCATTTTGAAATTGGAAACTATAAGGTAAAGATCACAGAACTAACAGACAGACAGTGCCTGGGTCCCTGCTGACCATGGAGCTACCATACCAATTCTGATTTTTTTTTTTAGGAGATTGAGAAAATAAAGTTTTCATTAGGTCATTGTTATATGAGAGCCCTGTTATATGCAGAGATTGAAACACAAATATAGGTTAAGAAATTGGCTTAAAAAAAGGGTTAGGTCAATTTATGAATAAAGTAATAGACATCACAAGCTTTTGAGTATCATCTATTTGCAGGACCCTGAGCTATATAATATATATATGAACAATCTGAAGTAGCTCCTTCTCTTTTCTTTCCATTTATGTCTTTAGCTATTGCCAGAGATGATAAAATTGTCATTGTACAGTGTCTCCAGTGAGAGGATCTTTTTGATAACCTGTAGCTCTTAGTTATGATATTTCTAAGCCTGCACATGAACTTGGGGTAGGCAGCTGTACCCCTGCTATTCCCTGATGCCAATTACAAACACGCCAGAATATTTCAATGGTCCTCTACTCAAGGGTTCAGACAATATGTTAAAAAAAACACACATAGTGGGCATGAAGGGTATTTAAAGTGAGTGTTGGGCCCTAATCCTCAAATCTGCCTGCCTAACCACTTTGCCAAAAACAGAGAAGCACGACCTAATTGCTTTAAAGGGTCCAGTGTGGATGTTCTTTAGGCCTCTCAAGCACCTTCCAGGAGTATTCTCTGTCCTTCCTAATGATCTTTCTTTCTTCTTAGGTTAGTTGGATCCTCCGTAAAGCAGATGCTGAGTCTGAGTTAGGAGCATAAAAAATTGGGGGAGGGAGTCAAGGTAGGGAGGTATATCTTCGAAAGATGAAGGGGGAAAGAAGAGCAAGATTGTTCTGGGACAACTTCAGGCTGTGATGCAGATATGACCAATCTCAGCCAACCCAACAGAAGCTTTGAGACAAAGATACCCATTAGAAGAGTCTTACTCTGGAAGAAATGGTCAGATTCTCTTGTTAGTCGCTGACTTTAGATGCCTAATAAGACTGTGGCCTCAGCAAAAAAGCTGAGACAAATTCTGAAGGAGCTAACAGCTGGAGTCCATCAGCTAACTGTTCCTCTAGCAGCTGGACAGCAATTCTTAAAAGGAGATTTTAGCAGCACCTCCATGGCTGTCACAGCCTCCACATCCCTCCATATTTCACACCCCCTTTCTCCTCAGAGTCCCTTAAGACTTCTGGACTATCTACCCTCCCTTCAGAAACTATCAATTTCCAAATTCTCTCTTGCACCTGACAACATTTATTGGCTTGAATATCAACTTATGCTGAGGCATTTCTCCTCTGCAGTTTCTGCTGCCATGTGGTACAGGCAGTGAAGCACTATTTTAGGGTCTCCTAATTTGAGGGCTGGGAAGGAGAGAGTGAGTATTAATCTTCTGGGGGGGGCACAAAGAGAACTTGCACACTGGCTGCTGCTTTTCTAGGCTGAAATGTTTAAACGCAAGAAAACCTCATAGCTCAAAGATGACTCCTCTTCACAGATCCTCTATTCCACATAGTCTTAACACTGTTTCCTAAGAACTGTCACCCAGGCTGTGTTATGCTAAAACGCATCTGTTTTCTTCCCAAAGCACCCTGTGTTCTTGGACGCAAAGGGAGCTGGGCTTAGCTCACTGAATTCCACGTGACCTTCCTTGAAGAGGAAGAAGCCTCGCTCAAGTCCATGCTGGCATTCCAGAGTGACCTGATTTCACCTTCGTGGTCACCTTGCTATATATTACACTCTCATTTAACATGCTAGGCAACCAAGCTGCCATGTGCTGAGGTGCTGAAACAGAGGGAACCAGGAAATGGACATGGACCCTCCTGGCAAGCACAGCACATGCACTTTGTGATGGTCAATTCTCAGTAGGAGAGTTCAGACTTTATGGAGCTGTCCTTTCATTTGTTCAGCACGTGGTTATTACACTACTCTAAGCCACTGGTCCCTGCTTGCAGGCCAGCATGTGTTTTAGTGGACCCCGACACTAGTTTAATTTATCAAATGACCAACATGGACCAAGCACTGCCAGAAGCAGGCTGAGCCATTCTCCTCATAGCACCCTATGAAGAAGGAAGAGCTATTTTAAGTTTGCATTTTGCTGCTGACAAAGCTGCGATTTAGCTAAGTGAATCAATTTGCTCAAGGTCACATAGCAGGTAAGTGGCAAAGGGATTTAATCTCAGGCGTCTGACCCAGGGCTCCTGTACTCAATTGCTAAGGTATGACTGCTCCCCAGGAGTGAAGAGGCGCAGAAGGTTTTTATAGCAAAGCATGACCAGTTGAAAGTCACCTGTAGGAGGTAGTGCAGAATAATGTGCTGCTGGGCAGGTTGCCACTAAATGCAACAGAAGGGACAGTGTGCTGGGTTCACAACTAGCTGCTGATGCCAGTCCCTAAGGCAGACAATGCCGAGTCCAAGATAGTCATGAGAGATGCAGCTGGAATGATCAAGGGGTTTCCCCGAGACCAATTTTACAAAATAATGTTCAGTTTAAAAAATAAAGTCTGCATCAGAATATTATTCCAACACGTTAGATCATGGACAATGTGAATGCAGAACTATTCTTTCAAATTCAGAAGACGGGAAACAGGTGGCCCTCTTGTTCTAGAAGGAAAAAAAGAGATGTGTTGTTTCCCACAGCTCTTGTGTGTGAGTGCTGGGTGCTTTCTGTGCCTTCCCTCAAGCCATTTCTGAGGGAAGCTGTGGTTTTTAAAGTTTTTATAGATACATGTGTAGCTTTTCTTAAGATGACATTTTACGTGAAAAGTGGATCATAAGACAACTCCAAGAGGAGCTGCAGTGGAGGGGAGGGTCATCCAGCTTATGCTCTCTGAGGCAGGACTGAAACCCAGGGCAAATTCAGCATCCATGTCTGCGTGCAAGCAGAGTTTCTTAATCTTGGGATACAATAACATTTTTGGGGCAGCAGGCAGCATGAGAAACTTTAGAGGTCATCAAACAATGAGATAGTAATAGACATGGAAACATGAAGGTTAAGAAGAGGGCAGTGTCCAAGAGCCTGTGCTTGCAACACTGAGAGAAGGGCTTGTGAAGATGCTGCCCTGGCATGGCCAGCCTGGTAGATGGACTTGAGAGGAGAGATAGCAGTGAGGTAATAGATTTAGACACACACATCTGCTTCCTTGGCATGTTTGGGTGGGAATGAGAGGGAAAGTCCCTGTTATCAATTCAACCTGAAATTGTGCAATGCTGGTGATTTGTGGGGTAGGATGTTACAGTCCAAACATATGGTCTTAGATACGCTGTATATTCATATCCAGTTATAAATTAGGACATAGCTAGGGGTAAGGTTTCCATCCAATTATAAGATTTGTGATGCTTATTTTTAACGTTTTGAGTTGGAACTCAGAGAAATACAAACCACATTTAGGCTGACTTTCATTTTTAGAATAAGACAGTAGCTTTCAAACAATTTTTGCAGTTGCTTCCAAATATTTTTTAGCAGCCAAAGTCTGTTTTCAAATTTCATCTTACTTGGGATTCTGTGATAATGAATAGTCAATGCAGTATTTCATCAGCATAAATTCATTTGGTAAGTCCAAATGTGTAACATCTACTTCATATAAAGTTTATTGGGGAGAAAAATGGGTCCGTTTTGATGCTCTGTAATATTTAAATTTGGAACTTAATGCCACAGTCTTTTATCATTTTCAGTATCCAATTTGTTCCAGATGTTTTTTCCTTGTTACCACAGATTTGAGGAAACAGTGGTTTACACAGATAAGAGGTGGTAAAGGCTAAGTGTTTTAAAGTACTTGCTATTTATTCTAAGAATACTCTTTAATTAACCAAAGGTAGCAGAAGATATTTTATCCTGTTTTCTTTCAAAATGTTTTATTGGCATGAGTCAGTACATTCATTGTTTCCCATAAACTAATTTTTTAAAATTAAAGTTTCAAAACAGATTCTTTGGTACATCATGGTTGTGGTACCCAGTGCTGTTTCCTTCTTCTGAATGGCTTCCCTGTCTCAAATGGCACCTGTTGCTGGACAGTTCCACAATCTTCTGGGACAACCTGTATGCCTCTAGAGAGCCATTGTTTTACTTGTTTTTAGTCTATGTTCCATGTAACCCAAGAATTTGATCTGGATTTTATTTTAAAATATGCTACCAATTTCCAAATTGTCATATTAAAAAGTATATACATTTGATTACATTGGAGGCATATGATGCACTGACTGTACTGTCTACCAACCCAACAGACTGCATAAAGCATCTTCTGTCACCTTTGGTTCATGGAAAGTACACTGAGATTAACTGAGGGACTTAACCCTATGTAACTGATTGTCTTTGCAATATCAATTTTACATTTTTTTCATAAAAATGGGACCCACAACAAGATATTCATCTAGAAGACATTTCTCAGATTTCTTTGTAATAAGCAGTGACCACATGATCTAGTCTTAGTCAATGAGATATAAACAGAGTGCTATATGGCACTTCATGGGCATACCTTATAGAATATTCAGGTCTAGGGTATTCTCTTTTTTGGTCCTTCCACCCTTTCCCCTTCCTTTGTCCTGGAATGTGAATGTAAAGCCTGGAGTTCCAGCAGCCACCTTAGATCCTGAGGTAATCTTGAGGATGGCAGCTTAAGGCCAATAGTGCAGAATGAGGGAAGAAACCAGAGTCCTTGATTAGTGTGGAACCATCATTTGTCTCTGGAGTCCTACCTCTGAACTTCTTTCACTTTTGCTTGTTTAAGCTATGCTTATGTATAGCCAAACCTAATTCTGACTGATATCAGAAAAACCTCAGCCTAGAAGGAACTGTGTATCTTTAGGTTGATGGATATACTGGGTTATATCCTTTTGATTGCATGTAATAGACACCTAAGTCATGATGGATTAAGCAATAAAGTATTTAATGATTTTTTACAATAGAAAGTCAGAAGGTAGGCATTTCCAAAGTTGGTTCAGCAGCTTGGCTATCTCATCATGGACCCAGGATCTTGCCATTCTTCTCTTTCTCTAACCTCTTCATTTAGGAAGTGTCTCCCTTCATAGTCTAAAAATATCTACACACATCACACCCAAGGAAAGGAGCAAAACAGCTAGTCAATCTTTGAGCATCCCTATCTTCTTTTTTAAATCAAGGAATACACATCACATTTTTAATATCTCAGACTTCTCCTTGTTAGCCAAACCTGGAAATCTTGCCCGTCATTAGACCACTCACTAACAAAGAAATAAGTTACCATGGTTGACTTAAAAGCAAATGCAAGTTATCCATTGAGATTGTACACTTTGCAAACTAAACAGAATTGTAATTCTATAAACTAAGGGAAAAAGAATAAATGACTACTGGCTAGGTAACATAGTATTTAAAAAATAGCATTAAAACTGGCAGATCAGAAAAGAGCAGTAACCCTAAATGGAATCCACCAGTATGCAGGGCCTCCTGGGACTTGCCTCTGACCACAGTGAGGTGAGTTGACTTTTAGGCTGGCCCAGGGCAAGCCGAGCACAGTAGCAGGGAAATATTGTAGGGAAAAAGGACGTCCCTACACACCAAAGTTTTTTCTTCTGGAGGATGGTGAAGCAGCAGTTGATTTCTGCTCTGCAAAGTCCATGTCCACCAGCCTCATTAACCTGATGCTACTAAAAAATGAGGTTGACTGCATTAACAAAATGTCCACATAAAAGACTAAAATATTTAATAGTTTTTTCCTAAAATACATATTATTTCACCTTCTTAGATGCAGTCTATGAAGTATTGTAAAGGTTTTTTGTTTTGGCAGATTAGGGTCATCTTTAAGAATATGAATCTTTGAACAGATTTACTGAGATAGAATTTACATACCATAAAGTTCATCTCAATTAGATGATTTTTAGTAGAGTTGTGTAACCATCACCACTATGTGATGAAAATTTTCATCACCCTAAAAAGAAACCCTGTACTTTTTAGTAGTCACTCTCCATTACTGCTCTCCTGCACTCTTCCACCTACTCACCCCCACCCCTCAATCCTAGGCAGCCACTAACCTGTTATTTGTCTCTGTGAATTTGACTAATCCTGGATGTTTCATATAAAGGAGAGTCACAGAATAAGTGGCCTTTTGTGTGTGACTTCATTTATTTAGCAGAATGTTTTTGGAATTTGTCTATATTGTAGCATGTATTAATACTTAATTTTTATTGCCAAGTAATATTCCATTCAATGGACATGCCACATTTTATTTATTCATTTATTCTTTGATGGACATTTGGATCATTTTTACTTTTTGGCTATTATGCATAATGTTGCTGTAAACATTGCGTGTGTGGTTTTGTGTGGACAAAATTTTTAAGAGCATCTATTTTATAGTGTCTTCTAGGAGAGGGTAATGTTAAATATAGTAGGCATAAATGCTTATGAATGTAAGATATAGTATCATTTCTTTCTCATATTGCTTATTTCTGTAGCAGTAGTGATACTGTCAAGAGCCCTTGGAAAGTGTTCAGAGGTAGAATTCCAGTGAAAGAAAGAGGGACAGCAAGGAGTGTGTGTATGTCTCTGTGTTTATGCATAAACATATGCATAGCTTGCTTTAAGCCATAGTATCATTTACTAACCAGTCTTTTCCCATTGACTTTGTTGGTTGACATAGTATCAACTCAGTTTCCCCAACAGCGATTGAACCCTGACAATGTATGAGACATTTTCACACTTCTATACTTTGGCTGTGTCTACTAAAGCTTTCTTTTATGTCTACCAGCTTATCTGGCAGCTGCCCCCTGCTTAGTAAATGCATACTTGGTTGGGTGAAGTGTGGGTGTGTGCAGAATAATTCCAAAATGTTTTTATAAAGTGTTTAGTCTTTTTATAAATCAGAGAACATTTTTTTTCTTTTTCTTTTTTGTAGTTTTGGATACATTTGTGTATATGGATGGAGAATAGTAATTACCTCTGTTTTCTAGACAAGTGATTTTTCAGTCTGGATGCACATTAAAATCTTAAGGAAGAGCTTTTAAAAATGTACTGGACCCACTGATACAGATGCTGATATAATTGGTCTGGGGTGAGACAGAGGCATTAGTTTTATTAAAATATCTCCAGTTAATTCTATGATATCTCCTGACTTAAGAACCACTTAAGCCAGACAGTGTGATGCAATGGGCACTTTTCATGCCTTGTCTCAAATCTTTGCCATAATCTGTATGGTAGATGTCAATATATCCTATTACAGATTAAAAACATTTCTTGAGCACTTACTATGTGCAAGCACTTTTAAACATTTGCATCAATCAAGTCATTTAATGATTACAATGGCTCTTTGAAGTAGGTGCTATTTTCATCTGCATTTTATACATGAAGAAGCTGAGTCTTGCAATATTTAAGCAACTTGCTCAATATTGTGTAACTAATAAATGGAAGAGGAGGAAGAGTTAGAATTAGAATTCATAGTCTTAACCCTCATGCTCTATTGCAGAGGCAGAAATAACATGTAAAGATTTATTCTATGAAAATAAATTATTCGCAAGGCTAGTTTGGAAACCAGGCTTCTGACTTTAAATAATAGATGTTCTGCTATTACTACTAGTTGTAATAATAATAATAACAATAAAGTTTTCATTGGTAACATTTCACTAGCATTTATTGAGTCCTTACCTAGTCCAGACACTGTGCAAGTAACCTTATTTCATTTAATTTTTGTGCCAATATGCTGAGGTCTCTCTTGTCATCTCTACTGTTTTCTTCAGATCAGATAATTGAAGCTTACAAGGATCAGTGATGGTGCCTGAAGTTCTTGGTAGAGCTAGAATTCAAACCCAGGTCTGGCTGACTACTAACCCCCACAATTTCCATGGTATTCTGTGTATGTAAACACGAACATAAACACTGAAGAATTGTAGAATTGTGATTTTTTTTTTAGCCCTTTTAGTGATCTGTTTATAGGGGCAATCAAATTCTAAAAAAACAAAAACAAAAACAAAAAACAAACATTTTTAAAAAAATGTGTCACCCCCAATTTTTTTTCTTATTTGAATAAGTGGTTCTGGAAAGTATTGGACATATGTGGAAAAACAGATAAAGGGTATTTCGAGGAAACATGGAAAAAGTTATAAAGATTTAGTCTGAGCTTCTGGGGGGCGAGGATAAGTTTCCTTCATGTGTATATATGCAGCATGGACAAATCTTGGGTGTGTATTGTAGAGGTTGGAGAACCCCTAGGAGGGAGGAGGCAAAGTGGAAGAGGAGGAGGGAAAGTTGGTTTGGCCAGAAAAATGAGGAAAAACTGAAAAATGTTATCTGGAACCACAAATCTGACCCAATTTGCACAAATGATACCTATTTCTGGTGTGGGGAGGACTGATAGGCAGTTAACGTAGGGAAAGGCAATGTGGCATCTTAGGATGAGGGTACAAAATCAGTTTCATGTCTTGGAAAGAGGCAGAAAATAGGTCTTTAAGAGTTGCAAAAATGAGAGGAACACAGGGACGGGTGGCTTTGGTTCATAGCTCATGATGATGAAAATTTCAAATATGTCTGAAGGGGAAGTGGGAGTCATACCTTTGATATTTCAGAAACAAGAGGAACTGAGGAGAAGTGGTGAAACTAAATATTCACAAGCACTTTTTGACAACATTTTAGACAAGAGGCATGCTAAAAAGGCTACAGAGCACATAGGTCGAACTGACAAACTGGAACAGACATCGGGAAATCGTGTCATTAACTCCATTGCCTGCAATACGACCACAGCCTTTTGCTATTGAAGACGAGTTAGGCCTTGTATGGCAGGTAATTCTTGTCAAAGGGTCCAGACAACTCTCAGCTTTCAGTGGGTTACTTGGAACCATGTGGTATTCCTGACCACTTCTGAGTTTGGGCATTTTTGGCAACAGTGTTGAATTCCATAGACTTTCATCCAGAGGTGATGAATTTATTGAACAAATGTGTTCTATCTAGAGAACAGGTCAGTTCACAGTCTGTCTTGCACAGCCTCTGAAAGCCAGTGTTGTTACTTTTCCCTGGGTGCGTGAGTGTGTGTGCGTGTGTGGGCACACAAGTGTGAAGTTTTCAGGGAGGTGGTGGCAGGGAAAAGGGGAAGGTCAATATTTATGAGTGGGTTTCTAAGATTTTATTTTATTTTCATTTCATTTCCATGATCAACAAATATGCCTTCTGGTGTCTAAGGCCCCCTGATTTTGCATTTATAAGTGACTAGAAACAAAACCTTATTATAGGAAATTAGATTCTCTTGCTTTAGCTTATTTTTCATTTTTGACTTCATAAAAATGGAAAGAAATTCTATTACCAGAGAGAAGGCTTTCACTTAGAATGTTATTAAAACAAATACCCCAAATGCCTATGCTATAAACTGGATTCTTTCTGTAACATTGCAAATATATCCACCACATTGCCTGAGTTTTCTGCACACCTTTCTCTAGCCCCAGCCCATATAATACATGCATTTTCCCATCTCTCCAGGCTGCAGGTTCGTTCTTGAGTTCTTCCATCTTTTAATTCCTTCTTGTCAGAATGAGGAGCTTCTTCTCTTTACACATGACTAAACTTAGCCGGGAACTTGCTCATGTTTCACTGGGGGCAATCTCATACTGGGCCATCAGTTCTAATTATTTAAACCACATGACTAATCTATGGAAAATCCCCAGATTTTAGCCATTTCCAGACATTCTGGCATCTTTGCAACAAAGTTGTAATTTTTCCAGAAGGCTGAGTTTGTTCTTTTTGTTGTCGTTATTTTACGCCATTCACAGATCCCGTCCTTACGAATTCTGTTGCCTCTGCCAAAGAGATGACCTATTTTTCCAGTGTCTGGTGTGAGCTGGGATATTGGTGTTGCCTGAGTGTTGACTGTCAAGCAGCGCGTTTATCGAACACCCACTGTGTGCTTAATAGTGACACTGGCAGCTGCAAGCAAGCTGGAAAGAAAGCAGTGACACTGTATTTGCCCTCAAGGAGCTCGCCCCTTAATGGGGAAATGGGGTGAAAGACAAACATTGATGAAAACAATTTAAAAAAAGAGGAAAGAATCAAATAGCAATGATTTAAAGTGCTCCAACTTTGGCTGGCTGCCCCATGATGGGACTCCCCCCACTCTGCCCACGCCTTCCCCAAGAAACGGAGCCTGAGCTAGAGAGCAGGGAGGAGCAGGGTGAGGAGCCACATCTTACGGCGTGCTCTCCAAACTTCAATTATTCAGGGGCCTTTGCAATTCCTGCCATATCTATGTTTGTATAATTTTCAAACATTTTACTCACTCTTTCCAAAAGCAACATTCATTATTTAAATAGATATTGAAAAATGAAAGAGAAATTAATGTCAATATCATTACCATAGACATTAATAGATAATTATAAAGGCACGAATGTCTTTGTATCCATTGTAAAAATGCAAAGAAAACAAGATCATCTTGACACCTTTTAGTTAGCAATTGCTGCCCCTGGAAGCCCTGAGCTTGAGACTGGTTGTCTTGTTCCAACAGGAGGTTGACAACTGTGAGAGAGGCATTCTAGATACACCAGCATTGAGCTGAGACTGCTTTCTCTGATGTAATACGGGCTTGAATGCGGAGCAAAAGGGAAACGATGCCTCCAATGTGCTCTCTGTGATGTTGTGTCATTTCTCCATAGTCGCCTGTACAATCTAAAGGGACTGACGTCTGGCTTGGGAGGAGCCCTGCTCTGGAAAGCCCCACCCCTTCCCCTAGGAAAGATCACTCTGGGGAACCAGTCACAGTTAGGAGGTTGTTGCCACTGAGGGCTGCTAGGTATACTGTCCAAAGAGGTTCAGTTGTGGTTTAGGCAAAATGATTGCCAGGACATTAATTCTTTGTGTGGAGCCAGGCTTTTGGGGTGACAGAGCAATTTAGGAGTCAAACTCTGCTGTGGTCTTCACCAACAGATCTCTCCGTAGGTACAGAAGCTCACCTGTGGGCAGCGTGGAGGAGGATCCAACCTTGAGAGAGGAAGGTAGACATTATGGGCTGTACAGGTATTAAGAATTTGCTTCGAACATATCTGATCTGGGGACCACACCAGCTCACCACCTTTGAGTTTCCTGCCCATGCACAGGTGGGCTTCTGCCCATCTGCCTAGCCCTTCACTTTCATGTTTCCTGTTCTGCCTATAATTTAGGCTTCATCTCTGGATGCCACCTTTTTGGCTATCTCCTGTCTCCTTTCTGTGCTGCGCACATAACCCATGTGACTATGAGGTTGTTAAGATTATTGTGAATAAAAAATGTTAAAGGAAGCTGAATGAAACACATTTGCAACATTGAGAGGAAGGTGTTGGAAGATTGCTTCCTTCAGGGGCTGGTCTCACCTCTAAACAAGTAGTATTGACTTCCCCAAACCAACCCCTAAGCTACCATAGTTCCCTATGGCTATTTCTGTCCCCATGGCCACAGCTTGTCTACTATACAAGGGCAGTCCAACACCCAGATCCAATCAGCGGCAAGATAGACAAAGGGAGGAACGTGGGAGCCCAGCAGCTGAGGGGCACCTCTGCATACCTGAACTGGGATTGTGAGTTATTTCGAGCCTTACTAAATGATAGGATTGTGATATCTTTCATCCCAGATATCTTGGGTGGGACAGGAAGCCTTCTGTAAAGGCCTGGCTTGAGTGTCTGTGGGCAGCATGGTCAAAGTTCATTGCTAAGGCACATAGGGGTATGCATCCTTCCATGCATGCTCTCCCTTCACTCTGCCCTGCTGTGTCCTGGGTTACTTTATATGCCCACTTCGTTCTCTGATCACATTGTGCCACACTGATGGACTTCAGT
Organism: Eonycteris spelaea; assembly: GCA_003508835.1. NCBI lineage: Eukaryota > Metazoa > Chordata > Mammalia > Chiroptera > Pteropodidae > Eonycteris > Eonycteris spelaea. Next base: position 4,323,978 of record PUFA01000079.1, on the reverse strand, counting down.
CTGTTCCTGTCTCTAGGCTGTAGAGATCTTGGAAGCCGTGTTCATGACTTAATTGTCTTTACATCCCCACATTTTACTATGGTGTTTAGCACAATGCAGACATAGCAATTAGCATTTTTGTTTGGTAATATCAGAAACTTTTTAAGCTAGTTTCAGCAGAAGATATATGAATGAAATTATATTAGTTCAAGTTTCATAGAAGCTATGGGAGGGCCAGCATTAGGGTTGGAGACCACTCACTCTAGAGCAATGCCCAAACACCCCATTCACATGAGGCTGGGCAGCAAAGACCCCCTTCTTCCACCATTGGGCACAAACATCTTGGATCCTAGACTGAGGTAGGTGCTTGGACAAGGGCCTCTGCCGTTGTCATTTATCAGAATGTGTCCTCCACCACTGCTGGCTGGAAAAGCATTCTGCTGGTTCAGCCTTCTTAGCCTCTCTTTACATGGACATCACTTGTGAGTACATCTAACTGCTGAAGTCCAAGGCTAAGAAAGACATGTGTCTCTAGTTTCCACTGTGAGGAGGCAGGGCTCATAATGAAGCACATTCATAAGATAATTAAGTGTCCATATATAGGAAGTCTGTTTAAATGATGATGGAGGCCACGGAGCCTGATAAATATTAAATGATAAATACATGTTGAAGGAATGAAATAAAAGGCTTCATTCTTTTTCCCAAAATTCTTTCAAATGGACCCAAATCTTCATTTTATATTCATGCTAGTTTGGGAGGAGAATCTACATATTGGGAGATTCCTGGAGCTTCTGGAGTAGCTGAAAATTTGAAAGCATCTGCTGGGTAGTTAAGGGTAGAGTGATCAGAAGGACAATTCAATTTTCATGTGGTAATCAACAGATATTTGTCAAGCACTCACTATGTGCCAGGGTTAGCTTTGGCTGGGTTTTCATCAGCCTGTTTAAAGTGAGCCCCACACTGATGATTTTCCACACCATAAACGAACAAATGTGAAAACCCAAGGGAAATTACAAGGGGTTGTCATCTGCATCACATTGTGATGTGGACCTTGTCCCCTGGTTATAGGACAAGTCAACTGGAAAATTACTCCAGGCTGACCTGTCTTAGGAAATGTTCTAATTTGCATCAGTTCTGGAAAAAGCCACTTTTGCAACCTGTCTCTTTGTGGCAGTATTGGAGTGCTTATATCACATCCACAGAATTAAGTCTTTTATTTTTAGGCATCAATTTCTGCAAGAGGTGTTTTTGCCTCTGTGAGCTTACCCAGTTTTGCCCAAGTAGAATATCAAACAAAGCAGTCATCTCTGATACCTCAAGTCTAGAAAGTTGTATGTAACAATGTCTGTGGGACTCTGTAACTCTGAGGTTTGTGCCATTGACAAAGGAATTTGTTGAGAGTGATTGAAAGCAGGTTCTGAAATGAGAATTTACCAGTTATAAAGTGTGGTAGGGGAGGGAAAAGGTACAAATAACCCAGTGTCTTCCTTTAGTCTATAATATCCCTCCTCTATCCCCTCTTATTAAAATGTAATATCCCAACATGAAGACAAAATAAAACTATAATTGCCATGAACCTCAGAAACCATGAAACATAATAACAAATGAAATCAGCTACACAAATTATGAAACTCGTTTTTTGGTTCTATTTTGTAAAGACATAGTAAGTCTTTCAAATTTGTCATTATGGTAGAAATAAAGAGCAGGGTATACTGTGTGCCCATGTCACAGAAGGAACCCACCATTGCCTTTTCAGTTTATGCTTCTCCACTCACAAATCCTCCACCTCTGATGTGAAGAGGGGGGTGTGAGGATGCCTGCAATTTACTACAGTAGCTTAAATCTAAGGCATTAAATAAAACTAACCCATGAACATCACACTGCTAAGTTAAGAAAAATTTAAGATACCCAGGCGAGCTACCTGTTAGCTCTACATCTGCCAGTCTGCTGCCATATCAGCTCTGCCTTCTCATCCTAGTTAGAAACCCTGGGCTCTTACCTGGTTATTTCTGCTTCATCTCCCAGCTTGAAAGGCAATTCTTGTCCTGCTCCTGTCTTGTTTCCGTCTGGCTTCTATCTTGTCTGGTGTTCAAATTTCCCAAGACCTGAGAATGTACGTTTTTTATTTTGAGCAGATATGGAACATGGGTCCTGTGTCTAGTGTGACTGCTTTGGCAAGACCCCTCTATCTGTTCCAGGCCACTTGCCAGCCCAGATGTCTGCAGTTACAGTTGCCAGACTCCCTTAGCTACAGAATATCTGTCTGGCATGTAGTCTTTGTCCTAGCAAATCCTGCCCAGTTAACTAGCTGGTTCTGGTAGTAGATTAATATATGAGATGGAGAAAACGGGGGGCGGGGGAGGGGGGGCGTCGTCTCACAATGTAGGTTGACATGGAATCAAGGAGGATCTTGGATACTTATTAAAGAGTATAGGGTTCATTGGGATGACAGAAAGTGAATGTTTTCTGAGCAAGGTAATGACAGGGTCTCCGCAGTACTTTATAAAGGAAGTGATGTTAGACCTATTTCTAGGATAAATAGGACAAGACCTTATGCTAATGATACGTATGGAATACAGTTGGCCCTTGAACAACGCTGGGATTAGAGTGTCCCAAACCCTGCGCAGTGGAAAATCTGCATATAACTTTCGACTGTACAGTAGGCTCTTCAAAGCAACTGCATATTGAGCCAGCTGCAGACCTAAAACAATATCTGGGAATCTGCAGTTGGGAATCCGTGGTTGCGAGTGCGAAAATACTGTTTTCAACCTGCGGTCGGTTGAATCTGCGGATGCGAAACCTATGGATGGGAAATCTGCGGATAGATAGGGCCAACTGTGTTTATTGAAAAAAAATCCTCGGATAAATGGACCCGGGCGGTTCAAACCTGCGTCGTTCGAGAGTCCACTGTATCATAAAGATCTGAACTCGGTTGTGCACTGCAGGAGTGGGAGTGGAAGAAGCCTCGAGAAGAGCAAGGCCTGGCGTTTCCCTCCGCGTGACTGGGTAAGGCCGCACGCATCTCTGGATCGGTGGTTGTCGGGTGCGGCGTGGAGAGAGGATGTGCGTGCTTTTGGACTTGGTAGCTTTGAGTAGAGAGGGACATCCGTGAGTAGAGAGGGACATCCGTGAGGAGTAATCCAAAGTCATTGATTGAGGTGAAGGCATGGACCGGGGGCGGGGGGCGGGGAGGCGTCAGTGTGTCAGTGTGTGGAGGCTTGTCACGGCATTGTGACGCTGTTCAGGTGCTCCGAGTGGAAAGATCCTTGCGCTCCACGTAGACACGAGCTTAAGCTCCAGGACAGCCTCAGGGGCACTGGAGCCTGACAGAGGCAACAGGGCGCACATAGGCGTGGAGGCTTTCAGGCAGAGGAGCTAGAGTCAAACCTTGCTCACCTGTTTACAAGCTGTGTGACCCAGGGCAGGTTACTAACACCTGTGAGCCTGCGTCAACTCATGTGTAAAATGAGATTAATAATAATACTCTCTAGCAGGGTTATACGGCCTAGTGATGCTTGATTTAGTGCTTCCCATGCTGCCTGACAAAAATGTGGATGTGTAGCAAATTGTAGCTATTATTATTATTACCAGACTATGGTGCTCGCAAATGACATTTTTTGAAGTTTTGTTCATTGTAAGTCATTGGATGAGTCCCCTTGTGTTTTTACAGTGTTTTTAAATTTTTTTACTTACATTTGCTTCAGTTAAAAAATTAAATTAAATTGTATATTTTAAACGTGTGCAACATAATATACATAATGAAATGATTATTACTGTTAAGCTAGATAATGCATTGATCACCTCACATAGTTTTTTTTTTTTGTACTGAGAACACCTGAAATCTACTTTCTTAGCAAATTTCTAGTATACAATATGGTATTGTTAGCTACAGTCATTATGGTATGCATTAGATCTCTCTAGAACTTATTCATCTTACATAACTACAAATTTGTAGCCTTTGACCAACAACTTTCCATTTTGCCCACGCCTCTGCTACTGGTAACCACCATTATATTATATGCTTCTATGAATTCAACTTTTTAATATTCCACATATAAGTGAGATCTGTATTTTCCCTTTTCCACAGTGTTTTTTAAGTTCACTAGTTCTAGCGAGGCTCTCATGACTAAGAAGGGTAGGAAGCACTAACATGTTTTATGGATAAGGATCCCTGGGCCAGAGTGGGTGAGGTATGCCTGTGATACTGTGGGCTCAGGCCTGCCCTTCACACATGCACAAGCTGAACAGAAATCTGCAATTGTGGGAGGAATATGCTGATTCTCACCAGATTCTTAAATCTGCTCTTTTTCTACTTTGCACTGGAAAATATCCTTGGGAACACAAATTATGCCTTAAGCAACCACCTGGTATGATTGCTGACTTTCCCTTCTAAAGAAAAACAAGAGCCCGCCCCCAGCCCCAGCTCTTATCTTTCTGTGCAACTGATTTGTACTAATCCAGGATTCATTTCATTTCCAACCCCGTCACCATCTGACCAGACTGCGTGGAAATGAGCCGAAGTGGGAGGCAGCAGGCGGTGGGCTCTTTGCATGAGCAGTCTTGCTGCGCCCTAACTTGCAGAGGGCCAGGGCGTCTCTGCCCTGTGCACAAGCACACAGGTCAGTGGGGCAGGTCAAAGGAGAGAGCGCAGGAACCCGGGAACAATGACCTGTCCCTCACGGTCGTCCATTGTCTCCAGTGGAAGCCATCCATCATGCTGCTGCTCTCCCACTTCTCTCAGCAGCTGGAAGGGCCAGCTGCCTCCCCGCAGGATCTTTTCTTTTTCTGGCCTGCCCCAGGAGCACTTGATGGCTGTCTTTTCAGAGCTATTTCCTCTTCAGACCCCTTATGCACAACGTTTTGAATGCTGTGAGGCCAACCCCATTTTGGACTCTTTTGAAGTTTTTACATTGTGGTGGGTGGAGGAATGCAAACTAGGGATCATCTTGGCTGATCCCTCCGAAGTTGTCCACAACAAAATGGGGGACTTTGAAGTCAGATTTTTGAGTGCAAAGACATGTCATGCTTTCAAATTTCCCCTTGCCTTGATTAAGTAGGAAGAGTGAGCAGCACGTACCAGGCAGCCTGTTGCTGGCATGAATCAAGTGGTCCTGCCCTTTTTTTCGTCTGATGTGAAGATATGAGTGCTGGGCTCTCAGTCAGTCTGTAGGGAAATTGTTTTTGCATGTAACGCATCACCCGGCCTTTGTTAAAATATTATTGCAGAACTTTTTCCAGAGCCGTGAGCAAAGTCTGTTTGTGATTCAGTCATGATGGAAACATGCTGCATGTGTGTTGCAAGGTAACATTAGATTTAGTGACTCAGATGAGCAGTTAACTTAGATTTAATGGGGCTGTAATTGTACAGTGAATTTTAAATGCTCTTTGATTATTGCATCAGGGTTTTTATTGAAATACATACTTGTCATTATGTCTTAATGTCTTAAAACAATTACATCAAGTACAATAAGAGAGAACCCAGTAAGAACATCCAATTATCTCTCAAGGTGCCAGGTTTTCAATTTCAGGTTTGTGGATTTTCACTGACCTTGACATTTTCCTCATAATGGTGATACAAAGATAAATTTGGTTGGCATACTTAGTCATTATTTTCATCAGATGATTTTCCTAATAAGAACCTGAAATTATTCATTCTACCTTTTTCTTCTTCATGCTGTTTTCTACTACTCACATTTGTGTTCGCCCCATTCTCCCAAGGCTGGCGAAGATATGAGACAATATACTTATGGTTTCCTGAGATAAATTTGTTATTTAGTCTAATTCAAGAAATAGTGAGTACCTACAATATACCAGGCTTTATACTAGTTTCTGGGACATAAAAATGAATTCAGACATTATCCTTGTTGTCAAAAAGCTTTTCTTGTCTTCTTCCTCCTCTTTCTCTTTCATCGTCATAATAGTTACTGTCATCCTCATTATCTATTCAATATGTACTCTATAGGATCCACATACTAATTTCTCTTATATGTCCTATCTCAGTTACAACTCATAAAAACCCTATGATTAGGTTCATCATTATTCCCGTTCTGCAGATGAGAACATCATAACTTGGAGAAGTTAAATACCTCAGTAGCAGATCTTGGGTTCAAGCCGAGGTCTGTTTGGTTGCGGCTTCCACCCTTAGAACCTCAAAGGTATGTGACCCTTCATGTCACTCTGTCACGTCAATATTTGGAACAGTGTTCCAGGAACTACAGCTTAGAACGAAGCTCCTAGAGTGCTCCATAATGGAGGCTCAGTTAACCTTTTTTTTCTTTTCTTTAAATTTTTTTTTTTTTTACTATAGAGACATATGGTAATAATGAAATCTAGTAGGTTTCAGGCATACAATTCAACACTAAGGCATATATATATATAGATAGATAGATAGATAGATAGATAGATAGATAGATTTACATTGTGTGTTCACTGGTCATAGTTAGATTTCTTCCTGTCACCACATACTTGACGTATTTTACCCCATCTACCTCCCCCTCCTCCTCCCCTCTACTCTGGTCTATTGTCCATGGCTATGAGTCTCTGATTCTTTGTTCTGTTCATTTATTGCTTTTAGGTTAATATCCCACATATAAGTGATATCATGTGATTTTCAACTTTTTCTGTCTGAGTTATTTTGCTTAGCATGATTATCTCGAGGTCCGTTTATGTTGTTGCAAATGGCAATATTTCATCTCTTATGGCTGAGTAATATTCCATTGTGTAAATGTACAGCTTCTTTATCCAATCATCTATCGTAGGACATTTTGGTTGCTTCCACGTCCTGGGCACCTTGAATAATGCTGCAAAGACCTTTTTGATTATGGATTTTCAAGTCTTTGGATAAATATCCGGTAGAGGGATTGCTGGATCATATGGTAGATCAAGTCTTAGTTTTTTGAGGACCCACTATACTGTTTTCCATAGAGGCTGTTCCTATTTACAGTCCCACTAGCAGTGTATGAGGGTTCCTTTGTCTCTGCATCCTCTCCAACATTTGTTTTACTTGTCCTGTTGATGATAGCAATCCTAGCAGGTGTGAGATGGTATCTCATTGTGGTTTTGATTTGCATTTCCCTCATAGCGAGCAATGTTGAGCATCTTTTCATATGTTTGCTGGCTATTTGGATGTCTTCTTGGGAGAAGTGTCTGTTCAGGCCCTCTGCCCATTTTTTGATTGGATCATTTGTTTTTTTGTTATTGATTTGTATGAGTTCATTGTATATTTTGGATATTAGGCCCTTATCAGAGACATTGCTTACAAATATTTTTCCCATTTGGATGATTGTCTCTTTACCTTGTTGACAATTTCTTTTGCAGTGCAGAAACTTTTTAGTTAGATGTAGTCCCGTTCACTTATTTTTGCTTTTACTTCCCTTGCTTTTGAGGTAAAATTCACAAATCTTCTTTAAGTCTAAAGTCCATGGGTTTAGATCCTATGCTTTCTTCTAAGCAATTTATTGTTTCAGGTCTTATATTCAGGTTCTTAATCCATTTTGAGTTAATTTTGGTCTAATTTCATTCTTTTGCAGGTGGCTTTCCACTTTTCCCAGCACCATTTATTGAAGAGGCTTTCCTTTCTCCACTGTGTTTTTGGCTCTTTTGTCAAAAATTATTGGCCCATATAAACATGAGTTACTTCTGGACTCTTGTCTGTTTGTCTGCCAATACCATGCCGTTTTGATTATAGTCACTTTGTAGTGTAATTTGAAGTCAGGCAGAATGATGCTTCCTGCCTTGTTCTTTGTTTTTCATGATGACTTTGGCAATTTGGGGTCTTTTGTGCTCTCATACAAATCTGCTGATTTTTTGTTCTATTTAAGAAATGCCAATGGGATTTTGATGGGGATTGCATTAAATTTGTATAATGCTTTAGGTAATAAAGTCATTTTAACTATGTTGATTCTTCCAATTCAAGAACATGGAATATCTTTCTATTTCTTTGTACTTCTTCAATTTCTTTTAATAGGGTCTTATAGTTTTCATCATGTAAGTCCTTCACATGTTCTGTTAAATATATTCCTAGATATTTTCTTTTTTTGTTGCTATTGCAAAAGGAATTATTTTTTCCACTTCTTTTTCTGTATCCAGAAACTTTATTGTATTTGCTTATTGTTTCTAGTAGTGACTTTTAAAGTTCTGGCTCTACTTCCATGCCCTGTGAGTTAACTTAGAAGGTGAAACTACTCATTCATCCCTTCCATCTGTTCTCCAGGACTTTGTGCACAGGACTCCCTTTGCCAGCAATGCCAGACATGTCTTTTCCTTCCCTTCTCCACCTGTCAGAATCCTTCCCACTCTTCAAGGTGCCTCCAAGCTCTGAAGCGCTCTCTCATTCTCTAAGCAAGAATCAATCACACCTACCTCCATGAAAGGAGATCTTGGTACTTCTTCTGCAGTCAGTAGCCCCATCTACTTTGTTAACTGTTCACTTTTACCTTTAGTATCTTCAACCACCCCACATAGCTCTTGAATGGATCTTGCCCATCTTGGTGGATCCATGACACCAAACATAGTGTCTTATAAGCATTAATCCTAAGAAAATACTTGCTGAATTAAATATATATTTAACTGCAAGAGATGCATGACACAATTTAAGATGCTGTATGTTAGGAGAAAATGTGTTCTATAATTCCAAAATACAGTTTCTGAAATTCTTCATTCAAGGATTTTATCAGAATAGGGTCATTCAGGAAGGACTCAGAATGCTTTTTGTTTGTTTGTTTTTTTTTTTTTGCACTGGATTACTACTAAAAATCTAAGAAATCACAGGAAAGATAAAGTCATTATGTTTTCAGCCCTGGGGTTACTCATGGAAAGGAAAATTTTAAACAAACAAAACTAACATGTGAAGTAAACAACTAAGCATAGAGGTAAGGCCCTTATACTGAATGACCTTCGCATCTAAAATAATGCAAAGGTATCAGCATGGATTTGTAAATTTAATTTTGTTGTTTATAGAGATTGGTCATACACATACACACACATTTATGAATATCATACATGATAAATATCTCAGGTCTTGACTTTAGGGTTAATTAGTCTTCTTTTATGCCACACTATGTCTCTAGATGTATTTACTATATATAAATTATTCTTTCTTATTGAATGCTGAGCTTGCTGAGTGGTTGCTCAGTAATACCTGTTCAAAGAAAGAATCGTTTGAATTAAAGTGTGATAAAAATCCATTTTGGTAAATAAAATTAACTATGAGGTAGTATAATACAGCATTGACAAGAAAGGTAAATAGATGTTTAATGCTTAGGCTTTACCTAGACCATCTTAATGTTTAGAAGGTGATGATATTTGCTAACACTGCTTGTATGCGTATCATGCACAGGGTTCTGTTCTAAGTGCTATTCTGTTCTGCTATCATCCTCTTTTACTTATGAGGAAACTGAGGCATAGAGTTTAAGTAACCTGCTCGTAGTTACATATCTAGTAATGGGGGAGGAACTCTACCAGAGCCCAATTTTAATAATGCCTGTGATAGTAATCTTACCCTGCATGTGTTTAAGACTTAATTCTTCGCAAAGGTGTTTGCACTTTCTCTTATATTCCTGTTATTTATTGATCAACTTTACTCTAACAACTGCACTTTTTCCTGGAGGAACAAAAGTAAATAAGTGGCCAGCTCACCTTAAAGCCCTCAGAGTCAAGTGGGAATGACCTCAGAGCACTGATGACCTGGCTTTTTGTTTGACATAGTTAATAAAATTTGTGACATTAGACAAGCCATTTAATGAATCTTTAATGTGTTCGAGGTCTTGTAAGGTGACAGAGCCAGGCTAAACCTGGAGTGGAATAGCTCGTTGTTTATAAAAGGGCACCCTCTTAAAGCTGACACTAGGTCCTTTTAGTTTTATGTGGAATATGAGAAGGAGTTTTATTTATGTCTTTTGATTCAACACAATACAATTTCTATCTAAAATGAGTATCTTATTCTCTTGGTTATAATTGCTGCATACAACTACAGTGCTATGCACTGAACAACTACAGAGGGCACCATTCACTTAAACTGTGATAAAAATGACATCCTCTGTCCCTGGCAATTCAATTTCCCATAAAAGCAGCTCTTCTGATATTGTTGTTATTACTTCTATGTTAAGACAAAGCTCCATACTGTAGAAGGATAAATGAATATAATGGGAGTGCATCTGTGGGTCTCTGTGGTTCAGTGCTTGGAGATTTTGGATCCTTTAGATCTTTATTTTCCCTTGATTCAGACTCATTTACTTTGTGTAGATTCTAAAACCCCTCATGTGGTCACATGAGACCAGTGTTGCCTATTTTCTATCAGTGTAAGACAGAAAGCAAAATTGAGCCAATGATGTAATTGCGTTAGAAATATAAAACTGGGAGCAGATGCTGAGGGAACTAAGCAAGTTCATCAGACTCAAGGCAGGGTCAAGGGATGAAGGAAATGAGCAAGACCTGAAGGTAGAATCCAGTGAGGAAGAACATTTGACAGATTCAGCCTGAGAGGGAAGAAACAGCAGAGGAATCAGGACTTACATTTGTTTTCAGCAGATTAGATCTTCAAACCATGACCAAAGGTTCTGAAAGGTCCTTATCTTTCTCTTAAAGACATCCAATCACCTCTTTTGTAGTGGTCACTCTGAGGGCCGGAAAAGTACCAGTATCCCACTTATTCTAGAGGTATTTGAATGTTAATTATAGGCGTAGAGATCACAGTAAAGGGTAATAAGTGAATTTTAAGTGATGGTTAAGAGACATTTTGAGAAGGGGACACTTCTTGGAATGCTTCAAATCAGATGACCCCTGCACATGCTTGTCAAGCCCACTATGGTCCAGGAAGGGGATAAAGCACAAGACCACCTCTACACACTTGGTTTTCAAAGGAACAATATTTACCGAAAGCGGAAACATTTTTCTTTCCACTTACTAATAGATAATAATACATAGTTCATGTATTATTGAATTTCCTTGTGTCATCTTTTAAAAATATTTGTTTTCATCATTTAGACATTATCTCTTTTTATTTAGAGTCTTGAGGACAGGCAGAAAAATTTTTTTCCTGACTCTCCTGGAATGCCTTCATGACTGTATTATCAGTTACGAATTAGTAACTCAATTCAACAAATGTTCATATCACTCACCTAAGTAGTTACAGAGTGTTCTGACTCCCAGGAAAATGACATCAATTAAAAATTGTCAAAGTTCTTTCCAATTCTTTAGTCTCAGGTAACCCATACTCTCTCTCTCTCTGTATTATTCCTACACATATAATATACACACTCTCACACTTGTGGCTTTCATTATGTCTACTGCCCTATGGTATAGTTGTTAAATAAATACTTATGTTATATTCATTATTTATTCTTCAAAGTGATAGTAGCAAAAATAAGATTCTTGCTATTGAGGAAATAAATGCACACAGGGTTAAACTAAAAATTTCCTGAAAGACCTTTGGTATTTTAATAAATGGAATCCTCAGTTCTGCTATGTGCAATTCTGATGTAGAACACAGGGCTAATATTGTTCAAGAAGGGATTAGAACCATGACTTTCCCGTTCTAGGCAGCCTTTGGTAGGATGTCCTTCCACATTCCTCTATCGCTCACCTCTTTGCCTTTCTAGCACTTGCTGGCAGGAATCCATGGCCCTCAGGCTCCCCAGGAGCCCACACTGTGGTGTCCTTTACCCTCTTTCCACGTGCTCCTTGTACGCTCCGTGCTCTGGAGTTTGCTCCCTTGCCATACACCTTTAAACCCTGTAGTATAATAGAAAATAAGTATTTGGTCCTTAGTGCAGAGCTCCTAAAACACTTGGAATCTTCTGAGTGGTGAGGGTCTTTTGTATGCTAATGAGGTGATTCCTAGCTGGGGATGGGGCATCTGGAGGATTAGGGGCTGAGAGTGAGGGCCTAGGTGGTTTTCAAGATGGGGGTTTGTTGCTAGAAAATACCAAGCTATAATTAGAAGGTTAGAACTTCCAGCTGCCCTTGGACTTCCAGGGAGAGGAGAAGGGCTGGAGACTGAGTTCAAGCACCAATGTCCAATAATTTAATCTATCATGTCCATGTAAAAAATCTGCCATAAAAACCCCTAAGCAGTAGGGTTCAGGAGCTTTCTAAGTTTGTGAACACATCCACATGCTGGGAAGGGGGTGCATATCTTGACTTCAGGGGGACAGAGACTCCTGAACTTGGTACCCTTCTGTACCTCATCTTACTTATCTTTTCATCTGGTTATTCATTTGTATTTTTTATAAGAAATTGTAACAGTAAGTTTAGCACTTTACAGAGTTCTGTGAGTTGTTCAAGCAAATTATTAAACCTTGGAGGGAGGTCATAGGAACTCTCAAATTTGTAGTTGGCCAGGCAGAAGTGTGGGTAGCCTCTGGCATCTGAACTGGTGGCAGTCTTGTGGGAGACTGAGTTCTTAACCTGTGGGGATCTGTGTTAACTCTGGATGTCGAATTGAACTGAATTGAATTGCTGCAAACATAGTTGGCATTAGAGAATTGAAGAATTATTTGATTTCAGGAAAACACATACACACATCCGTTTGATGTCAGAAGTGGTGTCTAACACCACACAGACCCTGCTTTCTGTTAGGACCACTTTGCTTTGCATTAAAATTACTAAATTCTCAATGTGAAACTCTTCTTTTCCTAGGCAACATATTGGCATTTTGCCAGGGAGTTTCAACACCTTCTTTAAAAATGTTCCTAATAGTGGGACATCTTCAGTGTGGCAGGCCAGCACAGAATATATACTTGAGTAGGCAATGTTGCAATGCAGAAATTATACCACATTGGCAATGGATGTAGAAGAACCCTTGGATATGCCATTTTAAAACAGTGGTATTGATGAAGAAATATTTTTATCACCCGATAAGAATATCTACAGTGCATGTCACGATAATAGTGATGATAGTGATGATGATGATGATGATGATGATGATGATGATGATGATGATAAATGTTTAACATTTAATGATTTATTTCTGTGGCCTGTTTCAAAATGCCCTATGACGGTCAAAGCACTGAGAACAGAAGTGCAATTATCCTTTTAGTTTGAAAGATAGAAGGTGCATTATTTTTCTCTATTGCAGTGATCATTAGGACTTGTGTTGTGATGATGGATCCACAAGGTAGATGGATCTAGATCACTCATCACCACATGTTAGAGAGCTACATGACAGAATTATTGAAATCTACTGTAGACTTTGTGTGAGCAAGGAACAAACTATTATTGTGTTGAGATGCTGAGATTGTGGTTGCTGTTTAATGCAGGATTTTTAACTATGTTTCCTTTAAGAGTCATCTTCCTCCCAGGAAGTACAAGGTTAAAGCTCCCTTTTTCTGTGCATAAGGAAAGACTGCTCTGATGTATCCCCACTAGGGGTAGAAACTGCCCTTCACCCAGGAGTGTTTCATCTGCAGGCCAGGCAGCCACCCAAGAGAAAGTGAATGGCTGAGCTGCATGCTCTGCCACTGTGCTCTGATTTGTCTACCCAACAATTCACTGTTTCTCCAAAGGAGATGAGGAATGGTATGCTGATGGACGTCCTCCTACGTGGGATCTGAGGCCCAGGGAAGAGAACGTCTCTATAGTACTCCCCAGCCTTTTTTCTCTCCTTACGCATTGAGTCAACCTTTAAGCCTATGATCCACTGGGGGGGTGCAGTACCCTCAGAGAAGGAGATCAGAGTGTCTCACGGTAGGCCTGACCCCATCTTCCTGAGACTGATCTCACCAGATAAAATTCCTGGATTTATCTTCCCTAGAGGGAACTTCTGAGCACTTTGGCCCTGAAACTCTGAAATGGGTTAAGACAGTAGATCTGGAATTACTCCCTGACCTCTCTGAATTCACAGTTGCAGTTTTGAGATAAGAGGGGTTGCCATGGAATAAGAGGAGAACCCCTGGAGGATGAGTGAGATAATAAAATAAAGTTCAAGAGGAAAATGTTAGCACTTCTATTTATTGATTTTTTTTTAATGGGGAAAAAATTATTTTTTTACTAATGTCTGATATATAGATGTGTAGATTTGGACTATATGATAATAGGTCCTCCTGAGTCAGGCTAAGTACTAAATGGAGACAAGTGTCCATAGCTGGAGGGCTTGTCAGTAGTACGTCCACTTGGTTTCAGCATACCATGTTGCATGTGCTGCGTTAACTACGATTACATATTATGGCATCATCTCCGTTTAAACTGATCTTCATGAAATGGACAAATGTCTTGAAATGAGTTCTACAAGAACAATCAAGTAAAATGAACAAACACGAACACATCTTAGATCTAAAATGAGAAAAGCAAGCTTTATTACGTCACAAGAAAATGAAGTGCTTATACTTCTAGGATGAGTACTTCTTCAATGACATTGTGAAGTAAAAACAGCCATAATCTTGTAAGAATCTGATAAAAAATGGGTCAAAACATTGAAAATCATGACGAAAACTAGTTGATAGAATGAATTTACATCCAGTTTAATAAAGAAAACTCTAACCCCAAATGTATACATTTCCTTGAAATATTAACTATTGGTAATATGAAGCAACCATAAATATTAAAATATATAAATTAATGCTCATTTAATTTTTATGTTATAATTATCTATTTGATGTATGTATTAGTACATATATATGTGCACAACTTACATATTAAATTTTTTTAACTTAAAATATTTCGAATGTCTATATACATATAGACATTCAAAAAATTTTATTGAGGAAGTTGTCAGTCATCTCAGACAAATGTGGAGAGGACTCTTAGAGAAGTCTACACGCTTATTGCAGACTGTCCTGAAGCTCAGCAGAAAGCAATTCTGGAACCAGATAGGAAACCCAGTTCTCACCTTGAAGATGTGTGATCAACGAGGGTACCACAGTGCCAAAACAGGTCAAAAGAAAGTTGGAAGCTCCTTTTATGTTTTCAAGAAAGCAAAGATTGATAATACACATATTTCTTTAATGTAGAACTTCTCAGACCTTTAAAAGTTAACATGTGTTAAGAAACCTTGAGATGGATAATATTCAGCATTGCCCCAAATAATTACAGAATCCTGTATGCTTGTGTGTGTATGAATACGTGTGTATGTGTGTAGCATCTCAAAGGACTATAATTCATAGAACAGTTATGAGGAAACACTGAGATAGACAATTATTTCTTATACTTCATTTGCAAATGATATCAGTAGGCCTTTTGAGCAAATGCCATTTTGTGATGAGGCTTCTTCCCTCTTTGAAGTTCAGACAGTTCTTTAATTAGAGACAGCTCTGTTGAAAGCTATTCACATAACTTTAAGGCAAGAAGTCCTAAGGAAGTATTTAGGATAGTAGTTTGTATTTCAGTGCAGGTGTTACAAATTTTAAGGGTTGATTAGTTTTCCAACATATAATTTGAAAGAACTGGTCACTCACTCATGAATGGGTAACAACCATGACTAAAGCACATTCCAGTTAGCCCTGGTAGGCAGTGTAATGGCCTCCCAAGGATGTCTACCTCCTAATTCTCAGAACCGGTAAATATGTAATCTTACATGGCAAAGTGTACTTTGCATATATGATTAAATTAGAACTTTGCGATGGAGTGATTACCCTGAATTTTCTGAGTTCATGGGTATCTAGTGTGGTTATCCATGCAGTCACAGGGGTCTTTATAACTGGAAGGAGGCAAAAGAAGAAAGACTGAAGATGTGACTATGGAAGAGTGGTCAGAGAGATACAGTATAGCTTTAAATGTGGAAGGGAGCCATAAACCAGATTGTAGGTAGCCTCTCTAAGTTGGAAAAGGCAAGGAAATGGGCTCCTGTCTAGGATGTTAAGAAAGGAATGCAACAATTTAACTTTTTAACTTTAGTGAGAGGCATGATGGACTTCTAGCCTACAGAAATGCAGGATAATACATTGGTGGTGTTTTAAGCCACTGAGTTCATGGTAATTTGTTAGGGGAACAATAGTAAACTCATACAGCCCTATAGAAAGACCTCGTGTCTTGCTTTCTCTCTCTCTCTCTTTCTCTGGGGTAGACGGAACATGCTTTTGCTCCTATACCATTGGCATCAGGTGTAGGAATTCATGATTTCTTCTGACCCCAATACCTTAGGGCCCCGTAGACTACTGGGGTTGCTCTTCTAGAGAGGCAAGAGCTGAGATTTCTGCTTTGTCTTGGAGTAGGGGTCCTCCTGGCTCTTCGCCACAAAATTCAAGGAATGCAAAAGGCAGCATTATTACTTGATTAATTTTTTCTACTTGTGTCTGGAAAATTTCTGCCATTTGGAAAGAGGAAAAGAGAAATAATTTTTAACCAGATTAAAACTGATTTGGAATAATTATCCTCAGGGTTTGATCTATCTGTAGTATCAATCTGCATAAATCAGCATTTTCTCTACTCTCAACTTCCTGCAATTTAATCGTTTGGTAGTGCGTGAGCGCGCACACTCATGCACACGTGTGTGTGTGTGTGTGTGGTCACACACACATGCATGTGAATTAGCTATATAATCATGTCAAATCATTCCGTATGTCCCAAGACTGCACAGACACAGCCTTAAAGTGACATGTACGCTACACTTATATACTTTAAATACTTTATTAATAATGCATTTTCTTCTTCTAGGTTAAGGATTGTCCCATTCTTCACAGTAACTATTAGAGGTAATAAATATGGTTAATACTATGAGAACAGTAATAACCTTTCAAAAATTATGTACCCAAATATGTTATTCAGATCAGTAGTTAGTTAGTCAATTACAATTTTTGTAATTGCCCTAAATGTAAATGCGTGTTTCTGTTCATATTGTTTTCTTAGCTGAACTATGAACTTTTTGTATATTGGAATTTGAATTGATCTTTTATAAAAACCTTAAGAAACGAAAATTTTTCTCAGACACATTGGACTGACCATATTGGCTTTTTTCTTTGTGATTGTGTTTATATAAATTAAAAGATCGTCCTCAAATTTTAAAGGTCCAATACGTGCAAATTAAATTGATTCAGTCCCAGTATATTTGAGAAAAAGATTTTGAAATTTACTAGAAAATGGCAAGATAATGTTTTTACTCCAATTCCTTTTTCTTTGAGCTATTCATATCTTTCTGCTACCCATCTCTGCATCACAGATTTGAACAGTCCAGGATATCGACATTGTAGTATCTACCATGACACAAAGTGTTTACAATTCTGTTCTGAGCCGGTATTTGTTACAAACAGCGTGTTACTTACAACATCACAAAAAGCTTTTTATGTGAGTGACATAGGCAGCACCTGTATCACAAAGGTGAATAGTATGCATTATTGCTTTTGAATGAAATTCATCTCTGAGCCTGATGCTGTATACTAAATAATAATGAAGATAAAAATCTACCTAATGCATTGCAGACCAAAATACAAATATCTTATTACAGTATTTTCTCTTCAGGGAATGATGTAGACATCTCTTGGGTACCTTTTCCTTTTTCTGACCTGCATACAAATGGAAGAGTTATTGGTTTGGTCTGATAACTGCTTGGAATATATGATAGGGTCAAACCAATTATCTTCTTGGCTGAACTATTTTAGAAAACCTGCAGATATTTGCATTACATTAGGGAGTGTTTTACCATGACAAACACAATTCTGATCAATAAAATTCGATCGAGAAGACTTTTTTTTTTTTTTCCCAAAAAGTCATTGGTTCACAAAACCTCACATTCTGGCTCAACTCATGGAAGTGTTAAAGCACTACAAAAAGGTTTCAGTTGTGCTGAAAAACCTTTTTGTAGATTTGTAATTTGTGCTCTCCAAACTCCTGGCAAAACATGGAGCTAGGAACATTCTGGTGGGGTGGGAGTAGTTCATGGGAAGGCTCCATCACCAGTTTCTTCTCCAGGACCAGCGATAAGTGTGGCATTTCCTCCTCCTGCATTAACACTTTGCAAACATCTCGGCCTCACTTTCAGAACCAGTAGTTATCATTTCCTCCTTTGCTTTCGGCCTAGGTCTTCCATGACTCCCCCTTCCTCCTCCTGGTTTATTTAATCTCCTCTCATCAAATCCTTCCCCTTCTACTGCTCTTGGGGTTTTGAGGAATGGTAATTGTAAACCAAAAAAGAAAAAGACACAGGTATCATCAGAAAGGATGTCAGATATTCATCATTTTTGTTAGTAAGTCAGGGTTGGAGGTTGTGGCTTTTTCTAAGACTGGACAACAAAAGCCTCTCCTTAGTCTTCTCTTTAGGGTACAGGATTCTACCCTGGTGGGTTAGTGGGCTGAAGAGAAACAGAATTTCTCCTTTAATGGGTTTATTTAACTGTTATTTAAAATTATTCCTTAAAATAGTAAAAATAGAACTACTGTATGATGCAGCAATCCCACTTCTGGGTATATTATTGAAGGAAATGAAATCACCATGTTGAAGAGATATCTGCATTTCTATGTTCATTGCAGCATTGCTTATGAAGGCCAGGACATGAAAATTACCTAAATGTTCATCACAGATGAATGGATGATGAAAATGTGAAATATATATATGTATATATACATATATATAATACTATATGTTATTATATTTTATATATGTAAAATATATGTGTTATATATTATATATACTTTATAATATATTACATACAAACATATATTACATATGTTACATTTTATATATAAAATATATATATAAAGAATACTATTCAGCCATAAAAAAGGATATCCTGCCATTTATGACACCATGGATGGACCCTGAGGGCATTATGCTAAGTGAAATAAGACAAATACTATATGATATCACTTATACAGAGAAATCTAAAAACAAAAAGCAAACAAAAAACCGAACTCATAAAAAAAAGAGATATCAGATTTTCTCATCAGGAAACAAATATACCCTTTGTCTTAGAGGTAGACACTATTTCTGTCCTTCTAGTGTCTTTTTTTTTTCTATACAAATATTCTTGAAAAAATCGTCTGAGACAATAGCTACTACAAAATGTGTAGAGCCATCATGAACAATTACCTTCTACCAAAGGAACAGGTAGGACAAATAGAAAGCACCCAGCAAGGTGGTAGATTTTAATCCAACCTTATCAATAATCACATTAAATTTGATCAGATTAAACAAACCAGTTGAAAAACAGATTGTCAGATTGGATAGGAAAGCTATACCCATCTATGCTAGGTACCAGAAACCCACTTTAAATATAAATACATCGTTACGTTAAAAATAGAAGAATAGAAAAAGATATACTATGCAAATATCAACCATAAAAATGTTGGAGCAGCCATATTAACCAAACAAAGTAGGCTTTAAACAAGGGATATTATCAGGGATAATGAGAGATACTACAAAACAATAAAAAGAGTTGACTGTATAAGACAATAATCCTAAATGTGTATGCATTTAACCACAGAGCTTCAAGATATATTCAGCAAAACTGATAGAACTGAAAGGAGAAATTGACAAATTCACAAACATAGTTGGAGATTTTAACAGAGTATTTAATAGAACAAGTAGAAAATCAGTAAAAATACAGAAGACCTGAATAACACTATCAGTAATCTTGACTTAATTGACATTTATAAAATATTCCACCCAACAACACTAGACCACACATTTTTTTCAGGTGTGCATAAAAAATTCATCAATACAGACCATATCTGAGGCCATAAAGAAAACCTTAGTAAACCTTAAAAGCAATAGAAATCATGCAAATTATGGTTTTGGACCATTACAGAATTAAACTAGAAATCAATAACAGAAAGGTATTTGGAAAATTCTAAAATATTTGGAAATTTAACACATTTCTAAATGACAAATGTGTTAAAGAGGAACTCTCGATAGGTATTTAAAAACATTTTAAAATGAAAATACAACATATAAAAATTTGTGAGAGTATTTAGATTAAAATCTATAGCATTATAGGCTTATATTAGAACAGGTGATTTGAAATCAGTAATCTAAATATCTACATTACGAAATTATGGAAAAGAGCATAATAACCTCAAAGCTAGCAGAAGGAAGGACATAATAAATACAAAAACAGAAAGCAATAAAACTGAAAACAGATAAACAATAGAGAAGAATTCATGAAACCCAAAGCTGGTTCTTTTGGGGTAACCTATAGCAACCACAAAATTTAGCTGATAAACTTTTAGGCCTACTGACCAAGAAAAACAAAAGAAGAGAAGATATAAATTACAGTTTTTCAAATTTTCTGTAAGTGTAAAATTATATCAAATGGTAAGTTTAAAAAAGATGTTAGACTACTATGTCATCATAAACGATGACTGTATTATGTACTTAGTAAATATTTCCTGAGCTAAATTGAATTGCTCTGGTAGCGTGGCTCAGATAATAAATGGTTTTGTATTTGCCAAATTTGTTGCCTAAAAGGTTAAGTACTATTTGTGAATTGAGATGTTTGCCTACACTTTAGTTTGTGAGAATCAATGTTTAGATTACTTAAAATATTAATTGTTAAAAAGACATTTCATAAAAATGTTAGAATTACATATTTGAATTTTGATTTTGATCTTTTTACCAGGAAAACTCGCAATGATTGATTGTAGGGACTCTTAAATTAGTTGGGATTCCTCTTTAAGAAATGAATTCTGGCGTATCATTTGAAGCTCATTGCATTTAGCAAGCTTTGACAAACATGGCTTTGAACTGAGGTTGGATGGCTGTCTATCTTGGATGAATAGCTAGGGAAAGTTCAAATCCAAGTCTATTTTATTACCTGGAATTTACATAACTATGATCTAGTAGATACCACTTCTTCATATTACCTTTATACATTATAATTGTTAAATGATCATCATAGTCATATCTATATTCATCATTCATTTATCTGTCATTAATTTATCCATAAAATTAAAGCTATTTCTTGCATGGAATTATAACCAGTGCTACCAGGTCCTCTTGTACAGAACAGGTGCAGGCAAATGTAAAACCCTGGTCCTGCTTAATGTCTTTTTGTATTGCGTTTTACTAAGAGAAGCACATGTTATTTTAACCTTTTCCCACTGTGCCCAGTCATGAAGAATTCTTTGAAGCTGGTCTGAACGTGTTTTGTTCTTCCCCTGTGGGGTCTCTTTCTCCCACTACTTCTGTTCTTCTATCCCTTTGGGGGTTGCTCTTGTATGCATTTTTCTCTTTCTCTGTTCACTCCAAGCTTTATCATTTTACTTTTGACTTTGGCTTTGTTCCTTCAAACTTTTTGCTTTCATTTGTCAAGCCCTCCAGGGGTAGAAGTGAAACAAAACAAAACAAAACAAAACAAAAAAACCCCAAACCACCTCCACTAACAAAAACATCAGGAAAGTCGTGATTGAAAATAGATGTTAAATTCCCAGTATTGCTTTGCTAGATTAATTAGTGTTAAAATTTTGGGTGATGACCAAAAAACCCTGTGTTTTGAAAATAAATTACTCATGCTGTATATAATACTGTTTTGCCTTCAAAACATTTGTTTCTACAACCTTATGTGGAATTTTCCATACAGGGCATTCTGTTTTTCCATTGGCAGTCTGTGAGTTAGTTTCACTTGTCTTTAGTTAGCTTTAATACACCCTCTAGTTAGACAACAAAAGGTCGTTTGAGCCAACTATAGGACTGGATTGATGGAAATCTAAAGGCTCATGTAGATTCAGCATTAATTTGTTTCTCTCTATTATTTGGACTAATACCAGCTTTATTAAGAGAGGGTGAAGTGCTTGGGAAGTTAGAGACAGAAGGGAAAAAGGTGATCTATAGGAAGGTGAAAGACAAGGTGAAATGTGATTCCAACACGTCTTAGAATGTCTGACATCACCTGAGACTCTTTAGATGAATGATTTTCCATGTGTTTTATATCAGCCCACACTCAGACATGAAAACACATAGGTGGTTATATTAAACAAAATTCATAAAACAATACTTTTCCCTGTGCCCAACAAATGCCGATATTTTCTGTTCTATGTCCTTTGAAATGCTGGTTACAAATGACTAAACTGATTTTATAACACACGTATAACCTAATATGTGGCAGGCTGCAGTTTGTACGACACTGCTGTAGAGATTGGGCTGTTTATTCATTTCTGTGGATAAATTCTCACATTTTCTTATTTTTCAATAAACTTTTTCATTATCTTTTTATTTCATCTCAAGCAGCAGACACTACTATTTGTTAAATGGACCATGACTTCTTATGACCCAGTTAAAGGTTTGGAGATGTAAATAAAGGGAAGACTGAAGCACTGGAAACCCAGGGTTTAAACGTCAGAAAAGTAAACTCAAAGACCAGACTTGTTGGGAACAAATGGGAGATTATGTGACAATGAGCAGAAAGAGATGAAAAAACTGTTAATCACAGTCAGAATCTGAGAGTTTAATATAAGCAAAGACCACATTCTGTTCAGCAAAGTGCATGAGTTTACAGAAAATAAATATTTAGATTTTATCTAATATAGGTACGTTGTGTAGAGGGAGCTTTGGCTGCCCCTCTGTCAGCAGGAGAGTAATGAACTATAAGAAATTAACTGATTGCACCCTGAAACAACACGAGTAGATGCTATTGAAGGTTAATGTCACTCCTGAGTAATAGCCCCATCCCCACCCTGATCAAGAAAACCAGGCAACTCTCTTTTATATAATAGGGGGACAGCTGGCTTTCTCTGGGGAGGCCTGAACACATTACCTTCTAGAGAAAAAACTTTCTGCCACTCTTGGAAAAGGCACCTAGGCTGAGTGTTTCTCCACTGTGGATGGCACATAGAATCATAGATGGGGTTTCTAAAAATACTGATTCAGATGAGCAACCAGGATGAGTACATTTTAAAGGAAAAGAAACAAAATGCTTGCAGTGCGCTGATAAAATGCCAAACTGGCACTTGAACTGAGGACCCATAACACTGACCATGGGACTTGACTTTCCTTCCCACCCCACTCTCATGCCAGCCAACGTGAGAACCTTGGGAGGCAGAGGATGTTAGCACTTTCCAGCTGAAGCTCTAGGAAGCCCGTTCTACCTAAAGTGTGGTCTGCACACCAGCAGTGCCGGCTTTCCCCGTGTGCTGGTTGGAGTGGGTGGAACCAATGCCGGGAGCCCTGAATGTTGCTGAGGGAAGAATGGAAGGACCCCTTACCCTAAGGGCATGTTTCAGAATAGACAGAGTTAAGACAGAGAGTAAGACAGTGCCTTTTACTCATCCCTGTATGACGAGGGGAAGAGGAAGTTATTCAACATTTGGCTTTCTCAGATAAAACCCACTGTAAACACTACTGATAATGAAATTTCTGGATCACATGAAATGAAAAGTCAAAGAGTTACTGGCTTCCTGTAATACAATGTAGGCTCCATAAGGTCTGGGAATTTTGTCTTTTATTCACTGCTGTCTCTCTGATATCCAAGTCATCTTCATCCCTCTACAGACACACACTTTCACTCATATACACCCAAGCAAACATATACCAGTTTGGATAGAAACAAATACCACCACTGCCTTCTCATTCATACACAAATTCAATATAGAGGAACTCTGCTCATGGTAGTTACCAAGGGACTCAGGTTGATGGAGGCTTCATCTCAATATGGGTATCCTGGCACCATGGCTGAGGTAAATCAGTTTTTAAAGGCTTCAACCAAAAATGATATAACACCTATACTCATATTTCTTTGGACAAAGCAAGTCACACGGTCACACCAAACCTCGGAGAGAGCAGGGAAGCGAAACTATACCATGCATTCAGAAGGAACAGAAGAAATATTTGGTAATGACTACTAAACAGAACATATGAATCAAACCCTATAGAAATACAGATGAGAGAAAAATTAATTTTCTTAAATAAGATAAACGAAGCTTTCAAAACACTTTCAAATGTGGAGCTGTTTAAAGAAATAAGAATATTTTTACATAGACATTAAATTTTACTGTAAGAAAATATTCTCCATATCAGAAGTAGATCATTTGTTTCTCTGCTTTTTTTCTCATATTTATCCCCCCTCCTGCATGGACTGTTCCCTTCCTTCATTTATTCAGGCATTTGATGGATTCTTGTGATATAATCATAGGAATGTGGGCTGGATCTTATAATGTTGGGGAGATTCATAGCTGATGAATGATTTGAAGTTGTTTGGATGATCTCTAGTAGTGTGCCAAAGTTTTCTCTCTTCTTTGACAATTTCTATCTTGGACCTGGATAGAGACACGGAAGGAATACACGCACGCACGCACGCACATACACAATGTATTTTCGGATGACATTAAATTGGGGAGGTTAAGTCAAATGTTGGCTAAAAAGAAAATCAGAATCCAGAAAGG
Source organism: Eonycteris spelaea (assembly GCA_003508835.1). Classification (NCBI taxonomy): domain Eukaryota; kingdom Metazoa; phylum Chordata; class Mammalia; order Chiroptera; family Pteropodidae; genus Eonycteris; species Eonycteris spelaea. The sequence continues at coordinate 4,299,759 of PUFA01000079.1, read as the reverse complement.
TGTTATAAAAGATTGGGAAAACCACAGAATAAACTTAACATCAGCCAAACGAAACTTACTTTTGGACTAAAAAAAATGATGTTTATGTAAACTTTATATATTTACATATCACTTTGTTCCAATTCAGATGTATGATTACCTTAAATATCTGTGGAGTAAGATAAGGTAACTTAAATTACAAGTAGATGAGACAGAATAAAGACAATAAAAGTTAGGACAATGAAGGAGCCAAGGAAGGAGGTAAAAATTACTTACGATGATGATATATGTAGTGAGGGAAGTGCATAAAAATAAGATCGGTAGACACAGTGTCCAGGATGATTATGGACAAAACAGAGTTTACCACAGCTCACAATGGAGTCAGGACAGGGATGGGAAGAAGAGTTCAGCTTACGTTTCAATTCTGACTGTTCGGTAAGTGAATTCTTGGAGCAGTGTGATAAGACAGCTTCTGAGACTGGGCCTAGCAGGAACTGATTTGGCCAAATAGCAGTCATTAGTGGAGATTGGAAGGGGTGTAATTTGTGCTGGATATATGACAATCCTAAGCCAAATCCCTCTATTTGGCATTAGAAAATGTGCACAATCAGGGAAGTAGATGTCAAAGCAAAGTGGTCAGGAGTGAGGAACTTAGCTATTAGATTTAGGCTCAGTCGACAGCTGTATCAACCCTCTTCTAGTGCATGAAACCCACTCACTCTGGACCCCCTTTGACAGGACCTTCAGTCTATGTCATAGATCTAGGAAATGTGATGTATACCAGAATGGATTTGAATGGTTTGACTTGGGAAAGGCAGACCCTAATATACAAATCATCTACTTTGGAATTTCCTGAAATGTCAGAGAATCCTTATTATGTTACTTTCTGCTCGCATCCTCCATCCTAGAGCCTCTTGTCCCCCAAAGGTATTGTTCAAGACAGAGTGAAGAATGGTCTATTATAAAAATTGCCAAGTCCAAGCCCCACCTTTTGTCCAACAACTGTCACCCCATGAATGCAAAAGAAATATTTCCTGTACTGTGAATTTTGAGTTTACCTTAACCAAATTCTAGGAATGTGGTTTTCTTCCCCAAAATGTAGAACTTGGGGAGAGATTTAAATGGAGTCATTAGCATGGGATGAAGTTGTACCAATTAGTCTTTGGTATGTAAGATGTTACCAAAGATGTTACCAGTATCTTTAAATGACAGACGTTTCTTATTTCTCATAATTCTGTAGGCTGGGTGGCCATTTCTTCTGGTCTTGCAATGCTCAGTTGATCTTGGCAGTCAGCTAGTGGCTTGGCTGTGGCTAAGTGGTCTAGGATGGACTCCTTTATGTGTCTGATTGTTGGCTTGATTTCATTTGTGTGAGACTTGGCTATGCAGGGTTCCCAAGAGCAGTAGAAGAAGGCAATGCACAAACACTTTTCAGGTCTTTGCTTATATCAGATTTGCTAAGTCTCACTAGCTAAAGTAAGTAATAATGGTTAATCCTAAATTGAAAGGGTAAAAATATAGACTCCACCTCTTGCTTCAAGGCAGAAGAATTGACTCCACAACTCCATTGCCCCTTGGAAGGAGCTTCTAAGTCATAGTGGAAAGAGGCATATGTATAGAAATGAAAGGGGGTGTTTTTGTGACCATTTTTGCAGTCTGCCACAGAACACCTGCTTATCCACACTGAACAGCCAAATCAATTCTTGCAGATTGTCCAAGCATTTTAAAATTGGAACTGGAACCCCACTTTCCCGCTGAAACACTTTTAAAGATGTTTAGTTCCTCATAGAAGGTTTATTCCTGGAAACCAGACCCTCATTATATGGTCATATTGGAAATTGGATTTTGAACGTTCAACTTACAAAAGACCTTTAAAAATAGAACCCACTTGTAATTTGGAATTTGCCTAATCGTTGGCTGAAACAGGATTGAAGAAATGAGCTAGTGCTTTTCTCTTTTCCTTCCTTCCTTCCTTCCTTCCTTCCTTCCTTCCTTCTTGTTTCTCTCTTTTTTCTTTCTCTCTCTTTTTCTTTCTTTCTCTCTTTTTCTCTCTCTCTCTCTTCTTCTCTTCTCTCTCTCTTCTTTCTTTCTTTCTTTCTTTCTTTCTTTCTTTCTTTCATATTTCAAATTTATTCTGTATTCTGACAGTAAGAATTCCTTTCTGAGGTGGATACAGATGATAACCTCCTGATTTGAGTTTGAAGTTTGCACTATTTCATTTTTGGCTGGTTATAGTCGGAACTGCTATTTTCATTGTAGAGCCAAATGATTATTTATACTTCTCTTGGATCATTCTTTATATACCATTAGCAATGACATGCAAAGCATGAGGGACTGAATATTTACATCCAAAATTCTGAAGTGAATATTCTCCCTTTGGCAGATCTGATTGCTCAGGGCTGTAAGGCCCAGTAATAAAGAACCATATGTCATTTCTGGATTGCAAGTTGCCACAGCAATGGCTTTTGTGCAGCTGAAGCTCTAAATCTCCCTGCTTCTCATTCTGTGTCTGAGTGTGGCTAAGGGTTGTTTGCATGTTGCCTGTTAAAGAACCGTGGAAGACTATGAAAAAATATCATTTTGTTTTTTCCTAATGATTAACTCCTTAGAGTTGTTCTTATAAATGGAGTATTGCTATTACCTACAGCATGGCAAAATTCAGGATTTGATGGAAACGGTATTTCTTAGGCATTTCGGGATTCTGGTCTTAAGGTTGTCCTGGTGATCTGTGGAGCAAAGGGCATGTTCCTTGGCCTAAGTCAGCTTATATACTAATTGAGGTGTAAGCGAGGAGCATATGTAACTGAAACAGCAGACAGAATATGCTGAGTCTCAAAAAGAATGTAAAGAAAGGGATATGAAGTTCAAGGAATGGAAGGGAGTGATATTGTTCAACTTATATTCATAGCGCTTATCACATGGTACTTAATCTTTGATTTTCTTGTCCCCTTGAAAACAAAGCTGAGGATTTCTGGGCTTTATCACCTCCACTGCCTGCCCCCAGTATAACAGATTTTGATGACTGTTTGCAAAATGAATAAATGAATAAATGCATTGATCTACTTGATAGGAGGAAGAAAATTTTTGTAGTCGTGGTAAAATTTGCAGGCACTTAGATTGCCAGATATCAGTGGATTTTGGAGAGAAAGCATTTGTGATGGAGGGCACAGACTGAGAAAAATTTGGAATTGGGAAAATATAAGACATTTAAGAGAAAAAAAATAATAAAGTTTGGCTGCAGCATGGAGGACACAGTTAGATTCCATAGCTTGTAAGGTAAGAAGCCTCTGTGTTCCTCCTCTCCCTTCCTTAAGGAATAAACCTTCGATCCATCCATTCTATCCTTGATTTCAACTGCAGATATGGGCAGAGAAGGGCAGAGCAGTGACCGGGTGAAGAAGAGCCAGCCAATGATGATGTTAATGGTACTTGAGTCCCTAGACAGTGACCTCCATCATTATAATAATAATGACAATAATGGCTCCAAACTCATAAGCTCACACTAGCTGTTAGGCATTGTACTGACTACTTAATAGGACCATCTCATTTTATCCTTCCAACAGCCCTAATACTTGCTTTGACAAGGAAGGCAACACATTCTACATGGAGCTATTTGGATATATAAAGTAGTCACATTAAAAAAATAGCCTAATTTATCATCTCTTAATGGTCCTCTACAACTTACATATATTATTTGTCCTTATTAAATTTTTACAGAAAGCATATGTTACTTTTTATGATAGGAGGGAGGCAGTTCAGTATAGTGGTTAAGAACACGGACTCTGCAGTTATAACCACCTCGATCAAAATTCTGGCTCTGGCACTTTCTGTGACTGTGGGCAATAAATTTATTTTCTCTGTGCCTTAGTTTATTAATCTATAAAATATAAATGATAATAGTAGAACCTGCTTCATAGTTTTGTTATGAGAATTAAATGAATTGTTATTTAAAAAAGGCTTAAGGAGTACTTTATAATTGTTGGTATTATTACTGTTACGATCTGTTTTTCAGATGGGGAAACCAAGGCACAGAAAAGTTAATAAACCTGCCCAACATCATACAGTTAGCAAGCAGTGGGATGCAGCATACTGACTTCGGGCCACCCTCTCTATGCCACAAAGGAACCAGCCATCTCGGGGGTCTTCAAATGCCCATCATATTGGCATCTCTCATAGTTGCATCCTTGGCATTGTCTCATCAGACCGACCCAGGCAAATAATCTTAAGCAGACTTTAGTTTTGTTGGAAGAGTTTTAAAGCTTACTGCTAATACCAGAAAGGTCACTGAACTCTGGTCAGCAAAATCTTGTTGATGACTTTCTCTACACAAGGTACAGAGAAGTTAGGGATTCAGAGAGGTACATGACAACATTAGCTCAAAAAGCTTACAACCAATTGTAAATTGACAGATGGAATGTATTCATGAGAAAATTCCAGCATAAGGCATATTTTACTGTGATTTGCCACTTAATGTAGACAAAGAGGAAGCAATCCGTATTTCACTATGGGCTAAGGTGATTGGGAATGGAGGTTCTCTGAGGAGATGGGAATTATCTTAAGCTTTGGAATATCCAGCCAAGAAGAGAAAACTATATTCCTGGAGCACACGTAGAAAGAGAGGGTTGAGGGGCATGTACATGTGTGTGCATGCATGTGTATGTGTGTGCAAAAACATGCCCAAATGGTAACATAAGAATATGGAGGATAAATCTGAAGGACAAGTGAGTAGATGGACAGATTGGGATGAGAAATTAAAACAAGAAAACAAAGGGTACCCTGAGTACTGATTACGTAATCTTGAAATGAGTTATGGAATCGAGACTATGGTCGTTGTTCTGAAATGACTCCACTGCTTCATCTGGCACTTCTGAGCACGGGCACTGTAACATTTCAGTCTTGCTTTTCTCCTAAGTGGATGTAATTTTTATACAGGTTAACTGAACCAGGAAGTCTACCATGTATGGGACAGAAGCCCCCCCGCACCCTCCCACCCCCACTTTAAAAATAATCCTATTGTTCATTTCCAAGTTATCCTATCAATATAAAGTAAAAAGTTTCTTAAAAATGTGCATTAGAGTCAGTGATCTTCTAAAGATGAAGAATAAGGGAACTCATCCTTAGTAGAATACCCGCTAATTACTATCTGTTTTGATCTTAGGCTTCAGAGTAGATGGCTTCCCTGTTGGTCATTTATTGATTTCCTCTTTGAAAAAGTTTTAATTCCCATGTATCATCATTTTGTACACATCTTGCCAGATTTCTGTATTTGGCTGCTATCATAAATTTTACCTTCTTCCCACATATGGTTCAAGCAATTTTTTTGAGTTAAAACCCATAAATAATTACGTTATTGATCTCTTCCAGACATATTTGCTGGATATGTAACTGCCATTTTCTAAACTTATCATATTTATAAAGTCAAACATTAGCTCTAGCTTTACTGGGCTTGTATTTGATTATTTTTCCTCTTTTGCCATGACATTCCCCAGTCTGCTTTTCCTAAATGCCTTTCCTATAATTTAATGAAAAGAGACAAAAGTAGAATAGAGGAAGGCATTGAAAAATGACCATTGTTAGGAAAGAAAATGTCCTTATGTCCTTTAATATAATGGCTTGCAAAGATTAACTTTTTCAAGTGTAACCATACTTATAAAAGTATTGTTTCTGCTGCTTTTAAAAAATTCTTCTTTGAAATGATTCTTAAAGTTAAAAAATAATGATATGTATCCTTTTCATTAAGTCAGCTTTAAGCTTTATCACACTGCATAAGTCTGTTGCAAATTGGCTTGTGAGTCACTGTGTTTTCTGGTTTCTTCCAGATGTAATTGGAATTTAGCAACATTCTGTTTGGAAGTTCTACAGAATAGTTCGATGATTTTATTTACCATTACATAGGATTTTTCTTAGCAACTGATTTTGCTTTTGCAGCTAAAGACAGTGTCAGTAGGACCTCACTGCCTGGTTATAATGGCTTCAAATCCAGTGCTTGTGAAGAGGTTTGTGAGTAAGAATGCCCCAGCTGTCTTAACATTAGTAGCTCTAATCCAGGCATGGCAATGGAGGTAAAGAGGAGTGAACATGAATTAAGGACCACAAATAAACCAAACATTTTCATATTTAATGATCTACATACTTATGAAGTCGTATTATTTGAGATGAAGAGTTTGAGGCTCAGGGAGGTTACATCACCTACCTGAAGTCACACAGCTAGTTAATGGCAGATCAGAGGCTGACTTTAGGTGAGTCTGACTCTCAGGACTGTCATCTTTCCATTGGAACCTATTGCCTCTGCTTGAATAGAAGGGGTTTATTTTTTGTAAGAAAGGAGTATATAATTAGAGAGGAGAGAGAGAGAGAGAGAGAGGGAGGGAGAGAGGGAGAGGAGGGAGGGGAGGTTGGCAGCTGGTCAACCTGTAGAGAAGGTCAGGGCGAGAGTTTCTCATTTCTCTCCTCCTCCTCCCCTGCAAGGCCACCTCAAGGCCCATCCTTTTCCTGTACCTAAGCCCTGGTTTCTGTGGAGGGTTAACACGATAGTGAATAGCTGAGGCAAGTTCTGTAGGCAAGAAATGTCCACAAGAATATTTCTAGTTCCAAGATATAACAAACACCATTTTTTTTTGTTTTTGTTTTTGTTTGTTTTTTTTTTTTGTTTTGTTTTGTTTTTTTTTGAGGGCACTGAGCCTTGACAAACAATTAAGTTTGCAAAGCATGTATTAGCAAAACATCTTCCTGGGCAAAAAAACAATGACAACACAATAGCAAATTTAAGATAGCTCTACAAAACTGGGCATCTGTACAGACCTATGTGGAGGATAAGGAGAAGACACTTCTGACTACAGGCAAGGCAATAAAATGAAGCCAGATGAAATGGGGGCTCTGTGCACAACTACTCAATTCCCAAAGTCCGGGGACAGTGTGCTGCCATGAGAGGCAGAGAGGCCGTGGTAGGCAGTTAAATGTCCTGGTTTGAATCACAGCTCTCCCACTTATGTCATTGTGAGTGAAGACAAGTAACTGTGTCTCAGTTCATCCACCTGTAAAATGAGAGTAATGATGTCGTTTACCTTCATAGAACTATACTATCTGAGGCACTTGGGACAAGGCCTACTACACTGAAAGCACTCGCTCACCTGGATTGGTTCTCAAACATGCTATTGAATTGCCTTCTCAAGGTAACTACATGAATGAAACCCTGGAAGATACAAGATCTCATTATGACTGTACACATGACAAAAATTAGAAAGGACCACTTACCAAAAATGCACCTCTGAACCTATAGCAATTATTTTATTATTCACTATTTTGGTGAATTCTTCAATGGTCAAGATAAAATGGAAGTTGGAATGATATATTTGTTTGCAGCACTCACCATCATATATGGTCCATCATCTGTGGCTTACCAAAATATTGGTGAATTGTTGATTCACCCCTAATCTTCTGGCAGCTCTTTAAATATTTGTGCTTTAAATTGCGGTCAGAATACAAATACAGATCAGGGTATTTCTCTGCCCTCTCTGTGTCTCATCTCTCTCCCAGCTATAAATTGTTATCTATTCACTGGATAAACATCTGAATTCCCTGGTGCCTAGTAAGTAGCCCACTGATTTCACTAAAAGGTTGTCTCATCCAGCTTTGAAACTGAAGTCTGTTGTCTGAATGGCCAGCAAGATTTATTTTCTCTGGTGGTTGGAGCTGATATATTTTACCAAGGCAAACCCCCATGCAACAAAGGGATAAATGCATGGGGCAGAATCATTTGCATAAAGTCAGTGAGCCCTATCAATAAACCTCATTTATTTTGTTATCAGAGAACTAGCCCTGTGCTGGCCCTATCCATCAAGAGACAGCCTCTCTGACCTTTCAGTTCATTTCACACTGGACTGCACTGTCTCACCAGTAGCCAGCCTACTTGGAAATCAGTGTAGTGGTTTCACACTAGGAGCTTTGACCTCCGTAGGAACCGCCTGTGGGGATAAGGAGGCCCGCATCAGTCATACTGCATCGTCCAGCACCGTCCAATCAACTGTTAGTTAGCATGGGCTTCTGCTTGCTTCTTGGTGCTTAATTTAGAGATGACAGGCAGGGTAGTTTAAAACATAAAAAAATCCAGCTTTAAATCTTGGCTTTGCCAGTTTCTGGCTGTGACAATGTCAGCAAAGGTTTTAACATAACTGAACCTCACTTTATGAATCTCTAAAATGAAGATAAATACCATTGACCTCATGGCATTTTGTGAGGGTTAATAGAGGGAATGTAAGTCATGTCCAGCATAATATGTGTCACATAGCGGGTGCTAGTCAAATGTTTCTTACATTGTTTTTTTTCTTCCGTTTCTTCTTGTTACCCTTCCTTTTCTTTCCTCCCTCACTTCTTTTCCTTCCTCACATGTGATATTCAGTATGCCTGAGAATTCATGTGTGAGTTTAAGTTGTAGCCTGTGGGGTAATTGTCACCTTCAGGGCCTGAGATATGGCTCCTGAAGCCTGAAAATGGACCTAAGTCTTTTCCTCATCAGCCTTCAGCCTCCCTTTTAGCCATGGGACACTCCCCAGCAGAGATCGTCATTAGTCCCAGGTACTTAGGTTTCATCTTTCTCCAAAACTTAAAGATCAATTTACTTCACTTCGAGACTACTCCTATCACCTCTTGGGCAAAATTGCCAGCAAATAGATAAATTTGGTCTATATAGTAGGTGTTCAATAAATGCTTGACACATTGGATGTATGATGGATAAGCCCCAGGAGCTCATGGAGTATGAGATACAGATTCTGGGGACCAGGTATTTTGGAAATCATGTCATCAAATATATTAACAAGTCTGGCATCTGGAAAGACAGCCAGGTATTAGCTTTAGAGCTTGGGCTCTAGAATCATTTTGGCTCTGCTCTGTGTTTTCCAACAAGTTTTTTAATCTCTCAAAGCCTGAATTTTCCCATCTGTCAATGGGTGATAGTAAGGCGGTTTTGGAGTAGATGAGAAAAGGTCTTTGAGGCACTTGGCACAAACTGCTCTCATAGTAGGAGGAACAAACAATGACAAGTCCTGAGATGATCTGAAAAACTCTTGTTATGGGCTGAATTGTAGCTCCCCTCACCCAATTCACATACTGAAGTCCTAACCCCGTATGCCTCAGAATGTGACTGTATAGAGTCTTTAAAGAGTTAATTAAGTTAAAACAAGGTCATTAGGGTGAATCCTCTTCCAATATGACTTGTGTCTTTAAAGAAAAGATCAGGACACACATGTATACAGAGGAAAGACTGTGTGAAGACACAGGAAAAGGGTGGTTATCTGCGAGCCAAGGAGAGAGGCCGCAGCAGAAATCAACCTGCTGAAACCTTATCTTGGACTTTCAGCCTCCAGAATTGTGAGGAAATAAATTTCTATTGTTTAAGTCACTTAGTCTTAACACACCATTATGGCATCTAGTGCCACCCCATGCTAGGATAGTTGCTCACCGAGCCTGTGATCCTGAGGAGAACCATACACTCAGCCTGGGCTCCATCAGACACAGTCGGATTGAATTTAACAAACCTGAAATTTTGTTTTGGCCTTTCCTCCTGGATTTTTACTTTCTAGTGAATAATATCCCACCACTGGCTGGCCATGTTTCAGACAAGTTCCTGCTTCACCTGTGGAAGCCCCTTATCACAGCATTATCTTAATCCACTTGCTGTTCGCCTTTATTTTCTCTTTTATTTCCTGAAGAACCAAAGGACTGGGCTTTGACTGTTTTCTCAGTGATTTGGCCATCTGCCTTGTGTGAGTCTTCCGGTTTGCTAGAAATTGGACCTCGTTGCTCCATCCATCTTCTTGGATTCTGACCTACTACCTTGCTGGACCTAGGTTTGTCATGTAGGCCCAAGCTTTGATGGCTTCGGTGCTTCTGTCACTGAGGAGTGTGATGAGTGTGTACATTGTAATGTTAACCTCGAGTGGTGGGTACGGTTAACATAATTGCATCCATCCTACCACGGATGCCTGAGGGTCAGTTCCTGAAAAGTGGCACAGTGTGTATGTGGTTTGTTTCTCTGCAGCACCAAGACCTTCCCATTCCTACACAGAGCCTTTCACTTTGCTTCCTGGCTCTGACCCTTGACTTGGCTATAACCTTCAGAACCTACCAGATCACCCTAATAGATTGTTCTAAATCTCAGAACACAGTTTTTTGCTTTGTGTTCATGACCCACCATATCCCCCCACATGGCCCCATCTTGATCAGCTGTGGTCTAAGAAATCTCTGTCCTACTGAGCCTATACCTCAGCACGTGGATAAAGAGAGTGTAAGCTGACCAGTTCTGGTGGGGAGTGAAAACAGTATCACTTGCCTATTCCTTGGACATTGTGAGCTTCTCACACCTGCCTCTTCTATGTAGTAAGATTACCAGGATACATACTGAAGCTTTATAAGTGGCAGAAAGGAATTTATGTCATGAGATCTAAGAATTCCTAGGTGGTCTTGATGACTATGCCATGTGTCTTGTGTAAGATCAGATTTCCTTATACATGCAGCATGCTCAATGCTGTGCATAAAAGTGGCTCAGAGTAAGGCAAGGAATTAGGACTTGGGTACTTGAAATAAATCTGGAGGTATAAAAGCAGACTAGGGCCAGGAAAATATCTAGGAGTCAGTAGGCAAGTCAGAATGGGAAACCTTCTTGGGTGGTCTAATGTAGGAACAAGTGAAGGCAAAGGAAATTTGTGACCTAAATACGCTGTTTCATTGACTTGCTGGGAAGTCAGTAATCTTTCCTTGCCTCAGTTTTTTTTTTTTAAATAATAGTTTGAACCAGGTGATCTTTAAATTCTATTCTATTTTCTAGAATGCCAATCTGTTTTATTTGTTAAGTGCCAGTGTCAGAGCATGTTAGCAGTCCAGCTAATAGATACTAGATATCAGCAACATCAGGTACTTGACTTATGAAATCAACTTCTTTTCTAGAAAAAAAATCTCTTTTGTATGGTTTCTGCTAAGGCTGAAGCAGACCAAAATCCAGATGTAAGGGCTGGTCTTAGAGAACACCTTTGGGAACCAATATGACTCATGGATATTCATTTTGTAATACTCTAGTCACTCATGAGAGTTTGGACCTCACAGTAGTGTGTCAGCAGTGTCTTTGAAGCTTTGGCACTGAAATGAACTTTGTTAAACCATGAATCAAGGCTCTAAGATAATTTTAAAATAGATGATGGTTACATATGGAGCTTTCTGCCCACAGAATGACACAGTAGGGGACTAACTATATAAGAAACAAAAAATCTTTCTGAACCAGTAAGCTGAAGTGTGGTCACACAGTAAACAGAACCATTGGCTCAGGGCAGGACAGCAAGAACCCACCAGATAACTCTCACCCTCTATGTTTGCCGGAGAGAATCTTCATCTTGGATCACCCTCCTCAATCCTCTTAGTGGTACCAAAGTCTACGGTAGAATGTTGGGCAAGACAAAAGTAGGGTGTCACCCATACACTCAGTCTGATCTCAGTTTCAATCATGTATTGAATTAAATAGATTTGCACTATTTTTCTGAGGATCAGCTACATAATTTGTCAGACCCAGTGCAAAATGAAAATGCAAGGCCCTTGGTTCAAAAATGACAAATGTCAACATGGCGCCAGCACAGCATTAATTCAGGTGTAAGTCCCTTCTGACCAGGGGTCTCTGTGTGACCACGCAGGTTGTGTGTCCATGGAATTAGCTCTCATTCTTTTCCCCAATATTCTCCTCTGCCTTCCTGCAAATGAAGCCCGTTCCCTTAGGGTGCTGGTTTTAGTCTCTGAGCTGTTTAGCAAATCTACCCAAAGTGACTTGTACATGCCATTCTCTCTCTGTATCCTCTGTTGTGAACTATAGGCAGTTTTACAGAGGTGAGGAGAAGGTGGCAGAACAAATGTGGCAATGCTCTCGGGCTCATATATTCCATGTGAGAGGCATCTGCAGGATTGTCAAGATTCTCCTAGATATTCCAACTTTAACCCGGGGGTTCTTAATAGGAGTTAAAATCAGGATTATTTGAGATACTTCTTTAAAATGCATTTTTTAGGGATTCTAAATCTGTCAACCTGGTTTACACATGCTGTTGAAAAGGCGTCTCAGGAAAATATTAGTAAAGCTGTTCCATTTATTTTTCATTTTATGTATCTTATATCTTATTACTCTTTTTTTGAGACATATGTGCCTATGTACGTGTATATGGCCCCCCTCCTTGCCCCCTTGATGCTAGAATCTGTTTAATCCGACATTTGTTTTAGAGCATTTTAAATTGAAGTTTGGCTTTTGCAAATTTTGTGTGGTGATGATTATCCACTTGACTCAGGGTGCAGTTATTTGTGACTGGATCTAGTGGATGCTACAAACTAATTATTGCAAGCAACCAGGAAAAATAAAGAGAATGAAAAAATGCCACAAGTATTGTCAATATTTATTGTAGCATATGGCTAATGTATAAAGAGGTAATAGAACAATGTTTCTCAGGGGATTGTTCAAAAAGAAAATTACTTAAATTAACTTTTCAGGCAAACTGAATTATGCATTATACCCCCTCCTGTAATACTATACAAATTCATTGTTTGTGAAGAGTAGAACTGGGGGCTATAAATCAAGCCTTACATAAGTACTGTTGTACCTGCAGGGATTTTTTTCCTTTGTGTTTTTGGCTTTTAGATGAATGAAGAATTTTCTCAGCGAATTATTAATTACTCCTGCTTGCCTATAGAATCGAGTTCCCTGTACTTCTGTAGGAGTCAATGGTATTCAAACTGCAGCTTTTGATGAAGTAATCGGCCGCTTCTGGGGCCTCTTTCAGCTGCCCTGGGCGTGCTTCACATGTAAACGACTGCCAAATGGATTCTTTCGACATTCCAGCCAATTAAAATACATTTAAAGTGCAGCTGGTGGAGAAGCAAGCCTGGCGATTGTGTGGAGAACTTCAGGGCAGGGAGACAAAAAAACAAACTTTGTGGAACCCAGCTTGGGGCAGCCCAGCCAGGCTTTTTGGGGGAGGGAAGGGGGAGGGAATGGGAGGGCAGTGGAGCAAGTCACAGAAAGAGTCTTATCTGTAGCTGCTGTCAGAATCAAAGATGACACTTTGAGCACTACCTTAAAAGACACAAAAAAGGGAAGCGTGTTTGTTAGGGTGTCAGTTTTCTCTCCTTGCCTCTTGAAACCCTGTGTTGGCCGGTTGCCCAATGTGGTGCTGCATACAAATATTGACAGAACACAGCGGTGTTTGTTAAACCCTGGCTGGGGAAGCCAGTGATTAAAACTCTTGAAGGAAGATCTGAAAACCCAGGAATTCTCCTCAATAGCCTTAGAACATTGACCGAATGACAGAGAAAAAGTACTGAGTGGGCTAAAGTGAAATACTCACCACCGTCCCTGTCAGCTATGCCTTTTCGGTAAGGACAGAATTTTCTTTTCTCTTCCTTTTATTTCTCGAATGTTTATGTTGGTGTGGAGGAGAGTGTCCAACTTGCTAAGCGCTCTGCTGCAGAGCTCTGAGTGCAGAGCGCAGGGCTTGCTTGTGATTTTTCTGGAGGACGGGAGGGGATTGCACTGTGTAAACAGACACAGGCATTACCCAGCACGTGGAGTCTGCCAGAGCTTTTCCAGAATTAAGAATGATACGTTTTAAAATGTTTGCCTCTGCTGATCTGTCCTGGTGTTTGCTGCCTGTGTCCAGGTGTCCCGAGATTGAGAACAAATAGATTCATCCTTTGAACCAATAGTTATGAAGTACATGCTTGTTTAATTTTTATTTTCATTTTAAATGTTGCCTGGTTCATTCTGCTGCCAGTCCCACACCTATGCATGCGAAAACTGTTTCCTCCTCTTGGGTTAATATTCAATCAAACACAAACATTCTGTTTTATTAAGCAAATCCAAAAGGATTGAAAATGCCTTACTTTATCTTGATTTTCATTGGAGAAGCTGCTAACTGGGGAATTTGTTCTGAATCCCTCTTTTCTTATACTTTAAGGAGGCAGTTGTAGTGACACTATCTCTGTGGTTTTTCAAACTCAATAAATAACCCAGCTCCGTGGGTCCTACTCAGATGCCGGTCTTAAATTCCTGTGAAAGCTAAGGAAGGGTATGGCTGAGCAGAGACATTGATTCCTACCCTTCAATTTATCAACGGAAGACACAAAGTTCCTGATTGTTTCCTATCTTAGCTTGTCACGCTGGGCTCTTTTTGGCTTAGTTTTGTTCATTGCAAACAAAGAATCTTGCACATTTCATGATGAAGGATCACACTGCAGTGTCCTGAGCTCAGTTAAATGCACTTTATTAATCTTTAATGTGCCAGTAGCTCTCAGGCTATGCCAAACTGAGACTTTCCAAAACTCTTCAAGCTACCTGCTGCCAAGATAAACGGTGGTAGGCCCAGATGGGATATTTTAAGGAAACTTGCCACAGCAAGGTTTTACCCATTAAGTCTGTCATGAGTCAATGAAAGAAATTTTAAATGAAAAAGATTTCAGAAAGAACTGCTTCACTCTATACTCTCTGTGCGAGAGACCTACTTGGTGGGAGTCCATCCTCACACACAGTGGTCTGTACTCCGTGTGGGGATGAGAATAAGGCATTCTGCTGTATTGGGTGTTGGGTTGTGTTTAGAAAATGGGTGCTGTGTGAATGAAGACGTGCATGAATGCAGAAAGCTTTCCTGCCTCTGCAGTGTCGGCCCAGAGAAAAACAAGGCTACACATGTGGTGGGCCGCTCGTCCATTTCAGGCATACCAAAAGAGCCAGAGATGGGCGATGGTCACAGACGTCCTTTTGGAGAGAAGTGTAACTTTGTACAGAAGAAACGTGGAGTGGTATACCTCAGAAAATTGGGCATTGACAGTGACTCAATGACTCAGAGGACAATGTGAATCTATGTTTGATTGATCAAGTCCTGGAGAATGTAAGGCCGTGACTTCTTGGGTTGTTCATCAGGCTATCTGAAGCTGAATGTGTCATCATCATTCCTTGGGGATGCAGATAATAGACAAAAAGGACCCTGCCTTTAAACACAAGTCCTACAAACAGAGACTTCATCTGTCAGGGTTGCTGTGAGGAGAACACTGACTTCGAGCTAGGAGGACCTCCAGGTTCTTTCTGATTTAGTGTTATTGATGCAAAGCTGTGCAAATACATGCAGGCAATGATGAGGAAAGATCAGGAGTGATGGATAGCCTTGATTAAGCAGGTGGTTTCATTGCTTTTAGAGTCAAGTCCAGTCTCCTTCCTTTGGCCTAGAACAAGGGTCGACAAACTGCACATCACAGACTAAAAATCTGCCCACTGCATGTTTTTATAAGTAAAGTTTTATTGGAACACAATGATATTTCTTTATTTACACATTATCTATACCTACTTTGTGCTACCACAGCAAGGTCCAGTAGTCGCAACAGAGGCCCTACAGCCCCACAAAGCCTGAAGTATTTACGGTCCCACCCTTTATAGAAAAAGGAGCCTGACAAGGAGAAAAATGCTTTACAACTCTCTGTGGTGAAGAACCAGTTTTGCTTTTAGTTTTTAAAAAATGTCCAGTCTGTTACGGACTGATAGTTTTATTAAATATGGTAAAAATGTTGTTTGACTGTGGTGACATCAACTTGCTTAAAATTTCTAAGCATTTACTCTTGAATTTTATACCTATCTCATCATGGATCCTTAACCAACAGCAGACTAGTGCTGGTCCATGGACACGCTTTGAGCAGCTGTAGCTCCTGCTTCGTTTTCTAGTCTCTTCTTGTGCTGTTTGTCCCAAATCTCCAACTATGCCACTGTTCTTTTTGAGGACTGAGTACCGTAATCTCTTTTCCAAATTTGGGCTGTGCTACTGATCTTTGCTCAACTTGGAAATCTCTTTCCCTAAATCTTTTCTTAGCTCCTCATTTCCTTTAGGTCTCTGCTTCAATTCACTTCATTCAGGGACTTTTGGACCATTCCAGCTGAAAAATCTTTCCTCATCTTATATCACTTTTTCTTTATAGCACCTATTACTTTCAATACTTATCTTGTTTATTTATTTGTTTATTTTCCTATTATTTTTTTCCCTGTATTGGCCTGGATTCAGTAACAGATAATATAATCTATTTCAGATGATTTAACCAGAAAAAGATTTCATAGTGATTTTAGGTGGTATATAAAGTCTTGAAGGAGTGAGGGAATAGTCAGAACTTCTGAGATAATGATCAGACAACACAAAAATTATCACTATATCTCTGTCACTATACAAAGCTAGGCATCAGGAAGCTGATACTACTATGGCTGGCTCCATGATCACACTGCCTCCACCATCATCTCCTCCATCAAAATGAGGATCTCTGTTTCATGAAATGCACGAGGCTAGGGACAGGATACTGGGACCTCAGCTAAAGAGATGCAGAATACCCAAAACCTCGGGCAGGACCAGCAGAAACCTAGCATCTCCTACATGATCTTCACTCCAACTTTCAAATCTTACTGAGAGGGTCTCCTGGGTGAAATCTGGATCACAGCAGAACTTGAGTTATGAGAAAGTCAGAAAAATGCCATCTTAGATTTTTAGTCTCTACTGCTGGAATAGGGTCACCAGAATCTGCCTCCATCCTCTGCTCCTGCGGTCCTCAATGTTTTTGGCACCAGAGACTGGTGCTCCTATGGGAATCTAATGCCTGATGATCTGAGGTGGAGCTGAGGCAGTGATGCTAGCACTGGGGAGCGCGGCTTCAAATACAGATGAAGCTTCACTCATCCACTGCTCACCTGCTGCAGCCTGGTTCCTAGAAGGTGACGGACCAGACCAGTCTATGGCTTAGGGATTGGGGACCCCTGCTCTATTGGAATGTAGTCTTCATAAGGGTGAGGATCTTGACTACTGGTTCATCACCCTACGCCAATGCTAATATTAATGCCTGAATGTATAACATGCCCAGTAAATGTCAATCATATGAATACATGTATGATGAATGAGTATTTTCCCTGGAAGTCTTTGATTTATAGGAGAGTAGCATGTGGCACATATGAGGGAGATTCATGAACATGAATCACCCTAGGAAATGTCACTATGGTGACAGATGAAAGACAATCTGTAGGTGACAGTCTCATTTTTGAAACATACCTGGTTTTTCCAAATTGAAATATATTTATGAAGCTGCAGTTAGCTAGCCCAGAGATTGAAGATTTCTGGCTACCATCTAATACTATGTTTCACTGAGAGCTTATTATGAACCATATACTACATTAAGTGCTATATATGCATTAGCACATTTAATCTGCAAAATTCCCAATGAAGTAGGCATTATTTCCATTTAAACAGAAGAAGCAAAGGCTTTGAGTAGCAAAGTGACTTCCCAAAGTCACAGAGCTGTGAAGTGTTGGGTCCAGATTTAAGTTCACAACTTTGTGAAACCTGTTTGCAGCCATAATCTCATTATAATAACTCTCTATATAATTTATCTTTTTAGCTGTTTTTTCTTCACCTAAGATTTTCCTCTTTTGTTTTCATCCTAGTGGGTGGTTAGTATATTATCTACTTTATACCTTAGCAAGGTGACATCTAGTTGTCAGGTCTATGATATCGATACAGGTCCTGGTCATAATTGCTGAACATTGCTGAATATCATGAATATGTGGATCTATAGATGAGGGTATAGAAGGGCTAGGGGCAAATTATATCTGCAGTGATTAAGGGTATCAACATTTTTTCCTTTAGGACAAAAATTCTAGAGGGTAGACTGTTTCTCTAATAATGAGACAATCCTCCAACCTTATGCTACATATTTGATTAAAAATTTCAGGTTTTTATGTTCTGTTTTGTTGGAATTCTGCTCACATTATCTTCATTAAAAACAATGATTTTTGATAATAATTACAGCTTTTCAATAAGAGAAAATAAATTGAACTTTATTTTTATATTAGAAATTTAAAAGAGCCAAAGCTTCCTCTGAAGAAAGAAGTTCTGGCAAGAGGTGGGGTTCTCAACAAAGATTACTTGACAATAATGTATATGATTAGATAAACCACTTAAAGTCCTGATCCCAGTGCATATAAAAATGCTGAGAGGGAAGAGAACTACTTCTGAAATGGTGAAGTAAAGACCTCTGAAAATCTTCTTCATAAAAGCAAGGAGAACACTGATAAAAATGTTCAAAATCAACAGTTTTTGAACCTTGGGCAATTAAACAAAGGCTTGCAACGATCCAAGAAATATTTATTTAGGAAAAGAAAAATGGAGTCTCTGTAAGGACAGTGAGATTTGTGTCATTTAACTTGCCCTTTTTCTATTCCCCTTTCCCCAGCCATAAGGAAACCTTAAAAACTAATTGTTTTGCTGTCACGTTAGCTGTGAAAACTAGCAGCCTACCAGCCACTGGGAGGGGGCAAAACCTGTTTGGAGCTCTACAAAAAGCCTCACTCCTGGAGAATTGTCATAATTTTATCGTCTGGTAGCTTCCCGGGAACTCCCACTTGTAGGTATAGTCTGTATTTGATCTGATTCAGAACTTACTTAGTGCAAAGAATTTTTCTTCAGGATGCTTGTAAAAAGCAATCACAGCAATTATTTAACATTATAGCTGCCTGAGGCAGCAATAAGAGTTGGGGAAAACAGGATGCTAATCAAAAAACTTTAAACTAAAACTAGGAAATGGGATGTCCATTGGGACTTTGAAAGCTCACATATTTGTGGAAATACAAAATGTATGCATGTGTGCAGAGGCGTGCACATTCTGAGGAAAGACCTGAGAAGACCCTCATCTCTCACCTATGAATAAACCTGAGGCTCTGTGCAAGCAAGGAATGAGGGCTAAGGAAGAGATTTTAGCAGCTGGCAAATGGGAGATGTGCCCCACTATACACAGACATCCCATCAGCAAAGGCTGGAAGATTTATTGGTTAAAGGCATTTAAAAAATACCCACGCAGCCATTAGCTGACCACTTATTAATCACAAATAACAAAGACTATGAACTCTACTGATAGGATCAGGATCAGGAAAGACCCTAAAGAAATAGCAACAACAATTACAACAATAACAAAAAACAGAAATAATAACAAATCACAGTTGACAGAGATTTGTTTCCAGAGTTGCTGCATTATATTATTTTAAATGTACAGTTAAAAAATAATGAAACATGCAAAGAAAGAGATGTATAGGCCGTATACACAAGGAAACAATGTCAGTCAATAGAAATTATCTTGGAGGAAGCTCAGACATTGGACTTATTAGATAAAGACTTTAAATCAGTGACAATAAATTGTTCAATGAACTGAAGAAAATTCTGTCGAAAGGAATAAGGAAAGTATGAGAACAATATCTAGTCAAAGAAAATATCAAGAAAGAGATAGATATTATAAAAAGAAACCAAATAGAAATTGTGGACCTGGAAATTACAATAACTATAATGAAAAATTTACTAATAGAGTTCAACAGCAGGTTTGAGTAGGTGGAGAAGGAATCAGAAAATTTTGTGATAAGCCAAATGAGATTATGTAATCTGGAAACAAAAAGACAAAAATAATGAAGAAAAATTAGCAGATTCTCAGAGACCTGTGGGTCAACATCAAGTGTATATGAACATATACAAAATGGGATTCTGAGGAGAGAGAGACAGAAAGAGACAATATTTTTAAAAAATAATGGCTGAAACCTTCTTATATTTGATGAAAATCATGAATCTACATAGCCAAGAAGCTCAATGAATTTCAAGTCAGACAAACTCAAAGAGGTCCACTCTAAGACATGTTATAATCAAGTTGTTAAAAGTGAGAGAGAGAACCTTGAAGGGAGCAAGGGAGATGCACCTTTCTATGCATGAGGAAGTCTCATTAATATTAACAGCCAGTTTCTCATAAGAAACTGTGGTTTTGCTTTCCAAAACCAGGTAGCAGTAAGATGACACATTCAGGGCACTGAAAGAAAAAGACTATCAACCAAGAATTCTACATCCAGCAAAAATATTCTTCAAAAACGAGGAGAAATTAAGACATTGTCAGATAAACAAAAACTTAGAGAATTCACTGAGACATTTTTTTCCTTTAGTTACTAAAGGGAGTCCTTCAGGCTGAAATGGAAGGGAGCTGGATAGTAACTTGAATCCACAAAAAGAAATAAAGAGCACTAGTTAAATATAAAAGATGGTATACATGTTTTTGTTTATAGCTTCTTTTTCCCCTTCCTTTATGATAAAAAAAAAAAAAAACCCAAACAAACCAAAAAAACCCTTCAAGACAAAGCTAGTATAAACTATGTTGATGATCCCGTAACACAGCAGTCCCCTTCCTTTTTGGCACCAGGGACGGGTGCTTCTATGAGAATCTAATGCCTGATGACCTGAGGTGGAGCTGAGATGGTGATGCTAGCTGGGGAGCGGCTGCAAATACACATGAACTTCTCTTGCTTACCTGCCACTCACCTCCAGCTGTGTGGCCTGGTTCCTAACAGACTATGGACTGGCACTGACTGGTATGTGGCCCAGGGGTTGGGGACTCTTACTGTAATATATAAAGATGAATGTTTATAACAATAAGAGGGCAAAGGAAAGAAGCTATATAGGAGCAGTTTTTATATACTGTTGAAATAAAATGAGTATTAATCCAGGTAGATTGTTATATTAGATAACCTAAATGAAATAGATAAATTCTTAGATACAAAATACTGAATCTTACTCAAAAACAAATGGAAAATCTGAATGGACTTTTAACATGTAAAAAAGATTGAATTAGTAATAAAAAAATTTACTACAAAGAAAAGTGCAGGCAGATAGCTTCCTGGTGAATTTTATCAAACATTAAAAGAATTAACACTAATCCTTCACAAACACTCCAAAAAATAAAAGAGAAGGAAACACTTTCCAACTCAGTCTATGACACCAGTATTATCTGATTCAAAACCAGACAAAGAAACAAGAAACAAAAGTACAGACCAATATGTGTTATAAATATAGATACTATAATCCTCAGCAAAATACTAGCAAAGCAAACCTAATAACATATAAAAAGAATTATTCACCATAACCAAGTGAGATTATGCCAGAAATGCATTATGTTATGCATGTAAAAGCAATTAATGTAACACAACAACATAGTAATAGAATAAAGAACAAAAATCATATGAGCATCTAATTAGATGTATAAGAAGTATTTAACAATATCTAACAGTTCTTTTATGATAAAAAACTCAAAGAGTAGGACTAGAACTGCCTCAATATGTTAAAAGGCATGTGTAAAAACTTGTAACTAATATTACAATTAACAATGAAAGACCTTTCCCCCTAAGATCAAGAAAAAGATATATGTCTCCTCTCACACTTCTATTCAATATTGTACTTTAGTTCTAGCCAAAGCAATCAGATAAGAAAAAGAAATATAAAGCACTAAGATTGGAATGAAGAATTAAAATTAATTTTACTTGCTAATGACATGATTCTGTATATAGAAAATCCTAAAGAATGCATGAGAAAATATAATTAATAAAGGAACTCAGCAAAGTTATGGGATATAAGATTAATATACAAAATCAATTTAATGTTTAAATACAATACCAATGAACAATTCAAAAACAAAATTAAGAAAGCAATTCAATTATGATAGCATCAAAAAGAATAAGATATTTAGGAAGAAACTTACCAATAGAAGTGCCAGACTTGTATACTGAAACTATTAAATATTGCTGAATGAAATCACAGATGTTATAGCTAAATGGAAAGCTATTCTGTGTACATATATTGGAAGACTTAATATTATTAAGGTGATAATACCCACCCTCCCATACTGATCTAAAGATTCAACACAATTGTTAACTAAATCAAAGCTGCCTTTTTTTTTTCAGAAATTGACAAGCCGATACCAAGATTTATATGGAAAACAAAGTAGCTCAGAATAGCCAAAACTATCTTGAAAAGAAGAGTAAGTTATAATTCATAGTTCTTGATTTCAAAACTTATTACAAAGCAGAAGTCCTAAAAAAGTATGTTACTAGCGCAAGACTAGACATATAGACCAATGAAATTGAATTGAGAGTTCAGGAATAAACTCTTACATATTTTTGGTGAATTGATTTTTGACAGAGTGCCAAGATACTCAGTGGAAGGAAGACAGTGTTCAACACATTGTTCTGGGACAGTGGATATCCATATGTAAAGGAATGAAGTTGGAACCCTAACTCATGCCTTATATAAAAATTAACTCCAAATGGATAGAACTAATGTAAGAGCTAAAACTATAAAACTCATAGAAGAAAACATAGTAGACCTTTATGATTTTCTATTAGGTAAAGGTTTCTCAGATATGACACAAAAAACAAAAGAGAAAAAATAGGTAAATAGGACTTCATCAAATTAAAAAAAACAAACAAAAACTTTTGTGCTTCAAAGGATGCCATCAAGAGAGTCAAAAGACATCTCACACAATGGTAGAAAATATTTGTGAATCATGTATCTAAGGAACTTGTATTCCATATAATGGAATATTATTCAACCAGAATATTTAAAGAACTTCTACTTCTGGACCTTAAACAACTTAAATGAGACAAATAACTCATTTAAAAAATAGGCAAAAGATTCAAGGTAATTCCTTCTAAAAGATATACAGATGGCCAATTAGCCCATGAAATAAGCTCAACATTTTGGTAAGTGCAAATCAAAGCAAGTGAAATACCACTTCTTACCTACTGTAATGACTTTTATGAAAGAGAGAGTAATAACAAATGTTGACAAGGATGTGGAGAAATTAGGGCCCTCATCTATTCCTGTTAGAATGTAAAATAATACAGACATTTTAGAAAAGATTTGGCAATTCTTCAAAATGATAAACATAAAGTTACTGTATTGTATAGTCCAGTAATTTTTCTCCTAGCTATATACTCAAGAGAATTGTAAACATATCCACACAAAAATTTGTATATGAATGTTTTAGCAGCATTATGTGTAATTATCAAGAAGTAGAAAGAACCCAATGTCTGTCAGCTGATCGATGAATAAATAAAATATGGTATATCCATGCAATGGAATCTTACCAAGTTATATAAAGGGATTAAGTACTGATGCACACTACAATATGGATGAACCTTGAAGACTTGCTAAATGAAAAAGACAGATGCAAGAGACCACATATTATATAATTCTATTTATGTGAAATGTCCAGAATAAGCAAATCTACAGAGACAAAAAGTTGATTAGTGATTGCTATGGGCTGGGAGAAAAGGAGATTGGAGAGTGACTGGTAATGGGTATTTTTTTTTTTTTTTGAGTAATAAAATGTGGAATTAGATAATTTTTAAGGATAGCACAACTCTGTGAATGTACTAAAAACTACTATATTGTGCTTTTTTAAAAAGATAATTTTATTGTATGTGAATTATATTTCAATAAATATTTTATTTAAAAAATGCTAAGGAGAGAAACCAGAGTAATTGGGAACCTCAGAGTTAGGTTTACCTTACCAATTTTTGAGCATGAGACAGAGTGTAAATAGAGGTCCATATACCACAAGTCAAATATTTTAAAATTGTAAATCAAGCAAACAGTCTTAATTAAATATGTTCTCTTCTCCCGCTTTGACATATACACATATGTTCAGGAACAACTCTGTATTACTGGCTATGGGAAGTCAGCAAGGGCTTTAAGAAGAACAGTGATCTGATCATATTATTTCTAAAACAGCCTGTTGACAGCCTGTTAAGGCATGAGTAGAAGCACTTAGTAAGCTATAGTGATGGTCCTATGAAGAATTGAAGAGGACCCAAACCAGTGTCATAGATATGGTGTGGCAGATGCAAAAGACCTTCTAAAAGCTGTATCAGCAGAGGTAGATGTGGAAGGAAAAGGAGAGGAAAGACGAGAGAAAAGAGAAAGTGGCCAGCTGACCTTTAGAGCTTCAGTGAGTCAGGCTGGCGACAACATTATCTATGAGACAAAAGAAGAAGCAGGCTTTGAGTGGAAGAATCGTGGGAGCTGGGCTTTGGCTATGTGCGGCTGAGCTATCTGTGGGACATCTGCTGTGAGTAGCTAAGAAGCATTTAGAAGCACATGCTTGGAGCATAGTAAATAGGTTTGATTTAGTAAAATGATTTAGAAGTCATCAGAAATGTCAAATCCAAGAGGGAGGAAGATTTCATGAGGAACAGATAAAGAGTAAGAATTAACAGAAGGAGACAAAACAGAGTAGTACCATTAATAATCAGATTCCGAAATGTTTCTCCTGAAACCAACTTACACAATATAACACCACCTGCAAGAAACTTTTATGTTGTATACTGGCATCTCAATCACATGACAAACTTGATGCGATTGGTTGGAACATGATGATTATAATACAATTTATAACCAGGAATAATTGGGAAGAATGACCAAAATCAGCTGACTTGTAATGGAAAAACATATAACTGAACTTTTATATATAAATTATGGCATGTGTATAAAAACCTATGTAACTGAAAAAATATATAAGCAGTGTAGCTTTGCTTATTATGATTGCTTTTGTGTGATAACCTGTGTTTCAAAGAAGAAAACAGGATGTTAATTTTTAATTGCCTTAACTGGATGATGATACTATTTAATGTTGCTGTATAATTCTATACCTTGAAAGTACTTCAGAACCATTAATTAGACATTCATTATCAGCTCTCTGCATTAGACATTCTTGGCATGTTTGTATTCTTGCTACTGTGATTGGAATTCACTGGGAAAAGCAATTAGAACTGAGAACCTGCCTTGTTTTGGTTGTTGAAATAGCAATGATTTGAGTTTGGTGTTGCATGTTTTTTGTTTGTTTATTTACTGAATGAGTAAAAGTTGCATGTTTTCACTGCCTTAAGCTTTTGTCAGAAACACCCTTCTGTACTTTGGCAAACATAGGGCTATTTCTGTTTCCTGTCATACAGGCCTAGTTTCAGGGGTTACTTCTCACATTGCGGGAAATGGCCCAACATTTGGACTGGGTTCTTGTTTCTTTGTTTCATGGGATTTAGCATTTCTAAGAGGAGCAGGTGATTGGGCTTAGTTGGTGGAATATGGGAAGGTAAGAAGTTGGATTTTTTGAGCAGTTTTTTTAAAATTAAAAAAATTCTCAATTACAGTTGATATTCAATATTATATTAGTTTCAGTTGTACAACACAGTGGTTAGACATTTACATAAATTGTGAAGTGATCCCCCAGATAAGTCTAGTACCCACCAGGCACCATACATAGTTATTACAATATTATTGACTACATTCCCCATTTAAATGCAAGTTTTTTTAAAAAATGTATTTATTTAAATTAGTTTCAAGTATACAGTACTTTGGCTAGACATCTATATAGTTCATAAAACATCCCCCCAATTGCTTTTGATCTTCAATTAGCAGCACTCACATATTTTCAATGAACTATGAAAAGCTAGGTTTGGGCCAAATTTTCAAGGAGATAAAATTGCATGCCTCTCCATTTTAATTCTACCAAGAGCTCAGACCCTCCTCTTTTTTCCTGGCTTCTAAAGATTCCATAGCAGGATTGACTGTCACCTCCCTCAGTGATTTATATGCCATCCTCTTTTATGTCTTTATCTGTATCCTGCTGTAATACTCTGAATGGATATGAAACGGGTTGCTATGATGTCGCTATCATAATTTGATGGTGGGAGTATAAATTGGCATGGCTTTTATGAAAAGCATTTTAGCAATATATATTAGAGCATTTTAATCTATTCTATTCTAATTTAATATATTCAATAGAAATAATATGTGATATGTACAAATATCTACTTTTAAGAATATTTATTACTATATTATTTATAATGCTAACATATGGAAAACAGCTATACATCAATGGGAGAATTGTCAAATAAATTATGGACTAGAGAGAGCGCTTATAAATCAACACAAAAATGATTACTATCCCAATAGAAAATGGTTAAAGGAAATGAAATGCAATTTACCAAGGAGAAATATGGATGGTCAAGAAGCATTTGAACATATGTTCGGTCTCATTAGGAATTAAAAGATTGCAAATGCAGGGAGGGGCAAGTCCTTCTGATCAAACCCTCCTTCCCCCAAAAAAAGATACAAATGAAAATAATGAGATATTATTATTTTATCTATTTAGCAACGATTAGACTAGCCCCATTAATGAAGAGGTAGAGATCAGACATTCTCATTTACTCTTGGAATGAAATTGGGACAGATTTGTAGGGGCAGCAATTTGGGTGGGAGAGAGTATAATTTTGACTTAGCAGTGTATTGCTAAGCATGTATCTTAAAGAAATAAACAATTCTACAAAAAATATGCGTAGGATATTTATCATAGGAACACTTATGCTAGTGAAAACTGAATGTAATTTAAAGTTCATTAGTAGGCGATTGTTAAATTATAGTGTAACCACACAATAGAATACCGTGCAGTCAATTAAAAACTGACATAGCTCTAGTTGCTAGAAATGATGCCTATTACATGGTAAGTGGAAAATATAGGCTAAAAATAAATTTAAATTCCATCAAATGTTAACAGTGTTTCTATAATAAATACCTACAATAAGAATTATAGCTGTAACTAAATTATCTGTAATAAATATATATTATTTTTATATTCAGAAATAAAAGTTTTCAAGTTTTAAGACTTACCTGTTTTGTGACCATTTTCTCTATTCTCTCTATTTTCTATGTGCCACATATCAGAATGCCATAGTTATACCTACTATACAGATTTTTTTTTAAAAAAAGTATATATATTGCACATGCCAGATATATGTCATAAGCCACTTAAAAATTTTTTTGTATGTGGAAACTTCTATAATAATGGGCACGGTAGATGCTGCAGATTTTTAGTTAGTTAGGTCTTCTGAAGAGTTAGGGAGAAAGGTCTTATACATACTTAAAACACTTCTGAACATTTAGTAAATAATCTACAGACTTGGGTATATGGTAAAAACAAATTAGAAACCACATTTTTATACTACTTGCTTTTTTAGAGAGAGGATTTGGAAAATTTGGTTAGGTGTATTTTTGACCAATGCAGCCAAAGTAATTTAATAAGTTAGTTCCCTACTCCCATCCCCCCCCCCCAAATTATCTTAAGTCGATTTAGTCCTATGATCTTTTTGAACCACTTTCTTAGAATATCATCTTTGGTTTTCACAATAATCCTTTGAGGTACGCAGGCTAAATATTTACATTTTACAGATAAAGAAAGAGCTTCAGAGAAGTTAAATACATTATTCAGTCTCATACTAGAAAATTGAGGAGCTGGGATCTGAACTCATGTTTTTCTGACAATTCAGTTTAGTTCCAGTTATTGCTGGGACTTGCATCTGAATTTACTGACTCCGAATCCGGTTGTTTTCCTATTCTATACTATTCTTTTCTTTTCCCAGAATCTTAAGATTCCTAGAATTGAAGCCCACTCTGTTTTCTAATAAGGCACTAGTGAGCATAAAAGAAAGGAGAATTCTAGAGATTGGCTATGATGAGACATAGTCCAGGGGAAGGGATTGGGAGGGGAAGGGAGGTGGGTAGGGTCTCAAACCCAAATTTCTTTAGAGGCCATAGAAGTGTCATAAATAATGGAAGCCTGCCAGGAGTGAGAACAACAAAATCCACAGTATGATAATAGATGGAATTGCCAGGGGATCGCTTTGTGGTAGAGACAGCTAGGAAGAGTGAGGATGTGCGTGAACTGGAGGGGCTGTAGCTGTTACTCAGCACCAGCACTCGTTGCCAAAAAGGAGCTATCTCTGTGTTTTAAAATTATTTGAAAAAGCTGGAAATCTGATTTTTAGGTAAAAATCTTCCCATTTTAAATGCTAGCACTAATTTAAAAATGATACTTTGTAGGCTGACTAAAATAGATCCAAAGGCCATCAAAGCCCCTCAGGTTGCTGGTTTGTGATTTCTGGGACATATTCTGTCTATGGGTTTATTAGGCTCCTGACATGAAATTCTGTTTCTGTTTCCTTGATGTCTTAATCACACCACTGTGATCCTTACACGTCTCAGAAAACATCTCATTTTCATTTTCTTCTCATCCACCTAAACCAACCACCCTTACCCTGGTTCTTTTTCACATTTCATCTAAGAGATTGGAAAGGAAAATTGTGCTTGAGAGGATATCCCCAAGTGTACCCCCAGAACAGTCTATTAAATACTGCTGTATATGAATGCTGAGGAATGGCCCTTAGGGCTTGGGAAAGATGTGCTTTAATTAAATTACATTTCTGACTTTAATTACTGTCTAGACTAGACTTTTTTGTAAGACTGTAAATGTATGGGTAGTGGCTTGGTGATACAAATCACTCAGGCTTTCCTCATCTAGGAAGAATCCAACCAGAGGTGCCAAGGAAGGTTTAAAAGATGTATGAGCAATGGTACAGATCAGCATGTTAAATCTGCAAACTGGATTAAACATTTGACTGCTGTATTGACATGAATTGGCAAAAACCTTTGTCCTCCTAATTCCGTTGGAAGTGTCACAATAAAGGCAGAAGTCTCTCTCTCTCTCTCTCTCTCTCTCTCTCTCTCTCTCTCTCTCTCTCTCTTTCACACACACACACACACACACACACACACACACACACACACACACACACACACTATTTAGTCCAGTGAACATTCTGATATACCCTTTGGGGCATCTTGACTTTGGAAATAATTCTTTTCAGAAACCATGTTGGGGATCATTTATAACATTTAAGTAATGTATTTCTATTTTTGCATGTTTTTAATAATGGTTTTTTTATACAATATTTGAAAAATGCCACAAAATATATGGAAGAGGATAAAAATTACATATAATCCCATCATTCAGAGACACACTGTTATAATTCTGTCCTCTATTCTAATATTTTGCTTTGTTTTTATGAAAAACAGACAAACAAATGGACCACAAAGGCAAATATTCTCTTGACTTTATGTGAAAAAATTCACATTTAGATTTTTTTTTGGTACATTTATTTTACAATAATAGTAAGCAATACAAATGTCCTGAGAGGCAAGGCTACCAGAGAGTCAGAATTCAACTAGTAAGAGGGAGGAATGATCACTAACTTGGCAACATTTTAAGTGTATCTTGACTGAGGGATAAAGGCCGAGGAGGACAGAGCCATGTGGGGCGTTGGATACAGTGATGACAGGTGAGATACTTATGAATACAACTTATAGTTCCTGTGAGAATTGTAGAAGATTCTTGCAAAAGAATGCATCAGTCCAATGGCTTTGGGTAGGAGGAGTTCTTATATTAATCCCACCTAAAGCACCTTCCGTTAATCGCTGTATCTCAGTAGTTTCCACCACTCAATCAGGATAAATAAAAGTAATAAAATAAAAAATATTGCAAGCACTTACTGCAAGCATATTTATATGCAATGGTTAGATATATATTTTTTATATGTGTATACTATTATGTATATACTATCATTTAATTTTGTAGCAAATTGGTTGAGATATTCATATATAATTTAAGGTATGTAATTCAGTGGTTTTTAGTACATTGGCAGCCATCACCACTCTATAATTGTAGAACATCTTCATTGCCCTGAACAGAAACACTCCACCTGTTTGCTATCACTCTCAAACTCCCCCAAATACCCCACTGCATTCTGGTATGGAACCCTTATCAGATATGTGATTCACAAATATATTCTCCCATTATATAGTTTGTATAATTTTTTTTGATGGTGTCCTTTGACCTACAAAAGCTTTTAATTTTGATGAAGTCTAATTTATCCATTTTTTTTTCTTTTGTTACTTTTGACATTGCAAAAAATCTGTTGCTTAATCCAAGGCCATGAAGATTTACTTCCATGTTTTTTTTCTAAGAGTTTTATAGTTTTAGCTCTTACATTTAAGTTTGTGATCTTTGTACATTGTGTGAGGTAAGTAGGGCTCAACTTCATTCTTTTATAAGTGAATATCCAGTTGTTCCAGTACCATTGGTTGAAAAGACAATTTATTTCCCAACTTAATGTCTCATTTAATTTTCACAGCAGTCCAATGAGGTAGGAATTATTGTCCATCTTTACAAGTGAGGAAACTGAGGGTTGGGGTGTAAGTGACTTGCCCTAGGTCCTAGAGATTTCCCAGTAAGAAGTTGTATTTAATTGGACCCCAAAGTCAAGGTTCTTTCAATAGTACCAAAATGGGCATCTATTACATGCCAGGTATTGGTAAGACAAACACACATGCAAAAGAGCCCTCATCATTTGATGCCTTTATATATTTTTCAATTACATATATCCTTTCTAAGGAGCCAGCAGTTTTGAAAGCTTCAGGGCTAGGGAATAACTCTTATTTTTATTTTTTTAAGTTTATTTTTCAATTACAGTTGAAATACAATATTAATTAGTTTCAGGTGTACAACATAGTGATTAGACATTTATATACCTTACAAAGATCCCTGCGATAAATCCAGTACCCATCTGACACCATACATAGTTATTACAATGTTATTGACTATATTCCTTATGCTATACTTTAAATCCCTGTGACTATTTTCATAACTGGCAATTTTTACTTCTTAATCCCTTCACTTTTTCACCTGTCCTTCAACCCCCTCCATCAGGCAACTATTAATTGAAAAATTAATAGTTGTATCTATGAATTTGTTTCTGTTTGTTCATTTATTTTTTTTTTATTTCCACATATAAGTGGAATTATATGATATTTGTCTTTGTCTGACTTATTTAATTTAGTTTAATACCCTCTAGTCCATCCACGTTGTTTTAAATGGTAGGATTTCATCCTTTTTTATGGCTCAATAATATTCCATTGTATATCTGTACCACCTCTTCTTTATCCATTCACCAGTTGATAGACACTTAGATTGCTTCCACATCTTGGTTGTTGTAAATAATGCTGCAGTGAACTTAGGGGTGAATATATCTTTTTGAATTAGTGTTTTGGATTTCTTCAGAGAAATAGCCAGAAGTAGAATTGCTGTGTCATACAGTTCTTATTTTTAAAAAGCTAGTAATAATACAGTAGAAACAGTAGAATTTCCTACAAGTAGGGTGGCCATAGAAGTCAGTTTTTTGGTCAAAGAAACAGAAACCATCTTAAGGAACAATAGTTACGGGTTCAGGTACTCAGCAGGAGATTTGAACACCAGATAACAGACTGGAACCAAAGCAAGTTCAGTGGCTCAGAAACGGGAGGCTAGAGATCGACTGTTCTTGGCGAAGGCACAAGGCCCGGATGTCACAGCCATTGCAGAACCTTAATCTAGAAACTGTGAGTGAACCTAATTTTCCCTGAGTCTTTGCATCTGTAGGTGTGGACTCAGAAACAGGTGGGAGCATCTGGATGGTGAACTGAGCCTGACTTGTGTGCCCATGCTCTGTGGGCAGAGGACTGAGGGGCACTCCATCTCATCCAAGATAACAGGGAGTGGATACTGGAAATGTCTACTCTTGGGCAGTGCCGAAATCATCTTCTCTCTGCTATCCAATTGCTTTCTTTGTGTCAATGAGCCACTGAGCGAAACTATCTCCATCTTATTTTTAGTCTTCTTACTATTTTACATGACCTGCCTTCCCAATGATATTATAACCTCCCTGTGATTAGGAACCATGTTTTATAAACCACTTGCTATGATTCCTGGGAAACCCCAGGGACTACAATCAGTTCTTTATAGCCCACATGTGGATTCTCTCTAGCCAATTTTATCATCTTAAGTCTGATTTTCCTTCTGGCCTAAAATGATCTTAAGGACCCTGCCCCTGCCATTGGATGCACAGCAAGTGTGTTAATTCCTTTAACATCAGCCTGATTCAAATGAGGGGCTCAGGGTGGTTGGAGGTGGTTAGACTCTGGGCCAAGTAATAGCTTTAGCCTAGCCCATGCATTTCTATTTATATTGCCTTCAGTTTGAACTTCCCAATGCCTGAAGGCAGTTCTTTTTAGGGCTTGTGGAGTTTTGGGTTTTTTCTCTTGTTATCATCAAGCCAGAACTGGTTGTCTTTCTGCTTTACTGAACCCCAGGGATGAGTGGAATCCCCAATAGCCTGAGTTCTGACTCAGGCCTTTGAGGACTTTCCCCTTGGCTCTCTCAGCTTCCTTCACACTTTCCACAGTTTACAAAGCCATCAGGTCTGGGATCTGCTCACAATAAAAGTATCTGTTGGCTGCATTGCAAAAATAAACATGTCTTATTATATTGTATAATTCAGGGCAAAGGATGCTAGACACCATGAAAAGGATTAATTTGTTGCTGTGTATGTCCTGCTATAGCTTTCTTGTTCCTTGGAACTGCTGGCTGTAATACCTTTTCTCTAGAAAGTAGATGTTACTCATTTGTATTTCAAAATAACATGTAGCTTCCTAAGATGGGAGGAGAGAAGGCGAGGTGAGGAAAGAAATAGTTTATCATTAATTGTAAAAAGTTTGCAAAGTTTGCATGCTTAAAGATTATTTTTTTTTCTCAAGCAGCAGTTGTTACCCCTGATTGAGTAAAAAAAATTATATATAATATATATATAATATATATATAATTAAATGGGTTTCAATGGTTTGAATCATATCAATCATTCATTAATAGTTGTCTAACAAGTAGCCAGCCATGTCCCCTCTCCCCAGCACGTATATCATTGACAGCAGCCTTACTGACAGACTTGTTCCTAGTGACTGAGGGCATGGAGAAGGTGGAGGAGGGGAACTGGTCAGAGTGCACAATGAGGTTTGTTGTGTAGATGTTCGAGGACAGAGTTGTTTTTGTGATGGTGGTAGAGGCGTTGGATAACTAGGCAGGGAAAAGGCTCTTATTTAATTGGGATTTGAATCCAAGGAGAAATAAAACATCTCCAATTGTGAATCTTTAAGTAAAAGCCTTTTGTAGTTAAGAGCTAGACTGATGGAGGGGTTACCACCTGGGTACCTTCTATTTTAATTAGGACTGCAGTTGTTGATAATTCTTTATTCCATTAAGACAAGAGCCTTTCTTATGCCATCTCTGCATGGAAAAAGACAGAACTCTAAGGCAGGGTAGAATGTGCAGAGAGAGGTGAGGGAGAGAAGTTTATTTTTATTATCCTCCATGATGTTAGTCATATCTCTTCTCTCCTGGAGGTTACTTTCTAGACCCCATGCTCCAGGAAACTGTCCCCTGTCCCATTTTCAGATCATCTATGTGAATCTGATGATAGATTCCATTAATACTTATTGAGTATCTACTGTGTGCCAGACACTATTCTAACAACAAACCTTAACAATAGCTACAGTATTAGTGTTATACTAATGTGTTAGGTACCTTGTGTGTCTTACTTCATTTCCTCCTCAAAAGATGGCTGTTTGCAGTTGGGCAATTGAAGCTCAGATAAGTTACTTTCTAAGGTCAAATGACTAACAGGCGGTAAAGTCAGGATTTGAACTGAGGTCTGTTTGACTCTAGAACCCATATGCATTTCATTGACTAATGTTAATATGCTCCTTGTCCTTACACTTTTAAGGTGTATGTTGCATTTAAATAGGGAAAGGAAATACATTAAAAACCTTTGAAATTTATGAGAATAAATATCTAACAGCAAATCTGACAGAAGGATATGAGTCAGCAGCTGAGCAACCCCTTGGAATGCTGTAATCTCAGAGCCTACATTAATACCTTTGGTTACTAAACTCTGTCCTCTGTGGTCCCATCCCTCTGGCCTTGAGTGCACAGTCAAAGCTCTCCAAGCTTTTGGCTCTATACCTTTCAGACCTCCATCTGCTCAACTGGGATCAGAATCAACGTTGTCTCCCAAACGGGATCTCTAAATTCCTACTGCCAACACTATGGCAACTAAGTTGTAAGCAGCTGCTTCTAATTTTCGTAGCTGCTATTCTCCTTGTTAGTAGTTTATTACCCATTGCTTTAAGGATGATACTTAAGACCCTTTCTCAGACCTTCTGGATCAGGTTTTTTGCTGTATTGGGGAAGAGAGGACAAGATAGCATAGAGAAGGTCATACCTTAAGAATCTAGATCGGTGAGACACCCACTAAGACCAGTTCCCGAATCAGCTCAGACTCATGCTGGGTCTTTGTGTATCTAAGGTAAATTTGATGTGGTCAATAGTTGGGTGGAAGTTCAACGTCTCCTAACTTTATGGGCTCTTTCTCCACGTTTCACCCTGGTCCAAGGATCACGATTTCAGCCAAACTGATGACCATATTAGAAAAGAGAAACTAAACCAGAAATGAATTCTCAATATGGGTATGGTGGTTTATATTGAGTTAATGTAATTTCACCTATAAGGGGAAAAAAAAAACAACTATGTATCTTGTTACCTTGATTGACTATAACAGGATAATAAAACCAGGTATTTGTGTGGAAACCTGCAAACTAAAAAAAGTGAACAATTTCCCAGTACAGTGAAATCAGGTGTAAGATATTGAGGATGGTGCTGCATTAGGAGAATGTTTTTCTTCATAAACTTGCCATGATCTATAAGCTGTGGGAGTAAATAATTTCCTCACTTATAAATGTGAGGGTGTCCAAAATTAGAGCTGCATGATTGAGTGAATGAAAGCCTGTATCTGCCTGCTGTATCTGCCTGCAGTTAAAGTTGTCAGCTGAAGGCAGCTTTGATTGAATTGAATGTTAGTTAAGTAGCTGAGCCTCATGCTTCTGCTATGAGATATGAATCTGCCATGCCCCAAGACCCCAGTAAAGGTTCTGGCACTTGCAGCCTGATTAGGAAACACTGTGATGGTAAAGAAGATGAAAAATAGGGCAGGTGATTTCTTAACCAATCTCACTGATAAAACTACTCGTTATGGCAATTCAGCAACACCAAGGCAGTCATCACTCATTCAAAAACTTTAAGTGCCTAATATGTGGCTGCTATCCTGTGAGGCACTGGAATGACTTTGTGAACATGAAATAGTGACCATATTCAAAAAAATTATAATCAAGATATTAAGAAAAGATAAGACATGAGCCACATCAGCCAGAATGTACAAAAAGGAGCTGTTCAGGGAGACCCAAAGGGTGGATGGACATGGAGCCTTTGATGCACAGGCAGGGAGTCGGTGCTCCTGACTCAGGACTGGAAAAAGGTTGGTAATAGGTGCTACTATTTATCTAAGTCATCTTGGTAATCCTGAGTCTAGAAACTTGAGGAATTTATTACACTTGCACGTGATGTAGCAAAAAGAGTTCCAGGCCCAAAGACCAGATAATGTCACATCTAATCATCACCAGAACTAGATATTCAGCTTGGAAAAATGAGCAAAACACTCCAGTTCTTAGCTGCTTGATCAGTAAAATGGTGATAATAATCATATTGTGCTTTCCTAAAGGCATAGGGCTGAACCTCCTGATCTTCTTGATTTTCTTTCTTTTCTCAAGTCCGTATCTTAATTTCCACTTTTCTCTGTGGATGAAAGTAACACAAAGACTGATTTTTGCAAAAGTATGTTATTTGCTCAATTAAATATGGCACCTGCCCCTGGACATTTGGACAGCAATGAGCTGATCTATAGTATCTGGTCCTAGATGTTGCTGAGTTCATCTGAATCAAGTCTTTAAAATGTTTTGTAGCTTTAAGAGCAGATTTATAGACGCCAGTATTAAACGTCTGAATTAATTAATGAATTAAACGTGGTTTGTAACAGTGTTTTCTTTAAAGGACATTTAAAATGTATTTAATAAATGAGATTCAAGTTAATTTTTAAAAATGTTCTAGTTTATTTCTTAAAAGTGATAGTGGGTTAACATGTATCTATTGAGTGTCTATTATGTATGGAGAAATAAACTGGGCTTTATTGTTGGGAGCAAAAGAGTAGAAAGCATTCTTTTTATTTTTAAGAACCTTAACATTTATTTGAAATGAGTATGCATCTGAGAATAATTGTAGAGCAGCTTGACAATATATTCTTTAATATACTTTGAATTGACCCACGTTCCAGTTGTTGGCAAAGTAAAGATCAGGAACCTGAGGTTCAGAGAGACAAGGTAAAATCTTTCTCAGCTAATAAGGGCCAGGGTCTGACTTGTCCCTGGGTCTACCTGGATAAACAAATCTCAGTGTGAGTGGTAACAGATGACACAAAGAGAATTGAGTGCAAGTCACCAGTTCATCCTCATACAGTCAACTAAACTCAATGGAAAAATAATAATTAGCTGAGATCACTATACTGTCCTGGAAGCAACTGAAGTTTAGATAGAAATTGCTCAGGCAATAGATTCCAAGACTGAGAGACAACTTGTCTGTGCCTTTTATTCCCCCAGTAGGTTTTATAAAGTTCTTTGGCCAGAGGAAAACCGCAGAGCAACTTGAAAGCTATATAAAGCAAACGTATAATGGAGTTGGCAATGTTCTGAAAGTAGCTACCAAAAATGCACACTACAGGGAGGAATGAAGAACCAATTTCTGGGCAAAATCCATTTCAAATGGAAAAGTTTTTAATGGGTGAATTCTCCATGAAGAAGTTGCCATTTTCTATTTAATTGTCATTGTTCACTATTTTATGTGTAAATCTTCCTGTATGTATGTTCATCACTACAGGCAATGGAAGTTTATGTTTTTGAACTGTGTGTTCTTTCTTAGAGAGTGAATAACTATCTGACTAAACACTCAGCGACCCCTTCTCTTGCCTTGTGATTATTATTTGGTATATTTGATACATAATATGGCTTTTTATTAAAATTTGAGAACTTGGTTTTCCCTAGTCTGTCTTTCCTAATTAGGAATTACGTGAGTGAATCACAGTCCTTCTACTTAGGAGTATAAAAATAGGAACCAAACTTCATGTACTTATCAGGTGCCTTTCACTGCTTTTGTAAAAACGGTGAGTCACTAAGCCATTCCTGAGTAATCTTGCAGACTTGTCAGATCAAGAGACCATCTCCTTTAGGCTATGCTCTTATACTCAAGATTTCTTGTTCTCCTGAATTCTGAAGATATCTCCAGCAGTTGTTTCTGCCTCTGGGCCATGAACTCTCTGAGTGGGAGGGAATTGCAGAGTTATGGGGAAGGGTGTGTAAATTCATATGAATCCCAAACAGCCATACTTGTACTACTATTTTTCAAAGTTATAAGAAGTATGTAGTATATATAAGTATATGTATATAAATAGATATGCAGCTAGTATCATGAATTATAATAAACTTTTAAATGTCACTAAACTCATACTGGGTTTTAATCATAATCTATTTTCTGAATTAGCAAATGGTAAAAACAAAACAAAAAAATGTATATTTACACATACTGTATATTTGTATTTCTCAGTATGTGTGTACATATATTCTAATGTCCACTTTGAATTTCTGTGAATATTTGTGATTTTCTTCTTCATAGTCTTATGATGAGTTTATTTTTATTTCTTGTGGAAATAAGATTTTGAGTTTATTTTTAAATTATTTACACTTGTTTCTAATTTTTTTCTGTTTCAATCTGTATTAATCTGTTTTTTCTAAGTTTGTATTTCTACCTTTTTGAATATAAACCTTTTAAAATTTATTATTTATTAATATTTTGAATAATGAAATTATGTTAATTTGCTTTGAGTACAGTTTTGACTGTATCTCAAAAATTTCTCTATGTGTTGTTGCCACTATCGGCCATCATTTTATTCTATAATTTTTTTCTGATATTTTCTTTGATGTGAGAGGCTCTTAAGGAGAATAATAACTTCTCAAGTTGCTTTGTTTTCTTTGCTACTATTTCATAAATTATTTCCAGTTTGCTTGAGGATGTCAGAGAATAGTGCCTTTCTTTTGCCTTGGCAATTTGATTTTTATTTTGATTTAGTAAATGATCAACTTTGGTAAATGTTCCGTGAGCAATGGAAGGGGAAGTAGGGAAGTATACTTTTCTGTAGGTCATAGAATTTGTAGAATATATGGAAATGCATACATATACACAACAACAACAGCATATGTAATCAGTCATTGTCATTCAGATCCTGTTAGCATTTTTTTTTTTTTTGGTCACTTTTTACTTCAAGAACAAAAAGTGGTAGAACCTACTTATTTTCCACTTATTTGTTTCTGTAAGTTTTTCCTTGTATTTCCAAAGTTTTCTTTTATGTGCTTTGATGCTATGTTATCTGCAGCATGAATATTAATGACTACCATATCTTATTAATATTACTATTAATACTATTATTAATATTACTATTACAAATGTTAAAAAAATAAATGTTTTGAGCATGTACCATGTGGCAGGTGTTCTAGATTAATTTTCTTAATACTTATAGGTAGGTATATTTTTGACTCTCTGTGAGGATTCTGGTGGATTGTATTTTTGATTAACGGGCACGCAAATAAAACAATTTTTTTGTTTTACATAATGCTTCTTGCCTTTAGCACTGCTTCTTTGACGTTAATATTGTGACTTGTGCTTCCTTTTTGCTTGCATTTGACATGTATATCTCTGTCTTTTAACATTTAACATTTATGTCACTTAGCATGGTGTTGATATATAGTAGGTAACCTACAAAAATATTTGTGGGATGAATAGGCCTTTCAGTCACTTCGTTAATGTGTGTCTTCTAAGAGGCATGTAATTGGATTTTCTTTGTGACGAGTAGGAGATTATTAGGGGACTTTAACCCACTTACAGTTTTGTGTTACTGATAAGTGTGATTTACTTCTGACATTTAGTGTTTTATATTATTTATATGTTGAATTTTATTTTGCTTTTCCTATTGCCATATGTACTGTGAGCTCTTTGATTAAATATACATACAAATTGGTTTAGAGAGTGTACATCTTGTTTTTATTCCACTTTTGATTGACATCTGGCTTGTCCTACAGCTGAGTGCATTCACACTGTTGGCAGGATAATTGGAGTTTCCATTGCAGCTGTTGCTTCCCAAAGCTTTACATTCATGTGCCAAGCTACAGTAAATTATGTTCACAGTCATGAATTTCTCATTTTGTTTATGATCTCATTTGAAATAATTTATTCTTTTGAAAATAAAACATATTTGTTACATTGTGTAGTCTTCTCTTCATGTGTTAGTTTGTCTTAATCATATAAGTAATGTGAAATAAGAAGGATTGATTACATGTTATGCACACTGTGCTGAACTATGCAAATTTAGAGGAGAAAGAAGAGGAATACAAAGTAATGCCTTGTCTTTGTTTTTAAGTTGCTTAAAGTATACTTGGCAGGAGTCTAGTTGTATAGCTGTAAAAAATAAATAACTCAAAAGTTAAAATATAAATGATGTCACCAGCCCTGTATATAAATGAAAGTCAAATGAGAAATGTATGCAAAATGTCCCAGAAGCCAGAGGTCAAAAATATTGCCTAGGTTAAAATGATCAGAGAAATCTTCTTTGAGGAAGAAGGAAACCATCACGAGGTAAGTGAACAGTGTGGGCAAAAGTATGGAGATGGCCATGTACATGACATGTTTATGAGATGGCGGGAAAATGATGATGGTAACATCAGAGGTTTCATGGGATTGTAAATGTTTATTAGGGTAAAGGATTCATTCCACAAACATCCATTAATCACTTAGTACTGAGAGTATACAGAGAGCACTTAGCCAAGGTGTAGGGGCAGAACATGTCAGAGAAAGCTTCTGTGTGTAAATAATGCCAGACTTGAGTCCTTAGTTCAACAGGTAAGGTTTCAGGAAGTCGGGAACGTTGGGAGGAAGTGTTTTCTAGGCAGAGGAAGCAAAGATATAAAGGCTTTCAGGTGAGAGAGCGCATGGTACTGTTGAGAACTACAACTGTTTCCCTGTGGTTGACATATAGAAAGCGAATGGGAGAATCAAGTGAAAAGGTTAGAGGGAGAAAAGCTGACCCAGATTGTGAGGGCTTTAGGAACCACATGGAGACTTTTAGACTTTCCATATAAGGCTGGGGGAGCCTCAAAGAAATTTTGAATAGGAGAGTGGAGTTGAATGGCGAATGAATTGTAGGCAGGAAGATTTAAGGATGGGAGATTGGGAGATTATTGGATTAATTCAGGTGAAAGATGCCAAGGGACTGAGCAGAGGAAGTGACAGTGGAGCTCTTATTTGAGAACAATTAAAGCATCAGAGGCCACAGCCCAGATGGCAAATGAATGAAGAGACTAGGGATAGGGCACCAAGAATGATTCTTGGGATCCCGGCTTGGGAAATGAATGAATTCATTTATTACTATAGAAAACACAAGAGAAAGAGAGTTGTTAGGCCAGGGAGTAGTTGTGAGGTTGGTTGAGATAATTTCAGATAATATTTTATATATGTACATAAGGTTTT
The DNA here is from genome assembly GCA_003508835.1 of Eonycteris spelaea. Taxonomy (NCBI): domain Eukaryota; kingdom Metazoa; phylum Chordata; class Mammalia; order Chiroptera; family Pteropodidae; genus Eonycteris; species Eonycteris spelaea. The sequence goes on along the minus strand of PUFA01000079.1, from coordinate 4,259,670 downwards.
CCTCTTCTTTGTGGATTTTTTTTTTCACTGAATTTAGATTAATGGAGCTTTAAATGTTAGCATTTCCTTAAGGTTTTCATGGGTGTAAACATTGATTAAATTACTAGGTCAATAAAATATGCCTTAAAGTACAGACTTGTTGATGAAACAAATTTTTATTTAGCTACCAATCCCATAAATGGCCAAATAATTAACAATGATAAAGTGTGTTTCAGTAACAAAGCCTCCCAAAGAGAGGGAGATTTGGATGCCTTTCAACAAAATAAATTCCTTTCTTCTTAGATGACATGTAAACTGATGTCATTTTTCATTCCGTGAAGAAAAAAAAGATGAAACTTGCTATGGTTTGTAGTATTCCAATGATGACATTCTTCCTCAAAGTAGTCTAAAAAAAGACATTGTGAACAAACTGTACTTCCTCTGCCAGAAATACATGCCTGGCCATAATACAAGTCTTTCATATTTAGCCATTTAGATAATGCTTTCTACATGAACTTTCATAACATTTATTTACTGTTATAAATGAATGGACTAACCGCTGTTGGAAGCCAGGAATTCAGTTCCTTAGCAGTTAGGTTTCTCACTACATTATCTCAAATTTATAAAAGTTGCTCCGAAAGTAGTATTTCCTGTCAATATTTCAGGGCAATGTGAAATGTCACGAGTATCTCAGTTTTGAATTTTTACAGTTCTGCCTGTTTGAAAAACATATTAGTTTCACTCCACAAAGGCCATGCTCCAGTTATAAATATTTTAACTCCCCAACTCCCTTTTTAAGGGTGTAAACAACATTTTCCTTCCCTTCCTTTTGGGCTGACTGATTCACACTCCGTGACTTGTTGCAGCAAAAAAAAAACAGGCAGAGTCTGCCTAGCTCTGAAGACGTTTTTCTATATGTTCATCGGGGTAAAGTGGTGAAATACAACTTGGCTGATATGCTTGTGAACATTTAACCAGGATAGATGTGTTGATCATTAAATGGAGAATGCCATCTTGCTACAGTAGGTTTTCTGCTTACATGGCAGAGCGCATGGATAAGGAGACTACTCTGGAAGAGTCTGAACTCCAGGTGGCTCTGCTAAGCAGATGTCTAACTTGTAGTCCTGCTACCCCCTCTAGTCCCTACATGCTGAGGCACAGGGTTCCCTCAGGTTGAGCTGGTTAAACTGGACAAACCACAGCCTCCCAGAGCAGTCTCTCAGGCCATGGCCTGAGGGCAGGCTCCTGCCGTGGCAGGAAGTTCTGCTCACTGCTGTCTTCATTATTCCCCAGTCTGTTCGTGCAGGGCACAGTCAAGCAAGAGCAGGGGGTGGCCATGGACAGGGCAGTTGGTGCATGACTCTGGCCTGCTCTAGAAACCCTATTTCCAGAGTCTTTCCAGCTCTTGGCTGTCCTCCTGCAATGGGCAAGGACGAAATTTGAGGAACCTCACCCTTGGTGGCCAGAAAACACAGAACCTGATGCAGCTGTAGAAGAAGTCATTGGGTGATTGAGAAAGGTAAAAATAATACATCTCTTAAAATAAAATTAGAATTGTATATATTTTTCTCATAAAGCAATCTGTTATTGTTTTAAGGGGGGAAAGAACTTTAATAAGACAGTAGAAGGAAAGAAAATATTGGAACCTTTTCCTATGAGAAAGCAGAGAAATATTTTGTTGCTAACATTTGCTGCTCTTACAGCAATAAATATCTGATTCCCTATGAACAGAGATGCATATAATTGCAAAAGATCCCCAAATATCAGAGAACCCCCAGAGAGCATCTATTTGACTCTACATATGAACAAATCACCTTTATCTACCTATATCTATGCCTATTTGCCGAATGAGGATTAAGAGAAATTGAGCAACATCCTTGTTTTCAAAAAGGGCATAGGAGATGGGGGAGTCATTTCTATAAGAGGTAATACAAATTATGATACAAGTTTGGCATAGATTCTTAGGAAGCAATTCTTAGGTCTTCACATCCCTGGTGCCTAGCATAGTGCTTGACTTATAGTTGTTCATGTTTGTTGAAAGTTGTAGTTTGGTTCCATCAACATGAATTTGAGCCATTTAAGCATACTAGTCCTTTACGATATTTTTACTTATTCTATTTATTCATTCACTGGGCACACATTTATGGACAGAGCTACCGTAAGAGCCAAAAGTATATTCTATGAACATCAGTGCAATTCTAGCCTAAAATAGGGCATTTGAATAGGTAATCTAGAAAGTGGTTTATTTTCAAGTGAAGTAATATTGTGTGTAGGAGTCGTTTAGTATATTATCAGAGAAGGAGAATGAATATTTGTTATGCAGAAGTTTGTTTGATTTATTAAAAGAAAACCAATGTATAGTTAGTTCATCTCCCGAGCCAGTGAAAATGTGATTTTATTTATAGGCATCTTCAGTGCTATAGAATGACTTTAGAACATCCTGGAGAATGTCTTCCTTTCCTTCTTAATGAATCCTATTTGGGTGGCCTCCAAGGGGCCCTACATCTCCCTAATCTAAAAGAAACTTTCCTCATTCCCTGTTAATTTCATCCTTTATGAGAGTGACATGTACTAACTCTGCTTCCGTACCTCATACCCATTCATTTGAAACATTTATTATAAAATATTTAAGGCAAGAAAGTCTGTAGAAGAACACAATAAAGACCCATGTATCACCATTCAGCTTAACAAAGAAAACATTATCAATAAAATTGGCACTCTTGTGTGCCTATCCCTAATTGCATCTCACTTTCTCCTAATAGACAATGATGCAAACACTATCTGGAGTTTAGATTTGATAATTATCATTCTCATATCATTTTTTTATAGTAGATATGTAAATATATATGCATGCCTAATCCCTATGTCATATTGTTTTCATATTTTTAAACTTTATACAAGTGGTATTATTCTGTACATATTCTTCTGTAACTTGGTATCTTGGTATTTTCATTCATTACTATGTTGGTGAGATTCATCCATGATGATGGTGTTCCATTGTATGAAATTCCACAATTTAATTATACACTCTACTGTTGTTGGACACTTTTGTTTGCAACTTTTATATGCAAGGATCAGGGCAGATACCAGCATTATCACTTGGTGCAAACAGGGACTCATGGGCAGGAAAGGTCAGAGGGGGTCTCTCAGCGCCTTTCCGGAGCTGTGCTTGAGCTTGAGTGCATTTGGATGCACTGTCAGACGGGTCTCCTGCAGAGAGTTTCCACCAGTGAGGTGTTCCCACCCTGTTGCTCTCGCTTTTTGTTAGCTGAACAGGAGAAGAAGAGCCCAGTAGGACTTGGGGACAGTTAGACTGCTTTAGTGTCAAGCAGTCTGAGGGTGAAGTGTGAGTTGTTTGCAGTTGCTGGGTGCATAAGCTGTTTAACACCGGAGGTTGGGGGACATGGGAAGTGCAGCCCCTCCTACTGGGAGGAAGCCTCTAATCCAGTTAGCTTCTTACCAGCAATTTAGAGAGAGTTCTTTATTGATCACTTGTCATTAGAAACCATTTTTTTCTCTTGTTTCAAATAGTGTTGCCATTGACTGTGTCTCCTTGTGTACATATGCAAGAGTTTTTAAGGGTATATACCTAGGAGTGGGAGTAGCTGAATTGTCGGAATTAGCCTGATTATTTATAGTATTAGCCTTAGTTAGGGTTGTACTTCGGAGTTGGCCATTTTGTTCTTCAAATAATGAAAACTGTGCTCCAATCAGTAATACATAGAATTCTCATTGCTCTTCGTCCTCTACACTTGAATTGTCCAAATTTAATTTTTGCTAATTTGATAGCTGGTATGAGGCACCTCAGAGAGGTGTTTGATTATGATTAATACTGAGCAGGTTTACCTCATATTTGTTGGTCAGTTATGTTTCTTCTTTTATGAGTTGCTTTTACCCATATTTTTTGCCATATTCTTTCTGTGAATTGTTTGTTTTTTCATTTCTGACTTGTAGGCCTCTCATATTCTCCGTGTTTACTCTGTATACATCTATTATGTTGCAGATGCTTCTCCCACTCTATGGCTGTTTTGTTTGTCATACTTTTTAAAAACTTGTAAATGGTATTGTGATTAACACAAGTTAACCCTTTGAACATAATGCCATCTGTAATTATTAAGACTAGTTTCAAAGAGCTTTTTTATTCTTAATTAGTGTTTTGTCTTAATTTATTTTTATTTTATTTTTTAAAAGACAAATTCTATTTTCTTAATAGTTAGTTACCCCTAAAATTCTATATGCATTCTTAACTTAATCTAATAACTATCCCCTCCCTTATAAAAAAAACTCTTATAAAATCTTCATTGTTATACAATATTTTAATTCTGTCTCGTTTTTGTACTTCCCTAATTTGATACTATCATATTATTTTTTTACTGCTTGATTAATTTCTTTGTTCAATATTTATTTCAGACTTTCTGTAGTTATTCTCAGTGATAGTCTATGTATGGTAAAGTCTAAAATTTTTGTTTTTTAGAAAGTATATTTTCTTTAACATCATTCTTGAGTGGGCATTTAGGTAGGTACAGAATTGTAAGTTGAAGTTATTTTCTCATGGCTCCTTAGAGATTTGCTATCATTTTATTTTATTTTATTTATTTTCAAATTATTTATTTATTTATTTATTTATTTTAGGTGAGGCAACCCTTGGTTGACCTCACAGATTGCAAGGACCTTGTCAGCTTACAATCCTTCATTGTTTTACTTTTTATGCCTATAGCACCTGGTCTTCCGAGGGGTTTGCTATCATTTTAATTTTAACTCCTTTGTCAATGTTATTGGAATATATATGTGTTTTTGAAGTTACTTTCTCTCTGGCTGCTTTTAAGGTCACATTTACCTTTATGACCTTTAGTATTACCATTGTATGTCTTTGTATAGATTAAAACATTTTTAAATTAAAAAAAATTCTTCATGGTTTTCATCAAGGACATTTTTTGGTATATATATTTTCCAATACTGTTTTCTTATGAAACTTCAATTAGGTATATGTTAAATTTCATTTTATTTTTAATTTCTTGTAAAACTCTTTTTGTATTTCTCATCATTAGCTCTATTTGCTGCATTCTATAAATTTTTAAAAATATATCTTCTAGTTTATTAATTCCCTCTTCTATGTTCTGTCCAATTTGCTTTTTAAACCACCCATTGAATATTTCATTTCAATAATTATATTTATTTTGTTTTAAAAATTTTTATTAAAGTATAGCCAATATACAATATTAGTTACAGGTATACACCATAGTTATTCAACATTTGTATACCTGTAGAGGTGATTACCATGGTAAGTCCAGTGACTATCTGACACTATACAATACTATAACAATGTTATTGATTATATGGCAGTGGTTCCCAACTTTTTTTGGCACCAGGGACCAGTGCTCTTATGAGAATCTAATGCCTGATGATCTGAGATGGAGCTGAGGTGGTGATGAGGGTTGGGGACCCCTGCCCTATTCTATAGATTATATCCCCTGGGTCATTTGTTTTATACTTGGAAATTTGAACCTCTTATTCTTCTTCACCTTTCTCCCTCTACTTTTTTGATTTTTGAATTACAGTTGACATTCAAATTATATTAGTTTCAGGTATACAGCATAGTAGTTAAACATTTATATAATTTACCAAGTGATCCCCCTGAGTAGTCCAGTACCCATCCGGCACTATACACAGTTAATGTCGGTAAGTCTGATTTGATTCTCTTTCAAGATTGTTTATTTATGTTTTGTTATCGTATAAATTAGGATGTACGGAGTCCTGGGAAGTCCAATATCATGATTTTTTATTTCTATAAACTCCTTTCCTGTTGTCCTGTTTCTTTAGCTATAATGTTTGCATTGAAAACTTGTTCTGACTGCTCTTTGTCTGTGGTAATCCTGAGAGCTTTGGGTGGGTGGTTATTCCTTTGCATTTGCTTCTGCTAAACACTGTGGATGTTACCAAATCAGGACAACATTCACTTACTATTTTGGCTTGTGGTTTTACAAACCCTGATGTTTGTATGAATTTGAGCCCCAAGCTCACATGGAATTGGCCTGTGTTTAAAAATTCTTGGTTTTAGGGGAGGGAGGGAAGGTTCATTCGACACATTTAGGAAATAAAAACATAGGACACCCAGTTAAACTTTATTTTCGGGTAAATAATAAATAATATTTTTTAGCATTAACTATGTCCCATGAGATATTTGTCCTAGATTTTATCTGGCTAGTAATAGCTAGGGGATCGTGAGATTTTCTTTTCCTAGCAAGAGTTGAAGCTGATATCATAAATTTTCATAATGTCTTCCTTTGTAGGTGAGTAAAAAAAAAATTTTTTTTTCCCCTAATCCACCAATTTATGGAACATCTCAACTCTCAAAGGTCTTGGGTTTTGTGGGCATCTATGTGCTAGCTCCCCACCTTGTAGAGGCGTTGTGTCCTATTCCCCAAGTGGCTCCACATCCCGGGAATGGGGAAATTCCATCAACATTGTCACCGATCCAGCATTTGCTTTCCTTTCTGGTTTTCTGCTTCCTTTTTTGTTTGTTTGTTTGGTTCATTTATTTTGTTTTGTTTTGTTTTAGTTCCTAGGATTTCCTCTTTTTTTCAAGAGAGATATGCATTTAAAAGGGCTGCTGTGTTTTATCAGTTATATTGCTGGAAGCAGAAATGCTTCCATTTACTTCTTAACCAGGCCTTGCCTTTCCTTCTGATCTAAAATTGCTCTCTGAAAATTCTGCCCAGGATGCTCTCTTGCTAAATCCAACTGCCTCTTCTTAGGAGTTGCCTACTTGAAAGCTTTCATTTCTTTGCTAACCTCTCCCTGTCACTGACTTCTGTGTCTCCAGTTTCTTCTCATTATTCTATCTTTCTGACCGGCCATTGTTAGTCTTCTTTAAGGGCTCTCTTTCCTGTGTGCTTCTAATTTGGTAGAAACATAACTCTTGACAATCAGCATGTTCAAAAACTGCAGATTAGCTTTCACATTGTTTTCTATGCAAATCTTTCTAAAAAACAGATCGCATAACTATTCTCGCCCTTGAAAATCATTGACACCTCTTTGCTGCCAAAATGTATAATTTTAGCACTATAATTCCTCCATAATATGATTCTTAGCTACTCCTTCTCCAACTTTCTCAGATACCAAACTTTCTACTCATTGCACTACTCTGTGCTTCTTGGACTGTGATATTGTTTCACTCTTCCGTCTTTGGAATATCTGCTGTTCATTGCCTGTGTATTGATACAATACCCTTCCTTCAAGGTTAGGCTCAGATTTCACCTTGATGAAGGGGTGATCCATTCCCACCTTCAGCTTCCTTCTTAGTATTTTATTCACTTTTTATATGATACATTTATTTTGTGCTGTCTATCATAGCTATATTTGTATCTCTCTCATATTTCTTGGGCACAAACTAATTTTTTCACTTTATTACAGTAATTGTGAGCATTATTACAGTAATTGTGAGCATAACACTATATTTGATAGCCTTCAACAAATTCATTGATTATTTAATTAAGGTACTTGTCTTTAGTGATTACGAGGACATTGGTAGAATTTAGAGTACCATGCAGATTTTATTCAAAAACTGAAGATCAACTTAGAAAAATTATTAGAACTACATAAGCTATATGAACCTTCATTTTCAATTTGGAAGAATATTTCCCTTATTCTCTCATACTATCAGGGTAATCTGTTTCTATTTTGGAAATCCTGGCAGACTGATTGTCATATGACTGGGGATTCCTAGAATCTCATGAAAATGCCCTCCCAGAAAATGCCCAGTAACCTCCATGGCCTTTGAAATATGTTCACTTATTTTTCCAAGTCCTTTTTTTCTCTACTTTTAAAATTATCACTATGCATAAATTAGAGGTCGTAAGCTTATTCCTGTTCAGAATATTTGTTTTAAGAGATTGCACTGTTATGTCAGCCTCCAAGTATTTAATACCTGTGAGTCTTGTCTTCCTTCCTTGTTCTCTGCCTGCATAAAATTGCCAGAATCCATAAATCAAAATATAAATCAAATATAAGACATCGGTTGAATTCAAGTTGAATTCAAACGATTCACTTTTAGTATATGTCCCAGTATTGGGGCATATTTACAATTAAAGAAGTCATTATTTATCTGAAACTCAAATTTAACTGGACATTCTGTATTTTGCCTAGCAACCCTACCTCTGTACCACTTATAGTTCCTTGTTCCTTATTCTCATAATCATCTAAAATGTACAGAGTTTCTATATTCAGAAATGAAGATTTCATAAAAGTGATTTTCAGTGGAAAACTATCAAAGGATTTCCTAGCCCACAAATTTTAAATGTGGAGAGGAATATAGCATGGTAACAGGATAATTAATTTTAGAGTGGGGTGGTGAAAAAAAATAGTATTGAAGTGAAAAACTGGTCTCAGCTGTGGGAGTTTACTAGCATAAGTATGTTTCTGGTAATTTTTCCAATACAACTAATGTTTATGGCAGGCACATCTGGGTGACACACACTCTGTAACTCAGTAAAAATGCCTGGGAGAAAGCATATATGTGTGCGTGTGTTGAGTTAAGCAGCCTTTTGTTATGAGGGAGTGGAAAGGAGCCATGAACATTGTGTCGAAATGCAAACTAATTGATGGACAGGATAATCACCACCTTAGTTAGCGCCCCGGGACTCTTTTTGTACCGGCAAGCTGTAAATTTAAATGGAAACCAAAAGGGTAGTATACAGCCCACAGCTCTGTGTTCCATTACTTCATGTATGAAATATTCAGCAAGTAAGAGAGAAGCTTAACAGATAATAAGCTAGAGAGGAGCTACACAGTGATTAAGGTGAGACTGAAGTGGCTGGTAAAAATCTCCATCTAACCATGTACAGATGAGAGGTTTTGTTTGAAAGATTAAACTCTATTCTTTGCTCAGGATGAGGCAAGACACTTCTGAGTTCTGAACAACCAGCGATCTCTTAGCTTCAGCCCTCGCCCTAGACAGTGCAGTCTTTTTGAGATTATGTGATTTGGGTCAGATCTATTCATGAGCCCAATCAATCATGGTATATTTATCTTTTAGATGCTTGCAATTTAGTGTCATTGTAAGCACATGAGTTTTCTAATCAGACTGACTCAGGTTCAGATCCCACCCAGCTCTGCTACTTGAATCATGGCATAAACTTTCTGAACCTTAGTTTATTCATCTATAAATGAGGTTGATACTCATCATCTCTCAAGGATGTGTTTTTACTGGGTTTATGAGATGCAAACTGCTTGGCTTTTATTCCTTGCTTCATTAAAGGCACCCTTGTCCCTCTGTCTGTTTGCTGACTTACATTCTGCGCTTTACTGAGCTTGACACTGGGGATGCTACCCATCTTGCCACAATCACATACTTCCTGCTTACATTTCTGACTGTTTTGAGACATCTTATTTTGAGGGTACACTACAGATGAGGGAGAATGTTGCCTCAGGCTGGGCATGGCAGAGGACTGTCCTTGCCCATGCTGACCCCAATCAGTTGGCACTGGCTGCCTGTAGTGATGTGTTGTGAAAGGCCGTGAAGCTGCCCTGGGTTTGGGTAGAGACAGAGCCTTGGTTGAATGATGAAGGCTGCTGTTTGCACATGAAGGGGAAATGGCAGTATCTGTTCTCTGTGTTTGATAACTTCTCTTCAGTAAGTTATAAAGTAGGCAATTTGTCTTCAGGAACATGACTTCTCCTATCTGCACCCTTTCCTCCACTTTTTGTGTCACCTTCCCCAAGTTCACTAGCATTTACATGTGAGTTTTGTGACAGAAAACGAAGGATGAACTCATTAGTTTCTGTTAGGGTTCAGGGACTTGCTAGTCATTTCCTTCTGCAGAGTGTTCTGAAGAAAAAAGCAAGGAGCTCTGGGCTGGCCTTAGCTGCCGGGCTTTCCGGATGCGAGCTAGTGGTCGTCGGTCTCTGTATATTGCTGCTGCAAAGGAGCCCTAGGCTGGAGTACTGGAGGAAAGACGGTCCTCCAAGCCATTCATCAAGTCCTTTGCAATCCTAACCTCAAAAAAAAAAAAAATATATATATGTTAAAAGAATCTGGCTTTATATATGATGAAGGTTAAAAAGAAAATTCTGTCGTATCTAAGGGCTGTGTGAATGAAATGGTTTTGTAGATTCCAGGGAAGGCCAAAACATCCAAAATACTTTCTTCACTTTTTGGCCAGTGGCTGGATTCTTACTGATTATAGTTGCATTACTTTAACTTAGACCTTTATGAAAATGCATGAATATCCTAGAAAAACCTAAGGGTGGCAGCATGGAAGAGAAAATTTGAAAAGAGATTAAAGAAATGAGAAAGAGAAGTGATATCACCATGAATACAAAATAAAAGACTTTCAGGAGGAGATGGACAATCTCTGAAGCAGACAGGATAAGACAGGATAAGTTCTGGGAAACTTCAACCTTTGAGACATCTATACTTTATGCTAAAAGAACACCACTTGCTAAGTTTTAAAAAGTAACATTTGTTCTGATTATTGTGGTAGAAATTTTGCAGAAATATGAAAAGTATAGAAAAGAAAAAAAATTTCTAAGACTGCAGTTAGTTCACATAGTGGTGCATGTCCTTCTAGTCTTCTTTTCTTCCCTGCACAAGCATTTACATAATTGTATATAAGCTATTAACCCAGGCAGCCTTTATTTGCTGCAGCTACAAAGTAAGGTCACCTCCTTGGTTTTCTTTAACCTTTGTTTTTAAGGTCCAGTTATGCTAGTGTGCATTCCAACCGTGCGGTTGCCAGGAAATGTCCTCAGCAGCTCTGAGAGTTTTTCCGGGGCTTGGTCTCATAAATACTCAGAAACAATAGATCCTCACCTGCCCTGACCGCTGCTGCGTATAAACATGCTGTGTCTGCCACGGCCCACTGACACGACCAGTCTGATGATTCCTACCCCGGTCCTCCCTGGTGCTTCCACTCCACTGTTCGGGATAGGACCCTGCTCGTCCCTTGACCTGTTCCTCCAATTCTTTTGACAGCCCTTCATACTTTCTCAGTGCTGAGAGCAGGCTATGTTTTTCAGAAGAATTTATCAAAGTTTACAAGATACAGAAGAGAAATGTGGTACAGAAAATAACATAAAGCTGCTTCTAGAAACGCCCACTCGTTAAGGTGAACTGGCCCTAGCCTCAAAAGAAATAGAAATCCTCCCCCACTCCAGTAGAGTCCCAGAGTTTCCTTCTTCAGTTTTCACTGACTGCCCTGTGTTAATCCCTTTTACGGAATGATTGAAAGTGGGGACTGCCATTCTTGTCAGAGAATGGAAGACCCCAACCCATCCATAGGGGATAGTCTATCTGGCCATGGTGACGAATAATTCCTCATACTTGTCTTAGAGAACATTTCCAAAGTCTAGGTTATTGTTGCATCAAACCCAGCATGACCTTGATTTCTGGGTCTTTTCCGATGTTAGGTGAAGAGAAAATCAAACCTCTCCATCTGCAAGCTACACCTTCTGCAAGAAAACTGCTCATATTTATGTAAGAACAAGCAATGATTTGAAGGTATATAGCCACTTAAGTCCAAATATTCTCTGAAAAACCGCATCTTCAGAGATGTAATTTTAAAATGCAGCTGTTTTACATTTATTAAACAGAACATCTCAGTCAGAACCTTCTGTATGCAGATTGCTTCAACACATTTACATGTTCACTCTTGCTTTACTCTGCATAATTTCAAGGGACCACACAGAAGCCAGGAAGTGTCTCCCCAAAGATAAAGTGAGATATTGCATGCAAATTTTAAAACAGTGGTTTTTAAAAGTAAGTCTTCAGGTCAAATCTCTTATCTATGATACACATATTTGCATATTTGAAAATAGCATTTTACATATATAATCTACTTTCTTAATTTTCCATTTTAAACATTTTTGATATCAAAATTTTATATTATTGATGAAATTATAAGTGATAAAATATCATTGTATTTTGAAAACATGATTTTTAATGCTTTTTCCGTTTTCTGTTCTGTAGTTGCTATTATGATTAACCACTTTTTCTTCATGGGCATTTAGGTTGTTTCTAGTTTATTAATATAAATGATACTAAAATGAATAGTTTTGGACATAAACAGTTTTTTTTCTGATTACTTTCATAATTTAGCTTGTATTAAGAAACCACTTCGAACTTAATGTCTTCAAAGAACAATTATTTTTTGTGATTCTATAGATAGAGAATCTGTTTTTCTGGTCTGTGTTGGCTCTGCTGGGGCTGGGTGGTCTGAGATGACATAACTCATAGGTTTGGGACAACTGATATGATTGAGCCTCTCTTCATCTGGTCTCTCATTTTCCAGGAGTCCAGCCCAGGCTTATTCATGGTGGCAGAAGGATTCCCAACAGCAGGAGAGAGTAAGCCCTATTTACAAGTAATTTTTAAGTTTTTGACTCATGTCACATTTTCTCAAGTCCCGTTGGCCAAAGCAAATACCATGACCAAAACCAGATTCACAGCATGGAGAAATAACTTCTACTTTCTTCTTTTGGGAGGAGAGGCAAAGTCACCTTGAGAAAGGCCTGAATTCTGAGAGGAGCGATGGCAGCTGCAGACATTTTTGCACATAATCTACTGTACTTTCCTTGATTTTCTAGGAGTAGAGTAGGACTACCTCAGAAATTATGAACTTTTTAAAATGTTTCCTAATGCATATTGCCGAAGTTACCCTATAGAAAATTTGTATTGATTTATATTTTCAATAGCAGCCTACTGTAGTGCCTACATAAAAATATCCAAGCCAGTATTAAATATACATTTTAAAATATATGAATTATAAATTCTATTTTAGTTTGCATTTCTTTAATTACTCATGAAGATTACTGTTTTATAAGTGTATTAGCTATTTACATTTTATGCTTCGTGAATTTTTTATACCCATTTTCCTTGAGATCTTTGTGTGTTTCCTATTGATTTGGGCTTACCTTTTATAAAGGAATTAACATTAACCATAAAACTGTCATATAGTAGGTACCAACATTTTTCACAACCTTTTGTTTTTAAAGACATGAATTTCAAACTTTTATGTAGTCAATATACTTTCCTTTGTGATTTATTTCGTTGCTTTTAAGATGGAAAATTTATTACTATCAAGATACAAATATTTATTCATCTATGTAGTTTTCATTTTTTATGATATCTTTAAACTATTTAACTATTTAATGATTGAATTCATCTGAAATTTATTTTGGCATATGATATTATATAAACTATTTTTCCCCAAAGAGCTTACTCTGAAAATTTTCAAATATAATTAAAATTTAAGAGAATAGTACACGGTGAATTCCTATGTGTCTATCACCCAGATTAGAAATTATCAACTAATACTCGGTCTTATTTTATTTGTTCTAACTTCCTTACTACTTCCAGATTAAAGACAAATCCCAGACATCCTATCATTTTAACATCTATCTCAAAAGAAAAAGACTCTTTAAAAAAAGCATAACAATATCATTTTCATACCCCAAATAATAATTCTTTAATACAAAATTTTCACAATAGTGTCATAATTTCTTGACATTGTGATTAGGAATATAAGTAAAGAAATCAATTGCACTTAGTTCATATATCTCAAATCTCCCCAGGCTGCCGAGTTTCTCCTTTTATTTTCCTTGCAGTGTATTTGTTGAAGAAACTAGATTGTCTTATAAAGGTTTTGACATTGATGATTGAATCCTGTGGGGTGTTTAACATGTTTTTCTACCCTTGTATTTACTTTAACTTGGTATTTAGATCTAGAAGTTTGATCATATTCAGATTCCATTTTTGAGCAAGAATATTTTCTGGGTGATATTATGTATTTCCTTTAGTATTCATGTATTATCAGGTCTCCCTTTGGAGGATAACAATCATGAATGATTATTGCCTAGATCCATTAATTCCTTATGGAATAATATTCAATTTTAGGAAATAATATTCTAATTTGGTCCTTTCATCCTCGTTTACTAGTAGAATAAGTTCATAAAAAGAATCTTTCTTCATCTGTTGGCTACCTGTGGTATAATTCATAAAGGAAAACCTCGATTCATAGTTTTTAAAATGATGAGTTAATTTCTTAGCATCTACCTACGGTGACTAATTAAGTTTTTTCCTTTTTTATTATTATTATTATATATATTCATGTATTTAACTCATGTATTATAACTCATGTATTTAAATGCATTTATGCCTTTCAATGTGTTACAGTTCTTATTTTTAATGATGCTCACATTTTTCTCACATTGGCCAATAGGAGCTTCTTCAAGTTGGTTACTGAATTCTTTTGGTGGCTCAGGGGTATTTGGTGACTTCCTTGCTCTGTGGAATGTTTGAGGCTCTCCATATATATCTTCTGCCTCACACTGAGGTCATTTTTATATGAGGAACCCTGATTCTTTCTAGTAGAAATTGATATTTAAAGCTCGGTTTGAGTTCTTAGGGGCTCATGGCTAGTGATTTAGTCATTGTTTCCAAGTCTTTTTCATTATTAAGAGCTAAAAATTTGTATATTGTCTATGAGATAAAATGTATCACAGATTTAAATAGGTTCTTCTGATTCACATTTAGGACTAACAAAATTTTAACTTACCCATAATGATGTTACACCTGAATTTTTTTCCAGTGCTAAAAATCAATTTGCAGTGACATCAACATAATTACCAATTTGCTTTATTTCACAGTGCACATACAGTAGTCTCAGAATGACCACCAAACCTATGCCACAATTAATTACTACAGAGTTTAAGTTTTTGTTAGCTGTTTTGTTTAAGCATGTGTATGTGTGTGCATGTGTGTGTCCTCTTAGGATATATTACTACAGATGTTCAGTGAAAGAGTGGTTCCCCTCAATGTATGTAGATTTCCCACTGACAGACACAGTTTTCTTTGTTTTATTTGCTTTCAGTTTTTAGGGTTTGCTAATTTTTGATTAATCTGTGAATTTTTTTTTTCAATCTAAAGCTCTGCTCTTAACAGCCATATCTCATAATTGGAACATTAAATCAAAAGTGTCATTAAGAGTATGATATGTATAATGTGGCATCCAAAATTGTCACATGTGTGCTGAAACATGCCAGAGTTCTGAGTCTTGAGTCTATAAAGGGACTGTTAGGGCAGGAAATGGTTCTACTCAAATAGCGTAGTAATGCTGAAAGGGGACCAAATCAGTAAATGAATAGCGTGATAACTGCGAGAGCTTTTATATCCACTGAGAGACATCATGTAGCAATTGTGTTGTAATTATTGCCAACTTGTTTACTGTTGTTTTGAGCCTTTTAATCCTTTCAACTATGCTGCCAAAATTCTAGTGTCTGAAGTTGTGCCCTGAACAGACAGAGAAGGAGGAAGGGGTAGGGTTGGAGCATTGCTGACCTCTGATGCTCTTACCTTGGGAGCCTGGAGCTCCATGGCACACCCCCACTGAGGCTGTATTTGCAGGAGGGACTCCGAAACTCAAGGGTAGAAATTCCTCCTATGGGAGACATTTGGGGGACAGAACTTGGATCTTTAACAGTGGATCACGGGAGAGGGCTACTTCAGGAGATTCTTTGAATGTTCTTTGCAAGGACTTATGCAAGAGCTGTGACAAAGAAGGAAACACAAATAAAAGGAGTGCTTTTAGTTTCTGTTAACACTCTAAGAACACAACAAACTCCTGCTTTATAGCTTTTCTATAATCATGTGCTGTTCAAGACTGCTAAGAGCCCCTTTCCCACTTCAGTGAAGGGACTGCCAGACTACCCCTAGAACAGGGAAGAGAATGAAGAAGGAGGCCTCAAAATGGAGCCAGTCTCTACGTGAAACAAAGGCAGCTGTCAAGGACATTTCCCAGTGAACTTCAAGAAATAGCATAGATACTTCTAGAGCAGGAAGGAGAGATGTGGCAGGTGTTACATCATAGACAAAGGATTGTGTTAGAAGTCACCAACCCTGTTTCATAGCCTAGCTTGTTCTATTTTGAAGCTAATATGAAACACTTGATGGATTGTTTTGAATAATTAAATGGGAGCTAAACTTCTTTGGTGCGAGGTGGAGCTAGATAAATACTCTTTATCTGGTGTTATTGCAAACTTAATTTTAGTCCTGGCCTGAGATAGATGGAGGATAAACAGTCTTCATAAAGAAAATCTTTCTCAATAATCATATGTGTATATCTTTACCATTACAAAGTGCTTTTGTATCCATTGAACATTAGAGGATTGAAATAGGCCACTTTCATACTGTGAACTTTCAGCAAGGGAAATAATTCTATCAAAGAATAGAGATGTTGCTGGGGAATGTTTCCATGTGAAGGAGACTTTGATTCTACTATTTTATGAGTTATTTTTTTCCCCTGAGATTCTGAGGAAGTAAGAAAGAAATGCCTTCAATGGACTTTGTCTGGATATCTAAGTTTAACTTTACTTCAGCTCTAGGGATGCCCTACTTGGCCCTCATAAACTGTTTATTCAATCTATTTACTTTCTTAACACTGTAAGCTTCCTTCGCGGAGATCTATCTTTAGCATCCATATTATGAGGTATCCCTTTCTAGGTATCTGCCCTACCAATGCTGTGTGGTGGGTACTCAATTCAGGTTCCTAACTGAGTGATTAAAAGCAAAACCCTCTTAAAATAGCATTGCAGAAGGCAGTGCATTCATTCAGTCTTTTTAAAGTTCAAGTAAGCAGAGCTAACGTAGTTCTCGGCATTAATGTGATCAATTTCCCCTCCTTGCCACACTGTCACGTTGTGGCAAGTATAGGAGCATAAAACTTACATCTGTATTTTTCTTAGCATGTTTTAGTACCAGCATATTAACAAAGAGATAAGAAGAAATGGAGTCTCCACAGGGAGTGTTTACATTGATCATAAAAAGGAGCTTAAATCTATAAAAAATAACATGTCAACTTAATGATCATGATGTCTTATGTTTGTTCATCATTTGGCAGTTTAAAAAGTAGTTCAGCATATATTATTTGGGAGAGTAAAAAGATTAATTAGGTAATTAAGTACCACATTTTAAAATGTTCTAGTAAACTAGAGCAGTAGTGTATTTGAGACGGAAGATAATGTAGGGATAAAGAAGATCTGTCTTTTAAACCCAGGTACTCTTAGTAGGGTCAGGTTTTTCTTTTTCCTGTGGGAATAAGTTGCTTGTTGTGAGACTGAATACAGATATTTTATTCACGACCTACCTCTCTTTGTCTTTATAATAAGATCTTATTTCCATAATTAAGTTTGGGGTAACTCTCTAGAAGCCTCTTTGACATTTTCTGGTTTCAAATTTCTATCTTATCTTCCCTATGAATCCCAAGGTCAATACTGGTTCTCAAAAATATGAAAAGTCTGTTCTATTCTATTAATGGTAGCCAGACTAGGTAGTGAGCTATCGTGAAGAGAAATTTTACTCTTTCTTTTGTGAACAAAATTTGTAATGTACCTATGTGACCATGGTAGAATGTTGACATGCCTCTCTTGATGTCTGAGAATTTGGGCTGATATGCGAAAGCTGAAATGTATGGGTGGTAAGCACACCCACATTCTATAGGGTGCTGCCAATATGTCCACGTAGGCTGTGCTATAAGTGAACAAATTAGGTAAAAACCCCAGTCCTGCCAAGTCTATAAAAGAGAAGATTAGAAATGTGAAAACAAGGATTATTTAAAGGGAGTTTAATATGAGAGAGGATGTTTTAGCTTCTCTCTTAGAGAGAAGTGAGAGGTCTCTAATAGCCCGTAGGGAGAGCCTGTTAGCTGCCATAGTCCTCTCCTTCAGCCTTTTTATCTTTGGTAGAATATTTTGAAGCAAACTTCAGACATCATGTCACTTCATGGGGGCCAGGGAGCAAATTCTTACTCTATTATTGAAGATGTAAGAAAGACAAAAAACAAACAAGCAAAACAAACAAACAAACAAAACAACAACAGCAACAACACAAGAAAACTTTAAAGGGGAAAATTTCTTTTGTCTCTGACTGACAGCCAATGACAACCAAGCAAACAGGTGAAAACATAGACCCTTTGGCTAATTGAGAGGCCCATGAACTGACCATTCTAACAGATATTACAAAAGAAAGCAATAAAATAAAAGGGTGAATTCGACCCCAGTGATGACCTGCCTGGTCTGGGCTGCACTCTGGGTCCTACCTTGGGAGACTCTGGCTGCTGTAACTTGGAGGACAAGGGAGGGGGACAAGATGTGCTTTCTGCAGCAGTCAAAGGTGGAGGGATTTGACAGCCTATTTCTGGCAAGTGATCTGATGGATGCATATATGTCAACAAAGAACAGACACTTCACCTTGTGTTCTTGAATGCAGTGCCCCTTTTCAGGCATTTAGATTGTGCTAGCATTTCAAATTTAAATCCAAGGTCATTTCTCTGGGCAAGAGGTCATGCTCACATTTCTGAGAAGAGAAAAGAAAAAGCACAAAAGGCTCGAAAAGCCCTGAAGACAAAGACTCTGTATTCTTCCCTTCCTATTGCAGCACCTTTTTAACCCCACGGTCTCCTCTGACCAACACAGATGATATTTTCATGGAAGTCTTTGTCAGTGGGAAAGAATTGTGAATAAAGGCAGAAGACTTTTAAATATATATTTTTTATTTGAAAAATAATATAAGCATACTGTAGAAAATATAGAAATATAGAAAGAAGAAAGATAACATAACCCATAGTGTTCTCACTGGAGAACAAGCCCTGTCAATATTTTGTTCTGTTTCTTTTGGCCTATTTATAAAAGCGTTAGTATGTGTGTCTGTGCATACGTATGTGCTTATTAACTTTTAACCAGTGGAATAAGACTAAGGGCCTTCATTTTCACTTGAAGAAAAGACTTTTGGATGTTGGATTGCTTGGAACTCTCAGCCCTCTTCTTGCCCCTTATATTTAACATGACACATTGAGAGGGAAAGGGAGTATGTCCTCTCTTTGGGCACTAATTGCTGTGTTTGGTGGCTCTACGGTGTTCAGAGATACTTGGACAATATCTGTGAAGAGCTCTTAAACACGGGTGCATTAGTCTAGAGTTGAGAAATTGTCTCCTCCAGTTTCTTTCTTTCTTACTTTTCCAGTATCTTCCTAAAACACACACTGACTCCATACAAATACCTCTCTAATTCATCTTCATCTGAACCCAGTTTATTACCTTCTTCGTCTCTTTCATCAACCCTCGGGACTATAGGATACTTGTAGGATTGGTTTTTGTACAAGAAATATGCCTCTTGTAGCCATTTGGCCATAATTTTGCATAGAAATCACCCAGTATGTTTCTCCTCATGGCATTAGGGAGAGAAAAGATGATGTAAGAGCAAGAACCCACATTCAGCATGAGTTCCGGATAGAAAAATCAATGTTATTTATTGATAACGAGGAGGAAAGAGACCCAGGAAAGCTGGAAGGGAAGCTGACTTCTCTTAGGATCATTTGCCTCCTATTGAGATTAAGTAGATTTCTGATGGTTAAAAAACACCACATCTCTCCAGGATAAAGCTGGCCAAGAAATTTAAATAAAAATTTCTAAGTAACTGCTCTTTTGGGTGGTTTCCTTTTCTACTAATTGCCTTATTTATTATTGCTGTTTGTTATGAGTCATTCTTGACACACCCTCTCCAAATGTTTGAGCTTTATTATTCTGAAAAATGTTTTTAAAATTTGTGATAGATGTTTATTATATTTCTACAACTTCTTTATTCATTATCTTGGCAAGGTTAGGGGTACAAATGCAGCTCCGGTGGGCTAGCTTGATGGAGAATCCAAGCATCCTGTGGGGATTATCCTGGACGTGAAATTAGAAACCCAGTTATCGTTAGGGAGGGCAAATAGGGAGGTTTGGCCACAGTCTCAGCTTTGCTCCCCCTAGAACCCCTGGGCAATAATGTGGGTGGGGAGGGACAGGGAAGCATCAGATGAGAGCGTGGCTTTTCTAGTGGTAGTTAATAAGATTCGAAACCTTCATATACATGAAGAAAAATGGCAGAAATTGCTCTCAGTTCATTCAGAGCTTGTGAGGTGCCATTAAGCTCGTGTGACTGCCTGAATAACAAACCCATGAGAATTTCAAGATGAATAAAACCTAGTTTATTCATTCAACAAACATTTGTCAAATGTCTAGGATACACTAATGTGGAGATATAGAGATGAATAGCAAATCATTCCTCAAATAGCTTCCAATCTAGTGGTAAACACTTAACCGATTGTGGTAAGGTAATAATAAAATAATGGTATCTTATTATTAAAGTAAAAATCCCATAAGGCAGGCTGCAATTAGCACTGTGTTAGAAATACACATAAAGTGCCACTAAGAAAAGAAATTATACAATTCTGATGCCTGATACATAAAAACCATTTTCTAATAATTGAAAGAATGAGTACTATTGGAGAAAGTGATATCTTGAAGGGAATGTTACATTTAAACTGATGGTCAAGGAAGAACAGGATTTTGTCAGGAACTGACTTGTTTGTGCAAAGACCCAGGTATATGAAAGTGCATGAATTCAGTGTGATTATTCTGGGAACACACAGAGAAGTTGTAGGAGAAGGACATACCGTGAAGGATTCTTAATACCATGTAAAGAGTTTGAACGTTATTCTCTAGATAATGCAAAGCTAAGGGTCTTGAAACAGGAAAGTTACATGATTGAACTTGGGTTTTAGGATGGTAATCTGAGGGCATTTCAGAAAAACAGAAAAGGTGAATCTGGCAATATTCAACTATCATATTTTGCATGCACCTTTATTATTAATAAGAGTCTCACTTGAAACTTTTGAGGCAGTCTGGTTTGGATTGTCATCCCCATTTTACCTAGAAGACACCTGGAGAGGCAGCAAGGTTTGCCCAAGGGTTACGATGCAGAGATCTCCACAACACGTGGCTTCTTAGTTCTTGTACTGAAGCTGCCAGTGTTTTTTCCCTTCCCTGGCCAGAAAGAGACTGTGCAGTTCCAGGATATCTTCATGATTGTGTGTGCCTGTGAGTAATTGGCTCTTGATTCAAAAATATTAACACTAAAGGAGATTCAGGATCATAGGGCATTATGTTTTTGATCAAAGGAACAATGTTACTGTTATTATTATTATTATGGAAAAATTTATTGCCATGAATTGTCAAACTCACTCTAGACTTTTATGTCTTTTAACATCACCGAATATGTATGCAATTCTCCTCTCCTTAGTTACCAGCCATTTGGACATTTCTGCAGCTGGGATTTACTTGTTAATAAAATGCCTTTTAATAAGAACTGTTAATTAATTTGGTGATTAGTTTAACATACTCTTTAAATAACAAATATATAGTTAGTATATTGCTTCTAGCACTCCTATAAACCTTTCTTTCCACATAGTAGATGAAAAGTATTTGAAAATGGCTGAAACATATCTTTTGAGAGCAAAGCTATTTGATCATTAGAAAAGACATGTCAGAGAAACAAGAGACTATTAATAAGAGTTTCAATTGGAAGGACTGTAGAGGTATAGCTTTATTTCAGTTGAGTTGCTTTATGTGAATAAAAGCCACTTTTTTAAGTTTCAAAAACAGAATAAATAACTTTATCTTAGAATAAAATTTTAAATGGTTCACATCAGGTATTCGTTGGAGCCATAGATTTTTTAAAAAAATTTCCTAAATCACTGAAACTTGTTATAGGAGCAGAACTTTTCTAAGAAGATGCAAATTAATCAGTTAGTTGTTATTCGGTTTCACTAGCATTAAACTATTATGTTAGAAACTGAAACCCATAACTATGATACGGTCTTTAAAGCGAGCCTAAAAAAAAAAAAAAAAAAAAAGGCTCAGACTCACGCGACAAGAAAGTACATGTGGGGATTTCCTTGTGGCTACTTGGGTGGGATAGGAATGTCAGCAGTGATGGCATTGAATCATACTTGTCTGAGATATGTGGTCCTTCTAAGCAAGGGCTTAGAAATTTTGTTATTTCCTTTAGTAAATCTAAGGTTGATCTTTTACATTTATGGGTGCTTCTTCTTTCTCTGCCATACTTAAACTTAGGAAGCATTAACTGTACCCTTAGGCAGCTTTGAATGGATTTTATAATGTTATTCACAGGTGGGCTTCTTCAAAGAGTCTCTTCCTCAGTCCTCTTCACCTCCCCACACCTCCCAGTCTTAATCCAATGTTGTCTCAGCTTGTTTGTTTTGCAAATTCGTAAGTCTAATTGATTCCTGAGTGAAAATCAACTCTAAAACGGGGCATGGGTGACTGGTTAGATTTTGTGAGCTGGCTGACTAATAGACTGAAGATATGTAATTTTATCCCATCCAAGTGGACATTTCCACGCAGGTCCAGTGAAGTAGTCTCTTGTCTGGCAGGAGGCTTGGGAAGGAAGTGGCGTGCTCACCTCCATGACTCAGAGGCGATTAATGATTTGATTAAACAATTTTCTGCTAAAAGGTTACCTGGGAACAGTTTTTTGGCATTTTTTTCCCCCTCAAGTCAGAATAATTATAATGACAAAGGAGTTGGAAATAATACATTTTCTATATGATACAGATACTGACCTAATAAACTATAAATGCCATTAAAAAAAAACTGTATATATCAGGTTTTGTTATGGAGATAAAAAAAGGATTAATGATGGACTCAGGTCTTTGTCCCTCATTGCCATCTCTCATAGCTACCTGTTTATCATCGTGATATCACTGGTCGGGTACCAGGTAGGAAAAGGGACTTTTGGAGACCAACTGAACTCTACCTTATGGCTTCCATTTTGTTTTTTATTTCCTAATGGGCAATATCCAGAGCAACACACACACTATACCTCCAAGATAGTATCACTACTGTAGCCTAAAGCTGGGTGGATGGTAGGCACTCAGCAAGCACTTGTAGATTTGGTGTTCTGACAGGCTCTCAGGGTAGGCCAAAACCTCGCCCTCCCCTGGCTCCTCTCCATTCCTGGAACTGGCGTTTGGAGCAGTGGTTCAGACTTGGTGTGCTTCAGAATCACAGGGGCAACTTGGCAACAATTCAGGGTCCAGCCCAGTCCTACCCCAACAAGCCCTGGCTCTGTACTTTTTATTAGCTATCCTAAGTGATTCTGAGACATAGAGTTTGATGACCATTGATTGTTTTAGAGGCTTTAATAGGGATAGTCACCCGTTCTACTCTTTATTGTGGATCAAGGATTTTTAGATGGGGATGAGCATTTAAGAATCAGATGTATATATCAACATTAAGAAGGCAGCATGAGCTTCCTCCTTGAATTTATGGATTAAATCCAAAAGGCGTTTTGATGGAAAACTGTTTTGGGGTTGTTTGCTAAATTCTGTGTGATAAACAAGCTTTTCTATGTAAGTAAATTAAGAAAGTCACTTTTCTAAAGTCTTCTTAGAACTTTTTTATATGATTATTCTCATTGTAAATTCCCAAGAGAAGTTATAATTTGAAATATTATTTGGGCATGGGAGTATTTTATACCTAGAGCATATTATTAGGGTTATGATGTTACATAGTTCCTCCTTTAGGAAATTCTACTTTAAAAATTTCTCGAAGCTGTATTAGAATCTGATTTATGTTATGTTTGTTCAGTGTTAGAAAGGCCAACATGAGGACTACGGCCTTCTTCCATTGGTTAAGTCATGTGAAAATCAGCATTTTTTTTTTCTACAGTAATCTGCTGATTCAATTTTGACATATGCAAAGCGATCATTTGCTTCACCTTTTGTATGTATTTTTTGGTATTTTTAAACATTTTAGGATGATTCTTTGGTTTATGGAGCCCCAGAGGAGCTACTGTTTTTTTTCTGCTTGATTTACCCAGATCACTGCAACTCTGTATGTGCTTAAGTAGCCATGAATGAAATTTTAAAAAATGCACAAGGAGCTTAGATGCATTTGTAACCCTTCGTTCTTTTGGGGTTTTCTCAGAAATAATATGACCTTATAGGAAGAAATCAGGATCAACAAAAGCAAAGCACTGAGCAAGGCAAAACCCCAAATGAAAATTATTGATATTGATATATTCTATACATAACAAGCTTTTACAAATCGATGAACAGAGTTATTTCTTGTAACAGTTTCTAAACAGGGCCCTATGACTAATTTCAGGGACCATAGTTCCAGGCTATTCCACCAAGTTATCAAATCCATCAATATTCTCCAGCCCTGCTCATTCAGTCCCTTTGCACTTCCCCCCACACCGCCCCATGTCTTCACACCCTCCAAGAGTTGCTCAGAAACCAACCCAGGAGGTCAAAGACTGCAGCATCGGCTGTCAGACTCACTTCAAGATTGAACCTGAGCTCAATGCTCAGACCACACAAATATCCCTACCTCCCCTTGCCCGAGGCAAGGATCAAGAATTCACACTTAATTGCACCAGGCAGAGGATAAACTCAAATTCACAAGGACCAATCAACCTATTTAAGGAGAGCAAGGAGGCCTTTATATGAGATGAGGGGGCAGTGGCTATGAGAATCGGGCTGAAAGATCCAGAGTCCAGCTTATTTGGTGAGAACACAGTGACTGCCTGCTAAGGAGCTTAAGGCACTGGGTAGGGATTAATCCTGCAAACAGCCTTGGGAGGTAGATAAATCTGTGTTAATTAAAACTGCAAAATGTTCTCTACCTGCCTAGTTTCAGTCTTGAGAAAGAAAATATCTCCCAGAAAGGCATGGGAAGAAGGAAGGAAATGATGATGGCTGTAAGGCTGGCTCATTTGTTCTCCTCACTTGCCATTTAGTGGGAAAAGGGAAGGGTCCCATTCTCAGTGGGACTGAGCTGAGAGCAATGGGACTCAGACTTATAGCCAGTTCTCCCACATTCTTGTTACTTAGCTCTGAGCGGAAGTGGGACAGGGAAATAACAGGGGTGAGCCCTGACATAGGGCATCTGCCTGATCTGAGCCCTGCACATGTACTGAGTTTAATGCCCAGCTTAGTCCTATAGGGCAGACTCTGTTACTACCCCCCCCCCAACCCCCGCCTTGTAGAAAGAGAAAACTGAGGCCTGCAGAAGTGAAATGACACAGTCAGGAGAGCATGAGTTTCAAACCCATTTGCTGTCTCTAGAATCCATATGCTTTGTTGCTGGAATCGTTGCCTCTTAGAAATACAAAGTACAGTAAGACTAGGGAAATGAAGGAAAGATAAAGCAGAATTCTCCCATGCATTCTAATGTTGATTTTGAAACATCTTAAAGACTGGCTGTCCTTACTTCTTGGTAAGGCCTGCACATTGCTGTCGTTAGCTGTTCTGCATGTTTTTCTCCCCACTTAGATACTTCTCACCTGCATTACCTGCCCTCAGAGGCCCTTCCTTCCCCAAAAGCATTCCTGGACACTGCAATGAGCTGGACCGCCCGTGGCCTTTCAGTAACCCTTGCCTTTCCTGTGACTTACAAAGGCTGCACCACATGGTCTTTCATGGCCTTTCAGAGTCTCTAGTTCAAAGTTCATTAGTTAGTAGGTGCTCAGGAAATCGGTGCTGCCTAATTGCTAGGGAACTGGAATAAGATGTGGGAGAAGCCAGGAAATGGATTAAATCACTGAAGTCATCAGCGCTACCAGCCTCTTCTGTGAGAGAAACACACCCTGGAGGCTGTCATTCTGCAGTTCACCTCCTGCCCTCTTCCATTATTATTCTCAGTTTAAGCCATGGTTTGCATTTTTTGGCTGCCTTATAAACATGCTCCTTACCCTTTATTTTCTTCTCTCTCTCTCTCTTTGTGTATGTGTGTGTGCTGGGGTTGGGTGTGTGTGTTTCATTTACTTATACATCTTAAACCACCTTCCACTCATTGCTTGCCCTTCATTTTAGCTAATGAATAAAGTTCTGCCTGTTACTAGAAATTTTAGAGGCACAATGCCTCTTAAATCTCTGTATCTTCTATTCTGTCAAGGGTCTAACCCACCCCTCCATGTGCCCTGCACAGCTGGCTAACACCTCTTCCTTCCTCTGACCCAGGGGCTGGAACTACAGCCAGCAGCCCAAATCTGGCCCAGGCCTATTTTTGTAAGTAACATTTCATTGGAACACAGCTACACCTGTTAGTTTATGTATTTGTCTAGGGCTGCAGAGTTGAGTAGTTGCAAAAGAAAACCTACAGTTTGCAAAGGCTAAGATGCTATCTGGCCCTTTACAGAAAAGGTTTGCAGACCCTTGCTCTAACATTATACGGGACCTGTCCTCCACATGCGACTAGAGGCAGCCGTGCTTATTTCTCTCCTGAACCATCTCTGTGGCTTTCTCTTACCTGAAAAATAAAAGGCAGATGCCCCTGCCTAGCACTGAGGTCCTCACAGTCTGATGACCATCGACCTTCATGACCTCAGCACCCTTGTTGGCAACCCAGTCTCGAGTCACCTTGCTGCTCATCATTTCAGAATAGATCTTGCCATTCCTCTCTTCTTTGCTGTGCCCAAATCTCCAAGACTCGGCTCAAATGCCACCTTCTCTGTCATCTCTACACTTGGAAATACAGTTCTTGATATTCTCCTTTTGGGATCCCCATCAGCTTTTTTATGACACTTCTTGTGATTGTCTCTATGGTGTAGATAATTCTACAATAGCATCTTCACGGGTCTCTCTCATCTATTCTTGCTTCCTTGGAATCTGTTTTCCACAGAGCAGATATATTGATATTTTAAAAATGTTATTCAAATGGCTTCACCCTCCTCCTCATTGTTCTTAGAATAAAATCAAAGCTTTCCTGGGCTTTGGGGTCTGTGATCTGAGCTCTGCTTAGACTCTTGGCATTTTACTGGTCACTATTTGTCTCTATTCTGGACACACTTACTTTCTTTCTGCTCCCAAGCATGCCAACGCTGTTTCCATCTCTGGACTTATGCACTTGCAGAAAGTATTTAAAAAGTTCTTCAAGGTAAGGATTTAAAAACAAACAAACAAACAAACAAACAAACTTGTTTCCTACTGTATTTTAAGTGCCTAAAACCATGCCTGGCACATTGTTGATAAATAAATACATGTTGAATGAATGATTAAGTGGGTGAGTCTTCCTGGTCTCCCAGTCTGGCAATGGTTGTTGAATAAATACATTTCACAAATCATTCATTTAGTGGCCAGCAGGCAAGGCTAGCTGCCTTTTATTTCAAAGGCATGATTGTATTTCTATCAACACATCTGCAAACCCCAGGCAGGCTGAGGCTGAGCTGGTGGAAAGAAGTGAATTATATCATCCTCAGGAAGAGAAGCTGTGGTGACTGTTGGAAAGGTGGTGTCCAGGTGAGAGTGAAGAATGACATGGAACCTCGTGTGAGAAAATAAGTTTGAAGTCAGAAGTGGAAATCAAGGATGCAACAGGATGCATATGCAGAACAGGTATGAGAAATTGGCTCAGAATGTATGTGTGTGAAGGGGCTGGAGTCTGCTTTCCCTTCGGTGCTGCAGGCCTGGGGGCCTGACTTGCAGGGAAGGAACCCTGCAGGTGAGCCAAGCATGCCTCAGTGACCCCTTCAGAACGAGATCCTCCTGTTCCCATCCAGCCACAGCCTTGAGAGCGTGTGTGGAGCTCCACACATTGTTGCCTACCGGTCTGACTGCTGCTGTCAGGGGTGTGTTGTCAGGAAGGATTCACTTGTAAAGAACTTTCTCCACTGCTTTCTGGGAATGAGACCTTATCTCAAATCAAGAGTGAAAGTGCCACACATCTTGAGGGACAGGTGCCAATGACACCTCCCTTAAGGAGATTTATAATGGAACTTCATTTTCCACCAATTTACAGACAACTCGTGGTTCCTTGCTTGTAACGCGGTCAGCTCTGCTTCAGTGGGCACGTGAGTGTCTCTCAAAGGCGCCCCTACGGCTTATTGTTCAGGGGCTGGCCTTGGAACAAAAAGGGTTTTGTCTGCTTGCCGCAGTGCGTGCCAGGACCAAAGTGTTTCTCTCTTTCCCTAGAGGCCAACTTTTTTTTCTCTCCCTCTCTCCTTCCCTCCCTTTCTCCTTCCTTCTCTCCCTCATTTTGAGCTTTGATCTTGAGAAACTAGAAGAAAAATCTTCTATCAGGCAAATGCACATGGAATCAAATCTATTTCGTTGGAAGATTCAAGCTACTGGGATATGTATATGAGAACAACTGATTTCCTGAACTGAATTAAGTTTCTGTAAGGTCTGTTATTAAATTATGGCAAACAAACTCTTTTTCAGGCTGGGCTTTTGTGTGCTTGCTCAGTGCTATCTTTTGTGATGAGTTTATTCTCATGAAAACCATATTTCTGCTTGCATCCTCAAATGGGTGCCCTAAGAAATCCCCACCTCTTTGTAGGTGTGAATAAGCAGAGGGCCATCGTTTAGACTGGATGGAAGGAAAACCTGGTGAAGTTGAACTTCAGCCAGGCAGCGGGTTTGACAGAAGGCAGCTTCTACTCCAACTCCTCAGCAATCTTTTGGCATTCCCTCACCTCACCACGATGCTTGTGACTGATTGGCTTTCAAACTGTTGCTAGGCCTGGATAAGCAGATTGGATTCTTCTCAAAAGGCACTGGGAAAGCCCCTCTCCTGCCCGCATTCTGATGTTATGCCTTTTGGGGAAGTGAACAGGGATTCCAGGCAGGCACGTGTGGAGGTGCTCTTGACTCCCCACATCTCACCCAGGGTCCCAGACGTGGAGTTCAAGAGGAGTCTCGCTGTGTGTTTCCCAGCACCCCATGTTCCCATGGCCACCCTGGCCTGCCCTTCCCCTCGCTCCTCTCAGCCTCTTCTCATTTTCAGTCAACACAGTGAAGGCTAGACCTGCCTGGAGGTTAGTGAAGTGTGTCATATATTCATTATCCAGTTATTCAGTATGCCTGGCACTTAGGCAGGGCTCCGCCGTTCAGTACTTTCTGTCAAAAATCGGTTGGCACCCTGTGGCTGTGAAGCCGAGTTTCCAGATTCTCCACCTAGACATTCCAGTTGGGCATTTCACTCCCCTGCACTCTACCATTCATTGCTTTAGTGTGGCAAACACCTGGCAGGAGAGCGTGAGTGCCCTCCTGCTCCTCCCTGCAGCAGCAGGTGCCAGTAACTGATCCTGTGCTCTTTCCTGCTGGGGCCTGTGAGGGCCTCCAGTTCTTCTCACACAGCCTCTCACACACGCCACCTTCAACAGCTCCTAGTTGGCACTTGCGATGAAACATCCGCCATCTGTTGTGGCTTGAATTGTGTTTCCCAAAAAGAGATGCTCAAGTCCTAACCTGAGGTTAGGTACCTATGAATGTGACCTTATTTGAAGATAGGGTCTTTGCACATTTCATCAAGTTAAGATGAGGTCAAAATGAATTAGTGTAACCTTATAAAGAGGGGAATCTGGGGACACAAGGACCCACAGAAAGAAATGGGCCGAAAATGGTAGCAATTGGAGTGACACAGCTGCATAAGCCAAGGATTGCCAGCAATTCACAGAGTCTGGGACAGAGCAAGGGAGGATACTTCTCGAGAGCCTTCAGAGGGAGCATGGTCCCGCTGACACCTTGATTTTGGGCTTTTAGCAAAAAAAATTCTGTGGAGAAAAAAATTCTGTTTTCAGTCACCTAATTTGTTGCAGTAGCTCTAGGAAACTATCTCTGCTTTCTGCATTTCCAGTCTCGTTAGACTCCTGTGGACCTGGTACAATGTGCAGGCCACCTATTTTGGGAGTCCCAGCCTCATCCACTTTGGCATTCTGAGGTAGGCTGAAATTCTCTTCATCCATTTTGGAGATTCCGGAGAAAAGAGAGCCACACAGCTTATGCAGCTTAAAGCAACTGGGTCCTTGTTGTTGGGGAGGAAGCTCTTCCGCTGGACTTACTTCCTGTCCATCACTGGACTGTTGGAGTTGCAAGAGCCCCAGGGCTAAGGTCAGGCTTGAGTCTCGGAGAAAGGGCCACTAGGCCTGCTTTGAATTTAGCCCTTTAATTGTAGGAGAAGAAAAGGAACAGTCTCAGAAATGTGTGGTCCTGCCCAGTTCATCAATTTAGGGCACTGTACAGGAATTTGGAAACAAGGCGTAAACTTGCCAGAAAGAGGATTAAGTTTTCTGGGTGATCTTCAGAGCATGGCTGCCCCATGAACCTGCAGTGTGTTAAGTGTTATGTGGCTGATTAAAGATGAGGAATTTCTGGCATAGAAATAATAAATAGTGCTCATGTAGCACTATTGTGCCCAGGCACCTATTCCAATGTGCTTTGCAATTAACTATGTAATCCTCAAAACATCTTGATTTGAACTATAGGTACTCTTACTACCCTTTATAGGGCTGAGGAAACTATGCACAGAAAGGTTCATAACTTGCCTGAGGTTATCCAGCTTTAATAATGATTATTTACAAGTTCACTCCTGAAGTGTATTCTTAGCTACACTACTTAAAGGCCTTATTTATCCCAGTTTATAGATGGATATTCATATTCCTGCTAGTTTTTATGTCATGGGGCCCAGACCTTGCCTACTGGCATTCTGTGGCAACTCCAGAGATGAGAGAGCATTGCTGAACGGAAAATGTAATGGGCACAGGCTGGGATGAGGATGGAGTTTCACTCTAAGAAAGGCCTCATGGCCTGTCCCAATTGGCCATGCTTGGAGCGAAGGACTGACCTCACCTGTTCATAATAAAGCGAGCATAGTGAGGCGAGGGTGGTGCAGGTGAGTCAGAGATCTTGGCGAGGACTGCATCAGTCCCTTTTCTAGGCCTGGAGTTCCTAAAATTTGCGGCATCCATTGGAATCACCTGGAGGGCCTGTTAAACCACAGATTGCTAGGTCCACTGCCAGAGTTTCTGATTCAGTGGATCTGGGAATTCGGCCCAAGAACCTGTATTTTCTGGAGTTTCCCAGTGCTGGTAATCCAGTTAATCTTAGTACTACACTCTGAAAACCATTATTTTAGGCTAATTCCCACTCTGCTGTGATGGAATCCGTGGTCATCTTCTTAGATAATGGCAGAGACAATACACTAAGATCTTTGATATGGTTTTTCCCAAATATATTATTGGCAACTTGTTTTGGGGAGCAAATTTGTCAAGCAGCAGTTTCCATGAAGATGGGTGGACTTAAAAAGCTTTACAGTGTTATTCTTCAGAGATTTTTTATCAGAAAGGCCTCTGTCTCTCCTGCAGCAGAACAAGAGGAAATCAGTTTATGTTTTGCATGAAGGATGTAATTGTAACCTCCTGCAGAGAAGGAGGAATTCTCACTGGTCTGAAATGATTTAGATCTAATTCTCTCTTGAGGCAGAGAGCAAGATTCCTCCTTCATGCCTCTCCCTCCCTAAAGTTGATGATGATGTAAGCCATGTGTTTGTTTATTTTTCATAACAGTTCCAGATAGTGCCAGGGCCTGACTCATTTTTACCTACATGTCCCAGAAGGTAGAGATGACCCAAAGTGACTCCATGTCTAAAGGAGAACTTTCTGTTCCCATACTGCCCCTGAATGCACTCCTGGTTTCTCTCAGTGCATCGTGTTCACCCCATTCATGCTGGAAAACTGAGGATCATTCTTGACCATATCCCCCACGTTCAATGATCAGTTTTTCCAACTTAACTCTCCTCTCCTTTTGCACCTCAAGGCTTGGTTTCATGTCTCTGTCACATCTCACCATGATGCAGTTGTTCCTTAATGGTACCTCTGCGTTCAGCACTGTATTTATGAATTTGTTTCTGTTTTTGTTTGTTTGTTTATTTATATTCCACATATAAGTGAAATGCATGGTATTTGTCTTTCTCTGTTTGACTAGTTTCAGTTAGCATAATACCCTCCAGGTCCATCTATATTGTTGCAAATGGAAAGATATAATTTTTTCCGGCTGAATAATATTTCATTGTATATATGTACCACCTCTTTTTTATCCATTTGTCTGTCAGTGGTTGCTTCCATAGCTTGGCTATTGCAAATAACACTGCAATGAACTTAAGGGTGCATATATCTTTTCAAATTAGTATTTTGGATTTCTTCAGATAAATAGCCATAAGTAGAATTGCTGGGTCACACAGTACTTATTTTTACAAAGTTAATAATAATACAGTAGAAACAGTGGAATTTCCTATAAATAGGGTGGCCATAGAAGTTAGTGTTTTTGGTCAAAGAAATAGAAACCAGCTTAAGGAATTGCTGGGTCATATAGTAGTTCTATTTTTAATTTTTTTTTTTGAGAAATCTTTATCCTGTTTTTCGTAGTAGCTGTACACCAATTTACAATCCCACCAACAGTGCATGAGAGTTCCTTTTCTTCATATCCTCATCAACACTCGTTTGTTGATGTTTGATGATAGACATTCTGACAGGTGTTAGGTGTTAGCTCATTGTGGTTTTGATTTGCATTTCCCTGATGATTAGCAATGTTGAGCATCTTTTTATATGTCTGTTGGCCATCTGTATGTTCTTTTCATAGAAATGTCTGTTTAGGTCCTCTGCCCATGTTTTCATTGAATTTTTTGCTTTTTTGGTATAAGTTGTGTGAGTTCTTTACATATTTTTTGGATATCGATTCCTTATTGGATGTATCATTGGCGAATATTTTAATTAGTAGGATCTCTTTCATCTTTTTGATGGTTTCCTTTGTTGTGCAAAACCTTCTTAGTTTGATGTAGTCCCACTTGTTTATTTTTCCTTTTGTTTCTCTTGCCTGGGGAGATATAGCCAAAAAGTAATATTGCTAAGAGTGATGTCAAAGAGTTTACCTACATCTTCTTCTAGGAATTTTATGGTTTTGGGTTTTACAATTAAGTCTGTAATAATTTTGAGTTTGTTTTTGTATAAGGTGTAAAATGTGGTTTCTCCTTCATTTCTAAATGATAGTCCTGCTGTGTACATTAATCTTAATTATAGGTCTTTGCCTTTCATCTCTGAATATTTTGTGACATTCCCTTCTGGCCTGCAAAGTTTCTGTTGAAAAATTGGCTGATAGTCTTATCGAAGCTCCCTTGTATGCGATTATTATTTTTTTTCTTACTACTTTTAAGATTCTCTCTTTGTCTTTAACTTTTGATATTTTAATTAGGATGTGTCTTGATGGGGAAGTCTTTGAGTTCCTCTTGTTTGGGACTCTGTACTTCCAGGTTTATATGTCTATTTCCTCCTCCAGGTTAGAGAAGTTTTCAACTGTTATTTCTTTAAATAGGTTTTTATTTCCCTTCTGTCTCTCTTCTCCTTCTGGGACCCTTATTATGTGAATATTTGTATGCTTGATGTTGTGCTAGAGGTCCCTTAAACTATCCTCCTTTCTTTTTTTTTTTTTTTTTCTGTTCCCATTAGCTACCCTCCGCTACCTTGTCTTCTGGATTGCTGATTTGATTCTCTGCTTTATCTATTTATTGTTGATTCCCTCTAGTGAATTTTTCATTATTGTATGCTTAAGTTCTGATTGGTCATTTTTTTTTTATGTCTTCTCTCTCCATTTTTATGTTTTCTATTTATTTGTTGAAGTTCTCACTAAATTCATCTATTTTTCTCCCACTTTCATTGTGTATCCTTTAAACCGGTGGCTTGAACTCTCTATCTAGTAGACGCTTGTCTCCATTTCATTTAGTTATTTTTCTGGAGTTTTGTCCTTGTTCTTTCATTTTGTCCTGTTTATTTCAAATGTCTCCTCATTTTGTCTGACTCACCATGGTTGTTTCTATATATTAGGTAGGGATATGTCTTCCAGTCTTGACAGAGTGGTCTTATGTAAAAGGCGTTCTGTGGGGTCCAGTGATGCAGTCTCCTTGGTCACCTTATCTGAGTGTTCCAGGGAAGTCCACTGCATGGGTTGTGTGTGACCTTCAGTTGTCTATGGTCTTTGGTGCCGGCATGTTGGTAGGTGGGGTTAACCCTCAGGCTAAGTGTCTGTGAGGGCTGGCTGCTCTGGTGGATGAGCTGTTGTGCAGGAGTTGACCTTCATATGTATCTGGTTGGGTGGGGTTCTGGAGCGGTCTGAAGCTGGTTACTTGGTGTGTTTTTGGGGGCCTCTTGGAAGGAGGTCTGGTATAGGCTAAGATCAGCTGCTCCTTGTGTCAGGCTTGGAACCACTTGGTAGGAGCTACAAAGTGTTCTGCTGTTGGCTGCCATTTGCGCTGGGCTCCGAGGTACTTGGGAGAGATTACGCAGCAAACCAAGGCTGGCTGCCACTAGTGCCAGGCTTTAGAGCCTTTGGTAAACACAAGGATGGGAGCTGACACCAGTCACCACTTGTGTCCAGCTTGTGGCGGCTTAGTTGAAGCTATGTTCTGGGCTAAGACAGGCTGCCACTTATGCTGGGCATGAGGCCACCTGATGGGAGTTACAGTACAAGTCAAGTGTGGTTACTGCTTGTACTGGTTTTGGGGACACTTAGCAAAAGTTACAAGGTCCACTGAGGCTAGTTGCTCCTGGTTTTGAATTTGTGAACCTTTGAGAAGTTTTGGGAAAGTCTCCAGTGTGAGCCAAGGCAGGCTACTCCTCTGGAGGAGCTCCTGGAAGAGGCTTGGTCTGGGTGGGGTGGTGTCTCAGGAAATCACTAGAGCAGGGTGAATGGTATT
Source organism: Eonycteris spelaea (assembly GCA_003508835.1). Classification (NCBI taxonomy): domain Eukaryota; kingdom Metazoa; phylum Chordata; class Mammalia; order Chiroptera; family Pteropodidae; genus Eonycteris; species Eonycteris spelaea. Next base: position 4,225,332 of record PUFA01000079.1, on the reverse strand, counting down.
AGCCAGGTTAATGGAGAGCACAGATTTGGTGCCTGTTTGCACCAGGCTGGCAATTTGGGAGGCGAGTTCCACAAAGGAACAATGGTACCTGCTAGTGCTTACATCCCCAGAGAGAGTCGCTTTAACCCCTGCCCCTCTAGACCTTGCCTGGAAGTTAGTCAATTTTGTTTCTCTCTGTATGTCCCTGGTGCTTTTCAAGCTGTCTTTGTTGGTTCAACTAGAGCAAATAGGTTTGTGAGTGACTGAGTTTATGTGCCAGCCCTTTAAGAGCCATGTCTCCCATCTTCCACAGCTCCACGTCTTTCTCAGACACAATCTCTGCTGGTTTTTACAGTACGGATTATGGGGTCTTTTCTTCTCAGCACTGGCAGGCCTGGTTAGAGAGGACCGCTGTAGCCAAGATATCTCTCCCATTTCCTAATTGCCACATTGTGGGTGTAGGGCCTGTCTGTTCCATATCTCTGCCCCTCCTACCAGTCTCAGCATGGCTTCTTTATACCCTTAGTTATAAGACCTGTTTAGCTAGTCTTCAGATGGTTCTCAGTGATGGTTGTTCTATGTAAAATTTAGTTGTAATTTGGTGTGGTTGTGGGAGGTGTGTTCAGAGTTTATCTATTCCACCATCTTGGCCAGAAATCTTTTTGGTTTGTACATTTTAAATGGTTTGAAAAAGGATAATATTTTATGATATTTGAAAATTATATGCAACTCATATTTCAGTGTCCATATATAAAGTTTTACAGGAACACAGCCACATTTGTTTGTTTTCAGAGTGGCCATGGCTGCTTTTATGCTACTGACACAGAACTGTGTGGTTGCAACAGAGACTATATGACCCACAAAGCCTGAAATATTTACTAATGGCCCTTTACAGAAAAGGTTTGTGTGTGACCACTGCCCTGCCTGAAATCCTCTGTGGCACTTCAGAAACCTCTGGGTAAAACTCAAGCTCCTTAACATGGCCCACCAAGGCCTCTGTGATCTATCCTTTGCCTACGTCCTCAACCTAACTACCTGCTTTGGTTCCTGTGTTGCCAATGTAAATGTCATCAAGGACCAGGCTGACAATGTTAGAAATAAACAAGCAGATAGCAAGGCTAAGATAATGGGGTTGTGCTGAGGCCCATGGTGAACTGGAGCATTCATGCCCCACTAAAAACATTCACTAAAATAAAGCAAAAGGAAACAGTGTCAACCAGGGCGTTGGTCTGCACCATGATGCTCCTTGTCTCTTTGCTTTTGACCTTGCTGTCCCCTAGCCAGGAGTGACCTACTTTCCAACTTCATCTACTTGACTTCTGCTCTTCCCCCAGGAGTCATCTCGTGGTCATCTTGCATAGAAAGCTGTATTTGATGTCCCACACGTGTCTGTAATATGTCTATCACAGTATAAATTCCCTTGTTTTGCATATATTTGTTTGCTCGTTGCTTCCCACCATGAGACCACTGGCACCGTGGGGGAAGGGTATTGTCTCATTCAACTTTCATGCCTGGTGTCTGTTTGTAGAATGAGTGAGTGACATATTAATCAGGAAATGAATAAAATTAGTGACTCAGCAGTATCCTATAATCCACACAGAGGAATGTAGTGATGTAACATATCCTCTTCATGTTTTAAAATATTTTTCACCCAATTTAAGCTTTATCAGTGTTTGTTTAGAATTGGTCCAATTTGTTCTGGACCAGTTTACAACACTCTATGAGAAAAGGCAGTGGGAAGAATTATTTTCATCTTGTAAATGAGAAAACAGGGGAAGTGGAATGTGCTTTGGTAATATCAGGGGAATCCAATAGCTAGAAGTTCATTTCTTTTACACAGTTCGATTTATCTCACCAAAAATGTATTTAGTACCAACTTCATGTCAGGTACTATACTAGGTTCTAAAGACCCCAAAATGAACAAGTTATGGTCTTAGACTCTAGGAGGTCACAGTTTTCCCCAGGAGACAAGCTCATCCATCATCTGATGGCAGTAGGCCAGGGGACCCTGAGAGGTGATTTGTGATGAGCTTTGAGAAGACTGCATGCGTGAGGTAAAGCAAGAGAGAAGAAAGGACATCTTGCTTAGGTGGACATCTCTCCCCCAGCTTCCGATGTCTAGAGTCAGATGTGCCCTCTGGTGAAGATGGTAATCCAGCACCTATTCCTCTAGCCGTCCTGCCTGAGAGTACCACCATGGCAATAGCAACCCCTCCTGAACGTATCACCCTCAGGGACTTATCAAAGAAGGGCTGGCTCCACGTGAAAGGATTGTGCTGCAACCCTAAGGAAAATTTTTGAGGAAGAAGAACATTTTTACTAATTGTGCATTGGAGAACATTTGAGTGTGAAGAAAGCATACAGCCTGTATGCATCACTACATTTCTCTGTAAGGCTCCACATGGGTCTGGTCTCATCGCTAGATTCTTGGAAGAGGATCTGCCTCTTCAGTGTTTGTGGATATATTTCATGCATGCACAGGGAAAGGTAGCTTGAGTGCATCTAAGACAGAGCTGAGTGTTGCTCCAAGGGGCTTGCCCTTCGATGTACCCTCTGTGCATCATCATATGTCATTTAATCCCCATGACATCTCTGTAAGGGAAGTCCTAGCATCATCTCTTTCACAGAAGAGGAAACTGAGGCTATGAAAGATGACATAACTTAGGCAAGATTGCAGAGCTGGTGGTAAGTGGCAGACTTCCCTGCCAGAGCACCCAAATATTTGTCTGTGTACTGGTTTTGCCCAGCTTCTGGCCAAGGGAGAATGATAAAAATAATGCAGGGAGTTTTTTTTTTTTTCCAATAAGATTTTAGTATTTACTTTAAAAGGTTGAAATCCATTTAAGATTTTTGAAATGTGGGTTTTTTATTTTGCCATTAAAATATTATTTTGTGTGTGTATGTTCAGTAATGATAATGAAAGATAGCATTGGTCTCAACATGTTAACACTGCTGTTTTTTTTTGAAATTTTTGTCATGAGATTCCAAAATATAGGATCCTCTTATCTATATTACACAGCCAACTAGGGTACTTTCTTTGTTTCTATTTTGTGAAGACAGCCAGGAGAATTATACTCACAGTAGTGTGCATGCAAGTTTAGAGACATATTTAAGCACACGGATCTGTGGAGTGATGTGCAACATTAAATACATTTAAAGAAGCAGTTCTGGTCTCCCTTTGTGGATTCTGCTTCAGCTTTGTTGACAGATAATCTTCTTAAGATTGTGGTAGTAATGATTGTTTATCTCATAAGCATTGTGAACTGTCGAATCTTCCTCAGGAAAGACAATCCAGTGCTCAACTGCCCACGGTTCACAGATGCTATTGGAACCGTATTTTAATAGGACTGACTCAGCTGCTTTCTGCTTCAAGGATACTGTATATTTTGTCCCCTGGGGCCTGCACGAGGTTGAGAACAAGGCTTAACTCAAATGAGACCTCATTCAGTCACTGATGAAGCTGGCTCTTCATGTAAAAATATAGTTTAAAATCTCTAAATATCTACATTTCAAACATAATAGAAAAAAATGCTTTTCATCAAATCCTCAACAGAAATCTTATACTCATGTCAAAAAACAAAACAATTAAACAAAATGTCCCTTTTATACAGGGTCATTGGAAGCAAAGTATATTCTGAAGAAAAATCATAGATGACATTTGTAAAAGTAAACAGATGTTAATCTATATATCCCTGCATTTGTGTCTACATGACATCAGATCAATGATTGAAACTGAAAAATTCAGTGAGCAGTTTGTCTTCATGATGTCAAATCATTGTTGGTATTTTAGTGAATAGTTCCCATGAGTAGAATGCAGACAAAGTCAAAGGTATACACGAAGTCAACAGACTCTTTTCCACTTCCTTGATAGCAATCCAAGAGTTTGATAGGAACTTGGAGACAGAGTCCAAGAGCACGGCCGCAAGGAAAAGATTCAGAAAGGAGACAGATGAGTCTGAAGTCAGTAAGCCTTATCTGACATTAAGTGTTATCAAAATGTAAAAAAATACCTACATGCACAAATAACTTTTATTTTGCCCGAGTTCTTATTCTCTAACTAGCGCAGTGTTGTTCGTTAGCAGGAAAACCTGCTGTGCACAATTGCGAGACTTGGATTTGAAATCATGTAAACACCATCAGCAAGAAGCTGTTTAAAAAGTTTAGGGTGCATTGGTTCAGGGGAGTGCTATGTAGATAGTACACATTGATGTGAAAATTGTACAAGGTATAATTGTTACATGGAAACTGATAATCATAAATATGTGTAAAATAATCCCATTTATATTTAGAATGATTGACCCTTCCTGGAAGGACATGCAGGACATACTGAGCAATTGATAATTACCCTTAAGAACTGATTCATCCTAAGGTTTGTTTTTTTTTCACTTCTGTTTAGTTTGAAAAAAATCCCATAATAGCATGTATTACTTTCATGAGACATAATAGGAACAAAAATGAAAGACCTAGGCTTGAGCCTCATATCTGAGATCACTTCTGTGACTCTACATTTTTGAGCTTCAATTTGTTTTTCAAGGTTGGTAAGAGGAACGAAAGGTATGATGCTTGTAAAATTTCTCTGCAGCTTTCAAAGTGGGGTCCAGGTGTTTTCATCTCTCTTTGTTTTTTAGGTATAGCCCAGGAGCCCTCCATTTGAGTGTGATGGAGCCAGGTGCCACAGTGACAGTTGTTGCTAAAATTTTCTCCAAGCTGTTAACAAAGGGCCAGGATTTTCTGTGATACTTCCCCTCTTCTCTCTGACAAGTGCCTGGGCCCCACAGTGCTCTCCCTTCCCTTCCTGGAAGCATGGGGTCTGTACCCCCAATGCAGTGGTGGGAAAGGGTAGGAGGCAGCAGCAGCTCCCCTGACAGCAGACCGGGGCAGCTGTTTTCTGAGACATGAAACCTGGATTGGCAAACACACTGCCTCATCAGGAAGGGAAACCCAGCAATCCAAATGCTTTATGAGGCCCCAACTTAGCTCACACTGTTTATTTGGGCACTTAGTTCAGTGTTGATCACCAGGGTCTAAATAATGATTCGCGCCCACCTGACACACAGCTCTACTTTATCTTCCAAGAGGGGTAGGAAGCTCCTGCAAGTGAGTCTTGTCTTTATTACAGCCCCTTTGCAGTCCGGGCCCAGCACAGGAGTGACAGATTCATAGGGAGAGGCACACTTACACTCGTACACATTCACTCACACTCATACATACACATTCGTTCACACATACACATGCACACACACTACCTCACACACATACTACACACACATGCACTCACACATGTATACTACTCACACATAAAACACACAAAAACCTTATACTCACATTCCAACTTACACACACTTTTCAAATACACATTCACAACACTGATGCACATTAACAGACATACACCACTCATAGTCATACATATGTGCTACACACATTTATACACATTCACACACTCAGACAGAAACATGCTACCACATTCATAACATATAAACACACAGACGTATGACACTCTCACCATGGCATATCCATTGTGAACAAACGTTCAGAAATATGAGAAGACATCAAGAAAACTGATTATTAAAACAGCAGAACTTTCACTTAAGTGAGTCAGAGGGCTTTGCAAAAGGAGTGATTTTTTTCCCCCTGGGTATCTACGAGGGGCAACTCTGAACAATATTAATGCCTTAGGTGATGTTATTTAAAGACACATGACAAGTCATTAAAATAGGAGTTCACCAGTTACTCCTCCTTTAGGGTTGTTATTTTCCTTCTTGCTGGGTTTTGTGGTTTACTGTAGCTGTTAGGATCACTTTTTCATCCCCCTCGCCCACTCCCAATCGCACTGGTTTTTCCTGAAAGTGCTGAAAAGAGAATGCTTAGGATAGAGAAGTGGGACAACTTCCCCGTTAACCAGGTCCAACCAAGCTGACACTCTGGGAGAACGTCCTGAAATGAGAGAGAGGCGAGGCAGGCAGGACCAAGGGAAGGTCAGCCAAGAAAAGGTGGCAGGAAAAGGATCTATGATGGGACACCTGTGGGGACCAGCGTCAGCCCCAGCCCACGGGTGTTCTTTATTGTCCACGGCCTCCTGACCGAGTTGCTTTCAGGCAGCAGGGAGAGAGCTGATAAATTTTTTGTTTTTTACCTGCAGGGATAATATCTGTTTGAGTTTATGTACCTTGTCTCTCCTTTTCCTTCAAGGCTAGCATTTTTGCATCTTCCATTCTCTTTGAGGCTTTGACGTCTGGTACCAATAAGGCAGTCAATAGCTATTTACTGAATGAAAGAATGGCAGCCTTCCTGAGGCAGTAGTTCAGATATTTCTGTAAAGTTCTCTACATACGTATAAAGGGGCTTTGGCCATCTGGTGGGCATGGAGAAGATTATAATGTGCCTGAACATTACCTCACTGTCTGAATATCTTTTGTTCTTTATTTATGTGCACTTCCTTGGTGATCTCATCCAGCCTCATGGCTTTAAATAGTAGTTATATACTGACAACTCCCAAATCTATATCTCTACCATGGATCACTCTCCTGAATCCCAGGCTTGTATACCCAATGACCTACTGGACATCTCCAATTAGATGCTTCATAGGCATCCAATCTTAACATATTCAGAATGACTCCCAATTTCCCCTTGAATCCTGCTTCTCCTCCAGGCTTCCCCCTCTCAGGAAAGACAACTCCATTTTTCCTGTTTTTTAGGTAAAATCCTTGGATTTATTTTTGCCTTTCTCATTTCTTTCACACTCATGTTCACTTCATCAGTGTGTCTGACCTACATTTAAAGTATATCCCAAATCTGGGCTCATCCTGGAACCTCCAGTGATGCCTTTCTGGCCAGAGCCACCCACCATGTGACTCCCTGGATTACAAAAAATATTCTATCTGATATCCTGGTGTCATTCCTTACTGCTCTACAGTTCATCTTTCTCCAGAAGCCCTAGTGTTTTTTTTCAGCATGTAAGCAGGATCACGTCAGCCTCTGCTACAAGATAACTAGTGGATGGACATCTTGCTTCAGTCCAAGCCAGAGTCCTCACCTTGTCCACAATGGCTACATGGTCTCCACCCCCACCACCCTACCCCATGTTCACTCACTCTTCCCCTCATACCTGTCATGCTCGCCTCTTGCCATTCTTTCTCAACACCAAGCAGATTACGGCCTTTGCTCAACTGGTCCCTTTGCATGGAACTTTTGTCCCTAAACTATTCTTACAGTTTGCTTCCCCACCTTTTTAAGTCTGCTTCAGTGTTCCTATGTTAGAGACATGTTTTCTGACCAACCTCACCACTTCTATCCTTGCCATTCCTATTTATTCTCCATAACACTTATCCCTACTTTTATGCATATTTTTGCTTATGTATTTATTCCCTAACTTCTCCTTTCAGAATGTAAGCTCTATGAGACTAGGAACTTTATGGATTTGTTCCTTTCTTTACCTCTAGTTCCTAGAATAGTTCCTGGCTTGCAGGAGGCTCTCAGTAAATTTCTGATGAATGGAGGAATGGAGGAAGGAAGCGGAAAAGGAAGAGGAAGGGAAGGGAAGGGAAGGGAAGGGAAGGGAAGGGAAGGGAAGGGAAGGAAGGGAAGGAAAAGGAATGAAGAGGGGAATCATGAGTTTCATTTGGCCAGATCACAAGCACATCAGACTTTGGGATTTTTCATTAGAGCAGTATTTCTTAAAACTCTTTTGATCGTGGACATTCCATAAGTAACACATTTTAGATTATGACACAGTTGACACAGATATAGATATATTTACTACATGACATGTATTTTATATTCCTTTTAATTATATTTTAACATTTTCTATTTTGTTTCCATAATAAAATACTTGTCTGGACTCATTAAACTGATTTAACTAACAATGAATTATGAACCATAGTTTGAAAAATATTGTAGTAGAGACACTAGAAAGTCTTGATAAAAATAAAGGTTAAAATTCAAATGAAATAATCAGTCATGGATACTAGCCTGTGAACTGGTAAAATCAGACTGCTTTCCTTATAAAATTCTGGCATTTTGGTTAGATAGAGTCAGGGCGAAAAGGCAGTTTTCTAGAATGAGTTTTTGAGAAGAGGGAAGCATGGATTGGATGCTGATGGCTAGGTGTTTTAAAATTCAGATGATATGAAGGGAGGGTATGGGAGAGAGAAATGCCAGGAAACCCTCACCCTTATAGTGCAGGAAAGCCGATTAAGACCAAACTCTTTTTCTGCACTGTCCGCATTTCCAGCTGGTCCAAACCTAGTTTCAAACCCAACCCAGCTCTCCTCTGCCACCCTGAGGGCTTTTCCCACCCTTCCCTTCAGGTGGAAACTGTGTGTATGAAATTTAACCACTCTTTTGTCATCCACATCAGTGCCTCTCCCAGGAAGATGTAATTAGTTCTAGATGTTTCCATTCTAATGTTCCTTGCCAAACAGAGATGACTAAGTATGTTATCCTCTCAGAAGCAGACTTGAGGCATTTCGGTTGGTCACACAAAGATTATTATGTGACACCGAGCCTTCATTATGTGCCAGGCATTGTTCTAAGTAATTGTTCTAAGTAATTTACATCAACTCCATGAAACAGTCTCTACATTTTATAGATCAGAGCACTATAAAGTAAGTTACCCTATGTTAACCTAGCTAGTAAATGGTGTACCTGGAATTCAGTCTGGCTCCCAAATTCTTGTTCTTACCCACTCCCTGTTTTTGAAAAATATGATGACTGATATTGTAGTGGGATTGGTGTCAGCCTGTTGCTTCATGAAGGAAAACGAGGATTACTTCATAGACATTGATGGTAGCCTGATAGATTAGGGCCAGGGCACACCCATAGTATGAGTCTCTTTACACAATTTTTTTTTCTGAATTCTAGTTTTGATAGAAGTAAGTCAAGGCCAAAAGGTTGATTGTCCAATTCAGAGATCATTGGATGAAGATCTCTTTTTTTGGATCACTAAGTATATAAGAAACTGTAGATCTTAATGCCTTTTGCTGGCCCTGTACTTTCCTGTTCATCACAGTCCCCACCATTCTCTACTGTATCTCCACTCTGCTCTTTTTTATGTTACCTGCCTAGATCCTGAAGGTAATTTGCATGCACACGTGTGTGATATCACTGTCTTAAAATGGGATCCAGTGCCAACTGACTTTACTCTAGATCTCTTATCATGATGAGGTGTCATCTGCTCATACTACCACTCTGAGGGGTAAAAGAAGGCACATTGGACATAGACTAGCTAGTATTCTTCTCATAGTATGCTTCGCATCTAAGTGGTGTATGAACCGTTTCTTGGAGAACTCATTGGGAACACCAGACTTTGAGAAATATCTGGTACCTCTTTCCCTGAGGTCGACATCATAATATGTGATCTATAATAAGTGAGTGTGACCACTGAGGGAGGAAGTCAAAGCCATGGTAAATCACCCATCTTAAGGGTGAGTGTGAGGGCAAGGATATACGCCCCCAGATCAAATACACAGGGGTTCAGGAACTGGCCAGGAGTTGGAAGCAGAAGGAAAGGAAGTGGTTAGGAATTAAGTGAAGGTATTAGTGTCCTGCCAGACACGTGGCACTTGCACTGGCAGCTTGCTGGACACTTCTGAGACACCTAGAGAATGTTTGGCTTCAATCGGTCATTAATACGTAAGCATTTAATGAGGCCCTGCGAAGGGTCTGAATTAATTGTAACCGAATGTACTTTTACTATTAAAAATCTTCATTCTTAATGAACTCCATGTTAAAGATGTTGAGGAAAAAAATGCCAGATCAATCCATTATCTCTAATATCTGCTCGTTCTTCATCCTTGGCTCTTATGAGGGCCAACAATGCTTGTTCTCACTTTTTTTTTTTTAATGAGCAGCAACTTGCCAAGATATTATTTATGCCAAAACACATAAACTTGATGCCAGATTAAGAGATGGAAGGAGCTGGAGGAATCTTTTTCTATAGAAATATTTGAGCATGAAGAAATTAAGAGCATAGACTTTGTAGTCCAACAGATGGTTCGGATTCTGACTTTGATGCTTTCTACCTGTGTGCGCAGAGCAGATACTTAACCCATCTGAGGCTGTTTCTGCATTTGTAAAATAAGGTGAAAAGTGCTTATTATAATAGAGTTACTGTAATAAAAATTAAGTGAAATAATATGTAAAATGATTAGCACATGCTTAATACATATTATACATTCAATAATTGTAATTTTTACTGTTATTGCTTCTTGAGGCACTTGGAGGAAATCTAGGTGGAGGTGGTCCTGACCTATGGCAGAACAATATTTTGTGTGTTCCTTGCAAGAGAGCAGTAAACAAAAATGAGAAGCCTGACTTGCCATCCCGATTCAACCATGATGTGTCAAACCACTTAGGCTATCAGAAGCAGTGGACAATTGATGCAGACAAGCATCAACTGTATTTATTAAATGATTTTTGGACGATCTAGTTTGTGTTTATGGACCTCCGTTCCCTCATGTGTAAAATGGGGATAATGTTTTTCCCCCAGGTTTGGTGTAACGAAACCGTGACCATTCTTAATATATCCATAGTTTCTATTCAGTCATTTCAATGAATATTTCTGTGTTCTTACATGGACATATGTATTGTGAGTACATTGTGTGTTCATTCAGAATTTTTTTAAATGGAAATTTACCGTTTATAGATTTGCACCCTGTCATTTTCACCTATCTCATGACTATTGTCTAATAACTTGTGCTCAAGAATCTACCTATAAATGGCTGCATTATAATCCAGCTTATGGAAGAGCTACAGTTTATTTAACCATATATTATGAAATGTAGACTTTTCCTTTTTCATTTTTAAAAATACTATTACAGATAAATTTCTTATATATTAATCATTTTTAACATCTCTGGATAATTTCCTTTTGATCAATTCCAATAAGTGTAATTACTAAGTCAAACGATATGCTAAGTTGCTTCCCAGATAGGTGTACCAGTTTGTAACTCCTCTTAGCATTGTATGAAGATGCCTATTTCACCATGGCCTCATCAACAATGAGTATCATCCCAGATTCTGTTCTGAAAGGTGCTTTTTGTTAATGAAAAATTTTTATTAGCTGACTGGAGACATCTTGAACAGTATGTTTATTCCACCCTCTTACCTGGTAGAGGATGAGTGAGGCTTAGAGAAGTGTCTTAGGATTTCAGGTTTCATACCAGGTTTACTGGACCAGGAGACGGGAAATATGCCATTCCCTACAACAAAGAGCGAATCCAGAGTTATTTTTATGTTGTCTTAATTGAAAGACCATTGGCAACCTAGATTTATATCATCTGTAAAATGGGGACATTTATGTCTGTCCCTTGGAGGGTTTTTGAGTAGAAATGAATGATGAGTTGATACATCTGGATGTCTTCAGAGCTGCATATGTTACAGCAAATCACCAGCTAATTACTAGTATGTGAATGGTGGGGTTGTGGGGGGGACGTGTATAATTGTGTGGGAACAGAGAGTTAGACAGCTGGTAATAGAGCCTTTTAGGAGAGGCTAGTAGTAGCAGCATAAATTAGATCTAGTTGAAGTATGAGTGGATCATGATGGAGAGCATGCATGCATATCTCTCCAGAGAAATCCCCATACTCCTTCAATTAGATCATATCAGACCCCAGCTTCACCTAAGTTGGTAGTTCTCAAACTTTTCATGCATAAGACTCAATTGGGGAGTTTGTTGAACCATTGTTGGGCCCCACCCATATAGTTTCTGATTCAGTAGGTGAGGCTGGGCCTGAGAATCTGCATTTCTAATAAGCTCCCAGGTGACACTGATATTTCTGTCCAGGGACCACTCTTTAAAATCCACAGGTCTGTAGTATACCCTTGCAGCAGTCTAGCTATCATTAAATTAAACCACCACCTGTTGTGGATGTGTTTATTCAGTGGGAGGCCATTGGTACGTGCATATCAGCAGCATTAAGTATCACTAAAACATGGTCTTTTATTTGTCCAGGGTGTGGTGTTGTGTTTTTGACAAATGTACATATATATTGAGCATATTTCTCCTTGATTGATACCTTCATCTGGTGTACACATGTAGTCATATGTGTATTGCATGGGCATCAATATCGCAAGAAAAGAATATTTTCTAGCTAGTGTTAGAATCAGCATCTGCTTCAAAGCAATGCTATCAAATTGAACAATTACTTACAATGAAAAGTGAAATTTTACTTTGCAGACAAGTGGAGGATCTCATATCTCCAAGGGCATGTCTGTGATAACTCTGGGTTTGAGTAGCCTGGGAGAGATGAGGGGACATTTCAGAATTTCAGAGAGGACCTCAGCCCATAGATTCTAAGCTGTGGTCTGTGAGCAGACAGTCGTGTTTGATTCAGACCTGTTCCAGGAAGATGGCTTCAAACCAAACACACGAGCAGGCCAGAAAGCAGCATTATTTAATCACCTGGAAGCTCAGCCTGCCACTGCAGCTGTTGGAGGAACCTGTCACAGTTGTTTTGCCAAGGACCCAAGGCCAGATGCCTGCCCTGGGAGAATGCATTCTCAAACTGACACCTGGGCCTTGAGATGGCCAGTGAGACCCATGAAGCAGAACAGAGGGGTCTAAGCAGAACAGAGGGGTCTAAGTTGCCAGTGTGTTCAGATTGATAGGGCTTCCTCTCCACAGGAAGGATCCTGCACCCCAGGAAATGGACGGGGACAGGGAAGAGGTGCTGACATCCAAGTGCAATTAGATAACCATCTCCAACCATGTCTTACAAGCAAGCAGTGGTTTGATGCTATTCACCAGGAACCCAGATGTATCTGAGACATTTCCTTCCCAAGTTTACTTAAGACATTTTTTAAACTCAGGTTGAAGAGAGGAAAACAAATGTCCTCATTCAATACAGATTTATTTTAGCAGCAATGGAGGGTTAACTTTATGATGAAGTCATTCCATGTGAAACGGTTCTAAAAAATAATGTAGATACTAAGTTCTTCTTGACTTAAATCACATAAGAAGGGTGGGAAAGAGGAAGGAAAGAGAAGTTTGGAAGCAAAAACAAAACAAAACGGGTTGTTAGTGAGCTTTTAAATAACTGATTGTAATAACTTTTTACCTGTGTGTATTATTAAGCTATTAAGTTTGGAGCTATTTATTTCCAAACTGTGTGTATGTGAGTGTGTGTGTGTGTGTGTGTGTGTGTCTCAGAGAGTGAGACAAAGAGAGAGAGAGAGAGAGAGAGAGAGAGAGAGAGAGAGAGAGTCAGAGACAGAGACAGAGATACAGAGAGACTTTATATTAATTATACATTCTGGGTGGGTTGTATGTTCAAATATGTGGGCATAAGCCTGAGGCATGGTAATAAAAAGTAATGACTAATATTTTTGATAGTGTGATTGTGTATTCAAGATGGAAACATTACATACAAAACCAAAGTACGTCCATAATGTTTCCTTACCTCTGAGGATCTGCACACTGGATGTCATAAGGAAGTGGTCTCCAACCTTCCGGGCACCAGGAACCAGTTCTCCTATGAGAATCTAATGCCTGATGATCTGAGGTGGAGCCGAGGCGGTGATGCCAGAGCTGGGAAGTGGCTGCAAGTACAGGTGAAGCTTCATTTCACTCGTTTGCCGCTCACCTCCTGCTGTGCGACCGGGTTCCTAACAGGCCTGAGACCAGTACTGATTTGTGGCCCCAGAGGTTGGGGACCCCTGTTCTAAGGTACCGAGAGGTGATTAAATCTTGTGGGAATAAGCCATGCTGAGTTGTTCCAAGTGGGTAAGAAGTATCTCTGAGCAGTCAAGAGACAGCCTGCATTAGACACCATGATTTATGCTGCACCATAACTCCATTAAGCTGGCTAAGGTAGAGGCGGCAGCACCCCACCCCCTCGCCCAAGTTATTAAAGCTGTGCATTTCTCCTTAGCACCCCATGGTGCACAGTTTCCACAGTAAAAGAGAAAATAGCTTTTTCCTCTTCTGTGTTTCTAGCCTGGGGTTGTTTCCACATGCATCTGAATAATATACAAGGCTCAGAGAAACAGAGATACAGGAATTTATATCCTGCTTGACCAAAGACTTAGAATATGAATAATTTGCAATGAAGGATTTAAAAAAATTTTATTTATCTTTTTTCTGTTTTCTTCTGTAGAGAGGCAGGAGGTAGAATGTGCTATAAAAATTCATCTCCAAAAAGCAGCAGTGACCTGGGTCATCCCATTTTAGCAGTAACCCATGGGCGAGCAAACAATTCACAAGGGGAAGCCAGGATACTTTGCCTCCTGAGTATTAGGGAAGGAATCCATGGCTTGCTCTGTACCTTTTGATTGGCCTGTTTGTTGGCAGTGGGCTCACTGGTTTGTCCGCAGTTGGATAAAAGGAAAAGAAAACAATTTCACCTTTGTCTTTTGTGTTGACATATACAGAAGCCAAATATACTTATGTTGCTTTTTATCTACCCTGTTTGCTGGGAATTAAAGAAATTATGTTTTCATGACAAAACCGCAATGGGGAGAGAGAAGTACATACATGAAACAGGGACATTGACATGAAGGTTTCAAATTGTGCCTGGCTGTGTCTCAGTTTGACATAGAGGATTTCTTTAGGGGAAAAAGGAATATTGTCAAAATATCGATGTAGATTATTGATGACGGAGGGTGTTATTTATTGCTATGGGCGGGATGAGGACATTAATCTTATTCTTTGTTTCCCTTCCACTGAGGCAGTTTTATTTCCTATTCCTGTCAAGATCTGTGTGCATTCCTACATTCAAATAAATCCTTTAGTCTAGCCAGGAACACCCACTTTCTGCCTTCACTTGTGGACTGAGGGTGGTCAACTCTGAGCTGGCCTCCTGCCCTGTAAAGGAAGGATGTAGGCTTGGCCATAATCTGGCCAGAGAATCAAGATCAAGATTTGTCTGTGCTGTGATGTGTTGTCTTCATCTCTCATCTGACCATTGCTTTTGAACCCTGTGTGTCCTCAGATTCCTCATCGCCCGACTTCTCAGTTACTGTTCCCCCTCTTCTTTGATCTCATTTTAAATACATCAAGTACAAATACTACATTCACATTAGTTTGGTGGAGAGTTTGGAGCCAGCTGCTTAGTTAAAAAACCCCAGCTCTGCCCACCCATGAGCCCTGAACTTTAAGCAAGTAACTTAACTGATTTGTGCTTCGGTTTCCTCACTGCAAAACAAAAATCATGGAAGGACCTGACTGAAGCAATTGTGGCGAAGCTTAAATGAGCTAAGACATTTAAAGTACTGTGTGAGTCATTTGGCACATAAGTGCTATGTAAATGTGTATGGTCAATACAGTTATTGCTGTTATTATTTCACCTGATGTATCTTATTTAATTATTGAAGCTGCTGCTCTGCTCTACATTAAGTGTGTGGCTTCCACATTATCTGTTAGATTGCTTTTGTACTGGAGCATATCCCGTGGCTCTCTAGATTGTAATTTCTTACCCTGATTCAGTGTTCTAGTTACTGAAGAAAATCAATTTTACCGAGAACTCTGGAGAAACCATACTTTCCCACTTTGTACTTAACAAGTTCTCGAGGTTTAAGGTTGTAACACAGGTTGAGTACTCTAGAAGCAGAAACTGAGACAGAGTCTGTACATTGATTGGGTCAGGGTATCATGGGATGTTGATTCGGGAGAGACAGTTGCAGAAGGGAGGAAAAGAATGTGGATTGTTCACAGGGAGAAGGTGAACTGTGGTGCAGCCTTGGCAGAGCCTCCGCCAACCCTGCTGTAAAACACATATGGCCTGTTGTAGTGACCTGAAACAACACAGAATTTCCTGGCCTTTATATTCCTTCATGGATCAATAATGGGATATGGGCCACTTTGGGAAGGATGGGTCTTTGGGCGAGGTACGTCCTGAAGGAGCTGACAGCCGGAGGCTCTGTGCTGCTTGAGGAGGGATCTGTGTGGTGCAAGTCCCTGTCCTCCACAGATTAAGTTCCAGACGAAAAGATGAGGCCAGGAAGGCACACCACAGCATCTCTTTGTGAAATGTTCACAGTTTGGCCAAATGCTGTTTACAGGGACGGGTGGGGGAAGACAAGGAGGTTGTTGAAAGACGGAAGGGTGGCAAGGAAGATGGAAACAAAAGAATGAGACAGAGGTTTATGTTTCTGGGGCTCAACAGGAAGTGGAGGAAGTCAAGCAGAATCTTCACTTGGGAGGGGCATATGGAAGCAATTTGGGGATGTTGGGGGACTTGTATAGAAACACGCTGATTTTTTTGAGGCTTTGGGAAGTTGCTAATTGAAATTGTGGTACGTTCGGGTGGGCAGCCCTCTTGGTTTGTCTGGCTAGACTGAGGGCTTTCCCAGGGTGCTTGACTTTTAGTGTTAAACCTGGGTCCTAGTTAGATTGATACAAAGCCACTTTCAGGCCACCTCCTGGAGTCACAACTATAGCCATGGGATGATGGATGGGTAGAGAAGGTTGGGAAACCATGGGCAGGTGTTTTACTGTGTGGCTAAGGGTGGCAGAGAACAGAGATGTAATTGGTAGTTCCTGTAGTGCTTCGCATGTACTTGACAGCTAATAAATATAGATCAAAAGAAAATGAAACATGAGGGCAATGAATTAGAAGAGAAAATTATTGAGAATAAAGTACTGAGGAAAGGGAAAGTGGTAAAATAAGCAATAAATCTAAGACACAAACCAGGGTTAAATGCCACAGAGCACCTGGATGCTTACAAGGCCATAGGTGCCGTCAGGCCAGGTCCAGAGCCATGTCTTCAGACTGGGGTGCTCCTGCACCCATGTGCAATTTGGAACAACCCTTGAGCCTTCTCTTACCTTATCGATTCTGGAACATCCTTTAATTCTTTCCTGCTTTCTCTCTCCCCAGAGGGGTGGTAAGTGTTTCAAAGTTAGCCAGTTTCACCCAAATTGACCCCCGGCATAAATTTTCTCTCCTCGTAGAGTGATTGAGTCTCTCTCTGGGAACTGAACATAATTAAGTTTGGTGTGGGGCGGGAGGTTACCTGCTTCTGGGAGCGCATTTATAAGGGTTGCTTAATCCAAGTTCAAGGCCCAAAGTATCCAGTGGAAGCTGGTCTTGTCTCTATATTGAAACGAGAGCAAGAACTGCTTACTTTTTTTCCAAAATATGGAATGTGTGACAGGAAAAGCGCTGACTAACAGTGACTTTCGGACTTTCTGACTCATATAAATCATAGTTCACACCCAGTGAACAATTACATTTCCATTGATGAACTTGGCTCCCTGCGAATAACTAAGTTCTTTGTATCCAAGAAGTTTGTGCATCTGTATTTTATTGGCAGGTTGCCTTAACTTTTCTGTTTCTAACACACAGTCTCAGTTGCCGCCTCTCACCCTTAGACTAATGATCCCTACACTTTGACATTATTTTTATCAAAATGGAGGTGGAAATATCTTTTTCAATGTATTTTCTATCACATTTTCCAATCAATGGATACCCACAGATATTCTATGAGTTTCGTAGCTGCTCAGGTCTACAATATGCATGGAGCCTGGAATATTAAAGGTGCTTGATGAGGATTTGTTGTGTAAACTATAAACTGCTCCATATAATGTTTAGTGAATGACTCAGTGAATGAGTTGGCAAAATCAATAACAAATTAAAAGATAATATTTTAAAAGATTAATGTATTGGTGTAGCCCTCAAGTTCACATGACATTTGCTAGACAATAATAAATTATTTTCTCTAGACTCCTAACACATTTTTCACCAGTATTAAGTAATGCTAATTGCATATTGGAGGAAAAGGCAGGTATGATAACATGTAGCTGACATGTGGCTTGAAGACGGGTGGCTGAGGAAGGAAAAGGAAGGAGAAAAAGAAGAAAGGCAACCAGGTTTCCTCATCGTAGGCCCTGATGACTTGCCTCTTCCTTTTGCCACTGTCTATTCAAGTCTGTGACTGGTATTCTAGGTTGGATCAAATCTATGCGCTCTCTCATACCTTTTAGGCCTCCTGCGACTTTTAAGTCTCCTTTTTTAATTGGAATAAATCCCTGTGAACAATCAGCTTGTACATTCCTGGCACTGTGTTGGCACAGAGGGCACTACTGAAGTATAAATATGGTCTCTCTGTCGAGGTGACTACAATCTGGTTGGGAGGTAAGAGTTACCTCCGAATGGCAAATATGAACACACAGTCCTTGCTGAGTATAATTAAGTGCTAACTTGGGTGGTGCAGAAGGTATGGGTTGAAAGGGCTCAGAGGACAGGGGTCAATAGGGATGAAGTAGACAGGGAAATAATAATGTCATTTAGTTCAAAATATCCAGCTCTGCCTATAAACATGTGTCATTTCTGCTTGGTTTGGGAGGTGGGAGCAGAGGAGGGCTGGCAGGATGGGCTGTAGGACCTTACCAATAGAAAGCACTTCTGAACTGTTTTATGTAATCCGGCTCTACCTAAGATTTTATTTAAAAAGTGTCGTGTTGCTAAAATAACACTCCAAGACCTCCTGATTATATTAACTGCACTCGTTTTCGTATAAAACAAGGAATTTGTCATTTTTATATTTCTTCAAAAGGTATTAGCCATGTCATTAAGTGATTTTTAACCTAACAACAGTATCTCGTGCTTGACCAATAATAGGACTTGTGTCATTATAAGCAGTCAAAATATGAATGATAACTAATGCATTGAATGGTTATTCTTCTTTGTTAGTAGGAAGGCTATACAGAAAAAATACTTTCCCCACTAGTAGATTTTTAGGTTTAGCAACAGATTATTGTGCTTGGAAAAGACTTAATCTGTTTTAAAGTAATTCCCCTGGATTGATATAAAATATAAAACTTAAAATGTCAGTAACAATAGAGCTGAGAGCTCTATTAATCTCCAAAGGTCTAATAGTCCAGAGTGGGTCCCTCAGGGTTTCTGAAGTATCAGGGGAATTACAGAGGATTCTAATACTGGGTTTTAGGACACAGTACTGTTTCTCCACAGTGTAGTGAGGTTTGCCTGGAGTGAGAGGCAAGTGTGGTGCTTCCTTTCCTGGGAGAAAGGCTAAATGTGCATCGTCATGCTGGCGTGGTGACCACTTTCCCCCTCTGTTTGGCCAGCTGGGGCAAGAGTGGTGCTTGTCCTGGATCTAGAGAAGCCCACAGGGGCAAAGCACAGGTTGCTGCATCTCCTGGAGCCTCCGCCTTGTGTATCTAAAGATGCTTTTGCACCTGACAGAGCTGTCTTCCTGCTTTGCCTTCCATGTTTGCCACTTCTGTCGACTGTGTTTGGTTGGGGATAGACTGAAGAGGGTTGCCCACCCCACCCCCCCCAATCTGTAAGAAATCCTTTTCTAAGGGCCCTAGAGGACTTTTGCCACAAACATGAGGTGTTTCTGGAGCTTAAACTATTAGGTGATCAGAGGAAAAATAGCCTGAGAGAGAGAGAGAGAGAGAGAGAGAGAGAGAGAGAGAGAGAGAGAGAGAGAGTGTGTGTGTGTGTGTGTCTGTGCTAGTGCTCATACTTCCAAAGGGGGAGCAGACAGCTTTAATTAACCCCTGACCTGTCTCCCCTACCAGCACCCCACTTTTGTCTTTTTGACTTAAGGAGATTTGTTAGCACCAAAGAAGGGGTTCTGGGGCTGACTGAGTGCTCCAGTCAGCCCTGGGCTCTGCTGGCCATTTGGAAAAAGGCAGGCAGGAGTTCCAGAGCCTGGGAGGCTGTCCCCTGGGGACCCTACCTTGCCTCCTCCCTCCTCCCGAGGCATCCTACACTATTATCAGCTTTTCCTCTCCCAATCCCAGGGGTGTTGTCAGGGGCTGGTATGAGGCGAGGGGCACAGGGACTATTAGATGCCAGAGCCCCAGTGTGCTGCAGGAACCTGGGGAGCTGGCTGTTCTGCCATTTAGGGCGGGCTTTATTGAAGGTGCTAATCACACAACAATCTGGGTCTCACACACTGGGAAAGTCAGTGGCTGTCCCCCATCCCCTTCCTTCCCTTAGTGCTATCACTGATTTTAATGCCCTCTTGGTATCTGATGGAAATCGAACTCAGTGTCTTTTTATTCAGACAATCACTGCTATGGGCCACAAAATGAGTTGCTTCTCAGTTTACAGACAGCCTTGTCCCTTGAAACCTCCTTCAGGCTCTGGTTTCAGGAGGACTCTGTTCTCAGGTTAAAAGTATGCAACTTGCATCTTGTTTAATGAATTTACATAAATCTCAGAAGTAGCATCATTGGACCAGCCTTGCAAACTAGAATTTAATGCTGTGCAAGGGAGTTGTGTAAAATCAAAGTCAGGAGAAGAATATGGTTCCCCCACCCCTCCCCTTTTCCCACCTCCTCTTGCTTGGTCCTTTTTATTTGGGGCAAGCAAAGTAGTTAAAAATGTCAAACTCACAGTATGCACTGTCAACAACACAATGAGGAGGCTGAAATAGAATCCTCCAGCTTCGTGGTGATACTTTATACTACATTGGGCCTTTCATCAAAAACCTTCCAGTGCCTTAGGGACATTAACCCTTGCCGTACCTTCCTGGGCTGGGCTTGCAGCCTGAGCGGGTCGAGAAGGCTCATGTACTGGCAGTGGGGCGGAGCTGGGGTGGAGGGGATGGCACTCCATTTCCAGGACAGGTCCTAGGCAAGTTTTCATAGTCTAATTTACATTTTTTCCCATCACCTCCTTTATAAATAGGCATCTGCCATATCAGTCCCAGCCCCCTAAAGTTCCTGGTATTCCAGCAGTGCCAACAACTCAATAAATAGACTGCACACGTGTTGAGAGTAGCAGCAAGCAGCCGTTTTTCCCCTACTCAAGGGAAAGACAGGTATGAGTTTGATGTATTGTGATGCACGTCAAAGCCGTCGTTATGGGAGTAATCTGCACTTCGTTGGACTTCACACTATATGGTTTACTCCTGTTTTTGTTTGACTCATGTTTAGGGACTACTGTATCATCTGCAGCGATGAATGCCTGTAAATGTCTTTATCCGACTGCGTGTTGGGACAATCAGTGTGGCGACCATTTTGTCTTTTCCAAGTTACACTCTGCACCAACTCTGCTTCAGATGTGATCTATTGTTGGTAATGGTTACCAGGAACTTGCTAATTGCTCACAGAGCTCTTCCAGAAGAACCTGGACAGAGCTACATGATCTTTATCAACATCTGACTGTAGACAAGAGGATCATGTACTTACTTCTCTTGTTATAACCAGTGCTTTTTCAAATATGCCTGAGGACCATCTGCATGAGAATGATGTGAACCATTTTCTAAACATGCAGATTCCTGGAGGCCCTAGAGACTGTACTCTCAAAGCCAGGTGAATTCATTTGGGAAATTCTGATATATTTCAGTGTTACACCTTCTAAAATCTCCACACTGATGCTCTGAGGCTGAGCCCTGTGAATCTGATTCCCATGGTCTCGCACCTGTACATCTCCATAGTACATCTCCCTGAACAGCTAAGCAGAGGGGCTGTGTTACAGAAATGAGCGGAAGCCACACTAGTTTGAGAATCAGGTCCGAAAGTCTGTTGAATGTGCCCTGCCATATATCTTATACAGAAATCAGAAATGAGTACTTTAAAGATGGCTACACGCTTCTCATTATGACTTACCATTATTCATACTGGTTTACCAACTCTCTTCAACATTTCTAATCCTCTGAGGGATCTGAGCCTCCCTAGGGCACTGGAAGGTCAGGCAGGATTGAAATGGTAGATCTACCTTTTACCAAATTACTTAAGGAACATAGCTCTCTGGGCCTCAATTTATTCTGTAGTAAAAGGGGAGTGAAAATAATATGTAACCCATTGGGTTATTTGAAAGGTAAGTTACATGAAACAATTAAAACTAATGGCACATATAAAAGCTTAATAAATGGTAGTGGCTATATTTGTTTATCAGGATAAGAGAGGAAGTCAGGCACTGGAGGAAGAAACTGTCCCCGTGACGCCAGTCTTGATAAACCCCTAGCGAGATATGGTCATCCAGCAAGCACCTCTAAAGGACCTTTTGGCTGCATTTCAAATCTTGCAGATCTAATTACCATTTCTGATTTTAGAGATTTTTCCAGTTTAAAACAGAAAACACTTCAACATGAAGAATACAGTATAAGACCTTTTAAAAAATGAACGGGTAAGACATTCACACGCCTGTTACCACGTTGGCTGGCGGTCCTCCATTAGTGAGGGCAGGCCTCATGGGGTGAGAGGAAGCTGCCTGAATAAAGGAGTAGAAGGCACTGAAAGAGGTGGGCCAAACGTCTCAGCAGGTGGAGGTAATTTTGGCCACAGCATTTAAGATCACCTGGTACTGGTGGGGAAGACAGCACCCTTCCATCACTTCATCTTGCCCTTGTTTTTAAGTCAAGGAAGTTTTAAGTCAAGTTAAATACTTCTATCTAGTTCTCACTTGGGAAAGTGTGACTTTATGACACCCAAGGGGCTTCAAATGTGCATTTAAACAGAATCTAGTCTAATATGTGGATCATAGCAATATGAAAACATTCAGGAAATATGGGCTGTGCTTTCCTTTTCTTGAAATTATTACGGACATAAGGTATCTTTTTACTTGGAAGTAAGACAAGACTCCAGTACGTTTTCTCCTGAGGAATGAAAACAGTGCTTTGAAAAACCTTTCTTACCTTGGGCTTTTTTTCTTCCTAAAGATACGTAGTATCTTATATATGGCTTACGCCTGTACGTTTCTACCTATAGGCCCCTTAGGTCGTATATAGGAAAGACTGACCTAGTTTTCGTGCCATCATTCCAGGCCACTGACTTTCAAAGCCCCAAATCCTTCCTTAAAAAGCTCTGAAGACTCTTTGTGGATTAGCGTTTCCTAGCCTCCTCCTGGAGAGTTCCTTAATGTTAGATCAGCCATGACAAGAAGTTAGGAAACCTGTGCCCTTACAAGTTTTCTGACTTCCCCTCCAGTGCTTGCTAGCAACCGGAGAACAGAACCAAAGTGGTTCATACTTGTCTTACCTTAAACTCCATTTGTCAAACAGCAATTGCGTAAGGGAAAGGTCAGCATTTTATGTTCTGAGCACTTTAATCATTTCTTAAGGTGGACAGAATCTAAGAGGTTTTCAAATCAGTCTTCAAATGTAATGGAAAGGGGGTCAGTCAGTTGTTCAATCAGAAATGAAAACCCAGTGCCTGATTCCCTCTTCTTTATCTAATTCCATTCCCACGTTCTGCTGTATCCTAGTAGAAACTTCACAAATACTCCTTCAGTCAGTAGATCTTATTGAGCACATACTTACTATGTGTCAGGTTCCTCCTTGTCACTTATTTTGCAAATTGTACAATCCTATATTTTTATTGTTACTTTAATAACGAAAATAGAACATGCTCATTGAAAAAAAAGTCAAACCCTGCAGAAGCATACAAAAGTGAAAGTATCCCTATCTCACTTCCCAAGGATAACCACTGTTAATAATTTGTATAATACCTCCCATCATATGTTACATTCTGTACTGCAGTTACTTTATTGGTTCAATAAGCAACTACCTACTTCTTTCTGTGTCAGTACGTGCACAGTTACCTCTTTTTTTTTCAACTCCTTCTAAGTTTTATATACTATACAGGTACCACAATTTGTGTAATTTACCTTTTCTCATATTGATGAATATTTAAGTTGTCTCTTTTCTATTGGTTTACAAATAATGCTGCAAAAAACATTCTTAAACTTATATCCTCAGGCTCTTTTATGAGTATATTTTGAGATCATTCTGGAAAAGTGGAATCACTGGGTCTAAAGGTTTGTACTTAATAAAATCTTTAAGTACTTCTAATTTGCTTTCCATACATATTGTGTTGATCGAGACCCATTAATGACATTTAAGCTACACATTATCTTTAACTGATTCCTCCATGAAAGTGGCAGATTTTGGGGTCTTGATATCCTACCAAATCAATAATCGATCACTGCTCTTTGAGAAAATAATTTTGGGATCTGCAGTGAGCATTCAGTGTGGGTAATAAGATGTGAGGTCATCGTTGTCCAAGGGAAGGGAGAGTGCTTCATCTAAATACACACCCTTTCCATGGACTCTGCTACCCTTGTTCCTGCCTCCTCCCTCAGCGCCTTCCTCCCCCCTTTCTGTTTGAGATTCACTATGGCCTCGGATTCGGGGATAAACTAAAACACTTAGAACACAATGGTTACCCTTGAAGACCTTTCAAACTGAGTTGGGGAGACAGACACAGATGGCTAAAAAACAAGCTAAAAATACAAGTCAGTATATAAAAAGCAGCAAATAAATATAAATAGTCAGCTTCATTACAGCAGTTCAGAGGAAGGAAGGAAAACAGTTGAGAGTGTTGTAGCCCAGGCAGATAAGGTGGATTTGTCTAGGTGGGGGCTGGGGTAGGTGGGGAGATAACTATAAAAATTCAAGTAAGAATCAGCTGACAGAGAAGAGGGCATTGAAAATAGGGGTGAAAGTGCCCACTTTTATCTTGCTGGTGGGAAGTAGGTGGAGTTTATAGTAGTCCTTGAGATTATTAGAGATACTTGGCAGAGGTGGCTTTTTTGTTTATTTTTGGCTCCATGTGGTCGGTCCAGGTAGGTCATTAACACTTGTGAGAATCTGAAGAAAAGACTTCTAGCACTCTTCTCAGTTTCCTTTATGATTTTATGATTTCAGGGAACCCTTCCTTCTACTTCAAGGTACACTTTAGAGCATGTCTAAAAAGAATCGTAACCCAGGACAGTCCTGGGTTATGTTAGACAGGTATATGTTAGACAGGTATACATATCACGATAAAACTTGTCAGGCAATATAAGACATAACTAATATTCATATATTTATGAACCATCAAATCCCAAAGCAGACTGCAAACAGGTGGGTAAACAACTTGATTTGGCCAATCTGGCATTTTAAACTTTTCCTTTCACGTCTTCAGTTTATTCAGTGTAAATTCGTGGGGGTGATCTCAGTTTTTTTTTTCAGGAGAAAGAGTCTGACCTGAGAGAAACCAGGCTCTTGGAAATTTGAATCAATGGGGTTATTAACACATGTATATCCGGAATCTACTCCAAGGTGCCGATTTTTGCTGCAGAAAAGATACTCTTGCTCCCCACCCCCTCCTTTCTTTTTGACAGTCAGTTAATAAAGACTCAACAATAAGCAGCTGCCAGTGATGTCATTTGGGACTTTGTCCACGGAGCTTGTATTTACAAGCTCGGAGCAACCGCGGAGACGCAGCGGAGGGAGCAAGCCTCCGCGAAATTGCTCCGAATTCTCTGCAGGACTCTGCTGCCGCTTTGGATGTTCAGGAGAACCGAATGTGTCCTCTTAGGGCGGCCTTTTAATGCTTCAAAAATAAACAGAGGATAAACTCGGGAGGAAAGTTTTAGCTGGAGAGAGTTGTTGCAGTTCCTGTGTCTGTCTCCAGGACTGTGATATGTGTTGACTGAAGAGCTAACTGCAAGTAAGACTGTTGGGATTTTTTTTTTTTTTAAACTCTTGTAATAGTTTGTCTTATTTATACAGCTTGCTTTCCTTTTAAAGTGAGATGATGATATTTACGTATTTCTACAGGCTCTCTCTCCGCTGCCACCACAAGTATGCATTTGTTCCTAGTAATTATAATGAGCCAAAGTTGCTGGTTAGATGTAGAGGAGAGTCCTTGTCTCTGAAAACGGGGCACCGGGACAGAGATAATAGCTAGATAGTACTGAATTCCTAATCATTTGCCTCTGCAGGGAGGTGGGGTTTTTTTTTTTTTTTTTTTTTTAAATAAAAAGCACCAAGCATACAAAAACTATTAGTCGACCTAAGAATTTTTTAGTAGAAAACTATAAAGGCTAATTTTTAATTAACTGGTGTGCAAGAAGGGGAAACCCACTTTTTGTCTTTGGTATTTTCTGTGCTTTATAGATTTCTAATATGTGCTTGTTGTTTACAGTACCTCATTCTCTCCTGCCTACACCCTCTCCCCAAATACACGCACACACCCAAGCTCATTCATTCTTGGGGAATTTGAAAGAATAGACAAATGTTTTAAAATTGAAACCACTTTTGAAACCATCTCTATCTGGATTTTTTCCCACTGAGTATCTGGAGAAATGTTCTCTCTTCGGACTTGTTGTCTTAGTTAGGAAGCTGAATTAAAGTACTATTGAAAAAATCAAACTTTGACACTCAGCTAAGTCAGGACTCAGATCCATATCGTCTCTTTAAAACTGTCCAGATATTCTTTGAGGAATAGGAAAAGTGAGCTTCCTGTAGGCCATGCTGGATGCAGGCTCCCTCCTTAGCACAGCCACACTGGACCACCTGGCCGCCTGGAAGTTCTGTCCTGTGAATTTACCTTTCTGTTGCATGCTTCAAACTGCTGCGTTTGCTCCTCGGCAGCTGCAGTTCTGTCTCTTGCAGCCAGTAGCAAGTTGTGGTTGATTCCTGCTATCTGGAACTGACAGCCCTGCTGCACGTATTGGCAAGACTAGCCTGTTACCTCCTGCATGCGAACCCCATGACTCAGTCCTGGAGACCTGGCCTGCTTCTCACTTCAACTGCTCTGTCACCAGCCCAGTACAGCAGTGACAGCCCTCGCTGCCTTTCCCTTTTTCTCTGTTCTCAGAGAGTTGTAAGAACCCGGTGTCAGAAAAGTCCAAAAATATTCAACAGTTTTCCATGGAATTCTTAGGTGGGCAAACTCCCACATGTTTGTCACTCTGAAGTTTTCCATCAGAGCACATTCTGCTTAGATATGTTTTATGTATTAAAGCTCAGTGCTTTTTGTGCATTTTTATTTAAAATAATGGGGATTTACTGCTAAAGCAATTTTCAAATTATTAGTCAAAACATCTTTTACAGAAGAAAACCCGAGGCACAAGGAGAGGAGATAATTTCTCCAGTCATCTGGCAAATCAGTGGCAGAGCTGCAACTGGAAACTAAGTCCCTGGGCTCATGCGGCACGCATTGCATGTTTTAGTTCTTACAGATTATAAAATAGGACCTAACCATGGTTCATTGGCCTCCTTATAGGAGCAGGACTGTGTGAAGGTGTACAGACCACGGTGGTCTGGCAAAGAGAGAACATTCCTGTTTTGTCTTTGGCTCTGAGTATGTTTTCTAATGTCTCTGTTCCTCATTATTTTTACTAGAGGACCAAAGAGAACTCTGTGATTATTTTACAGCTGATGGCTAAAAAGCAATGGAAGTCTCAATTCTAGCTGTTGAAATAGCACAGAAGGCATTTGGAATCAGGTACAGGTTGAGAGACAGAAGGTGGTTCTCAGCTCTGACATTTTGTGCTTCTGCTTTTCTTTTATGTCTCAGACTTCATATTGATTTTACCTGATTTTTCTTCCTCCTCATTGGGGCCCCGCTTGTTAGTAGAAACTTCTCTTCACTTTCTTGTTGATTCTTCCTCCCCCTTTATTTTCTTCCTGCAGTGTGGACCTCAGATTCTAACGTCAGCTAGATTCCACTCACATTCTATATTCCTTTTCTCTCTAGAATCTTCCTTGCCTCTGACACCCATGCTATGAGATGCCTCTGTGGACTCTCTAGATTAAAGTGATGATTTTCTTCTTTGGACTTTCGTGGCTTCTTGTGCTGACTTTTTCTGTGGGATTTAGAGCTCTTTGCCATAGTTATTTTATTGGAAATGGGCTATGTTTTAATAACTTCCTGTATCCATGGCACCTAGTCCAGAGTAGTTGTTCAGTGTATAATACTAAAGAAATGAATGAGTCTGTTGCCAATCTTAAATATCCCTTTGCCTGCATCAAGCACCCAGGCCTCTGCACTTGGCCGAAAAAAAATATCACCTAAGTGTGCTAAGTAGCTTTAAATTCTTCACTGTGGTTGAAGGCCCTCAATGTCAGATTCCCTAGCATGCAAACAAGGCTGTGCCTGATCTGATGCCTGCCAACCTATACTGGCTCATCTCTCTCTACTCCCCGCATGTACTTGTATGTCTGTACAGAGGTTCCTGGCCTGAGAGCTGACCTGTATCTTCCGTGGAGGGTTGAGGGGCAGCATGGCGTAGTGATTGAAGACATGGCCTAGAAACATATTGCATGGGCTCAAGTCTTTCCACCACTATTGGCTTTATGATCTTAGTTAATTCATCTAACATTTTTGTTTCAATTTTTCATCTTAAAATGTAGGTAATGAAAGTGCTTATCTTATGGAGGCCTGGGGGGAGGATTAAATAAATTATTATAGTTAAAACACTTAGCACAATACCAGGCATACGTGAGTACTAATGAGTATTAGCTGTTGTCATTACTGTTTACCTTGCAGATGCCCATGTCCCAACCCAGACTTCATGAATCAGCATCTGCCAGGTGAGAGTCAGATTCAGGCATAATTAAAGCTTCTCAGATAGTTTGGGTGGAAATTAATGGCTTAGCCACCAGAGCTGCTACCTGTAAACCGAATGTGCTGGGCTCGCACGTTCTTTAGCACCGCTGCACCTTTATGTTGCTGCCTGTGGCACCTCTCTGTCCACCCAATCGATCTTTAGGCCTTTGCCAAATTTTTAATCACATGCATAGTTCAGCATCTGGCACAGTGTGAGTTCCCAATAAAAGATGAAAAAAAAATGTATGAATATATTCTCGATGGGCCCTGTCAGAGAAAATTTAAACTGTGTTTTTCCCCATAATCAGTACTGAGTAATTACTGTTTATCGGGTGTACTTCTAAGTTCTTTGCAAGTGCTATCTCGTTATGATTATTTTACCGATTTTCCAGGCAAAGATACTGATGTTTGGAAAGGTGAAGTCATGTGCAATGGTCACATGGGTGGTAAGAGGGAGAGGCGAGATTTGAACCCTGAGAGCACACCTTTGGCCTTCCATTGTGCTGCTCTCTGGATGTGGAAGGCTGTTTTCCTCAGGAGCTTTGCCCATTATGAAACTTTGATTTTTCTTGTCTTCCCCCAAACTGATTGTACTGACAGAGAGGAAATCAGATGAATACCTCTAGGTACCAGTCAGGTGAACTGGTGATTTATTTACATTTTTTATTCTTTCAGAATTGTTTAAAGACCATGCCCACTCCTTTGCTACTTTTGCTTTTGTTTTAATATCAGATATGAATTCGCTTGCAGATTAGCTTAAGTTTACAGCTCAAAATCAAGATTATTTGTATTCTTGATATGGCTGGTGCAAGGCTAAATTCAGCTTGGTCAGGGGTAATCCAGGCGATTTAGGTGGAAAGAAATGGAAATAGTAGTTGGCCTTTTGGTTGGTTCCTAGAAAAGTTTACCAAGAAAGGTGGTAATAGTTTGTGATAGTAGATTTAAATAGCCAGAATGGTTGAGGCTGAACACTAACAAGTCATTGAACCAGTTAAACACAGGCACTTGATAGCCTTATTTTTCTCTACTTCTCTAATTCTGCAAAGTTTAATGCCTTTGAAATTTTGGATTCCCAATTGCACTTTCTTTATAGATGAAATAATAAATTTCTCAGATTCATAGAACATTGCCCACAACATTTACTGTGCCCCAATACATACTTGTTTAATGAAGTGTGTCGTGTTGATTTAGAAGCCTCGATTATACACGGTACTTCCCAGTAGTTACATAAATTAATCTGGTATTTTCAGGGCAAGAAACCAGATCTCTCCCCTTAGAAATAAACTTTCTGGTTTAGTGATTTTCTTGAGTAGAATTTGGATGTACTGTAGAAACCCAATGGACTGAGTTCAAGAGGAAAGTCCCAAACCGTTTTGGAATATAATCTCAAATAATAATATAGCAGATAAAAAGTATAGTGTTGAAAGAGAAACTGTTAGTTCTGAAATGTGGGAACGAGTGTTACTGTCAAGATGCATGTCTGAGAAGCTGCTCTGTTAAGAGCACTTGCTTCATCTGGCAAATCGAATCTAGAACAGAGCACTGAGCCTGGTCAGCCCCAGGGATATGTCCCAAATGGTTTCCATTGTCAGTACTAACTTGTTTTTAGAAACTTTTAAATAATTAATACGTGCTCATACTTTAGAAAACCAAATGGTACTATAAAATGTTTATATTAATATATAACTATATATTATATATAAAAACATGTACATGTCATTCTGTATATATACTGAATGATAGTACCAAAATGTTTATATATGTGTAATGAAGAATTGCATATCTCTATCTCTATCTTGCTGTCCCCTGAGCCACTCTCCCCTCCCCATTCCCAGTCCTGCTCCTCAGAGGCTTATTCTACTCTTCTAGATGCTCTTTCTTTGGTATTTCTAAAGAATGTTTTTATATCTATTTATAATATCTATTTCCTATTATGGTAGATTATAATATATATATATCTTACATCTCCCATACCGTCCCTATTTGCCAAGGAATTATATCGCAATTGTCGATTAAATGTATATTTAGTGGTGTTTATTATGTCATGATTATGAAAATGTTTACTGTTGATTCAGTCATTTATTGTTATTATATTTCTTTCCTGTTAAAAATATTTTTCCTAAAGTTAATAATTGCCTCATTTAAAAAATGTACTTAGTTTTCTAGGAACCTATAGTTAAAATTTCCCAGTTGTTCGAACAGTCCTTTGACAAATGTGTCAAAGATAACTTTAAAAAAATTCTTCCTATACAAATAATGAGATTCTCAAGTCACCATATACTGTTTTTTTTTGTCAGTTGTCAAGTGGGAGAAGTTAATTATTAGTTGTGCTATACCAGAAGCAGTTTAAAAGGCCAGCCTTCAACATTTCTTTTATTCTAATTATAGTAATTTGCTTATATGTGGGTAAAAAGATAGAAGCAATATGGTTTATATGGGTAAATAACATTGATAATTTAGTTTTATCGTTCCATGAATACTCGATACATTTTAATGTAAGAAATACCCTTTGTTTTTGAGTTCTGTTGACTTCATCATGGAAGCAAATGATACTTCTTCATGTAATATTATGAAGAGGTAAATGAATGTCCCACTCAAAATGACATTTATTTCTTCTTTTCTCATTTTCTTCTCATTCATTCTTTCAGTCCAGATTTGTATAGTCAGGAATGTGAGATACTTTATTGCTGGGAGTGATTAAAAAAAAAAAAAAAGTTTACTTGAAATAATTTGAAAGAGGCTGTGTTTTTGGAGATTGCCAGTAGAGGGCCTTATTAAACTGAATAAACTTTCACGTACAGACCAATTGCAACAGTTACCTTTTTAAAGAAGCCATTGTTTTTACTTGATTAATAGCAGTAAAACTACCAAAATAATTTTTTTAAGTGAATTATATTTCTTTCTAGCTAGAGAAATTAGAACTTTTAACATTTCATTTCCATTGTTTTCTTAGGGGAAAATTGGGGAATTCAGTTAGATCATTAATAACCCATCAACCAGACCAGAACTTTGGATACTAAGTCATGAAATTTATGCATGACATTTCTTTTGGAGCTTGAGCACTGTCTCAGCCCTTTGAGAAACTAGTATTGGCTGTTGAATATGGAGGAAAATAATGATGTTTTTTCTTTCCTAGGAATAGTTTATGCTTGCTTCCTATATTTGAGTGAGCCCCATTCTCAGCAGAAATGGGTTTTCTATTCCCTGCACCTGGAGCAGAATCTTCTCACTCGACAGGATGCCCTGGATTCAGACCCATTGCGCTCATGTCCAGTGAAGGAAACAGAGTCATGGGGAGCTGAGTCGACTTTTCTAATGTGTGGCTTAGTGCAGAGCTGTTCTCTTCTTGCTCACTGGCCTATTTTCAGCTCCTTCTGTTTACCCATATTTCTCCTTAGGAAGGCTCCCCTGCCTGTCCCCAGTACTCATTGGGACAAACATTTCTTTTTATAACCCAACTGATGACATTCAGATCTCATGACATTCAAATGCCTTCTGACTCAGGGCATAAAGACACGGTACTGCTTTTTTACTTAACTTTCAAGGAGTGAGAGATTGCCTGTTTATTTCTAGTCATGTATGCATTAATATTCATGGCATTTGTCAAATGAGGGCTCTATAGGTATGAGAATAAATGAATATGAGAATGGGTGAGGATTTCTTTTCTCATTGATGTGGACAAGGGAATGAGAAGCAGAAGATGTTCTGAGCTGAGTAATGCACCCTTCATGTTTCCTAGGTTGGGCTGGAGATTTCTAGATACCCTTTTCCCGAGAGGCTGCATCATAACTAGAAAGATTAGAATCTTTGGAGTCAGTTAATACAGAATGAGTAACAGAAAACAAATAGCCACGGCTCATGCCCATTTGGCATTTACCCTTGAATATACCTGGGTTTTAATCTCTGTTCCGATCTCCATTGATTTGGGACAGGTTATTTAACTTTATTGAGCTTGGTTTCCTTGTTCATAAAATGTACTAATATCAACAATGATTTCACCTAATACTTATGAAGTGCTAACAATGTGTCTGGCCCTGTCGTGCTTTTCTATTTGTATTTATCCTTAAAGTAGCCCTTTGATACAGATATTACTATTAATCCCATTTTATAAATGAGAAAACAAAGGTTTCAAGTGATTAATGTGTTCCAGATTACACAGTAAGACCGAACCAGATATTGAGATCATATTACCTTTACAGGATCATTGTGAGGATTAACCGAGATAAAGTACCTGGAGTGCCAGCATAACTAGAGAATTCTGATGCATGGGGACCATTATCATCAAATTGGCTCCTTATCATTGAAGACATAATGGACCCTTGGGAGGGGGTGATTGCTGAAGGGAAATGACAGGACTGATGACAGCACTATGTGCCAAGGTCATCAGGATTTGTTTAAGCCCCATGCCAAATGTCAGGAGCCCCATTACTCAGCATTTTGGCACCTATCGGTATTTGAAGCCAAAACAACTATGAAGGAGACTGCCCATCCCCAACCTCCTCCTGGGCTGTGAGTGCATTTATTATGTTCTCAACATATGTGCATATTTTTCATTGCTCAAAACATTGCATCTGTTTATGTGATGCCCCTGGCTTTATCAACTCTGCATTTTGTTTGGCAAAACTGCCAGATCCTGTGGTCTAACGTGTGTATAGAACTGCTTATATGAAGTACAGTGGAACCAGGTTATGGAATAGGATGGGTATAAGGAGTGTTCAGATCCTTTTGGTGGGGTTTTAACTTGATACTCTTTTTCTGCATCCTTGGACCACCTTCCCTAACTTCTGCCCCCTTCCTATTTTCTATCTTTTTCTCTCTAACCCCACCTTTTTTCTCTTTCCTTATATATTTCAATCTTCTCTCCATCTCTCCCTCTATTTTTCTCATCCCTTTTGCTCTTCTTCTTCTTTACCTTTATTTACCTTCATTTTCCTCTTCTTCCCCAGAAAGGATAGTAGAGGAGAAATGAATAATGGTCAATGATTCTCAGTGAACAGGGGTTAGAGGAAAAGGGAATTGTTTCAGTTTTTCAACCTCTTCATAAATCTCAAATATCCTAGGGCCTCGTTATAATGCTGGTCCTGTTAAACAAAGAACACATCCAAATTATAAGCCGAAGTGAAAGAGAAAACCAAAGAAGCAAGCAGCATGGTGGAGTGGAGTATAATCAGGACAGAGATTGAAAAATCTTGCTCATAAAATCATGACACAAGCCAGCTGTAGGACATGGGAATCAAGTGGCCCCGTCTGCAAAGTGAAGGGGGAAATCAGAAAGTCCCACGGCCATTTCTGGCCCTATGATCCTCTTATTCCATAACACTCAATACAAGCAATCTGGCTCACAACACAGAGCACTGAAGAGCAAAGCCCTTGCCCCAGGGCCATGGGCACAGGTCTGGGCACAGGTCAGGGCTGTGTGCATGGGGACTTTTGCAGTGCCTATGAGCTCTAGAAGTCCCCTTTTCCTGAAGTGCCGAAATGATTCGTCACTACACAATGCTGTGTGTCCTCATGACAGATGTTAAAGATCACCCTTGAAAGGGTATTTCTCCAAAGCATTTTAATTATAACCTCCACAGAAGATTAACAGATGTTATAATTGTCTTTACTCTTTGATTAAATAGTTTCTGCATGACTAGCTTTCTTAGATTTTCATTCTGTTTTGTATGATCTTTATAAAGCACTGACATGTGTCTCCAATTTTCTAGAGATAGTTCCTCAGTGGACTTGGTAAGAATCTTTGCAGATTCATAATTTCATCTGGCTTTTTTATATCTCTATTTCTGTCATCTCTATCTACATCTAAATATACATAAATTTGTATATAAATACATAAATAAAAATAGATTTGTATTTATATATTTGTGTATATACAAATACAAAACCTGGGGTGGGCTGGGTTATACTTGTATAGACAGAGCCTTTGGTTATAAAGGTGACCTGGTGACAGAAATATGAATGTGTCCGAGAAGTTGGCCTCTCTCTTTATTGTTTGTTCATTGAAGTGACTGATGCCCATAAGTATTCACTGGGAAAAACTGCGAAGTGTGAAAGGAAAATTTAGCAAACTTGGTGCAGCAACCAAGCATACCAGATGCCAAGTGTGCAAATGAGTGTGCAAGCAGAAAAACAGAATTCGTGATGTGAATGTATGCAGATTTCTTTGGCAGTATTTGCTCTGGAAAGATAAGTTATCAGCCAGAAGCCTTATTAACATCAAAAGCATTTTCATTCTATTAGTTAGAACCCAAAATTCTTTCTTTTCATTAGAGATGTGGTTTGTGTTCCATTACTTGTGTATCTCATCTTTAGCAAGGATGAGACCCCTAACTGATGCCACTAACTTTACATGAATAAGAATGCTTCTTTCTCATGGTCTCATTGCCAAATTAGTATGTTTCTTCCTTGAGAAGAGAAAATTATAAGAAAGGGGTTCAAACATTAGGTCAATTTATGAATGATGAAGACAAGAGAAATGGAAGTAAAAAATACCGAACCAGATCTTTTAGAGGGATCTGCTTGATAAGAGTCTTCACCTCTCCACAGAGAAGCATCTGAAAAGGGTTCATAAATCAGGACAAAGGTCAGTTTTTATGTGTCATCCTCGTGCAGGGGCCATGCTGATCTTCTCTGTATTGTTCCAATTTCAGTTTATCTGCCGCCGAAGCAAGGACAACAAAGGTCAAATTTTAGATCAGTTCGAGGGAAGAGAGCCAAATAAAATTTGGCTTCACCAGATAAATGAATACTAAATATTTATTATTTTTGTAAATGGTAGAAAACACTTGGATTGATTTATCAAATAGGCCCCACATAAATTCAATCTCTTTTATCTGCACTTGCTAAGAAGAGTATTTCTGAGCATGACTTTTGTGTATCTGGAGAATCCAAAGGGAAAATACCTGTCTTTATGGGGCTTACGGTGTGTTGGATGAAAGGACCCATGTGGATGTTTAAAATACACTACAAACCAATCAGTATGATCAAATTCCAAACAAATGACCAGAGCTTTGCCAAATTAAAAGGTTTTATATGTAGATGACTAGGATCTTGAACATTCTAGATGATCTAGAACACATATCTATGAGAAATGAATAAAGAAATTTTATTTATTCAGCTTATTTGGAGGAGGAAGAGAATTTTTAAACCTTTTTGAATATATATATATATATATATACAGTTAAGTACACATAAGTATACAGCTTGATAATTTTTTTACAAACTGAATGTACCCATGCTTTTAGCTCCTAGACCAGCAAATGTCACCAGCACCTCAGAAGACAGAAGCCCTCCTCAAACCCCGTTCAGTCACACCCCTAAGTTAATAAACATGTTGACTTCTAGTAACACAGATTAATTTTGCCTGGTTTTGTACCTTATAAAAATGGAATCACACAATGTGTATATGTTTCTTTCATTCAAATTGTATTTATGTGATTCATCCATATTACTGTGTTTAGTTGTAGAGTTTTCATGATCATTATATAGTATCCCATTGTGTGACTGTATCAAAATGTGTTCTTTCTACTGTTAATGAGCATTTGGATAGTTTCCGGTTTGGGACCATTATAAATAGTGCTGCTGTGAATATTCTAGTACATGTCTCTTGGTGAACAAACATATACATGTTTGTTGAATGTGAGTATGTGTGTGCATGTGATTGCTGCATCATAGGGCATCATAGGGTATCTAGGAGGCACTGCCAAACAGTTTTCTAAATTTCTAAAATGGTTGTACCAATTTATAATCCCACTCACAACATTTGAAGGTGAAGGTGGTGTTTTAGTTTACTCAAGAGAACACTGCTTAACTTGCACTGTTACTTAAGGGTGAAAGTTAAAGAGAAGAAGTGTGGCCTAATATTAGTCAGGACTTTTTGTTCATGTGGAAATTCATGTGAGACCATATGAAATAGTTTTGTCCCCACAAGTGCTCAGACAGTGATGGGATGGTCTTCACTGGGAAGGAAGGTGAGCTGAAGAATTTCGAGGCCTCGTCCATCCGTAGGCTTTCTAAATCAACAGTTCTATGGAAACTAAAAGATGAAAGAGGTTAAAACAGGTCGGTTCTGTGGACCAGATGGTCAGATGGTAGGAGACAAGCATGAGTAAACAGGAATGATACACAGACAATGCTGACTCTATGAGTGAGGCTATTCAAGGAAGAGCCTGAGCAGGAAGTGGAAGAAATGAGTGGAGTCATAAAAAGAGGTGATATATTAGTAGATGGAAGAAAGAAGAGTAGCTTGCATGCAACCACAGGTTTATTATAGTATGAATGGAACACAGTTTGACACAGTCAACCCTATTGAATACTTAGAACCAATCATGAGAACCATAAAGCGAAGCAGAGGCATTTGATCAGCTCTGTCCAAGATCAAGTGATGCCTGTAAGATGCCCAGGGGGAAAGCTGTTCCACAGGAAGGTGGCCAGATAACATTCGCAAGGGCAGCAAGAACAAGGCAACCTTTCTGCGAGACTCATTGGAGACCATAGTACTTGAACTTGTGCTTCTGTCTTGTCTACATATTTGATCTCTTTGATTTCTAACTTAAGTTTATGTTTGTACCTCAGTGTTTTCACTTTCTCTGGAATAACTCATGGTGTCACTTCATAGTTAATCACTGTTATGGGTGCCCCAAACACCAGCCCATGGTACCTGTTACCGATCAAACACCCCACTGAACTGTGTTCCCAATATTGTTGATTCCCTGAGGCGTGGGGGTGGGGGCAACCATCCCCTACTTAAAAAGAGTTATTTGGATCAAATTCCACCTAACTCTATCTTATTTCTCTACTTTGTGCTGATGCTCATCATTTTATTATTCCTATGTAAAAACATGAGAAATATCTTGTATGAGTTAGTACTAGAAACTGATCAGACCTCTGACTATGTCTCCTTTTTACTTCAACTGCCAGGAATCTGAGAGTCAAATTTACATGTTTAATTATAAGAGCTGTGTTGGCTTATGTATTATGCTTATTTACAGTTTTTTTATTTTCTCATCTTTATACTGTGTGGTAGACAGAGTTCTATGATGAACCCCAAGGTCCCAACCCCCTGTTGTATATGCACCTGGTATGTAACTCCCCTAATACTTTAATTCTTGAGAGTGGACAGGGCCTGAACATATGATGGATGCCACTCCTGTGATTACATTAAATTATATGGCAAAGGGGGGGGGGGTTAAATGAAATTAAGGTCCCTAATCAGTTGACCTTGAGTTATTAAAAAAGGAGGTTGTCCTGGGTGGCCCTGTCCTAATCAAGCAAGTCTCTTAAAGATTGTATACAGGTCAGCGAATTGAAGCCTCAGAGAGTCTCCTTCTGACCTTTAAAAATCAAGTTGCTTGAGTTCTACAGCTGCAAGGAAATTCTGTCAACAACCACATGAGCTCAGAAGAAAACTCCAGGCTTCAAATCAGACCTCAGGCTTGCTAACATCTTAACTTCAGCCTCATGGGACCTGAGCAGAAGTCTCAGCTAAGCTGTTCTTAAATTCCTGACCCATGACAGCTGTGAGATAATAAATGTAAATTATTTTAAGCCACTTAATTTGTGGTAATTTGCTGTATAGCAACAGATAACTAATACATACATTTCCACTTATCTCTACTTTAGTCTTATCCTTTATTGTGTATGTAGACTCTTTAATTTCTTTGTGATTTAATTAAAATTGAATGGATTAAGGAATATATCAAATAGTGGCAGAGGGCCCCTCACATCCACTCCAGAGTGACTAGGGATGGTACAGCTTCCTCCATGACATTAGGCTGCCTCCTACCTCTGTGGTCTGGTTCATGCCCTCACCTCCATTTGGAATGCCCTCTGTTCTCATCTTCACACATCGAAGCACCATCCGAACTCAGAAGCCCAGCTTGAGTTTCACGTCCTCCATAATTCTTACAATCTGATTTCAGGAGGATTTTTTTTTTCCTTTTCCATTTCTAAATCCCTACAGCTGTGGTTCCCAGGATGAGGGCTGACATCATCATTATTCCTTCAGGGAGGTTTTTAAAAAATGCAGATTCTCAACATTCCATCTTTCTCTGCCTGACCCAGGAATTGTGGTTCCTTACTGAGTTTTTCAGAACCTTCCCAGTTGATATCGCTGGGCAGCTAGGTTTGGCAGTGGTTGTCCTCTCATTCTGACGCAGGTTAGTGCTGTATATAGTGTCCTGTGTGGTTTACTGCCTGTGCTTAAGGTGTTCCAAACTTTAAGTCTAATTTATAGGTAACCGCTAGCGTGGACAGCATATTGTACCTTTCTTTATTTAATCTTAAACCTGGTTTTATTATTTTTCTACTTGTATCTTCCCTTTGGCTGTAACTCCTCAATTATTTATTTATCATTGTGTGTGTGTGTGTCTGTGTATATAATTACACACACACACACACACACACACACATATACATATTAAGTAATCACAAATCCTTGGGGGGAATGAGGTTAGAAATAAACAAAACCAATGTACTTTCCCCTAATACTTTAATGTACCTTTCTTTATTTAATCTTAAACCTGGTTTTATTATTTTTCTACTTGTATCTTTTTCTACTTGTATCTTCCCTTTGGCTGTAACTCCTCAATTATTTATTTATCATTGTGTGTGTGTGTGTGTGTGTGTGTATACACAGAAACCAATGCACTTTCCCCTAATACTTTAATGTACACAAATCTCATTTCCCTGGCAACAGTAAAACTTTCTAAATCATGGACTCTAACTTATACTTTCTTCATGTCCTCATCATAGCTTGCACAATTTGAGCAAATAGCAACAGTGTTCAGAAAACAAAAGCGTGTTGGTGGACTGATAAGAAAAGGTCTTGTCTTGGTGCAGTGTTCCTTCCTCTCTCCCCGCCACACCTTGTCTCCTTCCCTGCTCCCTTCTCCTGTCTTTTAATGCATCGAACAATTAATTGCTCTTTTTTTTCTAGACTCAAGTATGCCAAGCTAGCACAAGGCATAGATAAGATTTTAGAATTAATAGGAGGACTCTTTGTGTTTTTCAGAGTGTTTCATCTGCCCGAAATGACTTTTGATCGAGGTGTATATTTTTTGGCCTCCTGGTTCTATGAACCAGCATGTTCTAGATGCAGGGCTGGAGGGGTCCCCTCAGTCATCAGGCACTGACCTTTCCCTTTCCAAAGCTTCATTCAGGATGGCAGTCATGCCCTATGCCAAAGCACACATCTGTGGTATCACTTGAAATGTTATAACGCAAGCTGTACTTGGTGAATGGAACATAATTGAGTGGGGCAGCAGGTTTATCATACAGAGTTAGAGAATCCTCTAGGGAAGTTCTACAGAGGCAGTCATTGTAGAAAATCTGATAAATTTTACTTCTATAAATACTCCTTTTAAGCCTGTTCTAATGTTTTGAAAATATATCATCTCTTGGGCAATGATGAGTCCCTTTTATCTTAGATTCTTCTCAGTGGGGTACGTTTTTGCCATTGGCTTTCTTTTGAATGTGTTTGAATGTATCTGAAGATCCAGGTGGGCATGGTAAAATGTGCTCTGTGTATGTGTGTGTGTGTGTGCGCGCGCGCGTGCGAGTGTGCATGTGCATATATGTGAATGAGTGCATGCATTTGAGTTTTAGGGTTTCTATTTCTGTTTCATTTTAGTCAGGCGAAATATTATTTTATATACCCTCAGATTTGTAAATTCAACTAATCAAACTTAGCACTATATGTAGCACAGGGGTCCCCAAACCTGGGCCGCAGACTGGAACCAATCTATGGCCTGTTAGGAACTGGACCGCATAGCAGGAGGTGAGTGATGGGCCAGGGAGAGAAGCTTCCTCTGTACTTGCAGCTGCTCCCCAGGGCTAGCATCACCGCCTCAGCTCCACCTCAGACCATCAGGCATTAGATTCTCATAGAGTGCAGGTCTCTGGTGCCAAAAAGGTTAGGGACCACTGCTGTAGCAAACCAAAATAATTCCAGGGAACTTTAACCAGTGGTATTAATCTTTCTTTCTATTGAAATCAAAATTATTTTCTGCTTAATTGAGAGGTTTTTGTGCCGCTTTCTCAGATATTATTGGGATTAGGTCAAGCCATTAAAAATCTTACAAAAAAAAGCATTTGAACCATTGAAATATGCCTCTTCCATCCCCATGATTCCATCTATGTTCTTTTAAGGCTATAAAATTCTCATGTATGACTTCAAAATGTCTCAGTTTTGTTTCTTAGATGTGGTAGATATCTACTTAGTGCTAAGGGAAACATTTCGCAATGTAGATTTTCAGAGCTAGTAGCATTTAGCAGCTAGTAGCATGCAGAGGTGTCAGAGGTCAGCTCCTGAAGCCATTGAATTTGGAGGCTGCCCTTGTGTGACAGCAGAGCTCACAGGCAGCCATGCAACCCGTCAAATGCTACACTGTGGTGCAGATCAACTGAAACAGTGCATATTTTTAGAGTTCATATGTACCTCAAAATTTCCATCATTGCCTTCACTCTCTGTCTTGGCCTCCAGCTTATCAAATCTGCGCTGACCATGGGCGGAGGAAAGTGGAGAAGTGAGCATGTTGGTCGGCTTCCTTGATAAAGCAGCTCTGGACGCAGAGCCCTGCCTGGAAACCCCCTTGCAAACTGGCAACCCAGCTCAGCTATTTCTGCATCTCCTGCCACACTGACTTCTGTCAGGAACAGGCAGAGGTTTTGCCAAGAATAGCTTAAGCAAAAGTTCAATAGTCTGTAACAGATAATGAAGGAAATTAGCTGAATAAAGAGTTGATTTTAGTCTCAAATTCTCCACACCAGTTGCCTTTGATATTTGGTTCCATGCTTCTCTATTTCCTTTTGGGTGGGACCCTTCCTGAGACCTGATAAGGACTTTTCATGAGCCTTTGTTGCCCAGGGATCGGGGAAGTTCTGCCTTCTTGTGTATCCTTCATCCGATTTTCCAAACTATTGAGAATTACTGTTAAGGTGAGGTTATGATTAGAACAGCACTGAAGAATGCGGGTATGGAGTTCTGGATTAGTGACATAAAGTCACTTGAAAGCGAATTATTGTATAGGAAGAGATGTGAATTTAAGTGAATGTGAATTTGATTATGATGGCTGATCATTACAGTTCTGGGAACCTGTGGGCATCGTTTTCTGCCTTTCTGGACTGGAAATAGAAGCATCATTGAAACACAGTAGGAAGGAGTCCGTGAATTAGATTAACAGAAATTTGGATGTAGTCAAAAGTAAAGGGGGCCATTAGCTATTTATCCTTAAAAACAGTTTATCTATATGTGCAAAGAGTGTGTATCAGAATGCACACTGTGACATCATTTGTAGTGATAAATATTTACATCTAAATATCTGTCTATCAATAGGGAAGAGTCAAACAAATAATGCAGTGTCGCACTATGGCACCCATGTAGCCATGAAAAGAACAAAGAAGAGCTATTTGTACTCTCACACAGAAAGACCTTTTTGATATTATTAAGTAAAAAAAAAACAAAAACAAACAACTTTGAGTTGTCAAAAAATATGTAGACTAGGGTACCATTTTTATATTTTACATAAAGTTTCAAAAACTTTTTATATGTATGTATGTATGTATGTAGGTAATTGGCCAGAAGAAGTTCTAGAAATATAACAAATTATTACTAGTTTTTTTTTATCAGAGAGGTTATAATTGGAAATTTGTGAAGAGGAAAAAGTTTTGTGTTTTCCATATAGGTTTCAATATAATTTTAATTTTTACTTTGAGAATATATTCATGTATTAATTTTAAAAAATGTTTAAATACATGCATGTGTATATACATGTATATTCATTTATATATATTTTAATAAGGAGAGGTTCTGAGGGACTATTTCATGGGATTATGAGAAAGGGATTTATTTTTTCCAGAGAAGTAATCTGAAGTTCCAAAGGTAATATCAAAGACGAAGTCGTCATGCTGTATATTAGGTCTGCAGAACTTCGCCGTACTGTAACAGAGCCTTTATACCCTTTGACCAACATGTACTCTACCCCTGGGTGCCACCATTCTGCTCTCTCGCCTTCTATGAGTTTGACTTTTTTAGATTCCACATCTAAGTGAGATCATGAAATATTTATCTTTCTGAGTCTGGTTTATTTCACTTAGCATAACCTTTCCTCCAGGTTCATTTATGTTGTTGCAAATGACAGAATTTCCTTACTGTTAAAGGCTGAATAATACTTGTATGTATAAGAGAGAACACACATACTACATTTTCTTTATCAATTCATTCATCAATGAATACTTAGGTTGTTTTTACATTTTGGCTATTGTAATAATGCTGCAGTGAATTTGGAAATGCAGCTATTTCTTTGAGATTCTGATTTTATTTCCTTTGCACGTATGCCCAGAAGTAGGATTACTGCATCATATATTGTCCATTTTTAATTTTTTGAGGAACCTCCATAATGTTTCCATAATGGCTGTACCAACTTATTTTCCCACCAACATGGCACAGAGATTCCCCTTTCTTCCTTGCCAACACTTATCTTTTGGCATTTTGATAATAGCTATCTTAGCAGGTGTGAGGTGACATTTCATTGTGGTTTAAATTTGCATTTCCCTGATAATTAATAATATTGAGCACCTTTTCATGTACCTTTTGGTCATATTTATATGTCTTCTTTTGATGTCAATTTTCTTTGTTTTTATTTCTTTGACAGTGAATTCTCATTTTTAATTTTTTTTTAAATTTGACTCTTCTTAGTATTAGTTTTCATGTGCTTTAAAATTTCCGTTTCATCTTGCATGAGGATTTTTCCCCCTTTTCTCTGTACACTGTCCTTCATCTAGAGGATTTCTGGATGCCTCCAGAATGCTTAGCAGACACCCAGTCCAGACCAGGTTTTATATGAGTGACCTATTGCATCTATATTGTAATGTAAAATTGAGCACATCTCAGATGGAGGTGAGCTAGCCAAAGACTTAGTTTAAGTTCTGTCTTTGAGACCATCTTTCCTTTTGCTGTGCACACCAGCATTCTATATGAGCTGTAGCCTCAGGCAGATATTAGTTTTTACCATGCTTTTTTTCAAGATCGAGAGACCTTTTTCCTTAGTATGTTTTCATGAAGAGAGCCTGCTGTCTTTTGTCTTCAAACACTCGTGGAAAGCTTTTAATACTTAATACATATTAGGTGTCAAGCTTTTCCCCAATTTTGTGTGTCTCGAGAGCCAGAACTCAGTAGGCCCAGAACCTCAATAACCTCTTTCTTTCTGAGCTCAGTTTCTGGTTCATAGAGATGTTTATCTTTTGTATATTCCTTGAAATTTACCTGTGACAGTTACATATCTTTTTCAACTATTATTTGTGTGAAGGTTCTTACTTTGAGGTCCATTTATCCATGATTGGACTCCAGATTAATCATGGATTCTTAAAATTGTGCACAAAAATGTTTAATTTGTATGTCAGATGTTTGTATTTTTCCACACCGTTGGGTATTTGACTTCCTCTGATCCTCAAAGTTTTCAACAGCCACTAACCTAATGTGACTTTCTATTTAAATACATGGTATATTTGCCAGGAAAAAATACAGTAGACAGAATTTATTTTATTTCTCTTCCAAGACACATAATTCCATTTTATACCTTCAACAATATTAGCACAATTTAAAAATGCAATGGTACAGTGGCAGTTTTAGAATGGTTTGAGTGGAGTCCCTCCAAAGTTAAATGGAAATTCAGGTTTCTGGCACTTCCCCCCCCCCCCCTTTGGAAGTCAAAAGAAATACTTCCTTTAATAGGAAAAAAAATGCAAATATTTAATCACATCAACACGCTTTAAATGATGAGGGTATTTATGTTTTTAGTCTCTTTTTCTGAGATCATGGGAGTTATATTCAGTTTGCTAGTTACACAGGGATGAATGCGTTTTAAACAAAAGTGGCTTTTGTTTAAAAGACATGTTAGTTGTGCATTCAGTTAATGTCATTGAGTGCAGTAAAAGATGATGGAAGTATACTGCAATTTATTCTAAGTGATTTAATTGGGTAGATTAGGCATCGGTTTAATTCAATTCCAATATACTGTATATAACCTTTATGAGTCTTTTCATGACTTAATAAAAATAAAATTTAAAAATAAAATGAAAATATATTATTTAGAACTAAAATAAAAATGGTCTATCATTTAAATCAATCACAAAAAAAGTTAAAATGAGTGTAATTTAGTTTTTCATTCTGAAGCTTAAAAGAGACACTTCAATGAGCCATGCAAAATCATAATTAAGAAATAAATCACACTTATAATAGCAACCTGAAGAATATAACACTTAGAAATGAATTTAGCAAAGTGTGAGAATTGTACATAAAAACACAAAACATTATTGAAAGAAATTAAGATTTAAATAAGTGGGAAGGTACCCCATTTTTATGAATCAGA
The DNA here is from genome assembly GCA_003508835.1 of Eonycteris spelaea. Classification (NCBI taxonomy): domain Eukaryota; kingdom Metazoa; phylum Chordata; class Mammalia; order Chiroptera; family Pteropodidae; genus Eonycteris; species Eonycteris spelaea. The sequence continues at coordinate 4,180,752 of PUFA01000079.1, read as the reverse complement.
AGATAGCATTATCAAGGTAGCAATATTCCACAAATCGATCACAGACTCAATGCAATTTCTATCAAAATCCCAGCTGGCTTTTTGTAGAAATTCTACGTGATCATAACAATTCATATGGAAATGCACAGTATTTTTCATGTGGAAAATAAGTCAAAACCATCTGAAAATGAAGAAGCTGGAAGATTCACACTCCCAATTTTAAAACCTATTACAAAGTTATAGTAATCAAGATAGCATGGTGCCATCATAAGGCTAGACATAAACATCAAATTAATAGAATTGAGAGTGCAGAAATAAACTCACACTATGATCATGATTTTGACAAGGGTGACAAGACAATTTTGTGGGGGAAGGAAGTGTTTTTTTCAAAAAATAGTCCTAGGACAACTGGATATCCATGAGTAAAAGGATAAATTTGGAACCCTAATTTACATCATATGCAAAAGTTAACTCAAAATGAATCATAGAATTGAGTGTAGAGCTAAAATTATCAAACTCCTATAATAGGAGTAAATTTTTACTTTGAAGTAGACAGTGGTTTGTTCCATACGATAACTAAAAGCATGAGCAACAACAATAAAAATAGATAACTTGGACTTCAGTAAAATAAAAATGTGTATTTGCATATTAATGGAAACTTTAATGAAAATGAAAAGATAACTGACAGAATGGGAGAAAATATTTGATGATAGTATATCTGGAAAATGACTTGTATCCAGAATATATAAAGAACTCTTACAATGAAATAATGAAAAGGCAGATCACCAAAATAATGTAATGGTGTTTCTTCAAAGAAGATATACAAATAACTAATAAACACATAAAAAAAAAGTTCAGTATTTTTAGTCATTAGGGAAATGCAAATCAAACTACACTGAGATATCCATTACATCCGTTAGATTGGCTATAATAAAAAAAGATGAACAATAACAAATGTTGGCAAAAGTTTGGAAAAATTGTAATGCTAATACATTTCTGGTGAGAATGTGAAGTGGTATAGCCACTTTAAAAAACTGTATGGCAGTTCCTCAAGCTGCGAAACTAAGAATTTCCATTTGACCCAGCAATTCTACTTCTAGATCTATACCCAAGAGAAATGAAAATATGTCTATACAGAAAATTGTACAGGATTTCCATAGCATAAATGTGGAAACAATCCAAATGTCTAATAACTGATCAATGAAATATGATATTTCATGGAATGGAATATTACTCAATCATAAAAAGAAATGACATACTGATAAATGCTATGACATGGGTGATTCTTGAAAATGTTATGGCTAAGTGAAAGAAATCAGCCACGAAAACTACTCATCATGGTTTGATTTATGTAAAATGTCCACAATAAAATTCATGGAAACAGAATGCAGGTTAGTGGTTCCCTGCTGCTCTGCTGGGTACGGTGGAGGGCCTGGGGAAAGATTGTCATGTGTATGGGGTTTCTTTCTGGAGTGTTGAAAGCGTTTTAAAAGTACTATAGAGAGTGGCGATGGTTACATGGCTCTGTACAATTTACTAAAAATTACTGAGCCACGTACTTTAAACGGGTCAATATTATGATAAGTGAATTATAGCTCAATAAAACTGTAAATTAAAAAAAACAAAGATTTTAATCCCTTTAACTTGTTTTATAGATCAAAATATTTTAGGGCCAAAAGAGACCTTAGACCTTAGTCATTCTTCTTTCATGTGATATGAGGAAACTGAAGACCAGAGAAATGAAATAATTTGTCTGAAGATATATATGTAGTTACTAACAGAACCCAATATACAAACCCTACATTTGAGTTTTAAAAATATATTAATATTTGCTAAACCCCACAGAAATCATCTACAGAGCAAAATATGAAATGTAGATGTGGTCATAAATCAGGTAATTAGTGTGACCTATCAAAATAGGCACTTGCGACTTTATTTTTGTGTGTGGATGAGACAGAAATACCAAAACTAGCAATGAAGCAAAAACACAAAGACAAACAAAAATCTCCAGAAGTATATACACATATACATCAGAGAACCTGTTAAACTATATATATATATATATATATATATATATATATATATATGAAATTGTCTTTGTTGGAGAGACTTTTTATCTCTGTGCTACAATGACATACATACATGGATATCTAAAAATTATTTAGTAACCCAAGTAATATTTTAATTTTAAAATAAAGAGAAAAACCTTTACACTTTCAGAATTTATTTTATAACTTAATGATAATTTCTTCCATATTTTGACTTCATATAAAAAAAAGAATAAATTACATTTAAAAAGAAAATTTGGGTTTCTTCCATTTGCATAGGCAGGTGATGGGATGCTAAATCACCAAACCCCATTGCTTAGTTTTTTTTTTTCTTTTCTGTGTATGTTAATATTTAAGACTGCAGTCTTCTTGGAGTTTTACATTAATTGAAAAGTTAAAAAATAATTATCAAATTTTAGAGGAGGAGGAGGATTTGTGAGAACTTACGTAGCCAAAATTTGCAAATTTGTAGTCTGCCTACTTCTCCGAAATGAGTTTTATTTGGCTTCTGAAATAGATTTTAAAAACCTAAGCAATCTTTAAAAATTGAGCAGTTTACATAAATATATGAATCTCTGGCTTCTCTTGAAAAATTGAAGGGTTTGGTAAAATAGGCCTTCATGCCCGCATGGCGGTTTGGCTGCAGCTGAGTGCCAGCTGCCCTCTTCGGACAGGATGCGTGCTTCCAGGTGGGTGCAGTTCCTCTCTGGCCGGCTTCCCTCATTTATGTTACCTTCCTGAGTTACTATCTCGTTGGGTTTGCAGCTGTTGACTTTGCCCAGTCCTCTTCTCCCTCCCCCCTGATTTTCCTAGTAGGGCACCTTGTCAAATCAGTGTGCATCTAGTGAAATAATCTAGAACTAACTATCACTATGCCTCATTTCTATTAGTCAAAAGTATCATAAACCTTGCCGATTCTGTAAGAAAATCAAATTTCCCAAAAGAGAAAATTGAGGAATCTGAAAGTATTTTAAATCTTTACATAGAAATGTTCTCAATGGTGACAAAAATTGGTTCTTGGGACAAAACCTTAGAGATCACAATGGTTTGTGGCCCTACATAAATAGATATATAGTATATGTCTGATACAAGTATAAATCGCTACAGTACAACCATTTTGAGAGAGCAGTTTAGCACTGCCTGATAAACTGAACACTTGTGTAAGGAATGACCCAGAGAGTTCTCAATATGAGAAACATTTTTGCCTTTGTTCGAAAAGATGTATGAACAAGAATATTCACAGCAGCATTGTTTGTTATGTGAGTGGCAAAGCATTGGAAACAACCTAAATATCTATTTTGCAGAAATTAGGTAGATAGACTGTCATAAATCTATTGAATAGGGTTCTTAAAATATTTAAAATGAATGAGAACACCTTTTATCAACACATAAATCTTGATGCCATAATGTTAAGTGGGGAAAAATACAGTAATGTTAAGTGAAAAAAAAAAAAAGCCACAACTGAATACCAAAAACATGATACCATGTGTGAACTTAAAAAATGCACACCAAACAATACTGTATATCATTCTTGGTACATACAAACATAGTACAAATATAATTCATACATAGCCAGGATTCTTCACCATTACAGAACAGTGGCTAATGGGGCCATAATTATATCTATAATGCTTTATTTCTTGGAAGGAAAGGAGGAAAAAAGGAAGAATAAAGAAAAAATTAAAACACATATGGCAAAAATTAACTTGGTTAAATCTGGGTAGTGGGTACATGAATGGTTGTTACTTTATTTTTGGTATGTTTATTTTTTAGTTAAAATTTAAAAATAAAACATTTTAAAGCATTATAAGAATCCAGGAATATTTAGAAGTTTCCTTAATCTGATAATTGGTAGCTAAAAAGAAACCAAATAATCTCATATTCAGGAAAAAAGTTAGAATTAATTCTCCTGAAGTAAGGAACAAAAGTACCTACATCAATTTGCTCTCCTCGCTAATGCAATATGACCAGAGAAAGAAATAAGAACTGTAAATATTGGAAAGAGTCAAAAATGTTATTTTTGATTTGGAAAATCCAGCATAATAAAAATAGGCATATTTAGAACTAGCAAGAGAACTCAAAAAAAGGCAAAGTTTATTGACCAATAGTTTTTTCCTACATTACCTATAACCAATTAGAAAATGTAATTAAAAAATATTATTTAATCTCAAGAGCAACAAAAACATAAACACCTAGGATTTAAAGAAGATATGCCGAAAGGCTATTTAATGAAACTCACAACACTTTATTGAAGGACATGAACCATGACCCAGATTAATGGAGAGATAGTCTATTTAAATGATCAATTGTTGAATAACAAACTATTCCAATATTTGGTTACTCTAAATGAGTGACTCATTTTTTTTCTTCTTGTGATCACATGAACTGGTAATCTGGTTCTTTTAGTCTCATATAACCGTGGTCCTCTGAAGGCTTGACTAGAGCTGGGAAGTCCCAGGTAGCTTCACCCAGTTATCTGGCAGTTGGTGTGGCTGTCAAATAGAGCACTTCAGTATTTCTCCCTCAGTGGCTAAACCGGGCTTCTGTATAGTATGGTGTTCTCTTCCAAGAGAGAAGACAAATTTCAAGTCCTCTTAAAAGTCTATCATCAGACCTCAGAACTATAAGCCATTCCAGTTTCAGGGAGCAGAGAAATGGACAACCAATTTCAAAAGGGAGAGAGGGCATCCTTGGATGGAAGAAATTTGAGGCTGTTAAATAATCTATCACACATTTCACATCATTGAAGAGGAAGACTGAAAAATAATGATGTAGATTCTCTTCTAAATAATCTGCAAAATTCATCCAGAAAAATCTATATGGCACTTTTTCTGGAACAAAATGAGCTGATTCTAGAGTTCAACTGAAAGACAAAAATGAGCACAAATAGTCAAGAAAAATTCCAAACAGAACAACAACAAGGGAGACTTGACCTGTAAGATGTCAAAATTTACTAAACTTCATAATTAAAGCACTGTGGTATTGACGCAAAGATAGGCAAAAAGATCTGTTTTGTTTGTTTGTTTGTTTTTTTAAGAGTCAAGGAAAACAACCATGCACATGTTGAACTTTGTTATTATTATGGAGCATTTCAAATCAGTGGAAGAAACTTCAATCACAGAATTAATCAATATTCTTTTAAAAATCAAGTTAAATAATGCTTTATACAATGGACAAAAGTACATTCATATGGTACTACAAAAGTATTAAGAGAATAAGGGGAACTATTCTTTTAATTTAAAAAGTACAAAGGAAAAGATTAATACATTTCTATAAAATGATGAACAAAGTGAAGAACCAATAGAGCCTGCGATGTAAATTAAAGCAATAGGATCTTTTTTTCCTTTACCAACCAATTTGAAAAAGTTTTAACATTGATTCTATTCAGCAGTGACAGCCATGTGCAAAATATGTAGTCTCATAAACTGCTAGTGTGCATTCTTAAAATGTTTTCAAAGACTGTTAGACAATTTCTATCAAAATTAAAAAATTTACACTGTAATTCCACCTTTAGAAGTCTATATAGAGAAACTTCACAGCACAAAAGTTACGAGTGTATAGTGCTCATGGCAACACTGTCTAGAATCAGAAAATACCATGCTAATTTAAATTCCTATTCTTTCTGTAGAATAAAATGATGTTGTAAAAAATGAATTAGGCCAATGTGTTTTGAATATATCAAGTGAAAAATGTCATCACAGAATAATAGATGATACTATTTATATAGAATGAAAAAATTTATTTACATATTTCTGCAAATAAACAAATAGAAACAACTATTAAAAGCATTACCTCTGGGGAGAGAAGGAATAAGGAGGAGAGTGAATATAATTTTCACATTATAATCTATGTACAATTTTACTGCTTAAATCTTTTGCAAAGAGAATAAATGTATATATTATGATGTGATTTTAAAAAAGAATCAAAGACGTTATTTCATAGATTGTCATCAAATTCTAGGAAGTTTATTAGTGCCAAGGAAGGTGAGGGCTGTGGAGACTTTTTCACAAGTGAAAATGTTGAAGAAATGAGGTATTTTGCTTGATGAAGAGAAAACTTAATTTGCTCTTGGGCAGTGATCCCCAACCTTTTTGGCACCAGGGACTGGTGCTCCTGTGAGAATCTAATGCCTGATGATCTGGGGTGGAGCCAAGGTGGTGATGTTAGTGCTGGGGAGCGGTTACAAATACAGACGAAGGTTCTCTGGCTGGCCCCTCAGTCACCTCTTGTTGTGTGGCCCAGTTCCTAACAGGCCATGGACTGGTACCGGCTGCAGCCTGAGGGTTAGGGACCCCTGCTCTAGGGAACAGAGCTGTGGCCAGTGGGTGAGAATCCAAGAGACAAACGGAAACTTTCTAACCGTTGAACACCCCAAATGTGAATGCTATGTGAGGCAATGTGAGCTGTCACTGGCAGAGTCAAGCAGAAACCATTTATTAGGTTTATTTTAGAGGCGATGACTGTTATTGGTGTGTTGGGGAAGAGGAGACCTGGAGGAAACCCTTTAATACTCAGGATCTGTGCTTCTAAATGTCCCAAGTAGAGATTACCATAAGAATTGTATATGATTTAAACTCTATCCTGTGATATATCTTAGAATATGTCAAGAACTGAGTCATAACATCTAGCTAGATGAATATAGCTTTATGAGAAAGTTCTTGGAATTTCATCTTACATGTAGACAGAGAAGTTCTCTGTTTTAAGTTTCAGATTCTTTACTATTGAAGTACAATTCACAGACTGGAAGCATCAGTATATTAGAAATACTGAACCTCAGGTTTTATCACTTACCTGCTGAATTAAAATCTGCATTTTAATGAGATCTGCCAATGATTCCTGTTCATAAATTTGAGAAGACTGGTTTAGCCAACTATCCATAGAACACTTATTCCTGAACTTCAAAGTGCAAGTAAAAAGAAACAGCTCTTCACATGAAGAAAATAGCCCAAATAGAAGTTTTGATTATTATTGCCTATATCCAGGGAGAAATAATGATGAAAAGAGAGAAAATGATCATATACACTGCATTAAGTATGTAAATATATATGTGTGTGTATGTGTGTGTAGTTATAGATGTGTATATAGCACATAAACGTATACACATACACGCATATAATACTTAAACTTTTTCTGGCTATCATTTTGAGTCTGTGGTCATTGACTGTGTTATGTTTCAAAGAAATTTTAGCTCACCCCTCTCCACAAGTGAATAGCACTCTCAAGTTAATTGAACACTGAATAGAAGAAGATAAACATCTTCGAGAATTTTCTCATACATTTCGACAGCTGTTATTACATAGGACATCTTTAATGTCATATTTTACATTTGATGGTTTATTAAGAATTATTACTATTTTTATCATCTTAATGAGTTTTTAAGGTTTAATCCCATAATCTTTATTTACTAGGCTTTTGGCACTTTTTTTTTTCTACATAAGGATTTTTTGGGGCAAGAGAGTTGTGCGTGGAAGGCGATGGCTGCAGAATAAAAGGGAATAACCTCTTACAGTGGAAAAAGGTTCCAAGTAGCTGGAGATATTCTGATTATTAGCTAAAGCCTCAGCAAAAATGTATTGACTTTCAATTTATTTTACTGTATTTCCTGAATCTTTTGGTTTTTCACTTGTGCGCAAAAGCGTTTAGTGGAAAATAATGAATTCGCGATGTATAGGGACATCACAGTTAAACCTTTTGCTGGATCTTCACAAAACATTGTTTTTCATAAACTGTTTTCTTAACAAGTCATGTTGCCTCTCAGTAGGATTTGCAGAGTTTAGAGCGTGCTCTACCAAACTAGCCCCAGATGGAAAATGTGCTCTTGAAATTGGATGGTTTTTTAAGTGCAGCTCTCTACTGCCTTCTCAAAGGGGAAAAAAAAGCTTGAACAGAATGCTTTTAGTGCCATGGACTCTATTTCCCCCAGCATCCCACGTATTTGGATGTTTTTGCTTTTGGCAGTGGAATTTTTCTAATTTAATTAACTCATTAGCGTTAGCAGATGACACAGCGTAAAAATTCTTTTCCCTAGTCACTTATCTAAATATTCTTCCAATCTACTGGGGTTATGTGCATTTGTTTATTTATTTATTTAACTTATTTATTTATTTTTAAAGTTATTTATCTGTTTCATTTCTGCACTGACTTTCCCCTTAAGAGTTTGTGGGCAACATGTAGACATTTCATGTAATGAACTAGAAACCTTTCTAAAGTGATAAATGGAGAAGAGGCAGAGCAGGGAACTAAACAGCAGGGAAAATCTTTACAAAGAAAGACTGGGAGAGAAAGAACAGATGGTTCGAGAAGAGCAGCCGGAGCCAAAATGCTTATCCTGGTCCAAACCCCTGCCATTCTGTCTCTTCACTTTTAGTTCATACACTGTAATAACGTAACAATAGTTTGTGTCTGGAAATCAGCTGGAAATACTTCGAATGACAGTATAGGCAAGTTTTCCATGATTATCCAAATGGAAAGTGAATTTTCTTTATACTAAGATCATTCATTCATTTATTCACATTTTCCTACCTTTTTTTACTATGAATATATAAATCTTTACTTCCTTAAATTTTCTTTAAATTTGAGGAATTTTACTTTCTCTTTCTTTCTTTCTTTCTTTCTTTCTTTCTTTCTTTCTTCTTTCTCTCTTCTCCTCTTCTCTCTCTCTCTCTCTCTCTCTCTCTCTCTCTCTCTCTCTCTCTCTCTCTCTCTCGGGCATGCGTGCCTAACGCAAGGCCTGGAACAAAGTAAATATTGAATAAATGTTACTGAATTCTAAAGGAAAGGAATTCTGTTGAATTATATTTAATGGTCATTGATTATCTTTCTGGTATTCTAACACAGGCATCATTTTATCCTCAGAGCAATCTTGTTAAGGTGATTGTTGTTATCTTAATTTTACCGTGAGAAAATTAGGCTGAGATGTTAAATTGCTGAAAGCACAGAACTTTCAGTTGAAGAATTTGAACTCAGAACTGTCCAGGATGCTGCTACCCAAAATGTTGGTGACATGGAATAGTCAAGCTCGATGGAGCTTACGCAGTGATGAGGGAACTTCTTTGTGTCCCTGGTAGGAGTGGCACACAATCCCCAGTTTCTGTAGCAAATAAGTAAGTGTTGGGTAATAGAAAGGGTTCAATTTAAAAGGGTGAATTTTATAAAATGTGAATTCTATCTTAATGTAAAAAAAATATGTTTAAATGATAGGGATTGAAAATTACTGAATTTTGGACATTTTAGAGATTCCAAGAGTTTTCCCTGTCTTCCATTCCTAAGGAACTCAGTTCAAATTAATATCAGTTCTTTAACTGTTCCAGTTTACTGAAGCTACATGTCGAACAATAGCCAAATTTGCTGTATTCCCTAGTTGTCTGCGTTGGAGGTCCCGTATATCTAGAAGGCACCATGGGGCAGTGATTCTCAGGGGCTGTCCAGCATTTAAATTATCAGCTCTAAGCTACTGAACAGCTTCTAGGCAAGAAGTTTAATAAACATGAGCTCATGAAAACATTTTTAAAACCAGTTTTCATCATCCTGCAAAATTTTCCTCCACTTCAAAGAAAAAAGCTGTTGTCACATCCCTCAGAGAGTGTCTCCAGCCACTCGTTTATCTGGCAAGGATGGACAGCACATTTGGGAAGCCTGTTAGCATTTAATTTTCTTCTAAATCAGTTTCAGGGTGCTATTAGGATTTAAATAGACAACTTATGGTTGAAAAATCCCATAATTTGTTATTTTTTTATACTCACGTCCGGAATGGAGACAGCGGTTTTCTGTTTAGTCAGAGTGCATGCGTACACACACACACACGTGCACTCTCACACACACTCAATCACATACACACTGACATATATACACATGCAAATGTGTGCGTCCACATACACCTTCACCCATATACCTCATATTGGATGTGTCAATAGCAAAAAATTATTAAGCCAATGTATCTTCCAAAAGAAACATGTTGTGTGTATATGTTTAAAGTATACAACGAGCCATCTGCTCTCCTTTATGTGGGCTTAATGTATCGGAGGAAAAAACTTCAATAAAAAGCCGACAGGAGTTCCAAACATTTTGTTTGGTGTAGTTACAAGCAAATCTTACATATTTGTAATTTCTTTTTTTCTCTTCCTGCTCCTTGCACTTTGAAATGAAAGGAAGGTGCTCCCAGTAGAGAGCTGTGGGGAGAAAGGAAGGGGCGGGTTTGGAAGCATTTGAGCCTCAGTTTTCTGCCATTCTTATTCTTGGTACTGGAAATTTGTTCCCTCATTCTCTAAGTGATTGCCTTGTTCCGAGTTTCTAACATATTTCTGCATTATTTGGAATCTAGATGTATATTTCTATCTTTAGTCAACGTCAGTTCCTGCACAAAGCAAAAGATCAATTTAAGGAGGACTATTAGCCTGAGAGTGTGGGATAGGAAGGTGCTGATCCAAATTGTTTGTATCTAACATGTCTCTTCTTTGGGATCAGCGTTTGCAGATTAAGAATTGCTGGTTGCAGTTGTTAAAGAAAGGTAGTCTCTTCTGCCAACAGCTGCATGTCCCTCAGCCTTTGAGAAAGGGAAGGAGATCAAGGAAAGAGGCCATACCTTCCCGTCTCAAACTGGTGCTCAGTTGGGTCCATGTTGGAGTCATTGAGAGATCTTAAAATAATGAAGACTGGGTCCCACGTCTAGTGATCCTGATTTATTTGGCACGGGGATGGGCCTTGGTGACTTCTTAGGTGACTAATGTGCAGCGAAGTTTGAGAACCACTTGTCTAACCAGTGGTTGTCAGTCCTGGCTTCTGTCACCATACTCTGGTTCCTGGGGGCCTACGTCTCTAGAGATTCTAGTGGTCTGCAATAAGGCCTGGTCATGGGTGTATTGGTATCTAGGTATACATCTCCTAGGTGATTCTAAGGAGCAGCCAAGGTGGAGATCTCTTGAGCTGTCTTGTAAGGGACAGGAAACTCGCTACCCTTTTGATTTGTCTTTGGCATATTCAATTCTGAAATTATTCTTTATTGGATTTGTAAGAGCCAGTGTTCTGGGTGCTGCAGAGGGTGTGCTAAGGAAATTGAGACCGTCTCTGTACTCTGGGTGTTTATGAGGCTGTAAACAATGATATCTTACATTGTTTGTTGCTTAATGAAGCTGACTAAAAAATACCTTGAATCTAGATGTGGAAAGGCTTTTTCATACATTATCGCATTGGAACCTCACAATAAACTGGTGAGAACACATTAGGACATGTAAGCTCATAGATGTTATGGAACATGCTCAAATTTACATGGCAAAGAGGGCCGGGAGCCAAACTGCCAACATCTTTTGGCTCTACCATTTATCTCCATTTTTTTTTTCTGGCACTACTATTCAAGTTTGAAAGCAGCATTGCAGAGTGGGAAAGCAGAGAGAAAGAAAACTATTTTTAGGATGTGTACGAAGGTATGAGAGTTTATGGGTAAGTGTGCAGATGTGAGTGTGCATGAGAGTGTGTCTGCATGTGTGTCACTATGCATGTGAGGAAATGTACCTTTGAGATTTTATTAAAAGTTGTTTGGTTATTGTCCCTTGAAAATTATATAGTCTGCTAATATTAAAGGTCTGTCTGAAGGCCATTACTATCTGTGAGGAAAAATAAAGAGAGTTTATTAAGGCCAACTCAGATTTCTGCAGATACTAATAAATAGTTTTTCATCAGCCAGAGAGAAATGAATGTAAGAAGAGAGAAAACATCAGTATGAATGAACATCAGTTAAAAAAAAGATGCATAATAGCCTGTCTTCCTTCATCTCTTGGACCATTTTCCTCCCTATGCAGGGAGGGAGAGGCTTTCAACCCATCACTTGGAAGTAGATATGTGTTCTTTATAACTAGAGTTTTGAGAAGCCATAGACAAGACATGAACTTATGGTATTTTGTTAGTGCAGGCAAGGCCTAAGCAATAATTTTTAGGCTGATAATAGTTTTAAAACTATGATAAAATATTTCCTTTTTGGCTTGGGTATGTCTGTGTGCTTGGCTAAAAACATAATTTCAATGTTAGAAATGCATATAGCATTTCTTTGCTTTAGGAATGTTACATTTCTGCCCTGCTCTTTACATGTTTGCAAATATAACTGTAGACATTCATTCATTTATTCACTCATTGAACCATGTAAACAACAAATGCTCATTGAGCATCTGCTATGTTGCTATACATAAGGCATCATACTACCTAGGAGAACATGGAACATAAACTACTGTCCCTACTTGAGGAACTTTGTGTCTGAGAGGATTTTTAATTCCATGCTGTTATTTCAGGAGGCTCACAAGAAGAAAGTCAGGAGTTGACCAAGGAAGGCAACTGTCCAAAGGTATCTCTATGGGGTTCATCAGTCATTGTCAAGCCTGGAAAAGAGAAAGAGAAACTGCTTTAGATATTTTGAGCGGAAAGGGATTTAATTCATGGAATTCGTTATGGAGCTGTTAGAAGGGCTGGAGGAGCAAAAGGTATAAGGTGATGATGCGCAAAGCCTGGGAAGCTGGGACTGTTCTTTCTTATGCTGAGCTGTTGGAGGAATCAGGGAAATCACTGGAGCCTGCAGTTGATGGTGCTCATCTGGAACTGAATGGACAATGGCTTCTGACTCCCTGTTGCCTTCTGATGTCTTACTGCCTTCTGTTGGCAAAATCCAACTGGTCTAGCCAACTAAGGAGTCTTGATAATGTAGTTTGCACCTTTAGACCTGCAAATAAAGAAGAGTATAGCAGGACAAGGTGGGGTGCATGGTGATGGTAAAATCTAAAAGTCAAATAACTAGCAGGGAGAGAGTTTTCTCTCTCCCTGAGTTTTCTCTTAGATTTTTAGACTCGGAAATTTGATTATTAGTACACTAAAATGTAATCGCACTTTGAGATCTGACAAACTCTTTTATGGACGGAAGTGTCCCCCCTGAAAATTTGTATGTTGAAGCTCTAACCCCCAAAGTGACTATGTTTGGCATTAGGACCTTTTCGGAGGTGATTAAGGTTAAATGAAGTCTTAAGAGTGGGGACCTCATTCAATAGCACTGATGTCCTTATGAGGAAAGGAAAAGACACCAGCAGCATGCCTGCTAAGGAAAAGGCCATGTGAGGACCCAGAGACAAGGTGGCCACATGCAAGCTAAGGAGAGATGCTTCACTAGAAACCAACCTTGCAGGCACCTTGATCTTGAACATCTAGACTCCAGAACTGTGAGAAAATAAATTTCTATTGTTTAAGCCATCTAGTCTGTGGTATTCTGTTATGGCAGCATAGGCTGACTAATATACTAAGCAAATACATAAAAAGTATGAAGATTCAGATGTCAGATTGCAAATTTGTACTAAAAATGTAACTTTCCAAAAGATTGCCTACTTCTGCTGGTCAGCACATTCTTCTATAAGTACAAATGCATGGGAATCATTTTAAATCACGGCTTAATGACAGTGGTCTCTGAGCAAGAGCGTTTGTTAGATGATACAAATGGCTAACGTAATACTGAAGTGTCATTGGGGCATACTTACTTCCCCTCTAGACTTGCAGCCCTTGCTGGGTAAATGTAAACATGGGCACTATCTTTGCCCACAGTGCTGGAGGTGGAGTGTGTCAGCTTTCCAGATTATTCCTTTGTGAACCCTTCCCCTTTTCATATGGACGTGTCCTGGTTGTCATTTTGCTTCTTTTGAGTAGCCTTGCTTTGATCCTTTTGGGCGACTTTACTTTGATTCTTTCCATGATTGTTTTATGGTTCATTCACGAATTTTCAAGTTCTTGGGATGGGGGCAGGAATAGTATATACACTTAGGCTGATGTTTGACTAGGATACACTGTTATAGCTGTACTACTGGTTGCTGTTGACTGTGTCCTTCTGATTGGTCAATACCTGTGCTGTATCAGTTGCTAAATGTTTCGAATGTCAATCTCTGCCTATATAACCCTGTAAGTATGAAAAAAAAGTTGCCCAGGTTAAGCTCTTCAGTTGGCCTTCCACATAGCAGACTAGGCTATTTGTGAACCATCAAAAGTATCCCCGTTTCCCGAAATGAGTCTCATTAGCCTATTATGGAGCATAAAATGCAGTCACTAGAGCTGCTCTATAATGAGTTTAATCATATTTACCAGAAGAGATAATCAAGATAACTATTATTTGAAGCTTACCTGCTTACAACCAAGATGACTGTACCTAGCAAACCTATTATTTAGAATCAAAGGACAGATAAAGAGCTTCCCAGACAAGAGAAAACTAAAGGAGTTCATTAAAACTAAACCAGTATTACAAGATATGTTAGAGGGACTTCTTTAAGAAGAAGAAAAAATATATAAATACAAATAATAAAGTAGCAATAAATATATATTTATCAACATCTCTTTAAATGCAAATGGATTAAATGCTCCAATCAAAAGATAGGGTGGCTGAATGGTTAAAAAAATAAGACACTTACATATGCTGCCTGCAAGAGATGCACTTGAGATTGAAAAACACACACAGACTGAAAGTAAAGGGATGGGAAAAGATATTTCATAAAATGGAAATGAAAAAAAAAAAGAGTTGCAATACCTAAACCAGACAAAATAGCCTATGGGGGTTATTTCCTTCATAGCAGGTACCCGTCACCATTTGGAGTGATTTGTTTGCTTATTTATATTCTATATGCTCCTACTAGAATGTCAACTTAATGAAGGCAGGGACTTGGTCTCTCTTATATATGGCTGTGTCACCTGCATCTAATCACTGGGTCTTCCATATTAGACACTTAATAAATGAATGCTAAATGGATTATTATTGTGACCTATCAAACTCCAAGGTTCTGGAATAAGACTTAGGAGGATGTGTTTTGGTGGAGGTGAAAATCTTAGGGCCTGAGTAGTCTCTCTGGCTGGATTCATCATTACAGAAAGCTTTCCGAGCTACCAATGCATTTGGTAATTGAGATGAGAAGGAGGATGCAAGTGAGTGGGAACAGCTAAAATTGGAAAGATAAACCCCCAACCAAATTTTATTTGACTAGTAGTAGTTTTGCCTGTGGTAGTAGTAGTAGAGAACTAACTTTATTCTGAAAAATGCTCCTGAGAGTTTGTTTTTAACTCCTGACCCCACCATAAAGCAAATGTTAAGAACTTACCATTTTTAAAGAACCATCCTAGGTGTGATGGTGATTAATAAGGTTAAGTCTGTAAGGAATTCTGTGAAACTTGGGAGAGAAAGAAATCATTGCCAAATGGAGTGACTAGGAAGGTCTTGTAAAGGAGATGGGACCTGGGCCAGGCGCTGCAGCAAGGGGAGGAATAACCCGGATGGAGGTGAGAGGTATGATCGAAAGTGCGACCTCAGGAATGTGCCTAGTGTGTTGGGGATTGTGAGAGATGGTGGGTGGGAAGTCGACCTTGACATAATGTTGAAAAGTTTGAATTTTATCCTGAATTCAGAATGGACTCCTAAGAGTTTCTGAGTGGACCAGTAATGAATTAAAATTAGTGTTCCTGAAAATGAGAAATAGAATGACTCAGTTGGAGGAGGGAGCCTGTGGCTGGAAAGGAATCCATCAGTTTCCTACAGTTGACTATAATTTAGGCAGACTCTGTCTGGGGCACAGCTGTCTCAACTCTCTTCTTGGTGGAGGAAACCAGGAGAAAGAGACCACATGTTGTAGGCTGTGACGTCGAGTCTGTTGCATTCTCATCAGATTTGGAGCCATTGAGAGAGTTGTGAACAATATTTTTTTCAATTTAATTAAAAACTGATTAGTATAGCATTTTATGAAGTTCACCCCTTCCATATCAGTGGTACAATGGCCATATGTTTTGTGTGGATTATGAGCATCTCTGTACCTCAGAGTGCCTTCTGAATCATTGGGCATTAAATTCTGTTGACTAGTATTTATGGTTAACAGGGTTTTAATGTAATCTGCATATAATTATAACTTATATACATGTAAGTTGCAATTTATTGCCTTTAAACCATTTTTACATATATCATTTCATTGCCATTGTTATCTGTTTTTGCAGTTGAGACATGAATTTTAAAGAGGCTCAATGACTTGTCCAAAGTCACTAGGAAAACCTGGGCTCCACCCTATTTCTTTTATAGTGCTTAATACATGTCATATCTTCACTAACTGGAACACTTAATAATTCTAGGACAAGTGATTTTGGTGGAGTACAGGGATTAACTATATCTCATACGGTAGAATGCAGTGGGTGTTCAAATTGACAATAATGATGTCATCCATGATTCATTCTAAATCAACTTGTCCAAAGGCAATATATCTTATAATGTTCCTCAAACATGTTTAAATGAAATATTTTTAAGTTAAATATTGACAATAACATTCATGTTTCAGTTTCCCCTCATTGGGCCTTGGGCTCAACACTCTTGGTTATGGAGCTTGGTTTTGTCAGTTTGATCTCATGGAATTTGCAGACAGCATCTCTGTGTACAGTAACAGAATGATTCTGGCTGATAGAGAGAGGACGGGTGTGGAGCAAGTGTGGCATGAAATGGACTGTTTACTTTTTTGCACAGTCTGCTGATTCGACCTGCAAACCCATTCCCCAACACCATGAGCAAAACCTATGAAAACACAGGGGCCTCCGAAAAGACGACTCTGACATTTGCAACTTGGAGAGGTCTTTGGAGTTGAGAAAGCCCAGTTCTACACTTATTATTTGGGTCTGGGTATTTTTGGCTTCCACACTTGTTCCTAGTTAGAAAGTTAAAAACGAATCTAAACACTGTTCACGTGGATAGTAAAAAACATGTTCACTTTTCGCAGTGACTTTGGAAACAGAAGGGGAATTCTTATAAATCACAAAGGAAAATAAATAACTTCACCCATGGAGGGAAAAAGACAGCTTGAGAAAAGGGACTTTGGAAAAAGGCTGT
The DNA here is from genome assembly GCA_003508835.1 of Eonycteris spelaea. NCBI lineage: Eukaryota > Metazoa > Chordata > Mammalia > Chiroptera > Pteropodidae > Eonycteris > Eonycteris spelaea. The sequence continues at coordinate 4,163,862 of PUFA01000079.1, read as the reverse complement.
CTCTAGACAGCAGTCTTGTGGTAAGTACTAAATATTCATTTCACCACTCTATATGTTTTGGCTTAAAATGCATTATTCTTTGACTGTTATTTCCTGAACCCTGCTTTTGAAACCTCTGTTCCAGTTACCCCATTAGCAGTATCCCCTGGGATTTTATTTTATTTATTTTTTTACAAAGTCAAAAGCCAGTAAATTATTGGAATGTTTGTATAGTGTCTTAATAGGCAAATGTCATAATCTGTCAACATTATATATAATTACATTAATTCCAGCTGAAGTAGACTTTAACCTATACAAAAACACTACTGTACAGCTGATGCCAGGTGCCAAGTCTATATATAGCTCTTCCATCACCCATTTATCTTAACTATGGGGATAAGTTGAACAAGAATGTAATGGAGCTTCCAAAATTGAAGAGTGAAGAAACTCTCTGAGATCTTCTTAGGTATGTAAATTAGTTTAATTGTCCATAAACTTTCTTTATAAATGTTTTAATGCTGATGAACATCATTCTTAGCAAACTGGTTAGGTTTGTTTTCATTTGTGAGAATCTGGTAGTCTAAGGAATGGACTTAAGTCACTGATTTCTGAAGGCTGGCCATCTTTCACAGTCTCTCAGCTAAGATGTGCTACTCTATTCCATAATGCATATGAACAGAGCAAGAAATCAAATCAAGCAAGTCACTCTTCTCTTGCTCATCTACTATGATAGAAATTAGTTCCTTCTTTTGCATGTGGTATGGAGATATGCTTTATTCATTTGTGTACTCCCAGCACCTGGCATAGAGTTTGATTCAGAGTGTGTGTCAATAAAATATTTATTGACTTGATTTATCATTTGCACTTTTCCAATTCCGCTGCTATAGGTCTTACTCTGTCCATGTAAGATTTGCTATTCGTCCATTACCTGCTAAGGCTTCACGTCACGAACTGTTCACAGATGTGTTCCTGGGGTTTGAGAAAAGGAGTGCATTAAACTTTTGTGTCTAGTTCTTCTCTTGTTGTTAGAGTCAACTTCTGTGTCTCTGGAGGCTTTGCACTGACCAGCATACCTTCAGAGGCTCAGAGCTTTAATCGTATTTTAAGTTTTCCTCCCTGTGGTTATGCCCTTTTCTCATCTCTCAGGTCTTTCTATCTCCAGGTAGACTGTGGTGAAAATAGTGTGCGTGCGTGCGTGCGTGCGTGTGTGTGTGTGTGTGTGTGTGTGTGTGTGTTTATATTTCTGCTCCCTTTACAACTTCTGGGGAATTAGGATAAAAAGATAATTTCTCAGCTTCTCCTTTGCTGGGAAAAAAAAATAAACCCACTTCTTACAAATTAACCTGTCAGTGGGGTATGTCTTATGCCCAGGCAGGGGACAGAGATGCCCTTATAGTATGAAATGAGCAGCAGAAGAAATAGTCTCTTAACCCCAAAATATCATCCTTACTTTTTGGTCCCTACAGCCCAAATTCCATCTTAGGTTCCAGAGAATGTGCAAAGACCCTATCAAAGCAAGCATGCTAAGCTATTGTCTTTCAATAATTCACAGTAGCACTCATTATTTAAAAAAGTTTTGGACCTTTTCCAAATGTCAGCAAGATGAGCAGAATTTTGTTGAGGGAATTGGTAAACAAAAAGATGCAGAGCACAGAGTGGCTGGAATGCAGGCCTGGGTTGAGGCAAGTAAGGGAAGGGGAAAGTGGGCTAACATGAGGGTGTGTGTGTACTTAAAATCAGAGAAAGAAAGAGGAAACAGTTTCAATGAAATCTTTGCCCACATTTAAATTTTGCTTCGGGATAGACTTGACTATGAACATAAATCAAAGCCTATCATATTACCAGTGCTAGCTGGAAGCCCCAAATCAAGCTGGAGTTCCCATTGGCATATGGCACTACCCTGAGTCTTGTGGGGGCTGCAAATCTATTTTTTGACTCACAACATAAAAGAACACTGTGAAAATGAGAACTTGTTGCTTGGCACCACCTAAGAAACTTAATCCTGGTAAATCTCCCTAAATGATGCCTATGAGAATTTTTACACTAGTGAAATATCTTCCTTGTTTCCTAGAGGCAGATTAAGTGTTACATTTGCATGCACATATTGTGAAAATCCTGAAGAAGAGTGTTCTCTCCTATGAGAACACTCATAGGAGAGTGTATGGAAGTGCTTACATGCTATTCAATGTTATACAGCTAGGCCAGGTGACTATAATTTTATCCTCTGTTTTAATGTTATGTTATTTCCTCATATAAGATGCTGCTGCTGGGCCAATGACAGCAAGAATACTTTTTTTTTGAGTTGGTTCTTTGAGAGTCAGACCCACTGAAAGCCCTTTGAGTGAATTTTGTTATGACTGTCAGGTAGGAGATGAAATGTCAGGTAGGGTATGAAATCAAAGCAGACTGGCCTGTAAAAGACTTGAACCCAAGAAGCCCTCCTTTGGGCTCCTTACTGAAACCACACAAATAATTAGGCAGAAAGCACACAGGGATGATTCTAGATAAGGGTTGCTTTGAAATACAAGAAAAAAAGAAGCAACACATAGCATCATGTAACTCACTCTTCATTCCCAAGGCATGCTTTATTTTATATTTTATATTTTATTTTATTTTATGTTAATTTTTTAAATATAGAATGATAGATTGGGAATGGTTCATCTAGTCTCCTCACTTTGCAGAAGGAGTGGTTAGTACTCAGTGAAGTTAAATGCTTTTCCTGAGGTCATACAACTGGTATACAACTAAGAATAGAACAAGATTCCTACCTGTCACTTTAATACTGATTTTTCATTATATAATGTAATATCTCAGTAAGAGAAGATGTCCTTTTGGAAAACCGACTAGAGGAAAGAGAAAAATGTTAAATTCTTAAGTCTTAAAAATCTACTGCTATAACGTTATGAACCATATTTTTTCAGACAGAGAAGGCCCAGAAATAATTTCCACTTTCAGATTTTGTAGGAAAAAATTCCTCATAAGGTACTACAAGAATAAGGTACTATTAACTTCATTACACTTTTTATTTTACATAATTAAATCATGAAGTGTTGAGTAGAAATTATAGCTCCCTTGCAACAGCTTTTAAATTTTCAGGCTGTAGGAACCACAGAATAAAGAAACTCACGTTAGATACTGAAAAAAGCTCTAGTTGGGGGATGTGAGTTTGTGGTTCTTAGTCACAATTTGCCTTTAGGTCATGACACAGGGGAGGGTTTGAGAATGTGTGTGTGTGTGTGTGTGTGTGTGTGTGTGTGTGTGTGTGTGTGTGTGTGTATTCTGGTAATGCTGAAATATTCTTTGATGTTGAGGATTTTCTACTTGATAAATCACCCTTTGTAAGAAGAAAGTGACAGGTAAGTGAAACTGAAATGAAAAATATGTTTCAATGTGGGAGGCAAAGACCCTGAGAGAAAGACAAGTGACTACAAGTGTGCCATCACCAGTAGGAGTGAGCTGAGTAGCTGCATATTCACGGCAAGTATAGTTTTCTCTTTGATAACAATAAAAACCACTTCAGAAATTGAGGCCTTTTCTTGACCCAAAGCTGTTCAGCTCACCCCAGGATGCTTTTTGATCAGAAAAAGTCAGCATTTCACACTGTGCTTTTTTATTTGGAAAATCGTTCTAGACTGCATGTACAGCTATTTGACATGTGTAGCTGTGATAGCATTTAGCTGGCGAGAGGGCTGGAGAGGGAGTTACCTTTTTTACCAGCTTACATTTCAATTGCAAATACTCTTTTAATTTGTGGAAAAATTACCTTTGCTTTTAAGCACAGATGAGAGTAGCGGTTTCTCTTATGAACGATGAATTCCTCCATGGTACCCCCATTCCTTTCTCTCCCAGTGTAAGGAAGATAAACATTGGCTCTACTAGATCCTCAGCTGTGGCAAGTACGATTTTGGTAGACTCTTAGGAGCAAGAAGGGCCTTCATATGGCCTTCAGTTCATCCTTCAGCCTTTTGGTGGTTTGCACCCAAATCATTAGAATAATTAGTCTCTCCATAGGCATGCATTAATTAAATCAATCAGCAGGCATTTTCGAAAAGCTGCTTTATATTTAAGGTGTCTCAGTAGCTATGGGATGTGCTGCATCATTGCCATTTCCTCTTCCAGATCCACTCCATTCTCCTCTACCTGGCTTTCGTGAACCCCTGGAGGAGATACTGCATACCTTGTCAAAAGGACCTCTGGTTTTCCGACATCTGGTTGGATTTGGCTAATAGGAGTACCTAGCAGGATATCAGAGGTGGGGAGGTGCAAAAGGTCAAGGTCATTGTTTTCCTGCTTTCCTCCTGCCTGGTTGTGGACCACAGTGACTGGACTGCTCTGCCTATGGCCACAGCTTTTGTTGGGCAACCCTCTCCCCCAGCCCTAGCTACAGTTATAACCAAATCCCTCTCTGTGTTCTGGTGCTTCTCTCTCTCAACACCCCTGCAGGCTTCCTGGTACTGATGACTCCTGGATGTTGTCGGCCCATTTCATGTTGGTTTGCTCTAGGTCTGCTCACACTAATTGCATAGTTCCTTTACCAAACTCCTCAGTTGGATGCTTTGAGTGGGCCGTCTTTTTCCCGCAGAGTCTCCCTGACTGATACAAGGAAATACTCCTCCTCAAAGTGTTTGTAGTTTATTTGTCAAAGCCATCCTAGTAAGCAGGGAGAATAATATAACATGGAGGCGGTAAACAGTGTGACACTGACAGCGATAGGACTTGAGATCATTGCAGGACGTTGTAAAGAGGCAGCACCTTAGAGGAGCTGTCATTAGAGTTGTGCTTTGAAGCAATTGAGGGAATTTGGTAGGTGAGGAATGGGACAGAAGAGAAGAGAGAGACAACCCAAGATGGTGTCCTATAGCCCTGGCGACAACTCATTTCATTGCTGAATTATTCTTTCCCAGAGAAGTTTCTTCCTTATATCAAATGGTTAATTTTATAGGTTAATTTTATAGGTCAACTTGACTAGGCTAAGGGATGCCCAGATAGCTGGCACAATGTTGTATCTGTGTGTCTGGTGAGGGTGTTTCCGGAAGAAAGTGGCATGTGGGTTGGGAGACTGAGTAGTGCTAGCAGATGGCCCTCACCGATGTGGGTGGGCTTCATCTGATCTGTTGAGGGCCTGAATAGAACAGAATGGCAGAGGAGGAAAAATTTTTCTCTCTGCCTAGCTGGGACATCCGTATTCTGTCCTTGAACATTAGTTCTGCTAGTTATTGTGCCTTTGGACTTGGACTAGGACTTATACCAGTGGCTCCTCTGGTTCTCAGGCTTGGGGCTTGGACTGGAACCATACCAGCAGCTTTCCTGGGCCTTCAGCTCATGTGCAGATTGCTCAGCTTCTATAATCACACGAGCCAATCCCAAACCAGGGGTGAGCAAACTCTGTAAAGGGCCAGAGAGTAAATATTTTAGGCTTTATAGGCCAGATGAGAAGTTACGACTACTTGAGTCTTCTGTTGTAGCAGGAAAGCAGCCACAGACAATACATGAATAAATGGTCATGTGTTATATTTCAATAAAACTTTATTTACAAAGACAGGCAATGGGCTGGATTATAAAAGAAATCTGTACACGTTGGAGAAATGGAAAACTTGAATGTCCAGGTTTGCTTTTCCCTGACTTTCTGAGTAGTGAGTTGTGTTTACTCTCAGGATATGCAAGAAGCCCAGGCAGGCAAAAGACCATGTGTTGGCTTTTAAGCAAAGATACACGAACTTAAGTGGCAAAAAGTTGAGCAAAGTGAAATAGTGTAGAAAGCTCAAAACTCATCGAGACGTTTTTCTAAACCTAACATAGTGGCACTATTAGTGTAGCTCAGGGCAGCCAGTGGGTTGTGAATAGTATGAAACCAATTGCATTTTCTAGCACTGCAGGCATGGCCGTAGCTTTTTTCACTCTCTGAGTGCTGAAATTAGACCACCCCTTACTATCGGGTTCTTGTGCAGAGCACTAACTACCTGGTTGTTAGGAAAGTTTTTGAGCTACTCAAACCCCAGCTGCCCTGGGCCCCTTCTACTAATGTAGGCACATGTAAAGTATGGTTTGCTTGGTGCCTCTGACCACTGTGCCAAGGCCAAGTAGGGAAGCCTGACCTTTGTTTTCTAGCAACCAGTTTGTTAGAGATTTCCCAAGTGAGCATCAAGGGGAAGAGGGTCAAGGAATGAGAAGGAGCTTTTGATTCCATGGCTGCTTCATTGCCCCTAACAGGGCCGTTATCTCAGCCATGCCTTAAATGTCCTGAGAAGAACAGAGGCCATATGCTAGAGCCAGGTGTTGGAAGGTGTGGTGGTGTCTGAGGATCCGGATAAGGCCCCTTTTAGGAGAAAGGAACAGGTAGAAACATACCAGCTTTAGCCCTGGGTAACGACCTTTCCAAACTACCTGCTGAATCTTTGACAATTCCCCCTTTAAAGTGGGCGGTGGTAGAGTTATAGAAGTGGCAGGCCCTGAAATGAATATATACTTAGAGAATCTTCTCACCAGCCTAGCTGAGCCCATCACGGCAGGTCAAGAAAATGCTGGAGAAATGTCCTGTCCAGCTGACCTCCGGGAGCACAGATCCCAGGACCTATGGCTTGATTTGGGAAAGGTGGGCTGGGAGATGACAGGGAGTCTTGGCCATGTGGGTGGGAGGGAGCTTGGAGATTTGAGAAATACTGCTGCTACGGACAGAGTCTGAGTGGAGGGCAGGACAGAAGAGCAGAAGAGGAATGTCCAAGGTGTGGACATAGAGGGCGTCAGCAGTGGGAGCTGGCCAAGTCTAACATTGAAGCCGTTTTATCAGACAGCTCGGCATACTCAGGTGCATTGAGTCTAGACCAGGATGGCTTCCTTCTCTTAGTAGTCATCGCTGAAATTTACTGAGATGTACTTTGTGCCAGGCGCTCTGCTCTGTGCTTTAGTGGGAACTGTCATTTAATACTCCTGACAGCCCTTTAACATAGGAACTCTATTCCTACTTTGTAAATGAGAAATCTGAAGCTTAACAAGTTCATTAACTTTCTCAAGGCTATAGAACTGTGGGTGATAGAGTTGGAATCGCAGCTCAGGTCTGGCTCCTGACTACATTGCCACTACAGAGCTAGCAGCTCAGAAGCAGTAAATCTTCCTATGCCAGTAATAGGAGGCTCCTCGCGTGGTGCTTCCTCACCTGAGAGAGCCCCCGCCTCACCAAGGCTGGAGGTTTACATGTGTATTAGTGCAGTTGCCATAGCTCTGCCTACTGATGAGAGCAGCCAGGCCTGATTTTGCAAAAGCAGTTGTCAATGGTGCAGAGGTGGGAGTGGGAGAGTTACAAAAAAGCAAGAATGTACGTGTCGGAACTTGGTCTAGGCCTGGCTTCTGGTCCGGTGCTTTTTCTGATTAACCAGGTCTGAAAACAAAATTCTGTCGAGAGTAAAGTTTATAATAGCAAGTATATAAAACGTGATGTATATAATATCGTATATCTGTAATTTCATCCTTTTACCCATGTTAGGACTGATCATGTTAGGACTGATCGTGGTGCGTTCGTGCACAAGGTGGGCTTATTTACGAGAATGGGAGTAGAGTAGGAAGGAACTGGTGAATGATGGGGCACATCCAAAATATAGCTTTCCCCCAGCATGCGGTAGGGTTTATAACTTGAGTGATGGTCTTACCAGATGGCTGTACATTCTTTTGGCTGGGCCACTGACTGATGTAGGTGGGTCAGGAGTTGACACCATTTCCCGTGAGGAGATTTTTCCACAAACACTGTTTGTTTGCTAACCACTTGCAATTGGTGCTCCCCCCTCTGATTTTGCCCCAAGGAATATCTGCCTTCATTAGGGTGATGGCTCACTCCGAATGACAGTTCTCTCCTCTTCTTCTTTCCTTCCTCTCATTGTTAAAAATAAGGCAGACTGTCATCATAACCATATCTTCCAGAGTTCTTATTAAAATGCCTTTTCCCGAGTTGCCATAATATCCACTTCTGGTGTTTATCACTGTGCTTACCACTTTGTCACATGCCTACTCTAGAGAAGAATTTTCCGACCAAGGCACTATTGACATTTTGGACCCTGTATTTCTTTGTTGTGGAGTGTGTCCTGTGCATTAGCAGCATCCCTGATCTCTACCTACTGCATGCCAATAGCACTCTCCTCCGGTTGTGAAAACCAGAACTGTCTCCAGACATTGCCAAATATCCCCTGGGAAGCAAAATCAGCCCTGGCTGCACTGAAGTGTAAGCTTCTAGAGGACATGAGCCACGCCACTCACAACTGTATGTATTCTTTAAGTCTGACACAGAGAAAGCACTCAGTGGAATGAATGAGCGAGTGAGTGAACTTACGAGTGAGTCCATGAGCTAAGTACACGCTAACAGGAGATACTAGATGTGGTGTAAGGGGAAACTACCTGGAGAAGGCACCGAGGGCTGGTTAGGAAGGTTGGAGAGGTTAGACGACACCCTTCTTTTCAGTTTCGCCCAAGGATGATTCTAACAGGTATGTAAAGATTTTCGTTTTACATCAGAGATTCTTAACATAACTGGACCCTCTTGAGTACCAAGGTGACTGAAGCAAATTTATGAAAAGACTTAAGGGATTTTGAATGCTCTGAAATATACTGTACATATGTGCAGTTTTCTGAGGTGTGTGTCCATAAATATAATCAGATTTTCAGAGATAATCTGTGACCCAAGAATGATTAGGTTGCTTCATCTGCCATTAGTCTAGCAAGGCCGGCCCTTAGCACCTGAACACAGATGGCTTCCCTTGCCCAGGCCACAGAGCAGGATCCCAGCAGCATCCGGCTCCATTGTACTCAGCTGCCGCAATGAGTGCTGTTGGCCTGCTTCATGTGTAGCTCTGTGCACACTTGGGATCTCAGAGATCACTAAATCAGAAGAACTAGAAACATTTTGAAAGCCCTTTGCAAATGTCGTTATTGATAGATGATGAAATGATGCAGCTACTATAGCAGAAATTAAATACAACTGAGAAGAGATGTTTGCTTGGCATATTCTGTGTGTTCTTAGGACTCAGGTCTGCTTGTCATTCTCCTGGTGTCTCACCATCTTTCAACAATGGGAGTCATCAGCTCATGCAAGTTTCCATGGCAACTGAGTTTTTTGCACCATCCTCTCACAGCCTAAGATCATTCCTGTGTCAGACTCTCTAGTGCTTTGTTCGTAACAACAGGTAGAACTTTCATCGACTTCCTTAGAAGCTGCTCCTCAAACCCAATAGGCACCTGAGTGTTCTCACTGATAGGTGCCTGCTTTACTTTCTGGAGTTCCTAATTGATCAGCACATGAATTGAGCAACTACTAGGTTTGAAGCACTGCAAAGTTCTAAGAGTGAAGATATAAGTGAGTGCTAAGAAATACAAAGCATAATGTCTGCTTTATAAAGCTTTAAAAAATATGGATACATATTTACAAGTCATAGTGCCATAATACCAGGAGGTATATAGTGGTGCACACAACAAGAGTGATGATATTTATAAAATGGAGTTTGCTCTTCAAGCTGTATTGATCGGGAGAGGGGGCTACCCCCAGGAGGAGAGCTTTCATATCCCCCTCTAAGAAGCTGGTCCATATTTAATCTGTGGTGTCCCTGATTCCCTGAAGCAGAAATGTATTGAGAAAACCACGGTGCCTTAAAAGAACAGGGTATGACTCCAAGGCACCTGGCTTACACTTGAGGAATTGCTGAGACCCTAAGAAAGTTCGTTGTAATCCTGAATTATCGTCTTCACTTTCCTCTTGTCCCGTCTAGCACCCCTCCCTCCCCACTTTTCTATTACTACTCTTACCCATACTTCCTGGTGCAAGGCAGGATGCATCGCACAGGTAAATCATTTTGATTTCCTTTCTTCTCATTCATTTATCAGTGTATGTTATACCAACTGTATATATTCTAGCTGTATTTCAGCAGCCTGTCGCACTAATTTACCAGAGTGTACTATAGTTCATTATTATCAATTAATATTTATTAAGCACCCGCGGGGCTCATGGCTCTGAATTAAGCAGCATTTTCATTACTTTCTGTTACATTGCCACATTCCGTCGCATGGGCTCAGCTTCGCCAATATTTAATATCTTTCTGCCAGATTTCGACTCATGTGACAGCCTTCATATTCATTCCAACTTCAATTAATATTTCATGAGCAAATCCAGGAGCCATTGTATTGAAATGCTCCACTTAACACCAGATGCACTGCCTCCATTCTGGCCCTTTCATACGCATTTTGCAGTTCTCTCCTAACACGAAATCCCATTCGCCTGGGCTGCTCTCTGCGAGCCCAAACGGTGGTTCCTTCTAGTTGCTTTACATTTCAGGCAGTTCCAGATGTTTCCTCCTCATAAATTTGAGTTCCTTAACTAGGATTAATGGATCATAACTGTCCATTCCGAAGATGCCTCTGAGGTTTGCCTGCCTTCTGCCTTTCAGCACCTTTTTTATTCTTAGTTATGAGCAATTGTCTTCAGCTTGGTAGGTTTCCTAATACGATTAATTGATTGACTGCTCTCATGCACATAGATGTGTTGAGGGAAATGAAATCATTTGCTCTGGTAAATCCTGGGATCCATCTGTCGTAGCCAGCAGATAATTAGGCTCAGGGACTGTCGCCCTTTTTGTGAGGAGGACCTGTGGTCAGAGACCTGCCATCCCCTGCGATGGCACGGACGTGGAGCTAGGCTGGCTGTGATCCAGAATGGGTGGGCACGAGGCTGAACATGAAGTCCTTGAAGGCATCAACTATATATGACTGGGATGAGACTAGCATTGTCATTCTTTCCTCACTGAGTGGAATCCTAGCCAATGGCAGTGGTAGGGGCTATTTGGAGATCTCCTGGGCCAACTTTGGAGCTTTGCTGGTAGGTCCCTGAGGCAGACTCTCTGACCTAATTCCTACTTGGTGAGGTGTAGCAAGGAGGAAGCGAAGGTAGGACAGAGCTAGGTTACTGTACTTAGCATTTCATGCCTTCTTATAGACCTGAATAACTTTTCATGGTTTTGCCTACAAAGACTACATCGATAATACTGTTTCCTTATTTACTGCATCAGTTGAGGTCCTAGAAGGAAACAGATGGCACACTCAAGTAAGGTGATGGAAAAAGCTTGAATAAGGGCCTCTTACATGGGAGTGGCAGGATATAGGGAATTCAGCAAGGTGACGGTACAGCACCCTGCAGCTAGAAACAGTGGGGCACCACTACCACTGTTTGGCCTGAAAGGGCAAGGGGACAAAGTGGCTATAGAACCACATGGCCATAAGGAGAAAGCCACTTGGAGGAAATGTCACATTAGGTGGAGGGATGCAGCCAGGAAGTGTTGGCCCAGGGAGGAGGGAATCAGGACATGAACATTCCCACCATACCCACCCTCCCCACTCCTCAGGGCCCAGCTGGCACCTCCCATTTGCCAAACCCAATTGGAAGCCAGAGAGAAAAAGAGCCCTTGTAGCACCTTGGGCCCAGAGCAGAGTAGAGAAGGGTGGAGAGTGGATGCATAGGGGCCAGTAGAATGTATTCAGACATTGATTCTATATAATATGCACCCCGCCTATCCCCTCTTTTCTCACATTTCTAGAATGAAAACACGATCCTAAGCCTGACTAGTTTACGATTTATATGTTATTAGAAATGGGTTCCTATGTGCTGCTTTTGAGCCCATTCCCTGGGAGTGGCAACTTGGTTTGACCAGAACAATATGCTGTAACACCTTCACAATACAAATTCCACATGGTCTTCTCTCGGAAGTTCCGATAAAAATGCCTAGTGCGTGGTGACATAAGTGTGGCATGGTGGCTGGGGTACAAGGAGTGTAATGTGGTGCACTGATCACTCCCTTAGAACTCCAAATCTGTAAATTTGAACCTGAGGTGAATGAACCTTTTAGTACATGTATGGCCTCAACGAGTTTCTGAAACTATCTGGATCTCTGTGTCCTCAATAGTGGGGTTGCCATGAGGTAAAGTGAAGATCAAGAAGTTGTTTTGGAGACAGGAGGGCTCTATGCAAAAGAAAGGTACTACTTTCATGGTAGCGATGCAGCTCTACCTGCTGAACTAGAACTTATCAAAAATGTGAGCAGCAGTGGTGGCTTCCGAAAGAAAGAGCTTATGTGTACAGGGCACTCAATCATCTTAAAGGCTTCAGTGAAAATGGATGCCATAGAATGGAATGGGAGAGCATGGGCTGGCTGGAGACTCAGCCTGAACCAGATTTGAATCTTAGCCTTCCAGATACTGCTTTGCCTGCGTGAGCTTGGCCATGTTACTTATCAATTCTGAGCCTCCATGTTCCCATTTCTACAAAGAGGTGATGTCTTACTCAAAGGGCTGTTAGAAGAATTAAGGGAAAGGATTCAATTAGAGCACACAGCTTTGTGCTTGGCATGCTGTCTCCGCCTCTACACCGAATGTATGTGGAGCCGGCTGACGTGGCAACTCCAGATGGCAGTTTTCTTTGTCTGCAGATGGAAAAAGGCATTCAGAAAACATTTTTTTTAATATTTGCTTTGCATATATTCATATATGATGTCTAAAAACTGAATGGCATACCCATGGTGTTATCAGCCAGAAATGTTCGCCAGGTGTTAACTACAGGTTGTATCTGACCAAATCTTGGATTGTTTTCTCCTTAGTCCAGTTGCTCAGGAGTTGCCGATTACTGAGCTGTACTCCAGACCTTCTTATATGGAGCATTGTGTTTTTCTGGAACTTTTGGCCTACTGCTCTCACCCTTGAAGCCCAGCCAGTGTCTATTTATAATAGGCAATTATATTCCAAAGGCCTTCAGAAGCGCCCACAGCCTTCCATGCAAGTGTACAATGACTCTCTGTGCACAGGGCTTGCTGGGTCTCTGGCCCAGGCCCTGTGCCCCTGATACAATCAGGCTGGAGACTGGGCTGCAGAGCCCTCCTTTGTTTGTCTTGTGCCTTCGATTGCTTTGAGCCGTGCCAACTTGGGAGCAGCGGGAGATGAGATTTGGGGAAGGGGCCGGGGATCATTTCCCATGTGACTCCCTCTCTTTACTTCGATGGGGGAAAGGAGACTCGGAGGGGTCGAAGTGGGAAAGATTTTCCACTACATAAAGAGAACGAAAGAGGAAACAGGGTCTCGGTGGCCTCTTGCCAGGCCCCAGGAATGCGCCAACCCTGGGAATTGGCCTCTGGCCAGACTCCTCAGAGGCTGCTGACTTGGGAAAACTGGCTCTCTGACTGCTGCCAAGAATGTAGACAATGGTCTTTTGGATATTTTACTTTTGAAAGTTTGGCTTTTGTTTTATTATCACCAAAGGTAACATTTATTGGGCACCTATGTATGCATGCCAAAAGATAAAATGCATGATTGGAAGTCAGTGTAACTTAAACTGAGCAGAAACTCCAGGGTTCTCATGTAATATTTACAGCCTGCTTCTAATTAGGACCTAATCCTTTGCTTGGGTAAGTTGCTACCTTAGATGTGAGCAGAAATGGTACTGAACTTCTAGAATTCAAATTAGTTTTTAAGTACTAAAGTGAGCTGTATTATGTCACCTGAAAAGGCTGACAAAAATGGAACCAGCTTATCCAATTGTCCTTTGGTTGAGAAAGGACTTTGAGAGAATGAAGCACAGAACTATGTCTTCTGAGGAGGGGAACAGATCAAGGTCTGGCCAATGATTTAGGATGGAGTAGCTTTGACATATATAGGACACCAAATTCTGAGATGAGAAAGGGAGGGGCCAATCACACACTCCCTTCAATGTGTCGTCATTTATCATGAAAAGATAATGACAGTGTTGTTGAATAATCAGATGACCTTAGAGTATTCAATATGGTTTTTGATCCCATCTGAATTAGTGCTATTGGTAATAATAATAATAGCAACTAATATGATAGAGCAATTACTATATCCTGGGTGCTGGACTTAAATATTTTATTTATATTAGCTCATTTAATTTTCACGACAACTCTATAGGCAGGTACTATAACATTCCCATTATATAGAAGAAACTGAGGCTCGGAAATTAAATAATTTGTCCAAGATCACATGACTAGTGAGCACCGAGGTCTGTCTTACCACAAAGCTCATGCTTGCTGATACCTGCACCATCCATGTGTGTCTTGAGCTCAGTCAAAGTTGAGAGGGGAGTGCTTCTCTGTGTTTTAATCAGTGAGCGTTCTGGCTTCCCTTTCCCGTGGTGACGGGTTGGCTACTCCCAGGATGCCACCTTCTTTAGGGTTCAGTGCCATGCTTCAATGGCCATTTTACAGTGGCTCTTCTCAAAGCAGTGAGTTCCCCCTCGGCTTGGAGCCCTTTCCTCAAGTAGCGGTCTGGCCTCCCTCATGTGTAGAAACCTTCCTCTGCACTGGGATGAGAGGTCCTGCCAGGCCTCTGAGCCGTGGGAGAATGGGGAATGCTTCTCTGAAGAAGTACCAGGAAGCAGTGCCGGCCTTCACCCCCTGCAACTGATCTCCCCATGCCTCGTTTTAAGAAAGTTCTATTTATATGAATCCAGATTTATACAAAAGATGCATCAAGGCTTGCTTTTTCTCTTTCCAGAGAGATTCCTCACATAACAAAGGACTTACCAGAAGATTTCTTTAAATAGACTTTAATGCATGCTAAATTGAATTTAATTTTCGAAATTCAATTTGTGGTGGTAGTTTCCCATGGAGCTAAATGTCCAATATCAGACTTTTTTTTTCTGTGATGGAAAACAGATCACAGATATTTTGGGTTGAAGCGCTTCCCCTAGGAGTACTGAAGGGCCGGGAGAGCCTGTCATGGGTCACAGGGGTAGTTTTCACTCAGGGGACGAAGAAGAGTGTCACAACCAGGAGCTCCAGGCCTCCCTGGAGGTGTTTTTTTCTTCCTCTCTTCACCCTTGACAGCTCAGCTCCAGTGGGGATAATCAACAGCGTACTCTGTAATAAAGAGCAGTGTGTCCTACTGGTGATCCAGGATGACTCACACACCTTCATAATCATCCCAAACGTCTCTGAAAGACTTTTCTGACATGTGAGTCCATAAAAGATTTCCCTCATTGCAAATTACATCCGTTAAACATTTATTGTTAGACATATGATAAGACCCAATCTACTTACTAGATGAAAGAGACAGCGTAAAGGGGGAAAATTAACTTAGATGTACATTATTGGCTCTTGGTGATATGCTAGGTACTACACAGGCTCATTATACATATTTTAAACAATGCTTTATTCAACAAATTTATTTTGTATGGTTCTTCACAGAATTATGTGGTGAACAAAATAGTTGATGTCCTTCTTTCATGAAGCTAATGTTCAAATAATTTTCCCAACAACCTTTGGTGCATGTCATCATGATTCCCATTTTAGAGGTGTGGAAATTAAGCCTCAGAAGGGTGAAATAACTTGCCTCAACTTTCATAATTTGGTAAGAGTTGGCACCAAGTTTCTGAATCAGAACCAAGTTTGACCAAAAGCCAGTTTATTGGTTTTTCCATAGCTAGCACTATTTTCAATATTCAATTAAGAATCAAGTTTACATTTTTTTGATAATTGAGTATTGCCTAGAAATAAGAAAAAATCTTGAATGAGGAATTTACTAGAACAAGTCTTAGTATAATAAGAACAGGAAGATAGTTCATCTTTTTTTCCTATGTGGTTATCAGACTCCAGTGGAAAATTGGAAAAGTAAAAACAGTGGTTATTAGTGAAAGCACAACCAAGCAAGTCACATGCATTTGGTGTTCAAAGTCCTTTGCCCAGGTAGATCCAGCTAAAGATGACAGCCTCTGTTGATGAGCGTATTGCTGCAGGGCCCTTTCAGAAAGGAAAATGAAACTAGAAACATCTACCTTTAGTTCAGTCCAGGAAATACACAAGACCAGCTCTGCTACTCACTAGCTGTGTGCCCGCCTTCAAATCCTTTAACCTTTTCTGAGCCTCTGTTTTCTTCTGGACTTACATAAGGATTAAGTGACACAAGAGAAGAAAATATATTATTTGAAAAAGTTAAAATTTATACCCCAATAACAATGAGAACTGTGATAATGAGAAAACTGGGATAACAAATAGGGCTTTTGATTTGTTCATTATTATACCCTAGTGACTCGTAGTGGGGATCATTCAAAGATGTTTCATGAATGGCTGGGTGAAAGAAAAAATGAATGATAACTCACTCCAATGAAGTAAAAACAGTACTATTGCTGGTGGCAATAGTACTGTGTTCCTTTTTATGCATCCCTCCACCACTGAGTAAAATTTTATGCTAGTGAGTATTGTAAGTGATCCACACTCTCTTGATTAAATAACCAAAGATGGCTCACTTGTTTGTAGGTGAAATCTGCTAAAGAAATTATTTTTATATCTCAGTTCCTAAGTTTCTTAGATGGAATCAACAAAAGATCAATTTCTATGAATACACTTAGGTAGCTAGAGTCATTGTAACTGTTGGGTTTTGAGCCTGGCCGGCTCAGTAAATGTTTGGGTAGTGAATTGCTGACTGGCTGTGGGCTCCACAGTTCTGGTCCCAACTTTGTTACTAGCTGGCTGAGTCACTCTGGACAGTTCTCCTTTCTCTTCTGAGTTTCAGCTTTATCTTTTAGTCTTTGTGATCAGAGGACGGGGTCCAAAGATCTGTTAGATTCCTTGGAGCCCAATGATTCTGTGATGTAAGATGACTAGCACAGAATAAAGAATACCAAAAAGGAAAAAAAAGATTCCAGCCATCACTGTGTTCCCAGCAAGAGACAGAGTTTTCAGTGACAGAGAAAGCATAGCAGACCTCTCCTCTGTGTTACAGTTAAATGAGTGCTAAAGGTGGAAATGTCTAATGATAGAATTGCAGACGTCAATGATCAGGGAAGAAAGAGATCTTATAGAGGAAAAAAAAATCTTTGATACAGATATATCCCTACCATTAAGAAGCCTCTTATAAAGATTCAACTCGGAGGAAAATTTAGTGTTAGATCATTTATACTTTCTGACAATGAGTTATTTGCTTAGATTCCTTTCATATGTTTGAAGACTGACTTTTTTTTAGTTTTTATTTTTCAGCTAGAGTTGACATTCAGTATTATTTTATATTAGTTTCAGGTGTACAACATAGTGTTTAGACATTTATATAATTTATGAAGTGGTCCTCCCACTCCTCAGATTAGTCTAATATTGTGTCAAGAGATAAACGTTTGGACTTCCCACTTTGCCCAAAGCCATCCTGTCAGTATTACAATAAGTTTTAGGATTCTGTTTTGCCAAGGGCATTGCTCCCTCATTCAGATATGACCATTGCAGTTGACAGTTTGATATTTGAGATAAATTGTTGCCCTGGCTGGTTTGCAGACCTCCAACTCAAGTTGTCCTTTGGAACCCTTCTTATTTCCAAAATTTTGCTGCAGAAAGACATATGTGTTAAGGGAGCAGGGTCTCTGATCTGGTAAGCAAGCTTGAGTTATATATGATAAGGAAAAGTTTTAGCAAAAGTCACTTTTGTGAAATTCAGAGGGGTTGTTAGACCTATTTGTAAGATTTGGAGTAGATTGTCTGTGTGACTGAATGTTTTTAAAGAACCGAAGCTTAAATTTTTTCAAATTTATATTATAGTTGGATTGACAGAGAAGAGAAATTTTCCTCAGTCTGTTTTGAAAAATAAATTAATCATCTATGATTGGCATTGCCTTGCAAATCTAAAATCAGACATCTAAGTTTTTTTTCTTTAATTTCAAGTATACAGTACATTGGTTAGACTTTACGTAGTTTATGAAATGATCCCCTTCATTACTCTCTATCTTTTTCTAACTAGTTTCTAGACATCCAAGTTTTTAAAAGCAGTGTGTGCTCATTTCATAAGATTCTGTGTTTTTTACTGTAAGATGACTTAGATTCAGCAGATTTCAGCAGATTGAATAATCATATATTTCCAGGTGATCAAGTTCAAATTTATAAATGTTTACAGTATTCTAAATTCTTGTGAATGATCAAAGAAACTATTTGAAAAATAGATTTGAGGCAGAAACAAGTTGGGATCCATTGTTTACCTCTGAAAATTAAGGAATCTGCAAAATAAGAAAACTTGGGCTTTTGTGTCACCTTTCCTTGGCATTAGTCACAAGCTAGTTTTTGTGTATACCCCCCAATGAGATATGTGTCTGTTTGGCATGGGTTTCATTCCATTACCCTTTGAAAGTATGTTTAAGAGATGCCATTTACCTCACTCATTTTTAAAACACAGAGATGACTGAGGCAAAAGACTTGGATATTTCTTTCTCATGATAATAATTTAACTTGCAAATAAATTTCACTAATTAAATGTCTATTTCATATCCAGATAATAGAAAGCTTTTCTTCCCAACTAAAGGCTGGCTTATTTTACCAATTTGGTACTGATCTCAAACCAAAAATAGCTTGTAATCCTTTGGTATAATTTCTTGAGTGACTTTGGCCAACTTCAAAAGTTGCACACAAAAAGATAAAGTCTTTGACATCTGGCTGCCCCAATCTAGTAATTGGAACATTACTGATAACTTCCTTGTTAATCTTACAGTGCCACCTCCTCACCACATAAAGAAAACAGTCTTGGGTTGGCAACCATGCATTAGGGCTCAAAAAAAATTGTCAGCCAGCAAGTTCCTTGACTCAGGAGGCCACCAACCTGGGCATGGCTGCTGTTTTAGAAAGGACTGAGTTATTGTTGGAGCCATAATCAATTGTTATCTATGGAAGCTAAGATAATGAACTATCAAGGCATGTGAGATAATCATGTCAAGCTTTGGGATTTGAGTTGATCACCTCTGATAAACAGTATAAACTCCTTCACCTTCTCTCAACACAGCTGAACACAAGACAGTGAAAATCACTTCCTTCTCTTGTAGAATGTTTCTGCTGCTTTTCCTTTTTCTTTTCTCTCTCCTTCCTTCCCTCCCTCTCTCCTTTTTTTTTTTTTCTTTTCATTTTCTTTTCTTTTCATTTTCTTTTTTTTTTTTCTTTCTTCTTTTCTCTTCCTTTTCTTTGTTTCCTTTCTTTTTTCTCTTACCTTTTTTAGGCCACCTCTTACTTTTATTCTTCTATTCTTATCCTCACACATATTCTGCCTAATTGCATGTAAATGTAAATATTCTGAATGGAATTCATGAACTTGTCTGGATGGATGGGACTCCCAATGGACCACTGCCTAAAGCCTTGTTTAGCAATTCACTTACCAAAAATCTGTCACTTTTACCTTACCTTCCAAAATATGAACGGAAAACTACCACTTCACAATGCAGGTACAACTCTCAAATGCTGAGCATCAACAAAAACCTCAAATTTGTAGCATATGTTGCTTATGGACTTCTTTTTTCTTCATAAAAATGTAAGTCACTAAACCTGGCATGAAATTTCAAAGGTTTAGTCCCTGTAAGAAGCTACAAGATCAGAGAAGTAGAGAATTTAACAGCTAGGAGGGGTCTTAGATATCTAAATAGATATTAGCGCAGCGTAGCTCTGTGGGCCACATTTGCTCATTTTGAACCTGAGGTTCTTTGTATCTCTTTGAAGACAGAGAGATAAAATTCCCTCTGGTTACTTCTCTGTTATTTACTAGAGACAGAGCCTGTAACTAAACGTAGTTAGCTCCACTTTGAACTTCTTATTTGCCTTCCTACCTGTTTTTGGTCACAGTCATATATAAAATTTGGAAATACCCAAATGGCTAAGGAACAAACAAACAAATCTTTTGGAGGTCTAAACAAACTTCTGTGTGAAATGACAGCAGCAAACGTGCTGCTATTTGAAGCCCTTTCCTGTACAGAAAAATTTCCTATATGGCAAGGTGATTAGTGAGAACCATAAAAGGAATATCCAGAAAAGTGAGGAGACCCTGGGCCACTCCTGTTAGTGCTCTGTTACCTCTTAGTACTCTTCTTGCTGGGTGCTTTGTGGCAGGGTTTTGGGGTGGTAAACCCAGTTCGTGAGTACCTTATTCAGCCCATTCATAGCTTGCTCGTGCCTAAAACTTGGCTTGCTGACTCTCGGGCAGGAAGCCGAAGCAACCTATTTAATTTCAATGTTCAGAACAGTCTCCTTGTCATCAAAGAAGTATTAAGAAAACAGCCTCTGCCTCATTTTGGCTGGAGCTCAAAGATGATAGGCTCGTAGTAAAGCTTTTTCTTTTGTCTTAAATCAAATTTTGACAGGGCTTTATCCTCGAATATAGATGAGGCACGTCTGAAATTTAGAAAATAAATGTGTTATGTCAAATTTTCAATGCTAATCTTCTAAAATTGGCAATTTCTTTAGCTCAGTTATATGTTCTATTACCCTATCAATCCGTATAGTGCTCAGTTTCCATGGGAATAAGCTTTGCACATTCATTCAGCACAGAATCTGAATTAATTCAGGTGGATGTGGCTGTTCTGACACTCAGTCTAAGCAGTTCTCCTGGTGATTAGAAATATCATCTATGTTGCTCTGTAAGAGCAACATTTCCCTGTGTTGTTTCTTGTTTTTTTTTTTTTTTTAAGATGCCCAATCTTACTGTGACTACTACTTTCTGCAAGAAGTAGTTCTTTTCAAAGATAATAGAATTTTTAAAAACTTCTTTGAATCCATCATAATAACCTTGATCTTTCCCTCTTCTCATAAACTGGTCAATTTTTTTTTCTGAATAGATGCAGACTTGTAATCCTAATACAGTAATTCTCTAATTTGAGACTGCATCAAAATCATGTGGAAGGCTCATTAAAACACCAATTACTGATCCCACCCCCAGAGTTTCTGATTCAGTAGGTCTGGGAGGGGCTATGAGTTTGCAGTTCTAAAAAGCTCCCAGGTGATGCTGATGCTGATGGGCTGGGGCCCAAATCTGGAGAAACACAAGCCTTGACAGTTTTATGTTGCCACAAAAGGCCCACACAGTAGCTGCTATGTGCTTAGTTAGCACTGTGCTTAATTTTGTCAGATGCGTTTTCTATTATCTCGATTATGTGTAAGTTATATGCAAATCAAGGGAACGGTCAATGAGGCCTATCAATAGTCAAGGAAATAAAGATGACCGTGAGCTGGAAAACTCAGAGTGGACTTTGGAGAATATGTATGAAAAATATGATTTTCATAAAGCAGGTATTTTAGTCAGAAATTAACAAGTAGCCCAGACTTGGGTTCAAGAAATGTGCCCTGTGTCACCCACAAGGTTAACTGTTTCTCAGGTGAGAAGGATTTCCACTTCGTGGCTTCCTCCAGCTGTAATCAATCAGGGATTCAACCAAGATTCAACAAGGGCTGCTTTGTTAAGCAAATAATGTCTGCTTGTTTATCCATAATGTCAAAAAGTTGACCTTGATTGCTAATATCATCTCTAAATATCTTTAAGTAGATATTTGACTAAAACACTAGTTAAAAAATATTTTTAGCCTTGAATGTTGTGAATTTTGTGCGTGCTACTGGTTTTAATGAACTTCTGAATAAACAAGTGATCTGTCAAAGCAAGTGTGTTATTTAGTTTAGATCTTGAGACATCTTGACATTATATGAGGCAGACATAAAATTTGCCTCAGAGTAACCAACAAGGAAATGTTTTACTGTTTGTTTATTTTAAATGTAAATTTTAGCTAGTAATTCTACACCAGTTTACTATTTACAATACCCAGATGAGTTAGTGGGTTTATTGTTAAGTGTGACTCATTGAGCCAGCCTTCCCACTCCATGCCCGTGCCTGTAGATTGACTCCTTCTGCATCATCCTGTTATTCAGTAGTTGGAAGGTCTTTCTATGCACAAGTAACTACAGCTCTTCAGAAACAGGCTGTCAAGGAACAGTTGGTACAATAACTAAATGAGCTGCTCTGTCGTTGGACTTTACAAATCTCAGATGAGTCGAAGTCATAATTGTTCTTGGCAGGTAACAGCTGGTTATCAGCTCATTCTGAATGTGTAAATCTGTGCATATCTTGCTTGGTCAAGTCCCCATGTCAGCTGCACTAAGGATTGGTGTGTTCCTGCTCTGCATATATCTGGTCCTCGATGCCAGGAGACCAGGCATCCTATAGTATTTTCAGTTTCTCCTTTAAAATATAATAATTGGATATGTGTTATTTCCTTTGTACTGATGGGTAGCCTTGTCTGGGTATATTAGGATATATTTTCTATCTCCTCAGCCTCCCAAGTGGCATTACCAGTACAGTTGATTGATTTTTTAAAAAAGTAGTCAAGTGGCTGCTTTATGGCATCTGGGAAATTGGAAACTGAGTTATCAGCCAGGAGAATGAAAGGTCAGATTTGAGAGACAGTGATAAATTTATTCGTGTAATTTGGTTAACAACCATAGTGAGAATTAGTTGTATGTTAAGAAGTGTTTTGTGTGTGTGTGTGTGTGTGTGTGTGTGTGTGTGTGTGTGTGTTCACATAGATTAAATGCAGTCTTTAACCTCAGGGAGAGTTAAGTATTAACAAATAATTTTTAATTAAATATTACGGTTGCCATGATTGAAAGAGAAGGTGATGGGGGAATACAGAGGGAGTTGGCTGCCTAATGCAATTAGGGAAACCTGCTGGGGGTTTGGGCTAGATTTAAACCTCTAGTAGGTTTAAACAATAGAGAGGATATTGAAAAGCAGATTACAGTGGGAAAGACATTTTGGACATAGAACTGTATAAGAAAAGTCACAGTAGTTTGAGAGAATGAGAGTGTTTCAGGAATGGAAAGTGGCTGGGTAGAATTAGGAGGTAGAGAGCATCCAGCGGAAAGGGAGACAGGAGCCAGATTGTGAAGGGTCTTATATTCTGTGCTAAGGAGTTAGGTTTTCCAATACACTAGCATATAATAAGGCTTGCCTTTTAGAATCACATCTGGGATGGATGTATGGAAAATGGATTTAAGTAATGCATAGCTTGAGTCATGGAGACTGGTTAGAAAGCATTGTTGCTAAAGATTCCACCAAAAAAAAAAAAAAACTGTTAGAACTGATCAACGAATTCAGTAAAGTAGCAGGATATAAAATTAATATTCAGAAGTCAGTTGCATTTTTATACACCAATGATGAGCTATCAGGAAGAGAAATTAAGAAAATAAATCCCATTTACAATTACATCAAAAACACTGAAATACCTAGAAAACAATTTAGCCAAAGTGGTAAAAGACTTGTACTCAGAAAATTATGTCACTGAAAAAAGAGATTGAAGAAGATACAAATAAATGGAAGCATATACTGTGATCATGGATAGTAATAATAAGCATCATTAAAATGTTCATACTCTCCCAAGCAATTTATATATTCAGTGCAATCCCTATCAAAATGCCAATGGTATTTTTCACAGAACTATAACTAATAATCCTAAAAAATATATGGCTCTATAAAAGATCCCAAATACCCAAGGCAATCTTAAGAAAGAAGAACAAAGTTGGAGGTATTACGTGACCTGATATCAAACTATACTACAAGTCCATTGTAATCAAAACAGTATGGTACTGGCATGAAAACATACATATCAATGCAACAGAATAGAGAGCCAAGAAAGAAATCCATACCTATATGCTCATTTAATATATGACAAAGGAGGCAAGAATATACAATGGGGTAAAGACAGTCTCTTCAATAAATGGCGTTGATAAAAATAGACAGATAACATGAAAAGATTAAACTGGACCACCTTCTTACACCATATATAAGAATAAACTCGAACTGGATTAGAGACTTTAACACCTGAAACTATACAACTCCTAGAAGAAAGCATAGACAATAAACTCTTTGATATTGCTCTTAGTGATTTTTTTTCTGCTGTATCTCCTCAGGTAAGGAAAACAAAAGAAAAAGAAATAAATAGGATTACATCAAACTAAAAAGTTTTTGCACAGCAAAGGAAACCATCAACAAAAAGAAAAGACAATCTACTCTCGGGGTAAAAAGGTTCAAATATGTGGTGACAGAAAGAAGTCTAACTATGGGAGGTGAATGCACAATGTAAAAATATATACGCCTTACTGTTAAAATACACAACTGAAACTTACCGGATTTTGTCAACCTATGTCACCATAAAGATAAATTAATAATAAAAAAAGACAATCTGCTGAATGAGAGAAGATATTTGCCTATGATACACCTGATTAAAGGTTAATATTAAATATTTATAAAGAACTCATACAACTCAACACCAAAAACAAACAAACAAACAATATAATTAAAAAATGGGCAGAAGATCTGAATAGGTATTTCTCCAATGAGGAAATGCAAATGGGCAATAGACAACATGAAAAAATACTCAAGGTCACTTGAATCATCAGAGAGGTGCAAATCAAAACCACAATGAGATATCACCTCACACTTGTCAGAATGGCTATCATCAATAAATCAAAAACAACAGGTGTTGGTGAGAATGTAGAGAAAAAGGAACCCTTATACACCGTTGATGGAATTGCAGATTGGTACAGCCACTATGGAAAAGAGTCTGGAGTTTCCTCAAAAAAGTTAAAAGTAGAACTCCCTTTTGACCCAGCAATTGAACTTTTGCGTATTTAGCCAAAGAAAATCGAAACACTTATCAGTAAAGATTTATGCACCCCACCCCTATGTTCACAATAACCAAGATGTGAAAGCAACCTAAATGCCCATCAATAGATGATTGGAATATTACTCAGCCATAAAGAATGAAATCTCATCATTTGCAACAAATGGATGGACTTAGAGGTTATTATGCTGAGTGAGATAAGTCAGACAAAGACAAATGGCATATGCTATCATTTACATTTGGACTTCAAGAAACAAAAGAAATGAACAAACAAAATGAAAAAAAGGTTCACAGATACAGAGAACAATCTAGTGATTCCCAAAGGGGAGGTGTCGGGGGCCACGGTGAAAAAGGTGAAGAGATAAAGAAATACAAATTAATAGTTACAAAATAAGCCCAGGAATGTGGAGTAGAGCATAAGGAATATAGTCAATAATATTGTAATGGCTGTGTGGTGCCAGATGGGTACTAGAGTAATTGAGGGAATCACTTTATAAATTATATAAATACCTAACTATTGTGCTGTATACCTGAAAGTAATAAAAAAATTATTTGTTTGTTAGTTTAGGGAAAACTCAAGAAAAAGTTGAGCTAAGGCCATGCAAAGAAGACTATTATGAGAGATAGCATTGAGAAATTTTCGTATGTAAGAAGTGGGAGTAAGGGGAAAATCCTAGATTTTGAGCAAGGTAGAAGGTGAGCCCTGTTATTAAATTTATAGGTAAGTCTGGCTTTTGGTGCCTTAAAGATGGACAGTTAATATGCAATGAAGAGTCAGTCTCAAGTTGCAGAGTCAAATGTATGTCTCTATAATGGTAACCAGGATTAGAAAGGGGCCCTCAATAGGTCTCTTAATCCTCATTCCAGAAGTTGTATTATGGTCTGTACCATCTTCTCTAAATAGGAAGTCCAGCCAAGGAATGCATATTCATGTAGAATAAACTAAAGAACTACCAACCTATTCTTGTAAACATATCCTTCTTTGATGTTAGAATGAATTATTGGGTAAGTAAGATAAACTTGATCTCTACCTCTTTGCTTTATGAATTCTTAGAAGGTGAGCAGTCTTTAGGTGATGGGGCATAGAAGTGCTGGCTGAGCTTAGACCTTCCAGGTTCTCCCTTTTATCACATCTTTCTACCTGACCTTGGTCCCATCATTTATTTGTCTACTCATTTTTCTTTCTTCTAATGACTCGTTCTAATTTATTACTCTTCTTTGTATTGTAAGCAAATGGGAAAGTTAGCTATATAAAATAATCAGTGGAAAGTTTTTAATTGTGTAAGAGGATGATGACGAAACAGAAACTGCTTTGTAACTGCAGTATAAAATGCCCTAGGAATTCGTCAAGAAATCCTAAAATAAGATTCTCATTCACTCTTTCCCTTTTTTTTTTGTTCAATAGTTATTGACCATCTACTGTGTGTCAGTCACCATTTTCAGTGTTCGAGACCCATCAGTAAATTAAACAGATAAAATTCTTGCTGTCATGGCTTCTATAGGTTTAGTTTACAAAATATTTTAGTAGTGTTTATACTGTCATCGGATTTCATAAGCTTGCCAAAGTTGTGGTGAGGATAATATGATACTCTTGAACAAGAATGGTATGAAGATATTTGTTTATTGGCTAATGGTGATTGTTACTTTCGGCTATTTTTTTTTTCTTTTTCCCATGCCCAGTTTAGTTTCTTCCTGCCCTGTGGACCTGAATTGGCATTCATGGCTATCTTTCTTCAACTGCTATACATCTGGCTCTGTCCATAACACATTAAAGTATATCAGCAAAATGTAAATCCCATCAAGGTCAGAGTTTCATTCAGAATTGCAAAATGTTGCTGGTCATATCTGTTAGAGAACAGTGACCTTCAGTAGCTACACCCAACTTTGCACTGCCACTTTGTGAGGTATTTATAACATCAAATGACTGCTTCAGTAGAGGAACCTAAGCTGAAAGAAAATGAAGCAATTTGTCAGTTTGACCAGTACAGAGACCATTAATGACCTTCACCTTGGAAAGAAACACATGAGATTCTGATAGCCATGAGCTGAGTCACATGTACCTTAAACACTGGCCTTCTCCTTGTGACATCTGTTCTGGGCAATATTGAGGTGAATTCTTATTACTCTCCGTTCTTCCAGTTCATGAAGGAGTTGTTAGAGAGAGGTACTTAGTCTATGAATTCCTTTTTGAAATAGTTGTAGATTCATATAACTGGATTTTATGTTAAATTAGCAACAGTTAAGAGCCACAGAGTCAGAAGTTTTAAAGCAGAAAATGCTTTCTTCTTTTCGTGTATTATCTTGTGGATTATATCCAACACCCCTGTGAGGTTGACATGAGTATTCTTATTTTTTATGGATAAAGAAACTGAGGCTTGGAGGAGTTAAGTGATTTTTGTTTTTGGTCATATAACTAGTAAGTGACAGAACCTGGAAAGGAATCTATCTATCCTTGATATTCCATATCCACTACTTTTTGGAGCATGTTGTACTACCTTCAAATACCATTAATAGGACACATATTGTGTTATGAACACTATGGGAACATAACTGAAAAGCAAAGAAAGGCATAGCTCCTTTACCCAAGAACCTATAGACTTGCTGAGAGTAACTCCCTTTACTGAGCACTGTCATTATACTGTGCCCACTTTCCAACCGCACTATAAAGTAGATACTGGTGCCGTCATCCCATTTTACAGTGGAGGTTAACACACTTGTTTACAATTAGTGACTGGTGGGCCTGGAATAAGAATTCACGTCTTTCCTGACTCCAGAGCCCATATTTCTACCTAGGGCCTTTCCAGAGATGACATGGGCGTACACACAAAAAACAAGTAGATCCACATCGCGCTGGTGGAGCAGGTATCATATGGTGCTAAAGAGTCAGAATGAGAGTTGGCTCAGAAAGAAGCAAGAATTCTAGCCTGAATAGCTAGAAAGGCTTTACAAGAAATCCTTCAGAAAATGGGAATTCCTGGGGAAAGTGACGTAGAGAAGAAATGGAAAAATAGCCCTCCTACAATACGAGCAATAAAAATGGTTGAAAAAGATTTAAGCAAATTTACAGAGAAAGACATTAAACTTTCACAAGCCCTTATAAACAGACATAAAGAAATGTGTGGCAAAAAATATGTTCAACTCCTTACCTACAGGCCCTATTGAGGGAAGTGATGATGTTTTTTATTTCCACCTTAGCCCAGCCCATTTGGATTTAGCTTTATCAGTCATCTTGAGGCCCTTAAACTATACTCACATCTCAGAGAAAAGGCTCGTTTATCCTTAACATTTTGTCAAAACTCCCTCTCTCACTATAGGGACCTCTGGTCAACTGCTACCTCCCAGAAACCTTTCTCTGATTGCTCTTTCTAAAAATCTCATGCCAGATACTCAAGAACCCCACATCCTGATATATTTTCATTCAGAGCAAATTTCATTACCTGAGGTTAATTACATGCGTATTTGTGTGTATATTATTCATGTTCCATACCCAGTGGCAAATTCCACTGGAGTAGCTTTTTATTACCTTTACTCTAGTGCCTAAAACAGGGTCTGGCGTGTCATAAATGTCCAATATTTATTGAATGAATGTATGCATGAATGAATACTGAATAATAGGGGTAAGAAAGCTTACGTGAATGTGAGATGAATTTAAGAATTTTTCATGTTCTCTGTCTCTTAATAGTAAATTATATTCTTTTCTAATTTCCCCAGGTTTGTATTTCTCTGGTTTCTTCTGATTCTTTGGGAAAGCAAGCAGGCTTACTTTAGACCTCACCTTGAGGAACCCTCACAGCCCTTAACAGAAACCATAAAAACAAATTGTAAACTCACAAATACAAAGCAACACCCAGAACTTGAGTCCACGAAGAAGACTTGGCTAAAAAGGAAAATTTCCTTGGAATTGGGCACCAGAAAATCTTGTAGTTAACTGTGTTGGTTCTGTTTTCTTGGGGCTAGTGGCCCGGGCCTGACTCATTATGCACAGTGGTATCAAAATATTGGCTTAATACTGAATGATGATACATAAGGTGCCTCTTTCTCCTAGTGTCCTCACTTGACTTTTCTTCTGAGCAAACTCTAGTCTCTTGGTTCCAGACCTTGTCTTCGTTATGCTGACAGTACAGAACATGCTCTGTGCCATAGAGATGGCATTTTGAATTTTTGATGGGATCTTTTGCCTTTTCCCTATGGTTCTTACTTTTTCCTAGCTAGCTCAATTTGCTCAGAGATGCTCTTGGATTCAATCATAACTTTGGTGATTCTCTTAGCCTTCTCTGAGCAAACCATCATTGCCATGGGGCAGGTCTCAATTGCTCACTCACTAGGCCTACAATCTAAAACCGCTGTTGACAGGATTCTCCTGTGTCATTTTCTGGACCAGTTTTGAAATCACCTGGGAATAGCTCCTTCAGGGGACCAGAGAAACTACCGTCACCAAAACTACTCTTCATGGCCCATTCTTGGCCTGATCAGGGACCGATGACCTAGACAGACTCCACTTGGGAAACCAGAGTAATGGCTACTGTAACACCTGGGCTCTTCCCAGCTCCAGGGTATGGTCATTATGTCAGGCAGAGGGAGCTTTGTCATGAGTGCTCCTAACTTGGACATTAGGGGAATTGTTACATCAAAAAGGACAAAATTACCAAGGCAGAGGGCATTGCCCTTTTGTAGGACTGTTCCCTGTCTCTGAGACACCCTTGGCTCCTACTGTTTCTGAGTCTTGAGCCCTTTTCATCCAACCTCCTCCACAGACACCTTTACCTAACACCCTAGACATCTTCCCTTTGGAGTCTCGCTAGTTTCCTGTGGAAGTCAAAACCACAGGTTTAAGGAGTTAATTATCACAATTTTCACCTCTTAGGTAGATTGGATCTCTTGGTTTCTTGGTGTTCTATTTTCTTTGGTAGGTCCATTAGGCATATCTTCGCTACCATGTCCATTTCTGGCTCCAGCACCCAGGGCCTTGGACATTTGGGCAGATTTACTCAGTGCCCACTAAAAAATGAACAAACAAACAAGCAAACAAAAAAAGACAAAACAAAAAAACGGAAAAGGCATATGTTGTTATTTCTTTGTGCTGAGATTGAGGCTATTTGGAATCCAGTTGAAAATACAGACAAGTAATTACTTGGGCAAGTAAAATGAAGTGGTTCAACTAACGGTTGTATAAGGTTTCTTGCTGCTTTAAAATTCTATGATTCTACTTTGCTATAAGAAGACATATCAATGTAAGTTAGAAGTAAACATTACTAGAAAATATAGTTCTATGGAGCCTTGGTTTCATCCAGGAACTCTCATGAATCCTTCTATGATTGTCTATTCTCATAGTTCTGCCAGGAAAGATCACCCCATATATTTCATTTTCAAGTTTTATCTCCCTGAATATTAACTAGTTCCTTACAATGTTCTCTCACTTAAGAAAATTTGTCATTTTGGGGGTCTTTTCAGATGATCTAACGCCATGTCTGCAGGCACACCTGAACACGAGGATCTTCACTTCAGATAAGCACACATGTCTGCATTTCCATTTATTGTTGGCTGATTTCTCAGCACAGTTCAACTGTATCAGAAGCAGAGGAAATACATGGTCCAGTGAGGTTGTCTAAATGAAGATGTGCTGTGCCCCTTGTTTTGATCAGAGAGGTGAGGTGTAAGGGAATCACTCTGTACATCTGGACTGGATATAAAAGTTTTCATTTGTAGTTATAGGGAACTCTAACTATAAAATTGAAGTCCCATTTTTAAATGTTTAGGTTCACTCAGTAATTGGTGCACATTAGGGGGCTTACAGATTGACTTTTGTCTGCTTGAGACAGCTTTAGTCAATGTGTGATCAACTGCTAGTCCACGATCCCATGCTAGGAGAGTTTTGTTTTTGTTATTTAAATCAAAGATAATAGGGTGATTCATGAGGTTGAAGGACCTGGAGGATAAACAAACAAAAACATTTTTCCAAGCTAAGTAAGTAAAACACTCCATGAAAATAATGTTAACGAATAATAGTAGATAATGTATATTGAGAGCTTATTCTCTGTCATGCACATTGATAACTACATTTAAAATTCATAACTTCATTTATGTCTCCATTTTGGGAAATTATAGAAAAAACAACAATGATTGAAGAACAGAGAAATATTAAGAAATTTCCAAAGGTAATGAATGCAGAGTTGAGAGTGCAGGTTTGCTTGATTCCAATACCTGTACTATTTACCTGCATGCTACATGGCCTCTAGGCCGTGAATTCTGCCATCCTCATTGTGTCAGCTTTGGGAAGGGACTTTCAGGTGGATACCATAGAAGATGGGAAGGAATTTTGTGGTTGTGGATCTCTTGAGGATTGGACCATGCTGCTTTCTGGGTGCTGGGGGATGAAGACAGCTTTCTCACCATCCCCTTAAGCAGCTCTCCTAGGTTGGGAGAAAGAGGTGGCCATCAAGGTGAATATGCTTCAGTTTGCCTCATCTTCAAACCCATTAATGACCTTCCATAGGGAACTGGCACTTAAATATTTGGAGGGTAAACCAGAGTTCCTCCCAGCTCCTCTACTGTCCAATAACCCCCATTCTCTATACATTCATGCAATATAACATTTTCAGAATCAGAGGAGATTTTTAGACTGACTAGCTCTATCTTCTCTACCCTCTTCCATTTTATGAAATAGGCATGGAGATGTTCAGGGGCATACCCAAGAAAGCATGGCTAATTAGTGTCAGAATTAACAAAAACTTAGTTTTTATAATTCCTACCACTGTGCCCTTTTCACACCACCATATCACTTCTTAGAGGCAACCTTTTCAAATCCTGTTCTTTCTTTCTTACTTCCTGCTTATTTTAGATTTCTCATTGTTTGAAAGTATCTCCTCCCTGCTCCCTCTGCTCCTCCTAAGTTTTCCTTGTTTTCCCCTTCATTGTGTCTATAACTCTTCCTGTGCTATTTTTGAAGGTACATTGCTGTTGAATAATGTCCATTCCTATAGCCAGTGCTAGTTTGTATTTTCTTTTGTAATGGGGAGGGAAGTATGAAAGAAATGTGGGCAATGAACAGCTGTTACTGAGTTCTCCAAACAGGAAAGTACCCTAGTCTATTTTTAAGCTGTGCTTTCAAAGATACAGGACTGGGCACTGCCTTTCACCCCTGCAGCATGCTGGGCTGTGTTTTCCAGGATTCAGTTCAGAAAAGCTGTTGTTATTGTTTTTTCAAGGGCTTGTCTCCCCCAAAGAGGGTCCCGACTAACGACTGTGAAAAAGTGTGGGAAGACTGAATTACAGGAAACACAATGACCTATTGAATGAACTGGTGTCCATCAATGATTCTAGTGAATAGATTACGAATTCTTTTTATCAGAACAAAAACAATACGAAGCTCTTCATCATGCCTGCCCTATTTAGCTAGATCAAAATCATGGCTTTTTGTATAATTTCTGAGAGGAAAAGATATTTTAAAAAGTTTGCTGCTCAACCAGTTATAGAATTTAAATTCTGATAATCTAATGAGGATAATTCAGCTGACCGAACCTGAGCTCTGTTATTCACATGTGTTGAATGCTAACTCATCTATAGTCTCTGATTTAGATTCAGACTGTATGTTTGGGAACTTTTATACTTTAAATTCAGATAAACATATGAAGTATTGCCAATTATGTACCTCAGGTGACTGAATAAGTGTTTGCAATCATTGTTACATGGCCACCTTCATACTGTTGGAGTTTCAGTTTCTATCCCAAAAGAAAAACAAAAATGGTGATGGTGCTGCTACCGCTGATAACAATCACAATAATAATGATGAAGGATTTCAAATGAAATTAAACCAAGAACTGAGGGGTCTTGCATAAGACCTTTTTTCTTTAGAAACAAACAAGTAAATAAGGCATGACATCTGCCTACTTTGGCATCTGGTATAGTCACTGGCAATTCAGCTTTCTGAGAAAGAAGGCAATAGACTTTTATAGGATGATCCAAAACTATCTATAGTCTATTTTTTTCTATGTATCTAGTCCATTCATCCTCTTCCATGGCATCTATTCTTTTTGGACTTTGTCATTACTAGTGTCAGCTGCCCTTTGGTATAGACACACACTTGTGCCTATACGAGCCTGTGTGTGCACATGTGTTCTTGTGTGCAGGCATGTACACACATATGCATCTTTTCCAGTTAGCTACATGATTTGAAAGTGTTGCACTCAACCCCACTAGCCCAGAGTTTTCCTCTCTCAGATGGGCAGGTGATAGCATACATCATTGCGTCACAGATTTTTTGGGTATATCTTATGTAGCAACTAATCTGAAGACATTCTGAAAAGTTATAAGTGCTACTCCAATATAAATTAATAGTTTGTTAATGGAGTTTATTAATTTTGGCTAATCTCTCACCCCAGTATTCAGCAAAAAGGATACCACAGAGGATATTTTCTGCTGATAAATTTGACCAAGCTATCCATGCACTGTTGGACTTGGGTTCCTTTACAATCAACTCATGCTTGAGAGAAGAGCCATGTTAATAGTTTATTTTGTGGCCATGACCCACTTTTTCTAAGTGACGATGATGGGCCTAAATTTCTGCCTTTGAGCTGTTCAATAGTTTCTATCCAAGTGTTAACACTGACACTGGGACCACATCTCTTTTGTCTAAAATTTGGAGAACCTGTTGGCTTTATTGGAAGCTATTTATATAGTTTTGCAAGCAAATGTGAATACCTCTTCATAAATATGGTCATCTGTAAGCCAAAATCTAATGAGATTGATAAGTTCCATGCTAATGGGTAAATCTGTCCATTTGGAGAGTTCTTGGAATACACCAGCCACCTGCTTTTCCACACTTCAGTGATTTAGAGGGCCAGATGTGCTGTCTAGAGGAGGAAAGATTCCAGCCTGCATGGTTCCTTTAGATTACAGAAATCATAGGAAACACAAAGTCCTATCATTATTTTCTTCCCAGAAATAATGTAACTACATATTTATTGTTTGTTCATTATTTTTCTCTTTTCCTTATGAGTATGTTATTTGTGTCAGAGAGCATGTTTGTCTTATTCCCTACTTTTACGCAGCATGCAGTGCATTAAGTGATTGATTGAAGCCCTCCATTAGGGAGTAAATGAATGATGGAATATATGACTTCAAGTCAGAAAATGTTTGATTTCTTCCATTTGCTGATGAAGAAATTAAAACGCGAGAGCATAATGATCTTGTACATTCTTTTAGTGCCAGTGTTGGACTACTATCTAGATTTCTTGACTCAGTCTACAGTTCTGTTTATGGTATCATTCTTCTATTATGATTATAATCTATCCTTTTGTATTATTTTAAGTGAAGCTCCTTGATTCCAGGGAATAAATTAGGGAGGCGTGGAAAATGTCATTTTTCTTTGCATTGAGTTTCAGGATATGTCAACTTGGTAGCACCACCAGATGGTCCTAAGGAAAGATTTACTCACTATCAGGATATCAAAACACAGCAGTGAACTCTCCCTGCCTTGAAATTCATAGAAGCACAGCTTAACTACATGAACACAGAGACTAAGCCAAATAGTCTCCTGGTGTTTTCCAGCTTTCTGACTCAACCTGGTGATTTAGCCAGGGTAGAAATAACTTCTCATCCTCCCCCGAGACTTGTCCTTTTAGAGGTGCAGTGCTGATAGAATAGCACTTGGAACCATAGCAATATAAGGGTCAAGAAACTGGTGGGCACATCCATCATTCAAAGGTGTCTTTAAACTTCTTGAAGAGCTCTTCCAAAATGGATAATTTAGACAAAATAATGACCAAACGATTCCCTATCCAGGCTTTTCTTTCAAAATATAAATCGAAAGGAAATTAATAAAGTTATAATCACAGGCTCTAAAATTTTAACTGCCAGAATGACATTTAATATCCAGACTCTAGATTCTAGTCATGGTTTTCAGACTTGGCTGAATATCAGAATCACCAGGAAAACTTGGTCCTACCTGCCAGAGATTCTGCTTCAATAGTTTTAAGACGGGACCTGGGAATCTCTTTTGATATTAATAGTTCCCTCAGTGATTCTAGTGAAGGACAACATTTGGAAGCCATCAATCTAGAAAATTTCAAGAAACTTTCCAGACTGCAAGTTCTATTTTCGAACCCATTGTTCAAAAGTAAGCCCATTGTTCAAAAGCAAACTTGTTCTGGATTCTGTTTTAGGAGGTAAAAAGCCCATTTTCTGGTAAAGTATTAGTAAAGTTCTCAAAAACATATTAATCCCTAGTAAAATGCTGGCATTTTCTTAGAATTATTTCTTTTTTTAAACCCAGTGGAGTATAAAACACACACCACTCAATGAAGGTTGAGAGAGTCTTTGCCTTATTTACAAATTTCTCAGTGGGTGGACCTTTATGATCTTGCATTTGGTTAGCTAGACTTAGATTACTTCTGTTTGGAGGGGGTGCTAAAAGTCACGGAGTTTCTGCTTTGTTTCAACATTGTTTTAGTATAGTTCATGTAGAATATTAACTTATGAAATATCCTCACACATCTGGAGAAATCATAGTTAAAAATATATCAGATTAAGAATTAATAAGCACCAGATAAACGATAATAATGTAGATTTTCTACTTGCAATTTCAGATGCCGATTTTAGAAAAATGGCCACTTTTTAAGGGCTATACTATGTATGTAGAGCAATTTAGCAATTATTATATAGATTATAGATAAGGAGAAATAAAGATGATACATACATACATACGTACATACATACGCATATAAATGGGTGATAGATATACTTGAACTTAATAGGAATGTGACCCATTTATTTTAAGTGACAATGAAAAGCTCTATAATTTAGTGAATAAACAGTATCTTGGGAAAGAAGACATGTGAATTTGAAACTTGCATTTGTTCTCCATTTCCTACCTAGAGAAGTAGAAAACATTTTACGTTCTCTCCAAGGGATTACTTAATTACAGGAGTGGCCTTTAAGTGATAAAAAAACAATAAAAGGTAATGACTTCATAAAGGTGGTAGATGAGCTAGTAGAGAAGGAATAAATACCCAGGCAGTTATAAAGGAAATGCTGGATTTTAGCACTTCATCATGCTGGTGTGGGCACTGGCAGAAACATCATGAATCACTTGCCAGCTGACTGTACAGCTCATCCATAATGTTAGTTTTATGTTTAATAATGTCAGCGTTTCAGAATTTCTTGCCACATAGAACAACAGCCACACCGATCAGCCTCAATATTTCTATATTTGTGTATATACAGAACTTTCTATAATCCAATGTAGGTTTACTTTAAATAAAGCTACAAATCATTTAGGGTGGTAAGGAACAGAAATGGATTCTGGCTGACATAAGTGAAGCAAAGACTTTATTAGAAGAGTAGAGGATAGGCCAGCATCAGAGTAAAAGCTGAATAATCTTAACTCAGGAAAGATGAGCAGAGTTGCAGTTTGGGAATATCAGCGTGAAAAACTGTCTTAACTTGGGTTTTCCCCAAGGCAGAGTATAAGTCAAGGGTTTGGAACAGGCAGTTCATTTGGGAAGTAATTCCAGGGAATAAGAGTTGGGAAAAGCAAGAATGAATCAAAGAGGGGGAAGGCCATCCAAAGGCACATCATTGAAATGGTCACGACTATGGGCAACTGGCTGATACCTTCTGAAAAGTGGAACTGTCTATGCAAGGGACTGAAGGGACACCACTAGTCCTATTGGTTACTCATGTAGGGTTAACTTCTTTTCACTTCTGGGTTCTGCACGTCTGAGCCTGCCCTTGTGCAGGTGGCTCTAGCTACAGCATTAGCGAAGCTCCAGATCAGAATAGTGGTAAGATGGTTCCCCCAAGGAAAGACAGCAAAAGGGTGCTGCTACCAAAAGATGGAGGGACACTGAGTCAAATAAAACTAATAGAGGTTAAGTGAAACTGGAGGGTGCTTGTTAGAGAGAGCGACAGAGAGAGAGAGAGAGAGAGAGAGAGAGAAGAGAGAGAGAGAGAGAGAGAGAGAGAGAGAGACAAGGAGAGAGAGGCTTTATTAGAACTTGGTAAGTTACTCATATTCACCAAGGTTTCATTAATCCTGTTCCTTCTACCTCCCCTCCATTTGTCCAAATCTAAACCCAAGGCCCACATCCTCCACTAAGATTTCAGAATATCATATTTCTTATCAGAGTGTTCCTTTCTCTAACATCTTATTACAGCATCACTACCACCTAGCTTAAACTTCAGTCATTCTCTAGGTCTTTAATGTTTGATTCAGTTCTTTTCCATGGTGGAGAAACATGAGTTTTAATAATAGCCAGAACTGAATTAAAATTATTTTTCTACCTCTTACTGGTTACGCCATGTTTTCTTGAAAAATCACTCCTATACCTCAGTTACTTCATCAGTAAAATTGGTACAATCATAATCACCTTATAAGTTCATAAGAATTATATTTAAGTGAACTTCAAGGTAACTGAATCAATCTGCGATGCTTAATAATTATTAGTTAACCTCTGCTTTGATAACAAGCCTTATACTTCTTTTGAATATTCCCCTAAAAACTTGGTTAAGAATTAGTTCTCAGTGGGCTCAAGAACCCTTGATTATTCATGCAAATTCAACTGTTGAAAACTTAGAGCCAGAGATTGCAAACTCTTGTGATCTATGGGGCATATTCATTAATGATGCATTTGACCATTATTTATTTATTTTAAGAACTGAATTAAAGGCCAACAATTTAACAATCTAGATATTTTGCTTACAAGTGTAAATTGCTGTTCTCTTGAAATATTTGGCTCACCTTTCTGTGTGGTACAATTAATTGGAACTAGTGCCAGCTTCCTGCTTTAGAAAAGATATGGATTGTCCAATTTGCCACAGTCCTCAGCATGCCTTATTAAAATCTTATGCTAGGTCTTTTTACACATTTCTAATGCCTCCTTAGTTTTTTTTCTTTAGAAAAAAAGTTTTATTATTTATTTTTTGTATTATTTTATTATTTTGTATGGTGACATTAGTTAATGAAATCCAGTAAGTTTCAGCTGTACATTTTAACAGTAAGGCATACATATATTTACACTGTGTGTCCACCTCCCATATTTAGATTTCTTTCTGTCAGCACATGTTTGGCCTCCTTTACCCCATTTACCTCTCCCTTCCCTCCTCCCCCTACCTTCTGCTAACCACTAGTCTATTGTCCATGTCTCCTTAAACCTTATGAAGTTTTGTTTAAGACTCCATCTTTTTCATGAACATAGAAAGGAGATGAAAACTTAAAATTCATTTTAGTTGACTATCATAAGAATGGTAAAACCACTGTCCTGTGTGTCTTATCTTAAATATTTGCTGGTTTTTATGTCAACAGTATTTATTGAGCATAATAATTAGAGCATCTATGTGAGCCTTGACAGTTTACAGAGTGCTCTGGCAGACTATAATTTTTATGATCTTTACCTACAGTTCTGCCTGTTGAGGTGGCAGAGCAGGTGATTATCCCCATTTAGTGATAAGAAACCAAGCCTGTGAGAGATTAATAGAAAGGCTCAAGGTTCCACTGCTAGTAAGAGGTGGAGTTACTGACTCCATATCCAGGCTTCTGCTTATACTTTTTGAAGAAAATTTTAAAGAAAGCAAAGGTCATTGCCCTTAAGGAGTTCATTATTAAATAAGCTTTCTCAGAAAAATGTAAATAAATATTTTAGGAACATATATAATAGTGCAGAAATAGGTATTTGTATGAATAGAGTGCAGGAGTCTTGCTGGCATGATTAGAGCCAGATGTTATTCATGGTGATCGACCTGAAAGAGAAAGTGAGCTGAAAGCCAGTTTCTGAAATTTTGATTCTTTTCGCAAGGGTACGTATTTTCCTTATATGTTTTAAATGTATAATGTAGATCCATGTAAAACAGAATAACAGGAGAGTGTTTATGAAAAACACTGTCATGTAAAGGTCCTGTAAAACTCAGTAATTAGTGGAAGATACGTAGAAGTCATGGGCTGGGCGCCAAAAGCAACTTGGTCTTCCTGGATGAGTTAGAGTGGAATATCCAAGTTGAAATAAATCAGCCAAGAAGATTTTATCAAAGGGAGAAGGTACAGCTCTCCAGTTGCATTAAAGTCAATGGTCAGAGTCCATTGACCTTGAAACTATAGTAGGAGCAGCCAACTAGGCCAATAGGCTAGGACACCTGGACTCAAGAACAATGCTCCTCTCCCTTCTAAGAAAGTAAAATTGGGGTCATATTGCTCTATAGCTTTGGAAAAAGTGTTTAATTCCTATCCAGCATAGTTCAGATCAACCTTAAGTTTTCCCCATAAGGGCAAAATCATAATTAAAAGTGTGGTTTATGAAAGAATGTTAAAGCTATCCAACAAAAGAAATGAAGGAAGGAAAGGATGCATAGAGCAAATCTGGGCAGATGCTGTTGTGGTGGCCTGGTGGTTTCAAATGGGGGACTATGGCATGAATTCTAGTCTGATGTCTAGCTCATGATGGGAAAGTGTTCAAAAAGAGAAGGGGTAATTATAACAGATCAGCTACTACCTTATTGATTTAGGCGCTATATATTGGAGGATCCGGGAAATCACATGTATTTTCATAAAGAAAATATTAATTCATAATGTAAAAATCAATGTGCTATATAAGAACATGAAGTATATCAGTGTGAATGGGGAAAGGCAAACTAAAGATGGATGGCTCTATTAAACATTTCAACATTTAAAAATATTATTTTACCTGTTACTTTTTTTTTTCTTCTTTTTCTTTTATACTGATTAAGATCATTGGATCTCGGGGACGAATGTATGAAGAATAAATTAAAAGTGGGAGGAGTAGCTCCTCTACTACAATGTGAAGGTGTAGAACGTAGCAGAATCAAGTTGGCATGAGCCTCTCCAATGCATGGGCTCCCAATTAGATGGATGACCCTTGGTTAATAAAAAGCCTTACAGGTTATGAAGTTATATTTTATAACTGAAGAAAAGTGCAGTTACCTGAAAGTGTTTTTTCTTTCCTCATGCTTTAATGCTCAATAAAAGATGAAAGGGAAACCTGATTTTGCATTCCACTCTGCAATGAGTTTTATTTATACTGGAAGAATGAATCAAAGGGCACCATTGACAATAGGTTTTTCTTATTAGTAAAAGACCTTCAGGGCTCAAGAAACCTCTGGTTAAATTCAATTATAGCTTTATATTTAATGGCTTTCAAATCACATATAAACGAGGCTGGACAACTCCAGGAGTAAAAGAAAGTCATGGATGGAAAATAAAGAATAATTTTCTGGTTTGACTAACTCTCTGTCAGACATAGTACAGAACTGTTTTGTTGTTGTTGTTGTCTGGTTGTTGTTTTTTGGTATTTTTTTATTGTTTTTGTTTTGGATTAAATAGGTGGGAGACAGCTGGCTCTTGGGTTTATGCATAAATCTTCCTATTTCTAAAAGCTGTGATTAATTGCATGCATGTGAAAGATTACCTGGCATTATGATAAGGGAATACTGATGCCTTTAGTCATTGTCATCAATCATACCCATCATATTCCTCTTGAAAGACAGGCCAAGATAATGCTGCTTGATCCAAATGCTTCCAGTGTTTATATTAGATTACTTGGACCAACATTTTTCTGTACATCTGTTGAAAGCATGGCTGAAATCTGGATGTTTCATCGTGGGAAATCTAGCATGTCACTAAGGAAATACAAACAATGGGGAGTTATGAAATGTGGGACAGAATACTATATGCTATGTCATAAAAGGAGAGTTTACCTTTAGTTAATCTTTCTTCTGTCCTTCAACAAATATTTGTTGTGTGTACTACATTTGGAAATAATAATA
Source organism: Eonycteris spelaea (assembly GCA_003508835.1). NCBI lineage: Eukaryota > Metazoa > Chordata > Mammalia > Chiroptera > Pteropodidae > Eonycteris > Eonycteris spelaea. The sequence continues at coordinate 4,123,688 of PUFA01000079.1, read as the reverse complement.
AAAGTATTATAAGACCTAGTTTTTTCCTTTTGAACTTTTTGTGGTGGTAGTAACACAATGATAATTTAATTAAAATAAATGCTTTCATATAAATTTTAACAAAGTACCATAGAAGCAGAAGAAAGGTCAGGACTATTAAGCCTGTATGTGTGTGTACACATGAGTGTGTGAGCACTGAGTGTAAGGTTTGGAGCAATGCGTCAGGAAAGTTGCACTGAGGAACAAATATTGGACTTAGTTATGAGAAGACCACATTGCAAATGTATGGGCCTTGGGCTAAATTCAGCTAGCATAAGGTTTCATGGATTTCAATTTTTTAAATCCATTGCCAGTATTTAGGAACCTGGATTTTTGCTTAGAAATATGGGATTCTGGCTTCTTTTGGAAAAAAAAAAATCTTAACACTTGTCAATAGCCTCAAGTAGATAATACAGAGGAGTGTGATAGGGCTGCTTCTTTAAATAGAAATCTTCATGTTGTAATTTTCTTGCTTTATGCATTTGTCCTACCTACTTTGTCTAGATATATATTCGAGTTTGTAATTTTATAGTAGTTGTTTGCCACTAAAAAAAGAAAACTTGGATATGAGGGCCCTTGAGGCAGCCGTATACAATGAGGGACAATTCTGGAAGCAGACAGGAACTGAACATAATTGGCAGATTTAGCATGGCACGTAAGTAATCTTCACTAGATGAGTTCCACAAAGTAAAGCTGGAAGAGTAAACTGAGTCTGGATTTTAAAATGTGCACAATTGCAAAATTAACTACTATAGCTTGACAATGCTATAAGCAATCAAAACAAAACAAAACAAACAAAAACCAACCAAAAAAAAGAAACCAACCAACCAAACAGACAAAAAACCTAGTAAAAATTTTAACTGGAGGACCTTTGTTTAAGGTCAGACTGGTGGCATTGGTGAGAAATTGTTAGCATGGAAACATTTGCAGACAATTATCATCTAAGTAAAAGGTGATAAAAGCCTGGATCAAGGCAGTAGATTGGCCATGTGAGACCCAGTAAGAGAAGCAACCCAAGGTGTGAAAGACATTTCTCAGGCGGCGTTCAAGAGGACTTGAGGTCTGTTGGATATGGAGGAGCGAGAGAGAAGATTCCTAGTGTAGTGATAATCTAGGCTATTGGATGGATTGGGGGTGCTGTTACCGAGAATGTCCACCCAGAAAGCAGAACAATTTCTAGGAGAAGTTAGTGTTTAGTATTTAAGAAAATATTTGAGGACTCAGTGGGGATTACATTTTTACTCAGTGGGTATATTTTTACTGGGTTAGTAGATATAGGTCTGGTGTCTTGGAGAATATTTTGGAAAGTGAGTGTAGATTATAGATGAGCTCACCTAGGACATAAGAGAATATGGAAAAAGGATTATTCATGAAACCCTAGAGAATCCCAGCTATTAAAGGGTGGATGGTAGAAGAGGAGCTTATAAAAGGGAGAAGAACAATATTCAATCTTTACAAAATAACCAAAGTACTAACAATTCATGTGCACAAAGATGTTCCTCACATAACTTTTTAAATGAGAAAAAGAAAAAGCAACACTATTGTTTGATAACAAAATAATTTATAGGAAATCTAAAGAAAAATTATACAGGTATTAGAAATGATAGTTATAAACTCCATAATACAACATGGAAAATAATGTTTATGATGCCATGAAAAGAAGCAAAATCTAAAGGTACACATTATTTCATGTAGAATATAAGTGCAAGCATGTCTAATTATGTATAAAAAGAGTAGTTTGGTGCATTAAAATAGTAGAAGTGAGGAAGTTAAGATAGTGAAATTGTGGATGACTTTATCTTTGCTCTCAGAATTTTTTATGTTGCTGTATTACAATTAATTCTAGAAGTTTACTCAGTTAGATTTCTGCATCATGATCAGCAAGTTAAAATAAGGAGGAAACAATAACTAAAATTTTGTGACCAGCTACATTTCAAACTAAAGCATAACTTATGGTCTTGAAAGTTTGAGACTCAAGGAAGATAACTTTGAAGGGAATGTAGGTAAGGCTCACATCATCTCCTGGGCATTGCAGTGGGAGCTCTGATGAGGTAAGGAATGGAAAACCAGTTGGCTGGGGGTAAGGGAAGAGAAATAGTATCTAATCTACAGTACTTATACGTAAAAGGTTGACATAGAAGGAATTTAACCTATAATGAAAAAACATTAGAGGAAGCCACGTTATCTATATAACTGAAACATCAGGGGTCAGGATAAAACACTGTCAGGTCGTCAAAGCTGGCATTTTCTGAACGTTTATATTTTAACCACAGCTTGAGTCTCCCTGTGCCTGGAAACTTCCGCATTCCCTTCTAGGTATTTACTTCCCCTGAGTTGAGAACCTAGTAATGTCTCTAGCACTAGGTTCCTTGCAAAGGCATATCAAATTTGAAATAACCGAATAGAGAGAAACACTGTTTCTTCTTTCTAAGCAATAGAGTTAGTAAGATATAAGGCTGGTTAAGTAGACAGGGGTGTGTCACAAAGGGCTTTTTGCTATCTTGTTCTTTTCAGGATGAGGACCTTTGATTGGCTAGGGAATGCAAAGCTTTGGGGGAACTTTAATAACTATGACTATCCTAATAGTACTTGGAGTCCTTTGATGAAAAGGAGGAAAGGCATTGAAATTTTGAGAGAATGTCACTTCAATGAAAATACCTTTTTATTGAAAATAAGGCATACAAATCTAAAACACTAATACAAATTATTGATTAGAGGGAATTATATGATTTTATAACTGGATCTTAGGTAAAACTATGGTAAAATTGAATATCCTACCAAAGAGAGCCCTCAAAAAACACTTCGTGTTATGTTGATCATGGTAACTTTTAGAGGATGAGATGGCAGAGGTAGTGGCTTATATGGCTGTCACTGATAGAATTCCCAAACCAAGGCGATGATATAAGGGTGAGTCTCAATGCGCTGAAATATGACTGGAAGATGCTGTGGAAGGAGATATTGAAGTATACTGGAACGGTAGCCCATTGTGGGACCACACTTTGCCTGGTGTCACTGGCTATTGATGCAACATGGTAAGAAAGGAAGAGCCTGGATCTGGAGTCAGGAGACCTGAGTCTGTAGTCTAGGTCAGTCCCTCACATCTCTGTGATTTTGTTTCTTCATCAATTTAATCTTCATCATCGTAATGACTGCCTTTATTGTAAAGATGAAATGGAATATTGAGGAAAATGCCTTTCAAAAGTATGCAAAGTATTATGCAAAAGTTTATTCACATTTTTCACAGTTATCTGCCTCGGATTTAACATTAGTACGTTTTATACAGATTCAGAATATTGTGTTTCTGTACTTCTGCTCAGAATAACCTGTGTTGAGCTTGTGAGTGATGACCAAAAGTCCCAGAGGTCTCATATAAATTGCCAGGTGGGCAGACAGAGGCCTGGTATGACCCAGAATCTGTTGATGGGGCATTGGGAAATGAGGGCTCAACGGTGTGTTTGCAGTCACTCCACGTGATGATGCTGGCTGAAATCCCCAAGGTTGGTCCAATGGGATGTTCACTGAAATACATGGTTAACAAGAGGAAGAGATTGGATCATAAATCTTTGGAAGTAAGCCTTCTGAGATAATATCTGTTGCAGGAACCTCAAGGGAAACTAATTCTATAATCGATCGAAAGCCTGCCTCACAAAAGCTTTTAAACATTTAAACACCATAATATAAATCAAGTTAGAAATATCCCACCAAGGAATAAAGGAGTTCTTACCACGTAAAATATTAATTTATCTTTTCAAGGCAGAAAAAACACTTCATTTAGAAGGACATGGGTAGGAGGTGGTGGAGAGAGCAGAAAATGTGGAATAAACTCATTGTGTTGATCTTGGATGCCAGCTTAAAGCGTCAGGTCTGTACTTTTTCTCATGCTGAAAGGCGGGGGCCTTTAATGTTGAAACTTGGTTCCAGTATATTTTACTCAATTGTTCTTATGTCTTTGATTCATATGCCATGGCAATTTAAATTTCCAACAATTTATTGGAAATGATCTGTAATTGAACAATTGACTTCAACTTGAAATTTAATAGATATGTTCTTGGAATTGCAAAGGAATATTTGGAGTAACATTGGGTTTTAAAATACAGTTGCTCTGCAAAAACAACTATTAATGAATCACAAAAGGGCAAACATCTACCACATGGCCATTTCTTCATTTGCTACAATATACATGCATCAGGAGTAACGCTGCAGCCAGTCTGGAAGACGACCAGAAAGGAAACCATATGATTAGCAAAGTTAAAACCTGATTTGCATCTAAAAATTATAGCGTGTGCTCATTTATGTGCAAATGTAATGGAAAAAGGCTGTAGGTAAAGTGGCTAAAGCCTAAACAAAATAAACACTTAATTTTCTTTTATTGTACCCTGTGACTATTAATAATATTATGGTACCAAATCAGAAACATTAAGCCAAGCAGGGGAGCAATAAATGTTCCTAGACCGTGCACCACTGTTGATATTAGCAACTAATCGCTCCAGAGTTCACATAAAATGCAGATGGAAGTACAAAGAAGATATTCGATGAAGTCAGCAGTGGCAGTGAACTGTTCACAGGTGAAGCCAATAACTAGAGGGCCAGCTCAGCAGGGGCAGGGCCTGGGGAAGATATCAAGAAAAGGGCTTTGTAAATCATTGTTTTTTAGCATGTCTGTACCTATTGACATATGGATGTTCTTAAGCTTGTAAGGTTCATGGTCTTAATTCCAACTGGCAATATTGTTTGAGAATTCGTGAAACTCTGTCATTTAATATCATCATAACTCATGGAGATGGGTAAGATGGCTGCTGTTCCTCCCATTTTACAGGTAAAGAAATCAGATTTCTGAGTATGGTCACACAACAGATAAGACTGAGAAGGGAAACTCTAGGCTTGTGGTTCCAGCTCTTATGTTCTTTTGATGATTTTCCTTAAATCATTACGTAAAAAGATATACATATGTATTTTTCTCTTTCTCCCTCCCTCAGGCATGTGTGTGTGTGTGTGTGTGTGTGTGTGTGTGTGTGTGTGTCTTTCTATATATATATATGTCTGTCTTCTGTCATGTAAAATGGTATATGGGACTTCCATCTCTGATGCTGTCTTAGACTGGAAACCCCAAAATGATCTGCCCAATAATAAAATTAAAATGCTGGTTAAAATGTAAAGCAACCCAGCTTTAACCATGCACACGATGACAGTGTCCTAGGGGATGGAAAAATGATGGCTTCATGAAATCTGGGTATCCGAATAAGCACATAAAGACCTGGACCGTTCACTGAGACCTGGTGAAAGATATAAACCTTCTGGTTCTTTAATTCTCTGTATTGCCTTGTTGAAGCTCTCGCTTTACCCTTGCTAATACATATCTGTTAAAAATAAAATAGTAGGCTTGAAAATATAAGCTATCCCCTCCTCCACCTACTTGAAAACCAAAAAGATTTGAAAAAGAACAAAATAGAATTTATATATAAAAAAGATAATTTACATTCAATTTAGATACCTCATAAAATACAAGAAAATATAGGTAAATGGAAAAAGTTATTAATATTTCCACCTTCCAAAGATAAATAGCATTTACAGTTGGAAGTTCTTCCTTTAAATATGCACAGCATGAGGATGGCCAAAGACTAGGACTCAAACTCCTGCTGCTCTCTATTCACTTGCCCCCATCCCATCTCCACTTAACTGCAGTGACATTTCGTGTTTTGTGTTGCTTGCGCAGAAAGAACATCATTTAGATTTTTCTATGGACCATCGGAAGAGTCATCTATACCTCCTCTTTTTAAAACTCAATTTGGGAAAATAGTTACTAGTTTTTTTTTTTTTTAACTATATCAAAAGAGATAGATTTTTTTCTCTAAAATTATAAATAATATGCTGATTTAGCTTAAATATTTGGAATTCTATATTTTGGCTTAATTTGGAACTTTTATTGAGACTAAATGTTAGTTACTTTATAAAGGAGATCTTATAAGTAGAAAATATTTGCAAGATATGGATGTTTTTCCTTAATGAAAATCTTGTTTTTTCAAGATTAAATTTTTAGCTATTATTAATATATTTGGGTGCTGTTTCTGCTGGTTAAAGGAAAAATAAAATTATGTTATAGTTTATAGTTTGTACATGATAATTCTAATTAAAACTTAAATGACTTTTCTTTCATGCTTTTATAATTATATGCATCTGTTCATGTTAAGTGTTATTCTTGTAAATGAGGTACAATTATTCTATTCTAAAAAGTGCAAATTTTAATTTTGTTTAAAGTTGTAATATGAAGTATATTGGTGAATATTTCTGAACTCCCTTTGATACTTAGTAGTAATAAGATATTAACAGAAGAACCAGTGTTAGAATATATTGCTAAAACAGGTAATATGCATAAAATTAAAATATATTGGCTTTCTTCTTAAGATTTATTCTGCCATTAATCCTAAAATCAGGTAGCTCTCAGTAGGCCTCTGGCGATACAATAATTCTGTTTCAGCCCTACATGTGATTCAACTCAGTAAGTGAGCAATTTAGAACTTTTGCTGAATATCAAAGCGGATAACTAAGAATGGAACCTTATTGGGTGGCTAATTTCCTGTTAGTTTCAGAATGGTAAAAAGATGTAGATGTAATTAGTGCGCTCTTATTTATCTATCCAATGGAGACAGAATATAATCTAAAATGATAAAACCAAACAGCCCCAAATAGCACATTTTCTATCTATTTATTAGTAAAGGAAAAATGAACTGATGTGAATTTTTATCATTCTCTCTTTCCATGTATCTTATTTTTATGTACTTTTAAGTGTTTTAAATGATCAAACAGGTATAAGTCTAAAATTGATATTTGAAGGAAAACACAATTCATTTTATATGGAACTATACACATTTGAGTAATATTTCAGGTAAAAGTACTTCCTAATGAAAGTATAACCTCACTTTCCTGACAACACATGTTAGATACTCATTATTCGTGTCCCTCTGTAGGCCTTTAGGAAGTCAACAACAGAGGCCAACAGGCCATTCCAGTATATTAAGAATGTAGAGATGCCAATGGTTTGGAACACTGTGATGCATTTAAAAATTTTCCATTGAACAATTAAAGTTAATCATTCATGTGGCAGTTTTTCAAAAATATTTACGGTGTGTCTCACCATCCATAGATATAATTTCACTTGGCGATAACACCAGAAGTCTAAATGCAAAACTCTTGGTGAGGAAGAATTTTGGACTCCCAGCTCCTCCTGTGAGAGGCCCCAGAGGAACCCTACAGAAATGTGCTCACACAAGCCATTAGTCCGTGAAGGTTTGGGCTTTCTTTAGGCTCACTTTTCAGTAGGGGAGAAATGTGCACATGAACTTGGAGTCTGGCATTGTGAGGAAAAATTGTGAGAGAATTCTTCCCCATTCAGATACCAAGTGTTGCAGCTGCTGATGCCCAGGCATTTGTGTTCTTCTCATATGCTTAGCACTAAAGAGGAAAGAACACAGGACTGCGAAAAGTTCAAGCCAAGCTGGGACAGTCCATAACAATTCAGAGATGAAATACACGTATATTCAGATTTCATAAGGTAGGAATTGACCCAGGTCTTCCTTAGGGAGAGTTTCTGGTAGTTATATGAAACAGTTTTATCTATTTTCTAGTTTGAAATGTACATTACAGATGAAATTCTCTATAGGCCACCTGATAATTTTCCTTTCTCAATTTAACAGCATCGATGAATGGGCCATTTAAATAGGTTGTACCTGTGCTCTCAAATCCTGAGACTTTTTTATTGGCCTTCTTCATCTCTTCAGTCTTTTCTCTTGCAGTTCTTGTTGTACCCAGGAGTGATTTCTCCACACTTTTTCTGAAGAACAAACAAACAAACAACAACAACACAATAACAAAAAAGATTATATTTTCCTTGTCATGAACTTATTTTCCCCTGTGGTAGGTATGTCAAGTGTGACACTCGAAATCTAAAGGACTTAGTGTTATGTTGTAGATGTAGAAAGAATGCGTGCTGTGTGGATAAGGCATGATCCACCTCCCATTCTACACTTCATCTGTTTTGATTGGATGGCAGCCAGGGTGTTGCAATGGCCCTTTGACTTTTTCGCCTGCTTTGTACGTCTGAAATGTTTAGATGCCTAATCCATAATGTCACTCACATTTAAAAAATTGTCCTTGATGCTTGTGAGATGGCCTTTTAAAATTGGGAGGAAGAAGAGATGGGAACTTTCATGAAGGGAAGGAAATTTGCTTTCATGGTTGAAAGAATTTCGTCTTCCAGCGCATCCATGGTTAATACCAGCTCCCTCTCCTCTGCTCTGGAAATTAGTAGACTTTCACTAACCCAATAAATGTGACCCTAGTTAGTATCTGTCAGTACTTAGTTCAGTAGCAATGGACAGGCCCATTCCGAACTCAATAAAATTCCTCCTTAACTCTATTTATTTAGCTTAAACCAAACACATCCTTGTCGATGCTTATGGGACTCAGAATTTTTAACATAGCCACCAGGCATGGATGCACATGCCATTTGAGCTCACAACAGATTGATTGGCTGCAAGGTGAGGGAACAGAAACCTGACTTCAAGACAGAACAGAGGCAGTGGTGTAAAAAGGGCATGCATGCTTACATACTAATCTAAGCAAAGTAAAAGGGAGAAAATCTTGTTTAATTTTTGTCCTAGCAGAATTGTCAGAGGTTTCAAGGATATTATTTTCTTTTTATAACCAATTGCTTTGTAGAGCATAAGAAAATTGGAAAAAAAATTGGATTTACTCACATACTTAACTGAAAAAAAAAAAACGGGAGGGGAGAGACTGGCCCTTTAAGAATGGACTCTTGCATTTCCTTTTTTAAAATTACACAAATTCATACTATTAAGTGGACTTATTGAGTTGCCTCTTCCCACTTGGCAACTCATGAATGTTATTTTTGATGTGTAGTATTGATTGTTCTGAATGAAATAGCTTCCATAAGAATTTGTTCCTTCAAGGTATCTAAAGAGTAATTAATTTAAAATTTATCATCCTATCTTAAATATATTATACTTGTCCTTGAGCCAGCTGTCGGATATTTAGAGAACATGCTGTTTTGAAATATGAAGTTTAAGGCAGTATTGCCTTTCTGCCTTGGACGTTGTGTGTTTTCTGTGAACATCTTTCCCTTCACATTAAATGGGAAAGAATTCTCAGTGGCAGCATTTGATATCTAACTAAGGGAAGGAGTGACTCTTTGAGGTCATATTTTAGCTTTGGCTCTACAGACACTAGAAGCCATTATCTTAAAATGATATAAATTCAGTTACAGAATGGAAAGATGATTACATGATTAATGGAGGTTAATAAATATTATTGAAATCTTAGACTCAATGAGGCCATCAGAAACTGTTTAATCCAATTTCCCTTGGCTCCAAGAAGGCCACTTGGGGACCACTTTGTCAGATGGAATCTCTCTCCTCATCATAACTCTTCAAGGAATTCAAGTCCTGTTTTTGTGAAGTATGATGCATCTTTGTTCTGACTAAGCATGTATTCTTACCTGGGGCTCCTTTGCTAACAGTGTTGCTCTTTAGAGATTAAGCCCAGGGCTGTGGAGTAGTTATGAAAGGAACTGTTTGGACAGTGCAGGAATGAAATAGAAAGATCTCCTTACACTAATGGCATATCCAACTGACCCTGGTGATTTAGTAAGCATTTATGTGGCTACCAAGAGAAATGTGGTTAAATTTGCGAGTTGATAACTACATGGCTGGTAGATTTTCCTCTCCTTTAATTAAAAATATCTAGAAAATATGTACTTACATTAAAAAGATAAAAAGGGAGGATTTTAAAAACGTGTTTACTTTAGTCAACTTATTCTCACTAATAGAAATACAACTTAAGACTAATCTATTACTGATTTTTGTGTCCAAAGCCTTCTTTAAATTTACTGATATTGAAGCTTTTACATTCATAGAAGTTGTGTATACCTGCAAGTAAGAGATAACGTGACTCAGTCAAGAAAGGATTTATTTTTCTCCTATGTGGCATGAGTTCTGGACAAGGCAATCCAGAGCTGATGTTGGTGACTTCTGGATGTTAACAGGGACCTAGACCCCTTTCACCTTCTGTACTGCTGTCCTTATCATATAGTTTCCATTTGTGAGGTTCTTCAAGGCCACCTCAGCTCACAAATATGGCTGACAGGAAGTCTAAGCAGGAAGAAGACGGAGAATGGAAACAAAAGGGCACCTGCCAACTGAGACACCTTTAAAGAGTTTTCCTGGAAGCCCTTGCACAATGACAGTGACTATTACTTACATCTCAATTGTTACCCTGTTCTCAAGTGAACCTAGGAAATTTTCTTTTTTTGATTGAGTACGTTGCTAACCTTGCACTATTGGAATTTTGTTAGTGAAGCATAAAAGGGATAATGAAAAATTTTTAGGAAACACCCATCTCTGCCGCTGGTTCTACCCTTAATTTTTGCTCATTGTGTGCCCTCTTCTGATCTCACAAAGTGATAATTTCATTGCTTATAAAACAATAAATGTCTAGAGAATCAAACAAGGTATGATAAAACATCAAAAGCTCTAGAGATACGGAGCCTGGATATTTATTCATTTTGGAACTGTTTTAGTAAATTTCAGCTGCTTCTCATCTCCTGTGATGGAGAAAGTAAGTTATGGTTTGTTTTTGTCTTGACTGATTTTTCTGCATCTAACCATGGCTGATGTAAGGCTTAAATGCTTATGACGTCTAAACTTGGCAGATATTTGATTATTGGGATTTCAAACAGCATTCTTTTTTTTTTTTTTTTTTTTTTTTTTTTGGTAAGAAAAAAATAATTTGGTTTCTCAAAGTGGAAGGACTTTTTAATCATGATTTTATACTTGTACTACCTATTGTCTCCTTTTTTCTTAGGTATGGTGGTAGGAGTAGAAGAAAGAGCATTTGCATGTGAAGGCACCTTAGTTTCAGATCTGTATTTGAGCAAGCAGTCAAATACATGAAGGAAAAGGGAGAAAAATATTGCAAATTAGACCAAATGGAGATTTTTCATCATGTAGAACATTCTAGATATAATTGCTCCATTAGGTAGAACTTTCTGAGCAATGGATGTGGTATGTAGGGTCCATTGGTAAAAGTGTGGGATGATTAATTTGGAGTAATAATGAAGACACTGGAACATTTGTTCCATGAAAATAACTAAGGCCACTTGTCTATAATAAAGCCTAGAAGGGGAAAAGCCATACATTTAGTATTCCTAAAGGTGTATCAAACAATCGACTTTGAATTTAAAGAGAGATGAAATGGACATGTGTCATCTTAGACTTTACAAAAAATGTCTTAATTGTCAAGACTTTAAGATGTTATAGTCAAACCAAGAAAAATTGTGGAGCCTTTCTCTTTGAACTATCTCTATAAAGAATACCCTGTTCTTTTTGATACTGCTTGAAACAAATCCAGGCCTGATTAAAATTTTTTGACTGGTAGAAAATTTTGTTTCATCCGTATTTTAACAAAGATTCTGATGTAAGTCATTTTGAGCTATTTTTTGAAAACTGACACATAGAGTTGGGTTGATTTGGTCTGCAAAATGTCTTGGTTGTCAAATAACTACTGTTAAATCTGTGAAAGTACAATGGGTCTACACACCTGGGATTTTTTCATGGCTTTGGTACCTCCGTCGATTGCTTTGAAAGTAGTCGTTCATCTGATGTAGTGCAGTTCAAAAGATGTAAATATCTTCTTAGTCATGGTTCTCTGAGAAAATATGTTTGTACTTCTCTTAGAAGTCCCTAAGAGAGCTCCTTTTGAAAATTACTATTTGGCCTTTATATCAATTCCAAGTGGAAACTGTATTTTACAATATGAAGGAGTATGCTCTATTAAAAAATGTGTCCATCCAAGCTCATTAAAGGTGAGTAACACGCTACATGTTTGTTCATTTCAGACCCTTCCAATAACAGCATGTGACCATCTGTCCGGTGTTTTGTTCATGTGATAGTAACATCTCAATTTTTTCCATCTTGGATCAGTTTCCAGAATCAAAAAACTATCTTAGTTTATGTAAATAGTTTTTATAGTTCTAGGTAAAATGTTTTGATTTATTTTTAAAAAGTTAGAGAAAAAGAACAAAATCTAAATTTCTCCTCCTGATGACCTAATTCAGGTAACCAACATGGTATTTATCAGTATCTACAATGAGTAGTATTCCACTGTATACATGTATATGTATATGTGTATGTATTACATCTTTTTTATCCAGTCATCAGTCAAAGGACACTTAGATTGTTTCCAGTCTTGGCTATTGTGACTAATGCTACAGTGGACCTAGGGGTACTATCATAATTCTTTATAAATAAGTGTTTTCAAAATTTGGGGGTAGATACCTAGAAGAGGGTTGCAAGAATCGTATGATTCCTTTAATGTGTGAGATGTGAAAGCAATAAACAAATAAACAAAACAAACAAACTCATAGGCACAGACAATAGTACAGTGCTTAACAGAGGGGTAGGGGGAGGATGAGGATGGTGAAAGGAGGCAAATGTATAGTGACAGAAGGAGACTAGACTACGGGTGGTGAGCATGTGATTTAATAGACAGATGATATGTTATAAAATTTTATACCTGAAACTTGTATAATGTTGTTAACCAATGTTACTCCAATTAATTCAGTTCAAGAAAAAGAAATATACCAAATTGTGTTCAGTTGAAAAGTAGCAACTTCTAATACGAGGGAATGTCAGCACAGAGGAAAGATGCCACCCTTGGTTACTAAAGGGTAGGACTTGGGGCTGGGACTCCACAATGGGAGCATGTAAAAATGTGCTCACTTTGATTACTTTTCCTGCATGTTTCACAGTCTAACTCCTGATGCTTCAGTCTTGTTCTGAGTAGACTGACAAATTGATTTCACGCTGCTTCTTCTGATAGCCTTTCTGTCATGTCAACATTCTACATTTTAGAAATTGTTAAACAGGGGACATTTGGGGGGAATGTATCCAGGCAAAGGATACATAAGCTGCCCACCACCCTCACCTCTCTGCCAGTTAGATGCATGATTGTGAGGGATGTTTCCTAGTGAAGTTTGGTGACAGTTTCCTCATTCCATATTATCAGCCATAGGTCTAAATTTATTGCACGTGTTATTCTCCATCAGTGGATTTCCTTCTTGGTCACATATTCCTTTTAGTCAGGGCTTCTTCTTATCCCATATTTCATTTTACATAGACTGCTTACAGAAAGGGTATAAAGAGGCAAAGAAGGACACAGTAATTCCACTTCTCAGGAATTTATCTAAAGAAACCTAAAATATTAATTTAAAAAGACATACGTACACCTATGCTCATTGCATCATTATATACAATTGCCAAGATATGGAAGCGACCTAAGTGTCTGTTGATAGACAAATAGGCAAAGAGAAAAAAGGTGGTACAATGGAATATTACTCAGCCATAAAAGAAATGAAATCGTGCCATCTGCAGCAACATGGAGGGGCCTAGAGGGTATTGTGCAAATGAAATAAGTCAGACAGATAAAGATAAACATCGTACAATCATACTTATATAGAGAATCTTAAAAAAATAAATGAATAAACAAAACAGACAAACTCATATTTACAGAGAACATTTTGATGGTTGCCAGATAGGAGGGGGTTTGGGGGGATGGATGAAAAGGGGAAAGGGATTAAGATGTGCAAATTGCCAGTTATAAAAAAAATAGTCGAATGTAAAGTACAGCATAGGGAATATAGTCAATAATATTATAATAACTGTGTAAGGTATCAGATGGGTACTAGACTTTGTGGGGTGATCACTTCATAAGTTATATAATGTCTAATCACTATGCTGTACACCTGAAATTAATATAATATGTGTCAACTGTTATTTGAATTTGAATATATATATATTTAAAAAAGAAACACACACACACATTAAATAAAAGAACTACTGGTTGTTTTCCCAATCACTGAGTCTCTCCCAGTAGGCTGCATTTCACACTTCGGTTCTTCAAATGGTCTCTTGTCTTGGAAACAGGAATGCCCTTCAGTGTGTCCTGAACTTGCTTAAATGGGACAGTTTTCTCAAGGAGAGGAGGCTCCATTTGACATAGTTTTGTTTTTGAGCCAAACGTTATTATCTTTGGCCAGTTGGTCATTTTCTTCTCTGCCTCAGAGATCTGAAATATTAATGCAGTGGAGTGAGCTGGGTAGCTATTTCAGGGGACTCATTTGCTAGATCACCTGTTCTAAAGAATGCTAACAAGAATTCTTTCTTTTCCATGAATTTTCTTCTCTAATTTGGCTTGTGCAGTGCACATGCAGCCCCCATTACTCGGTGTGTGTGTAATTGTGGTGTGTGAGGAGAGACCACCCACAATTCTATTTTAGAAGAGAAATGTTTGAAGTTCCCATCACTCATTTGGGTTGAAGAGACTTATCCTCAGTGGTACCTATTAGTCAAGTACAAATTGGGAAAACTATATAGGTGCTTCAGCACAAAGGATTCAAAGTCATAATTTGTTTTCAGGCTCAGGTCTCTGAGACTGTGGTGTTACTTGGCATCAGTCAGCACCAGAAATGCAGGTCATTTGGTTGGCTGATACTGATATGGTCACTTTCTGCCCTGCTGTGTGGAAGAGGAAGGTTCCACTAAAAAATCAGTGTATTCTTAGTGGAATGGATATGCTACCTTAGTGGGGAAAAAAAAATGTTCTGTGCCTTTGAGTACTTGTTACATGGCCGGGTGTGGCATTCCAGGAAAAAGATCCATTAACAGACAGACAAGATATCACAACTTACTCTTCAACAGGAAATGACTTGACTTTCACTGATAAAGTTGATTACTAGAAAGGATATTCATGTGCAACTGGAGTAGATGCTGATATCTGCATACGAATAGATCCTGGACCTGTTCACTGAAGTTTTGGCCTTGATTTATTTGCACTGTGAAATGTGGTGAAGGGTGAGGTGAAAGCTGGTTTCCAGTTAATTTACTTTGCATTTAATGAATGCTGCTGATGAAAAGGACACATAGTGAAGTCTATGACCATAACATCAGAGTAAAGAATGGCTTCTTGGTCTTACTTAAGTATTCTTGATTAGACTCTACAAATTGCTAAATTTCCCACTTGCTCAGAGAGTACCCCCATGATATGGAATAATCTATGGAGAGCATGTTCATATTGTATAGATTTTGTGGTAGGACATTCATGTATCATAGTTAAGAATAAGACAACACACACACCACACACATACACACAAACAGGAAAGAGGAAAGAAGAAAAATATTATATATTGTATATCATATTATATATTATATACTAGAAATATATATTACATATAATAGAAAATATTATATATATTATATCTATATATTCCAAGTGGACATGAATTTTTGGGTGGACACTATTTAACTCAGGACACACAGGTTGAGTAATAAAAATTTTTCTCTAATTTTTTGCCAGAATATTTTGGTTTTAGCATGTGGAAACCTTTTACAAGGTCTCTCATTTTTTCCTTGCAGTAAAGATGGAGAAATGTGGTCTGGACTGTAACACTCACTATGTGGCAGATTAGATCTTGGTTGAATTATTGCCCCCAACGGGAAATTGATGGCAACCAGAAGGTTTTTGTGGCATACACTACACACTTTTATGGCTCTGGGGCTGTTCAAGTTTTTGGACAATGGTGAATGAAAATAATAGAATTTATGCATATCCCATTTGAGGCTAGCACATGGCTGATTTTTTACAAAGTTTCAGGCAAAGGAAGATATTAAAGGATAAAGAAAGATGAACAAAGATGTTTAACAGAATAAATGCGAAGTTTGACATGATTCTGAAACCAAGTGTACAGTTAGAGCATCAGAGGTCTATTAGTTTAGTAACAATATATATTCAAATAGTCAACAGTAATCTCAAGGTGAATGACTCTTGGAAAGGTAATATGTAAGCCAGAGGCTGTATTAATGGAATGAGAAAGGTCATCATCATCTTCTACTTGGCACTGGTCATATTATACTGAAAATAACTGTGTTCAGTGGAGGTTATCAAATATTAAAAGAAGTTTGATGGACATTTTGGAATGTATTAGAGAAGATTGGCCAAGAGAGTAAATGACTCAAGATGATACTACTTAAGGAATGGATGGAACTTGGAATGTTAGCCTGAAGAACAGATAAGAAGAATCGAACTAAAAAATAAGTTTTCTTTTAAATCTTCAGAGGGTGTGTGTGTGTGTGTGTGTGTGTGTGTGTGTGTGTGTGTGTGTGTCTGGAAGAGGGATTCAGCTTTAGCCTGTATTGTTCCCAAAGGCCAAATTTAGACAAATCAATGAATGTTTCTGGAAGATATACTTTTAATACCTTTGTAACAGGACCTCTTTTCTGAGGTTCATGGATTGCCTGAAAGATGGTGAGCTCTGAGAACTGATAGTACTCAAGTATAGGTGCAAAGCTATTTGATGGAGAGTCATCATGACAATTCAGTCTACAGAAATTGTGCTATTCAGCCTCTAAAAGTCTTTATGTCTCCAAGTTTTATAACTTCTTTTGTAAGAAAATACTGTAAAACTGAGATTTGGATGAGGCGTAATGATGTTAATTATATTTTTTAACCACCCTTTATTGTTCAAATCAATATGGAAGAGAAAAGATGAAAAAGTCAGGGTGATACAATCCATGACCTTGACTTTGACGTGAAATCCATTTCAGATTGGCCTATAGATCTTGGAGAGGGAGCATTTTGGAAGTTAAAGAGGCATATTATTAAAAGGAACTGCTGTGCCTTAGGGAAAACCACTATATTTCCTTGTTCAGAGAACTCTCAAGTTTGGAAGGAGTCTATTTTCAAATTTTAGAGGTATTGGGGTTTAGTATTTCTATCTGCAGGAGAACATTTATTCCCTGTAATCTATAAAGTGCCATTCACATGCTTTGATAATTTCCCATTATTCTAATGTATCATAACATTTCTTTGCATATTCTGAATATAAAACAGATTACTCGCAATCACTTTTGCCTAAGGCACAAGAGTGCTGACTCTTCAGGCTAAAATTGGAGAAAAGAGGAGCAAAATCCAGGGGCAAGAATTTAGTTTCTAATACACATAAGATGAGATTTGATAGCAGTTTAGGGAACATTCATTCATTGATTCATTCATTGACCCATCTAAGACTTATAGAGCAGCTACTCTGTGATGGGCAATAGGAATGTAAAGTGGACCAAACCCTTCCTTTATTTTGCACTTTCAGTCTAGTAGGGAAAAATTCATTTTATATAGTATAAATGCGCTCTTCTGGAGGAATAGAAAAAGTGCAGAGAAGTGTCAAAGTACATCAAATCCACAGCGGGAAGAAAAGGCCATGAAGAACAGCCTATATCTTTGTTCATGTATACATCTTACATATGTCTGTGTAAAGAAAGCATCTTGTCTACCTCTATTGTTTTTCAACAGGGAGAAAGATGGCTAGAGAAATTAAGTAAAATATAGAATAAAGGGCTAAAATAGCTACATAAATTTGGGCTTCTTTCTTATCAATAGTATTTTCAAAGGAGAAAATTCTTTAAGAAAAAGCTGCCCAAACATGCACTTCTAGGTACAGTTCAATTTGCAGCCTTTGGAGAAATCTTGAAGAAAACCAAATCAAGCACTTACATGTGCTACTTTGTTTTAGATTTAACAAGTCTTTCCTCTTGACTGCTCAGGATAAACAATTGGATTACTTGACATGACTCTATACAGAATGGATTAGTTAAATTTGGGCTTGTTCTTCTCTGAAGTCAATGAAATGCATGTGCTTCCCCCTGCCAGAATAGTTCAAAGGTTTAATTTGTAGCAAAGAGTTTCCAGAAGCTTACAAATTGTGCTCCTTTTTTTTTTTTCCTCCCAGAATAAACAACAAATTGGTAAGAATGCTGACAAAGGGCAGAATAAATTCAGCTGGAGAATGATGTTTGTTTTCATTTTAGAAGTTAACATAATCAGAATACTATGGAGGAAAAAACTAAAAGTATAAATTTTACATATATGGTCTTAAGACACTGATCTGCCAACCCCTCTGCTTTATTCTGTTCTGTGTCCCTTTCTGTGTGTTGGCCTATCTGTGATATGTTTAATAGGTGTGTTTGCTTTAGAGAGTATTCTCAGCAGCAAGCTTAGGGTTGTACAAGCCAAGTGGCCCATACATATGGACAAACCATTGGAATTACTGTATGTGGAACCTTGATTCAGCAGGCAGAAACAGTCTGGCTACTCTTTAAGGCACCAATCTGAGGGCAGATGGCACTGCCTTGAGACTTTGAGTTTTCTTCCATTTAAAATTAAAACAAAACAAAACAAAAAACAAAAAACAAACAAAAAAAACAGGCTTTGAAAATTAGTTATTAAACAGATTAACCTTGAGTTTATTATTTACATAAGAACACTTTTACTGAAAGAAGGAGTTCAGGGAACTTGTCATGTATCTCTGAATTCTACATGCCTCTCAGCAAAAGATGCAAATGGGGAGTTTTTTTCATATATTGAGCCTCTCTTGGGTCCATGACAACTTGCTTATATTCCACCAATGGCATGGTTAGGGGAAGGGCAGCAAGTGGATAGTACAGGGAATTGGAGTTCGGAGTTACAGTCCATGTTGGTGCTGTTACAAGAAGCCATGAACTTCACCTACATCCCATGGAGAATCACCATCTCAGGTTAACCAGTGGCCCTCACTTGGTTGCCTCCTTGGCCTGACTCATCCTTCACATTTTATGTTATTGAGATTATGCTTGAAACTCACCCACTAAACATCACATTCCAAGTTGTGTTCTCTGTCTTCCCTCTCTGCTCCTCTTTCCCCCTCACTTTGCATTCTGTCTCCTCCTCCCCTTCACTTCTCACTGCTTCCCCCCTCCCGTTGCCTCTTTCCCTTGGTCATCTCATCCTTTCTGCAAGTCCAGCTATCACCTTTGCCCAGATGTCTTCCTGATGTACACTTTGAGCTTCAGTTATACTTCTACGCTTGAGTTTGACCTTCTTATAAAGCATCTTTACCTGGTATTTCCAGAGAACTCTAAAGTCAACATGTTTAGAACCAAGCTCGTTTAGAGAGGTAGCAGAGCATGTTGGTCAAAAATATAGATTCTGGAGCCAGGCTTCCTGGGCCCACCTCCTTCCTGCATCCTTCACTTACTAGCTGGGTGGTGGTATTGCAAGTTGTTTTAACTTTCTTTGCCTTAGTGTCTTCATCATCAAAATAGATGTAATACTATTACCTAGCTCAAATAGTTCTGGTGAAAATTAAATGTTTTATACAAGTAAAGGGCTTAGAGATGCCTGGTACATAGTAAGTGTGTAAGTATGTGTTAGCTGTTTTCATCATTTTTATTTTCCTTTATCCGTTGAAATCTCCAGGCTTCTGAACACTTCCCTTTTTAAAGATTATATATATTTATGATATTAATCTGCTCTCTACTTTTTGGACTTGAACCATAGGACTTTCATTTTTCTCTAACCTTCAGCCATCTATAAATTAAGCTTTTTAGATTTCCTAATTGTTATGTTTCTCATCTCTCTGCCTTTTCCCCCTCATTTCCCATGATTACTGCATTAATTCTTCCTTGGATCCTGGGGAGAGCTTCCTACTTTGTGTTCTGCAATCGTTTGGTCCTCACCTCCTGCCTTTGCAGGTCTGTCTTGCATTAAGACAAGGCTAGTTACCCTGAAAAACTAGCCTAATCATGCCATCTTCATTTGAAATCACCACCACCACCACCACCACTCTGCCACAAATACTCACTTGCTGGACACTAATGATATCTAAATCCCATATCCCAGTAATAAGGTCTAATGCAACCTATCTTTTTGACTTATTGCTCCTTTGTTGTTTCTCCAGGGCCTTCCTTTTATAGCAAACTGCTCTAATTGCTCTTTCCTAAAATTGTTTAGCTTCCTTTTACCTCTGTGCTTCTCTGTTCACCTACTCCCTTGCTCTCTCCGAACTGCCCCTTACTCTCCCAGTGCTTTCAAAATTCCGTCTGTCCTCTGGGATCAACTGGAGTGACAAACCCCTTATGACACCTCCTCAGATCACTGCAGTAAGAAGTGATTGCTCCCCGGAAGAACAAATAGCACCTTGTGTTTAATCCTCTGAGGCACACTTATTTGCTGCAAACCAAAGGTCTCAGTGTTGTGTAATGAGAAGGATTGGGAATTTGGAGTTAAAAGATCTGGGATTTTTATCCAAGGTGTACAAAAGTGAACCTCTGTTTTCTCATTTATAAAATAAATAAAAATGTAAGTGTATTTGTGAGACTTGTTGGATATGTGTTTTAAAACTAATGTTTTCTTTTTTTACAAAAACTAATTTTGTTTAAATCTAGTTGTTTTGCATTTTAAACATTGTTTATCTTTCACAATACCTTATATGATGTTGGCTTTTCAGAATTAGTGTTGAGTAATTATTTGTGACTAAATTTATACGATTCAACTTGTAAAACATTCTTACCGTGAGTCCCTTCTTTTCAAAAACCCATCTCTCATTTTAATTGAGACCTATCTAGAGTTGGAAGGTGTTTCAAGGCAGTGAAACATGAGAGAGATAATTAAATTTTCTAATACTTTTGCAACTTGCCTTCTTGTGTGAGACTAGCCTTTTAATAAATTATTTTCTTTCCCAAATGAATTTCTCAGTCACAAGGAAATATTTAGTGGCCTCAGGTAAAATTAACAAAATGACCTAAGAAGTCTTTTCTTCTCATTTAGCATCTATTCGGTCCCCTTGAGATCTTAAAAGGCAAAGAATTAGTTAAAATACTTCTTTGCATGGAGAAGACCATCCACAGGGGTGGGGTGGGAATCATATGTGTGAAGAAGGTTCAAGAGGTCTGCTGAGGGGGGAACATTCAGAGAACAGATGGCTTCAAAGTGGTTAGGAGGCCACCACCTGGCCCAGGTGTCAGGCCTTGGGCTCAGAGTATTGGCAATCAAGCGAGGGGGGAACTCTGCCTCTTGTTCTGCTTGAGTCAATACAGTGGAACAGCAAGGCTCAGAGTGCAAGGAAGGTAAACACAGAACCCTGGCAAATCCCCACAGATAACATCCAGGGTTATAGAGGCTTCTAATAATCTGGTTTTAGATTGGCATCTCACATCGGTATCTGACTTTATCCTTTTAGCACCTGCTGGGCTAAGGAGGGCAGGGTTCATACCCTTGTGTTTGACAGGAAGGAGAGAAATAGACAATGGGTCTCAACTTTCCTCTTGTAGATTGAGAAGGTATTTTCAAGCCACACCAGGAAATGGATAACTCTAAAAAGAACCCTCTAGGTTTTGTTTTAAATAGCTATTTACAATTTGGCAAAGTTTCTGGGTCCCTTATGCCCTTATTTAGTGGTTTTGTTGTGCTTAAACGGCTCTAAAATGCTGTGGGTGCTTCTCTAGGTCGTGTTACCAAAACTTGAGGACCCCAGTCCTTCATTCTTTCTGGTATTCTCTTTCCCCATCTGGCCAAGCTGTCGGAGTCCTGGACACCTACCAGCTTTATTTAAAGGCTTCATATAGGTCAATCATGAGAATGGAAATATCTATGGTTTTGTTTGTTTGTTTTTTGTTTGCTTGTTTTTAATGAACTACAATCAACATATAACATTATATTAGTTTCAAGTATAAAACATGATTCTGTATTTGTATATATTGTAAAACAATCACCACAATAAGTCTAGTTAACATTTATCACCATACAGTTACATTTTTTTTTCTTGTGGTAAGAACTTTTAAGATCTACTCTCTTAGTAACTTTTAAATATGCAATACAGTATTAACTACAGTCACCACACTATACATTACATCTCCATGACCTGTTTATTTTAAAACGGAAAGCTTGTGCCTTTGGCTGCCTTCACCCATTTTGCCCACTTCCTGTCCCTAGCCTCTAGCAACCACCAATCTGTTGTTTGCATCTATAGGCTTGATGTTTTTGTTCATTCTTTTTTTGTTTGGATTTCACAATAAGTGAGATCATTCAGTATTTGTCTTTCTCTATCTGCCTTATTTCATTTAGCATAATGCCTTCAAGGTCCATCCATGCTGTCACAAATGCAAAATTTTACTTATTTTTTAAATTTAAGGCTAAGTAGTATTCCTTTTATACATTTACACATCTTCTTTATCCTTTTACCCATCCATCATGGACATTTAAGAGCTTTCCATGTCTTGGCTATTGTGTATAATGCTTCAGTGCACGTGGGGGTGCATAAGAATGGCCATTTCAGACAATGAACTAGACTTAAAAAAACACAGGCAATTTAAAAAAATAATACTAAACATTTTTAAAAACATTTTAAATATTTAAGAAAATACTTAACATGAATTGCAAAGTTACAAATCTTATATTTGTTAAGTTTTTGTTGTGCATTGATTAATAATCTTGCATGCAATTGGGAGCAGTCAGTTTTCCTGGGCAAGAGTTTGAAAATTGTCCAACATATATCAATGAATAAGTTTGCTAGAATCTTGACTTCTAGGTCAAAAGGCAGCTGTCAAGGTAAAAGACAGGAGAGATCATTAGGAGAAAACAAATAGACTCAAAAGGCCCCTTTTCCTCATCCTTTCTTCCCCCACCCTCTTCCAGCAGAGAAAACAGCTCTGAGGTATGAAGAGGAAATAACAGGTTTGAAGTGGAAGCAGGAGACTCAACAGTGAGCTGGAGTAGCAACAGATGGACCCTGCTTGAAGCGGGGGATCAGAGGAAAGTGCGACTGTCCGGGGAGCCAGGGGAGTGGACTGGCAGGGGCACAACCACCTTGGGGCGCATGCTCTGGGCTCTGCAGCATAGTGGGAATGGCAGCAAGGTGATTCAAGCCAGAGAGGCTGCAGTCAGCTCAAAGAACTCAGGAAGTTCCTGCTAACAGAGTCCAGAAGTGAGCTGCAGGTGAGAGAGGGCCCAAAGGATTAGGGCCCGTCTCACAGAGGAGCATCAGCATGAAGTGGAGGGTTCCTGTTAGGGATGAGCTGAGCCTCAGTGCTTGCCCATGCTAGATAACCAGAGCGGGAGTTAGGGGACCCTAAAGACCAGCCAGGGACCAGTCACTGGAGGAGTACAGTTTGTTTGCTTTTGCTAGTCTAGACCAGAAGAGAGAGGCCTAGAGCAAAAGGCTGGCACTGAAGTAAGGGAGAGCAGGACCAGGCAGTGGACTTGCTCTTCCCCTCTCCTGTAGGAGCTTGTGAAGCTCACACTGACCCCAGCTGGGCAGGGCAAGGAGACAAGAGAGCATCTTAATGCTGAATGTGACAGCCCTCTAAACCTGAATCCCGAGGAAACTGGCTTAAGAAAACTCTAGATTGACAAGTTTAAGAGTTTGTTTTTGTTTTTGTTTTTTTGCCATCAGACACGTAGAGAAAGAAAAGCTACATCTTGGCAGATGTGTCTTTGGAACTATGCAATTCATATAACTTAAAAGACTGAGATCTAGCGGCAGACTCAGCTGCCTTTCATCTTTATTAAAAATGAGTGCTTAGAAGTTTACATGCAGTTGATGGTAGGTATGTTCTGAGAGAAGAACTTCGTGACTGCCTCTTATTCCCAAGTGGAATATGCAATCAAGCCTGCAGACTTTGCTAGTCTAGCAGCTCTCTGAGATGGCCCAATCTGAAGCTGCCCACCTTCTGGGCTGCGCTGGTTAGGAATTAACCCTTTGGCCCTGAAGTGGCTAGTCTCAGAGGGGCACAAGTCTTCCCTTCAGTGGTTCAAAAACAATTCCAAGTATGTAGTATATGCCTAGCCCTTCCCTTAGTGCTGGTAAATTAAAGGTAGATAATGCATGGTCACAGCACCAGGGAGCAGCTGGCCCACAGCACAGTGGGGCAATAGCTTTGGATCCAGTATGATAGGAGACTCGCACTCAAGAGGGTGGGCAGCGATGGGCCTTTGGAAGACTTTATGGTGGTGCTGATGCCAGCAACATCAACCTGGGGTAGTGATGGTGCTTTTCCTGGGCTGATTAGATTGGAAAGAAAGATGTAGAAAAGATGGGCCGGAGAAGGGAGAGAAGAAAAGAGAGGCTATCGATGTCATTTCTGCTCAGCAAAAGCCTCAAAAAGCCCAGGTGCACTTATAGTAAATTCTGTGGGAAGGACTAGCCAGATGCTTGATAACATGGTGAGACAGATCAGTTTTTACCTGGTTTGTACAGCATTTGCACTTTTCTCTAAATTATGTTAAAAGCTCCATTTAAAAGCCCATTTTTCAATGTTTTCTTTCACTGACAATTGTATGCAGTACTGCAGCCCAGTCCCTACTTCTTCATTTCTGTTTCCTGGCTCCTCTCTGTACCTGAGCAGCTTGCGCCTTCCCTGTTGTTCAGATGAGGATGACGCTTTTCTCATGCCATTCTGTGCCCACCAAGGTTTGGCAATAATGGTGCCAGGAAGTTCCTCCCTCCATCTTTGGTCACAGGAAAACAACAAAAAAAAATCTTGTCTTTTCTTTTTTCCCACACACTTTTGCACACACTCTGTCTACCATGTGCAAGGCACTGTGTGTGCTCAAAATGCTGGGTGATGACATGAGATGTCAAGTGTGGTCCATACCCCAAAGATACTTCTAAACTGGACAGAGTCAGGACACACACCCAGAAAAGGGAGCTAACATTCAAAGCCGTGAGGATTTGGGGTGCAGATGAGAGTTCTCGACCACAACACTATGGACAGTCTGTGCTGTGGGATTGTCCTGCGTATTGTAAAATGCTGAGCGGCACCCTGTTCTCTATCCATTGCATGCTAGTAGCATCCTCCCAGTTTACAACCAAAAATGTCTCCAGACGTTCCCAATGTCCCCTGGGGGACAAAAGCACCCCCAGTTGAGAAGTACTGGTACAAACAATAAGTAGCCCAGATGCCAGAGGAGCACTGCTAGGTGGCTTGCAATATAATTACAGAGACATGACCTCAGCGTGACTTGGCGATGGGGAAGGTTTTGATGTATACAGAGGAGTTGGGAGGGGTCTTTCCAGAGGAGGGTTCTCTTTGTTATAATTCTCCCCCCACCTGCTATTTGTACAGCTCTGTTTGGACTCATTAATTCAGCCCATTTATTGTAATTCTTCCTATGTTATTTCCCTTCTACCTCCTTCTCTTTCTGCCTGCCTCGATTATTTACCTGACTCCTTTTCTCTCTCTGAACAGAGCTCAAATGTGAGAGAACACCTGCCATTTCAGAAGGCCATAATAGCCTCCTTTGTGTCCGATACTTTTCACAAAGACTCGGTTTCATTTGACATCCACCCAATGCTCCTGCAGTGAGCTGCAGATAACTCTCTGGTAATCTGCCGTCCTGCACACTTGACTTAGATTTTTCTTATAAAATTGCATTCTCTGTGTTCTTCAGTAGGTTATTTTTGTTGTTACATTTTGTTTTGTTCTGAAAGCAGTGTGAGTACATTTCTCATTTTTTTTCCCCCAAATTTGAAATGCATTTGAATCATATCTGTGAGTAAGAAAAAGCATGATACCTGACAGAGTTTTTAAGAGAGGCTGAAAGAATGAGATTGGTACAGAGAAGGCTCTATAAATATATAAATAAAAATCTTGACATGGTATTAATTTCCCCTGAGTTTGTTTGGGAAATATCTAAAAAAACTGGGATATCCTCTGAAGGTTACATTGAAAAGGAATGGTGACTGGAAAAACGGAGATGCGACGGCTGGCAGTGTGGAGGCCGTGTGAAGCGGTGATGGTGGAAGAAGTCTGTTTCAAAAGAATTGAAATACTCAATAGGTCGCAAAGTTAGTTTATTGTCTTCGTTCATTGATTCATTTTGGTGCTGAGCTCACTCTATCCCATTTCTGTGAATTCTCAAGTTATTCTGCCAACTGCAGGTTCACTGATGGATGACTGTATGGGCAATTTGTGCCTAGTCTTTCTTGGCAAGTGTTTCGTTTCCCGAGTCTGTGAAGGCTTCCAGCTGGTTCAGTGATGCACCTTGTGCTGACATAGTCCAGCTGCTGTAAGATCTTTAATTTTTAGACATTAATGAACATCACTGGAAGTTTCCTTGAAAGCCAAATTCAATGCCAGACTCTGAGTCCAGATCTTTCCTCTGCAGGCGTCTAAGTTACTTATGGCTCTTCATTCAGACCATTTTCAGAAGAGAATGGATCTTCTAATAAACTACTTTCAGACTGACTATCAGGTTTGGCTTCAGTTCTCTCTTTTAGGTCCAGCTTCCTAGCTGGTAATGGCAGACCATAAATTGGTTGAGTTTTTAGACTGCAGGTAGCAGATATGGAGGTTGTGACAGAGGAAGGAAAAAAAGTTAAACTGAGACAACTCTGGTTGTGTGTGTGTGTGTGTGTGTGTGTGTGTGTGTGTGAGCAGTGGAGGCTGTCTCAGCATGAGTGTTACATTCTCTTATGTGGGACTTAAAAGGCAAAAGTATATATGTTTTCTTCACAGAACTATAGATCCAGAGTTTTAAAAGTCTTTAAAATTGACCAAGTTCATGTGTGTGTGTGTGTCTTAAGTAGGTTCACTCTTAGTAATACTAAAGCCCAACACCTGTCTGTGTCAAGCACTCTAGGGATGTATATGTGTTAGCTCATTTATCCCTCACAATCTTGGGAGGTAGATATAATTAGTATCTGTATTTCACAGGTGAGGAAACTGGCACAGGGCCATGAAGCACTTTGCCCAGATCCCACAGACAAAAGGTGTAGAATTGGGTTTGAACTCTGGTAGTCTGGTTTGGGAGTCCGTGCTCTTAAGCACTGTGCTTCTTCCTTCTGAAACCTTCCTCACTCCAGCATTTCTGTTCAACAAGGAAATGAATATGGATTGAAATTCTACTGCACAAATGTTATATAGTATCATCACCATGTGTGTATTATTATGTATTATGTCCACTCTACAAATATGGAAACTTAGGTTCACACAGATGTCAAAAGTCAGAGCTGGGATGATAATTCCAGATTCTGTCTCCCCAAATTATACTACCTCCTACCACACACACACACACACACACACACGCGCACGCACGCACACACGCACACACACCCCAGCTGTATTTAGAGAAGTACTAATCAAGTTCCTATTATTTGTACTATGTGGACACTGAAGAATAGAAAGGGCTGGCCAGTTTGCCATTGAACTTACACCATCATTATGCAGGTAATACACAAATAGAGATATGAGACACTTAGCAAAAAATGTGAATTTCTATTGTGGTAAAATGCCATGTTTAAGATATAGAAGAAAAGTACCCCTAGAAAAGCTTATAGAAGGAAGAGGTTTTTGGAAATAAGAATTATAGGAGCTGTATTTCTGAACAGTTCCATTTTAAAGCATTTAGATTAATTGTGCTAATTAACTTGTCAGATCTCATATCACAATTATTAGTCCGTAAGACATACTTCTATGGTTACTAGTACTGCATAAAGCCTTATGGAGAAAGACAGTCTTGAACCTGAACTGTGGTGGCTGGAAAGTGGGTGGGGTGAGTAGGTTGAGATGGGTTCATGACAGCTGTGCACTGCATCAACAATGACAAGGATCATGGTATATTTAGTGGGTAGTCAAGAGAGGGGGCAGGTCAGAATGGCATATCTGGGTAATTATTTGTAGGATTTGTAAGTTTTTTTTTCCTCTATAGGTGATGCTTAGTAGCTCACAGCTTGACACTCAATCCTTGAATTGGTCAGGAACAATGGCCCAGCCTGCTCCAGGATTATATAAATAAATGACATTGAGATAGGTTCCTGTACATGCCTCACTTTTTGAGTGTTGATTTGGCACTCTTGCCCCCTACATCTTTTTTTTTTTTTTCTGGCTTTGTTAACCTTATTTGCAGCTTCTGCAAAGAGCAATATATCCAAGTATAATCATTAATTGAATATTATTCAATCTAGTCCCATCTTTAATAAGAAATCAAAGAAGGAAATTCATTAGGCTCACCCTTTCCATTTCAAAAGATCAAGTCTTCCCCTTTTATAGTTAAAATTATAAAAGATTATCTTCTTAGTGGAAGGTTACAGGAAAATTTGGATTTCTGTCAAATATTTAGTGTAATATCCCAGGATCAGGATTAATACAGCCTTTCAGCAGCTTGCTCTGAATTTCTGTCGATGCAATCTGTCTTTTGGAAGCTTTTGAATAAAGGGCATTCTATACTCTTGTATGACTCAAAGTATTCAGCAGAAATGGTAACAAGATCAAACAGTTTGAGAACAAGTAATCATGCCTGCTGGTCATGAAAATGCAGACACCTCAATCTCATTTTCATAGCTCCGTGTTCATTCCTCTAACTCCTCAGAGAAAATCGAAATTATTTGAAGCCAGGTTTTAAGTCTGTGTACATATTTTGAAGTTGATCTAGAATTACAAACAACAGCAGCAGTGAAAAAACAAAAATAGGGTGGAATAAAATGCAGTGTAATCATCTTTGTTTGGTAGAATTATTTAAAAAACCTGTAGAGAATAACACTATTAATAATTCCTGTTATTATTACTATGAGAATTAAATTTGTTTGCATCTGTGTTGTTTCAGACACCCTAAGTGTTTTATTTTCTCAAACTTATGTCAGTTTGACTCCAAAGGTGTTGGCTATAACCCCCCCCCCCATATTATCCAGCTTTTCCAAACCTAGTTTATTAGCCCTATTTACCAAGAAAGAAATATCTCCTATTATACATCATGTGCAGTTATCTGCAAATCTGTTTTGGGAATTAGAGCTATGTGTACATACCTGGGATTATTTTGTCCCCCTGAGATTTATTTTTCAGTCTGATTGTATGATGTGTTATAAGTATAATCATTAAAGACTGTATTTATGCAAAGCTTTCCATGTCGTTTCAGTGGGTTCTGCCTCAAAGCACTGTTCAAAGAGAAACCCTAGTGTCCCCTGGTATTCCAGCTAAAAGAATAAATATTTGTAATAGGCATACGACCGCCATATTCCCAACATTGGCAAGAGCGTTCATTTCTTTTCATGCCATGCTGCCAGAAGCTGGCATCCACCAACACCTGTGGCTCACACTGAAATTCGAGTCTTGCTTTGGTGTTTTCTTTTCCACTAACGGGTTCTAGTGAACAAGCAAGGTGTGGACTTCAGTCTCTGCATTGCAGGGTAAGGAAGTAACACTGGCTCCATTAGCAACTCAAGTTACAAAGATCCCAAGGGAGCTCTGGCCTGCAGTCTCTGCAATCACAGCATTCTAGAACAGTGCGTTCACAGAGTATTTTTAAGTGCAGGCAAATCCTTCCTTCAAATGAAATGTTATTTGTAAATCCAGCAAGTAAAATAGAGAAAATAATGAGGGCAACTGTTTATTCAGGGCTTTCTCTGTGACAGGCACCATGCTAAACTCTCTCTATAGTTTTCCTCATTTAATTCTCAAAAAGACTATGTGAGGTAGGCAGAGTAATGTTCTCCATTATAAAAATGGCTTAGAGAGTTTAAGAGAGTTTAAATAACTCCCCAAAGTCATGTATCCTCCTAGTGGAGGGAACAATTCAAATGCAGGCAGTCTGGCATCAAAGCCTGAAACCTTGAGCATGAAATAGACCTGTGCTTGTGACAGCAGGCTATCCCTAGGAATCGTGTGTGTTTCGGTCCTCACTCACCTGATGGCCATGTGGAATTTCTCCAACATCTTAGGGCCCCAGAGAACATACAGAATTACAAAAAGTGTTGTTAAGCTGAGAGAGAGATAACTTAAGTTTACTCTTTAAAATTATATTTTTAAGGAGTAAGTATGTGCCAGTTTGCTTCTTTGTTTAGATTTATTAAATGTAATCAGATCTTTTATTTTTCCAGCTTTATTGAGATATAATTGATGAATAGAAATTGTATATGTTTATAGTGTACAATATGATGTTTTCATATACACACACACACACACATTGTAAAAGATTACCACAATCAAGCTAATTAGCATATCACCTCCTGTAGTTATTTTTTGTGTATATAATGAGAACATGTAAGATCTACTCTCTTATCAAATTTCAAATATACAATGCAGTATTATTATCTATGATCATCATGATGTACATTATATCCTCAAAACTTATCCATAGTGCATAACTGAAAATTTGCACCCTTTGACCAACACCTCTCATTCCTTAGCCCTGGCATCCACCATTCTACTCTCTGTTTCTATGAGTTTGACTTTTTAGATTCCACTGTGAGCTCGTGTAGTATTTTGTCTTTGTATGTCCAGCTTATTTTCACATAGCATAATGCCCTCCAGTATCACTTGTGTTGTCAAAAAT
This sequence comes from Eonycteris spelaea, assembly GCA_003508835.1. Classification (NCBI taxonomy): domain Eukaryota; kingdom Metazoa; phylum Chordata; class Mammalia; order Chiroptera; family Pteropodidae; genus Eonycteris; species Eonycteris spelaea. The sequence continues at coordinate 4,093,469 of PUFA01000079.1, read as the reverse complement.
GACAAGATTTCCTTCTTTTTTAGGGCTGGATAACAGTCCATTTTGTTTACAGATAGCAAATTTTCTTTTTCATCCATTGATGGACACTTTGATTCCATATCTTGGGTGTTGTGGATAGTACTACAATGATCATGTGAGTGCAGATATCTCTTTGAGATATAATTTTGTTTATTTTTTTAAATAGAACTTAAATGTTGCTTCTGAAGATGATAAGATAGTTTGCCAGTTATATGCTTCTTTTGTTCCTTCATTTTTTAAGCATATAAACATTGACCAAGTTTTAGGAATTGTGTTTGTCATAGAGATTACAATAAAGAATATAATTGTGGTTTTGGTCTCAATGACCTCCTAGGTAGGGTGACCACTGATTTGTCAGCTGCATTAGGGTATCTTTGGAAATAAAAGGGGACACTGTTAATAATTAAGAGGGACATCAGGCCTGAGAATGTCCTGAGAAAACTGGCTCGTAGGGAAGTGGGGGATTCATATGCTTATGATGTCTTATGCTGATAGAGATAGGTACAGAGGCGTGTACTCAAGAAAGTTAGGGAAGAAGAGATAAATTAGGTGATGCTGAAATGGAGTCTTTAAGGATGAATAGGCATTCACCAGGAGCAGTATAGGGATGAGCATGCTGAGCAAAGAAGAGGGCATAAACATAAGTATGAAATGCCAGGTTGTAGGTGGGAAGCTCACAGCAACTAGAACAAAAGATGTGAGACAGATAATGCCAAGGCATGAATAGAAAGTCTAGGGAAGTTAAGAAATTTGGGTTTCATTTTATAAATGATGGGCAGTCATTGAAGTAATTTAAGCAGAGTGGGCAGATGAACCTTTTAGAAATCTCAGTATGGTGCTCCTTCAGGGTGTGGCCATTGTGGGGGACAAAGCTAGAGCCAGAGAGATGAGCAAGAAGAGCGATTCTCAACTCTGGTTGCACAATAGTAACTTGGGGAGCTTGAAAAATGCCAATGCCTGGGCTTAACCCCATGCTGAGTAAAAACACATTTCTGGGAGTGGGTTCAGGCACTGTCATCTTTTCAGTTCTTCATGTGCAGCCAGAACTAAGATTCCCTGAGCTACAAGAATGAATGTTGGTTGTATACAAAAAAAAAAAAAAAAAAAAAAAAAATCAGGATGATTTTAGAGTATATCAATGTATACAATGGTAGTTAGGGTACAGGAGATAGATTTGAAAAAACAATTTGGGAGGGTGAAAATAATACATCAAGAGCTGATCATTCATTGGATGACGGGTGAAAAGGGAGGTGAGTTGTTGAAGATTGGTTCCTGTGGTGGCCCGGGTGTATAATAGTGCCTGCAATTGAACTACAAATTCTGAAGAGTAGCAGTTTGCACAGGAAGACAAAGAGTGAGATTTTGGTGATGTAAAATGTGAGGTGTCTCAGGACATCCAGGGAAAGTATGCAGAGTCACAAAGCAGGGGTACAGTGCGGAACCCAGTAATTTTAAGTAGCAGGTGAGAGAAGAGAACACCACGAAGAAGACAGAGAAAGAACTAGAAAAGATAAAGGGACTCTTTCTAGCTTTCACTGTCCAATATGGCTGCCACTAGCTATATGTTGATATTTAAATGAAATTCCTTCTTTGGGCAGATTTGACCTACCTCTTTCACTAAAAGCTTTGTAGGCTAGTAACCTCTCTGCTAAATTTATTGTATTTGTTCATATAATCATTCATTTAAGTATCTCACTCATTCACATATACATTCTCTTACTTCCCTATTTCTGGCCAGAAATATAACTGGATGATTGAAACAGCCAGAATGTGGTGAGGGTGCTGTGCTGTAGTGTAGGGGTTATGTTCCAAACTTGGTAAGCCAGGCTGTCTCTGTGTTCAAGTGATGGTGAGCTGTGGGTCATCTTTTAGCTTGCGGTATCTATAAAAAACATTGCTCTCTTTTACTCCAGAAATGAGAACTACATTTCCGTGGGGAGTGATGTGACTACTAAATACATGGATTAAAAAAAATTAAAATGACTCTGGGACTTTCCAGGGTAAGAATTGGTTACAGATATTATGTTGTTTCAGATGTCTTGGAGATTAAATATGTCTAAATCAGCTCCTGAACATTTTTATTAATAAATCTGTGTCATTTGAAAAATCTTTCCCTGAAACTTTTCCACCCACTCTCCAACCCCCACTTGGATAAAAGAGTAATTAAGGGTGAGCTCAGAATGTCCACTTCATCTTGACCTATCCCAGATGGTGTCAGAGTCACAGCTCTATCAGTAACTCATAAAAGGGCATGCCGGGGCTTAAGCACCCCCACCCCCACCCCCCGCCAAAGTACTTGCATTAATTCAGAGTCATTTAGATTTCTGTTAAGACCCTTGTCTTTTATTTAATATTGTTCATTGTGCTCTCATTATTCATTCCGCTGATGCATACAGGTGCACGTGCACTGCACCCTGGAATTTTTTTCTGAAAGTTGCCTCTAAGTTCTGTATTAAATTGCCTTGCTTTGAAGATACAAGACAATGTTGTCCTTTAATGAAATCCTAGAAGGAAACCCTTTAGAGTCCACCGTTCGTTCAGCAGTTGTTTCTTGATTACCTACTATGTGCTGGAGTGATATTGGGTACTGGAGAGTACAGTTATATTAACTACACTTTCAAGATGTTCATAATCTCTTACTGGAAAATGCTTGGTGCTATATGCCAGAAACTGTTATAGAATGTTTTTACATATTTTAACTCACTTCATCTTCACAGTAACGCTAGGAGGTAGGCATTGTCCTTATCAACAGCTTTTGCAGATGAGGAAACTGAGGAATATAGAATTTATGACCCATCCCACATCATATAGCTAATAAAGGCAGAACTGGGATTCAGCTGAGGCTGTCTGGCTCTAGTCTGTATTCTTACCCACCATAGTTCCTGTCCCCCAGTTAACTGTGATCTCCGGTGTAAGACAAAAAGAATTATTTTATTTTAGAATGTAGTTATTGGTTTATCTGTGGTTGTTGACAATTAGCTCTCTCTATATTAATGATTCTTAAAAAGGAAAATTTTAAGATAAGTATGTTTTTCTCTTCCTAACAAGCATCTCCCATCCAAATAGAAATAAGGAGGTAAACACTTAGCTCACCATGCATAACTTGGGTTATCTTTGAGAACTTTTGACCTCTTAAATCTAAAATAGCTTTATAGGTATTCTTGGAATCTTTCTTTCATTCCAAGTGTTTAAGCAATAAGTATGTAGAACAATGAGAGAATGCTTTGATTTAGAAGTCATATATAAATATTTACCCAATAATAACAATCCTTGCTGAGCTACCTAAACTAGATTCCACCTTGGGCCCTATTAGGAGTTGCCCAGATTGCCTACACATCCATAAATGTGCCTGCTACCCAAATTGAATATCCTCGAGCCCTAGAATCATAAAGAAGTTAGATGTTGCAGTGGCCCCAAAACACAGAGCAATTTTATTAAGATGGGTTTCTAAAATATTTTTATATTATCACTCAGCTGTTATCTTGGATCTGCCATTCACTCAAAGGTTTTTGTTGGCCTTAATTCAATTCTCTGTCTTCTGGGCTATCAATGTTTTGTTGAGCACTTTTTTACCCAGACAGTTAACAGGATTTGGTATAGCTTTCAATTGTATTACCGCTGAAACTTTGGTAGGTATAGGATTTCATTGTGTAGGCTGGTCCCTGACTATGATTTATTTAGGCTATTACTTATTGCCCCTAAAACTGGCCTGGCTCTACAAAATAACTCATTAATTCTTCCAGAGTGAAACCCTCTAAAGGTGATTATTAATACACATGTAAACAATCCAAATGACCATCTGAGATCTCCTGTTCTATTGTATAAGTCAGTCAATTTAGTAAAGAGATCCTTGGCCAACAGAAGTACAGGCTCCCCTGCTATTCAAAAGTAGAGTTTCTATGAAACCTTTCCTAAGCTCTGTGAAACCTTTCCTAAGCTGAAACAGCGCAAAGTGAAGAATCAATGACCATTAATTTATATGTCTTTATTTTGTTCGCCACTATGAAAATGCTTAATTACAACCAGTTTTACACTAAGAGTAACACCCTTTTGAGCTCTCTGGGACTTTTCTGATACTTTAGGACACATCTTGGTAACAGACACAAAATAAATCGAGATAAAACACAGAGGCTCACAGACACAGTTCAGAACTTTGGCAGCTTAATGCTGAGGTGCTGAGTTGAGTTCTCAGGAAATGAGCTTCGTGGCACCACTCTGCTGGGAGTGCCACTTCCTCTGTAATGGCTCATGCAAAAGAAATGCTGAATGGTATTTTATCTTTTTGCCATTCATAAGAATCAAAATCCTCTTTGGATTTCTTCTTTTAGCAAAAACAGGTCTTTTGTAAAAGCAAAGTGTTATAATGCAAACTTTTAAAAAGCAGGGTATACCTGTATCACCTAAACTCTAGCTTTAACTGCTCCTGGTACACTGTTGAGATGTGTCCTAAGTAAAAAGAATCAAACTGGCAGGGAAGTTATGGCGCCAATGTTTCTTTAAGTATCTGAGAAAGGCCGCCATATACAGAGTGGTGGCCACGGCTAATCACTCCTTGGTAGATGCACAAAAGAGAAAATGCAATTAGTTTAATAAACAGAAAAAATATTTAATTTACAAAATTAATGAAATTCAAATGCTAAAATATTAAATAGCATTTCAATTTTTCCTTCAGTTATCCACTCTTTAAAAAAAAATTAATAGCTGATCTTCATGGGCATGTGGTTAAACTTGTTCTTCCATGTTTTACTTGTGGTATTATTCATCCATAGGGTATTTGGCAATATATTTCAATCTTTTCTGATCCTTTGACCCATTGATTCTCCTTTTGGGAACCTCAAATATGAAGAAATCATGTGAATAATGGTATTCATCACAACAGTGTTTAAAATACTATAAGAAGGAACTTAAATGCCCAACAATGTAGAAATAGTTACAGAAATTATAATAGCCCCATTTTACACATGCTAATTTTATCATATGATCTGTTCAACATAAATATTTATTGTCTTCTACGTGTAGGCACTATTCCAGGTTATAAGACTACACTCATGAGCCAGTTATTACCACTTGCAACTGAGCCCTTGAAACTTAGAAGTTAGGTATTAGTGAAATTAATATGTCACCTTCCTGGCTAGATATTTAGCGGGGGCCAGTTTGATTGGTTAAAGATTTGTTTGAAATATGCTACTTGTATTTGAAGCCGACTCAGTCGGTATGCAGGGTGGAGAACTTTGATGCCGTGTTTATCTGTGGCTTAAAGCACCAACAGGTATGGGAACATTTAAGCAGCATGTAGGAAGTGAGGTGTGGAATTCTCAAAGCACTCAAGCATTCAGCAATTAGATCTGAAATCCAGTGTTTTTAAGCTCAGCTGAGTCTAACTAAATGTTTAAGGTAATAGCATTTCTGCTTCTCTTGTGTATGTTTTTTTTTTTTTTTTTTTTTTAGATCCTGTGTACTGGAAACAGAATATGAATAATGAATGAACAATTTTTATTGTATCTCATGAAACCATAATGATACTAAGTTTGTTGCACGATACAGATAATGTGGTAGTATTAGTCCTGCAGTTTGACTGTAAACTGCGATGTTCCCTCTTCAAAATTTAATGAGTTCCTGCTGTGACAAAGGGCAATATTAGGCATTCAAAAAAAATTCACTTTTCAACGTAATTTACAGATATTGAAGTAAAAGTTAAGGAATGATGTAATGACAGATTCCATGATTTGTATATTTATCTGATCTAAGTGTTTGGCAAATGTGTATATTTCAAAGGATAATAAATTTTTATTTCTTCTAAATAGGACTGTCTCTCTCTCATATGGTTGATTTTACAAAGTTTTGAATCACTAACAACCCTCGGGTTCTTAGGTTGTGCTTTCTTAATTTTTATTTTCACATAAATGGATTTGATTCTTCTCATTTCACATGGAAAATGTATTGCTTGTTTCTTGTTTTAGTGATAAAGGAAAAATTTCCCCCTTCTTTATTAGCATCATTTTTACCACCCCCACCCCATTTGATATCAATATCATGAAGAAACATTTGCTTCTGAGGTGTAAGTATCATTGCTAAAAAATAAAATAAAGTAATCCTTTTGTATATATGCAAACTATAGCCTTGGTCTGTTATCAAAAAGCCCACTCATGACCAGGTCACCTGGTCACTGTCCCTCTGCGTTTATGCAGGTGTGATAGAGCAGCATGCTATTGCTTACCATTGCAGGAATCTCAACTGATCTTTTCAACGACTTCAGAATGTTTTCTCCCAGAATGAGTCAGTCAGACAAAAAGGCCACATCAAGAAGCAGGCTTCAGGGCTTCCACGCTGTGTACCTTGGAAATGGATCTCTTCCTCTTTTCTCGCCTCTAAAAGGCCAAGGGTAGGAGTGGGCGGTGGTGAAAATGTCATATCAACATACAGTGATTAATTCTATGCTGAGAGTAGATTACACATCTGAAGACAACTGAAAACTGCTAGTTTACGCATAGGAAATGTGGAGGGTGAGATTGACCAACTTGGCAGAAAAGCCAGGTTCTGACGATATTTGTTTCCTGGGGAATTATTTCAGTATTCTGAGGTTCTCCCAAATGCAACTAGTTTCGTGTGTCTTACTGGCACTTGGATATCAAGGCAGAACCGATTCTAACCTCCCTCAAAGAAAAAGAGTTCTGAGATTTTTACCTTTATTTTATTTCTGGTTACGTTATAGTATAAATAAGCATTATTATTTTTTGTATTTATCTTATTTTCAGTTGCTTTAGTGTAATCTCTGATTTGTAAAGATTTGTGATATTTCTTAAATATTCCAGAATGCATAATTCCATAAGTAATTATTGTATTATTTTCTAATATTTGTATTACACATTTTATTTTCACTTCTAATTACATCCGCTGATGGCTCTAAAACAATGTTGAAAAGTATAGAAGTTATAGAGGACATCTTTATCTTATTTATGACTTTAATATGAATATATTTTATATTGGTTTCTGGCAAATACTTTATTATCCTTAGGAAGCTTCCTTTGATGTTTGTTTTACTTAAAATAAAGAGTTCCTATAAAATTATAGTAAATGATTTTTGGCACCTAATATAATCACATATATTTTTTAATTTGTTAATATAAATTCAACTGTAATGTTGATTTGACCTTATATAACTAAACTATGTATTTGTCATAGTTAAGTTTATTATAAGGCTGAATATAATTTGCTAACATTCTATTTAAAATGAATTTAATTTTATAAATGAATTATAAAGGATTATAAGTATTATATTAGTATAATTAGAATCATTAGTATTACTCAGTCTTTAGTATTAGGATCTGCTGGCTTAGTAAATTGTAAAACTTTTCAATTTTTTTCTTCTCTGGGACAATTTAAATTATATAAGAATTATCTATTACTTAAAATTTAGATAAATTCAGCCATAATTCTATATTTACTTACTTTAATACAATAGATCTGTAGCAGTGTTTTTAGTTTTTTCTTCAGTCTTATACTTCTTGCATTACTTTTAGTCATTTATATTCTGTTTGAAAAATATTGCCTTTCCTGATGCAATGTCAGTGATTTGTACATAATCTTCTCATTTTTCATTTCTACTCGTCCATGTCTTATTTCTTAGGTTTTGTGTTGTGCGCTTTTATTTTTTTCTTAATTAAGATGTCAGAGGATTGCTTATTTTGTCTTTTCAAATAAGCAGCTTTCAATTTAATTCATTCTTTGTTTATTTGCTTGCTCGCCTTTTTGTTTTGATGTTGTCCCTCTATCTGAAACATCTTCCCTAAGATATTTCATATGGTTCTCCCTTCCTCATTATGAAAACCTCAACACAAATGCCTCAGGGAAAACTTTGCTGGTCACTTTTCCTGGCCATCCTTCCATTTCAGGGCATCCCATTGCATTACTCTATTTTATGTTCTCTATAGCTCATGTCACTGTCTGAAATCATCCACTTATTTTTTAAATTTCAGATAGACCTGATTCATTCGATCAGTTTTAGATATACAGGGAAAAGGAGAAGGTAGTACAGAGTTCCCATGTACTCCACATCTAGTTTCCTCTGTGATTAATATCTTATATTAACATTCTATATTAGTCATAATTAATATACATTAACTAAAGATTATACTTTATTTAAATTTTCTTAGTTTTACCTAATGTTCTTTTTCTGTCCAAGATTCCATCCAGGATGTCATATCTCTTTAGGCTTCTCTTGGTAACCACAGTTTCTCAATCTTTCCTTGTTTTTGATCATGTTGACACTTTTGTGGAGTATTAATCAGGTAATTTGTAGGATGCCCCTCTACTGAAACCTGTCTGACTTTTTTCTCATAATTACACTGGAGTTATGGGTTTTGGGGAGGAAGACTACTGAGGAAAAGTGTCATTTTCATTACATGTTATCAAGGGAACATACTACCGACAAGTATATCACTGTTGAAGTTAATCTCCATCACCTGGCTGAGGTGATCAATTAACATATTAATTTATTACTAGCCAAATTATTTTAGTTTTTTACCCTCTTTTATTTTTTCATTTTTTTAAAAAATGTATTTACTTATTTTTTATGGTGACATTGGGTAACAAAATCCAATAAGTTTCATCTGTACACTTTAATAGTAAGACATATATATTTACACTGTGTGTTCACCTCTCATAGTTAGATTTCTTTTTTCACCATATATTTGACCACCTTTACCCTGTCTACCAGCCCCTCCCCCCTCCCTCCTACCCTCTGGTAACTACTAGTTTATTGTCCATGTCCATGAGTCTCTGTTTACTTGTCCTGTTTATCTGTTGCATTTAGGTTTATATTCCTCATATAAGTGATATCATGTGATTTTTAACTATTTCTGTCTGGGTTATTTTGCTTAGCATGATTATCTTGAGGTCCATCCATGTTGTCACAAATGGCAGTATTTCATCTCTTCTTATGGCTGAATAATAGTCGTGTGTGTGTGTGTGTGTGTGTGTGTGTGTGTGTGTGTGTGTGTGTGTGTGTGTGTATCTCACAGCTTCTTTAGCCAGTCATATTTCATAGGACACTTGGTTGCTTCCATGTCCTGGCCACTGTGAATAATGCTACTATGAACATCGATGTGTAAATATCTTTTTGGATATGGGTTTTCAAGTCTTTGGGGTAAATACCTAGTAGAGGGATTGCTGAATCATATGGTAGATCAAATCTTAGTTTTTTGAGGAAACTCCATTCTGTTTTCCATAGTGGCTGTACCCATTTGCAGTCCCACCAGCAGTGTATGAGGGTTCCTTTTTCTCTGCATCCTCTCCAACATTTGTTATTACTTGTCCTGTTGATTATAGCTATTCTAACAGGTGCGAGATGTATCTAAATGTGGTTTTGATTTGCATTTACCTAAGAGCTAATGATGTTGAGCATCTTTTCAAATATTTCTTGGCCATTTGTATGACCTCTTTTAAGTTTATTTATTTTTTTTAAGTTCTTTAATTTCTTAGGTCGAATATTTAATTCATTTATTTTAACCTTAAAAAAAATAAACCATTAAGGCTGTATATTTTCTTCTGAGTTTAGCTGGGTCCTAGTTTTGATATGAAGTATTTTTGATTGTACTTATTCTAAATAACTTGTACTTTGTATTTTTATTGCATTTTGAATCTTGGTTCAGTTAGAAGACTATTTTTTAATTTAAGGGAATTTAGATATCTGAGTTTGTTAATACATAATCATATTCTATAAATTTACATCCCGTGGTCATTAAAAGAAGACTAATGCATTTTTTGTTCATAGCATACAAATTACCTACTTATACACACACAAATGAAAACTTTGTACTCAATCTCCTTCTGGCTCCGCAGTGGAAATATTTAGAATTTTGATTACAGACTCATTGTATTTGCCATTACAATATGCATTTTCTATTTCAGGAAAGAAAGCTTTTTAACCATTATATTATTATAATTCACTATATGTTATTGTAACAATTTAGATCTCATGTTAACTTATGGTTATTCACTGCAGTTTCTACTACACTTTAATCCTGAAATGCTCTCTTCTCTATCTCCTTAATGCCTGATAAAGTCCCTAGGCTGACAGCTCCCTAAATTATTTTACAAAGAAGAATTACGTACATACTATTTTGTAACTTGCTTCACCTCAGACTTCTATGTCCAAATACCATCTTTATCCCTTCATAGGTGTTTATTGGACCCCTCAAACCTCCTATTCCAAAATAGACATCACTCTTGACCTGTATGTCAGAAACTTGCTCTCCCATCCACTATTGTTTCAGTTGTGAACCTAAAACTAGGTGTCATCCAAGGTTTGAGTCCCTACTCAGGGAGATGCTAAGAACAGAGGATAGTGACCAGCCATGTTCACAGAGGGGATCCCCACACACTCTGACTCTACCCATTTGACATAGATCCTAGTATCCTACAAGGCTGCCTTGTGGGAAAACCACTGAATCATTGGCCTTATTTAAAGTTTAATTACATTTCATGGCCTCTTTGACTATGTGGTTTAAATTCACAAGGCTCAGAGAACATAAATTATAATAATGCCTTTTATTTTCTTGATCCAAATACTTTGAGTTACAAAAATGTTTTTATTTGTATGACTCTATCAAATGTTTTTATTAAGGTCTGTTCCGTCTTCCTCCAGTCTTAAACAAATTCTAAACAGGACTTCTCAAACTGTCACATACCTTGAAGACATTAGAGATTTTACAAAAATGCAAATTCTAATTCGGGAGGTTTGTTGTGTAGGCCAGGTTTGTGTATTTCTAACAGGCCCCAGTGCTGCCAATATGGCTAGTGCTCTGGACCACACTTTGAGTTGCAAGGTTCTAAAGTCCTGGATATTTTGAAAATATTGCTTTTGATCTAGTTTGTGAACCCCTAAAAAAAATTCTCTATAATTGATGCACACATTTCAGTTTTTACATCAAAGTTTTAACCCACCTTGAAAACTTGTGTTATTTATTAGGCCTGGCTACAAATGATATTTGTTTAAAAAAAGTCAACGGATTTTAAAGAATCAGAATTTGTTGGCTTAGACAAGATGCAAAAACAATTTATCATATTATATAAAGTCAGCTCCCAAGGTAGAGTTCTAACATTACTTGAGTTATAGCAGTTGGCAAACCACCCGTGGTCTGCCCAGGAGTATCCTGGGTTTAGAACTGAAAGTCATGGTTCTTGGGAGACCTATAGACCTAAGAAAAGTGGGATAGTTAAAGGCCAGATTAGAAGGACACAGCCTATGATCCCAAAGTGATTGTTTTAAGAGGCACAGTATTCCTTGGCACTGATGGGTTTTAGAGTTTACCTTGAAGAACTAATCACTTTTTCTTACTCTCTCTTCATAAGTGGTAAATAGGGTAGGCTTAGACCCTCATCCCAGGGATGAAGTGCCTTGCTCAGGGTCACATATATGATTTGAGGCTTCAAATTCTTTATCTGTACTCTTTCTTCATGATGAGCACACAATATCATTTGCTTTCTAAAATAAAAGAATACTTATTAAATTAACTTTTGGGCAATTAGTTTTACTTTGGAATTTCTCTTTGAGATGACTTGTTAAAGACTGAACTCTTCTTCTATTTTGTAAAGCTGGGTACACAAGTGATAGGATACATTTTAAATATTCTGTCTTTTGAAAACTGAAGTTCTTCATGGTTTGCATCTGGAAATGTTAGTTACATTTTCTGGTTATTTTCCATGGAATGTTAGTTAATTAGCTTATCATTCATAATATTAATGATGTTATTTGAAAAATGTACCTCACATTTGCTAAAATTTACTAAAATTGCCTTTAAAAACAAATGAAGGTCATATAGCACCCCCTCCTTCTAGTGGGATTGCAAGATAAATGACACAAATCCATTCTAATTGAATCTAGAAATCCCTGGGCATTTGATCATTAGTAGTAACAACCATTTCATTAATAATGTATAAAATTCCTAATGTCAAGTATGTTATGTGTTATTAAGCAGAAGAGGGTCTGAAAAAGTCTTGGTTTGAAAAAGAACAAGCTTGAGTGTAATAAAACTTCAGTTCAGTATTGTGATGATGCAGCATGCAATGTAGATTTATTAAAGACTGAAATCAAACTGTGCTTCCAGGATGTGAAGGAGGAATCTGGAGCTGTGTTCTGCTTATAATCACTTACTGACTAAAAAAATACCTTCAGCGACAACCAAGTAGTAGGCATTAGATATGGGTCATCAGTTTTCACTGGAATGGTGGCAATGTCAGTTAGTATTTGTCAAAACCCTAAATACCTTGTAGTAAAATATTGCAACAGACTATAAATGTTCGCCTTAGAAACACTGGGGGAAGTGTCCATGTGGAACTGGAAAATTGCCTGAGAAGCTGACTAATAGAGCTGCTTCCATGCAGAGATGCTCCTGAGCTTGGAACGTATCCCAAATTAGATGTATTGAGATCCCCAGGCCGTGTTTTGCAATTTAAATATTCCGGCACTTTCCATGGCAGCCTCTTAGGCTCCCCAGTGGTGGGGTCCTTTGAATGTTCACACATAAATGGGGAGCTTTGTTCTCTGGAGCGTGAAGCTGGAGTAAGTTTGGTAGAGAAGGGATTGGTGAGCATATTCGGGAACTGTGCTTTGGTGGTTAACTGCAATTTTGAAAAAAATTCCAAAGTGAGTTGCTTTTGGGGCTTCTGATCACAGATGGAGTTAAAGATGACAGTTTAGTATTACCCAGGGGCTGTGCAAGTCTGTCTATATTATTTAAAAGAGCCACAAACTGTTCATTAAGTGTCATGAAATTTTGTGTTGGATTAGAGGGGTGTATGGCAGATCCCTGTTTACCTGTGGCTAAGCCATTTGTCCCAGATTAATTCTTTTGACCAGGGAAGAATATTACTGTTACCCGGATTCTTCTTTCCCTGGTCTTGAGAATGGGTTCCAGGTAACCTCCTTTACTCACTAGATTCATCTGCTGTTTCAAAGATTTGAGGAATCACCAATGTTTGTAACAAGAAACTATGGTCTGCATTCAGCTTTCCCTATTGAGACATCTTTATTCAAATGTTTATTCTTAGAAGTAGCTAATGATCCAACTGATCAAGAAAAAAAAAATGAGGATGCGTCCCTCTTTGGTTTATATTCTGTACTTTGCCTGTGATACTTATGTAAGTAATCTTCTACTCTGTAGAAGACTGTTAGAGCTCCCTGTGTTGAGTTTAAATTTACTGAGGACCGAGACCATGAATTCATCCTTCTTGTGTCTTCCCAGATCTAGCTTTGCCCCTTAGAGATGTCACCTTGAGTGTCATCATCTCTGGGAATTTTTTGGTCCTATTACTCCATCTCTTTGGCTGCCAATCTGGTATAGGAGATTCCCCTACACTCTGTGCTCCAGCATCATGGCACATACCACAGTGTCCTGTCTATCTCCCCAACTAGACTCTGGCGATCAGATCTTTCATTTCTGTATCCCAAGTGCCAAATGCAATGAGGGCTCTACACATGTTGAAAGAAAGGAATGAATGGAAGGCACTTGATAGAAGTTGAATTGAATAGAACAGGCACACCCTCTAGCTATCCATGGGGTGGGATTTAGTGCAGGTGATGTAATGTATCTTGACAGGGTAGTTAAATATTGACAGGCAGGAGGAAGCATACTGGCACTGTTCAGAAAGAGGAAAGGGAGATCTGCCTGTGGCTGTCAGATCAGAGAGCTGAGGCTGTAAGAGGCCAAACTGAGTGGCTGCAGTGGTCCTGTTGACCCAGTGAGGTTACTCACTGGTACACTTGGCTTCTGCTTCAATAGAGGTAAGGATTGGAGCCTGGCTGGGAAGATAATGGATTGTGATGTGAGTAAATGCAGACTATGAGCCTGTGGCTTGGAGATGGCTGGCATCCCAGACGCTCTCTGCTGGCTGCCTATTTGTGTATAGCTCGGGCTGAGCCTCATTTAAGCAGGGAGCATGAGTTCTATTTGAATCTGTCTCCGTTCTCCCCTGCCCCCCCCCACTCCCAAATGATTTGTGCTTTAATATAACCTCTTAAAGTGATTGGGGTTGGATGCTGTTCTGTGTGTTTTGAATGCTTAGCGAGGAATTTGTCCATATGATTTATTTTAAAGTACTCTTTGATGCTAACGATTAAGAGACATGCACAGCAATAGAATTAGGAGGTCATAAACATGTTCAGTGCTACCTGGATGCTGCTTTATATATGCAGGGGTCGGGTGGGGAGGGAGTGTACCTTAGGCAATGTTTTTAGCTCTAATATTGAATGACGGAGCAAGCAGAGGTGAGTTCAAGGAGAATATTGGGTAAGAGAGAAAATGCCAATGGAGAGCAGACAGAGAAATGATTTAGGCAGGTCTAGCTCTGCATTTAGAAAAAGATACATGTCACCTTGAGAAAAAAGGCCCCATTTCACTTCAGAAAGACCGATTAATCATTTGTCATATCTTGGGTTAGCTTTTAAGAAAAGAAAGTGAGTCTCCTGCTCAAAATTAGTCACCGCAGCAATAAGAAACAGAAAGGCAAGAAGCCGTAAATTCTTTTACTTGACTTTTAGAGAAGGAGAAAATGCCGAGGGACTGACGTGGGTTCAAATCTCAGCTGAACAAGGAACTAGTTAAGGAAGCCTAATCTCTGGGGGCCTCTGCTTTTTTCTTTTTTCTTTTTATTTTTTTTTAAATCTGTGAAATGGGCAGAACAAAACCACTGGCTGATTTCTATGAGGCTTGAGTAAAATAATATATATATAAAAACACACTGGAGTTTGCCTGGCTGTTGCAGATTCCTCCAATTAACCCCCTTTTTTTCCAATTTCAAAAGACTAATTCTGTTTTATTTCTTTAAATAACATATTTTTGAGATATAATTCACAAACTGTAATAGCCACCCACTTAAAGTATACTATTAGATATTTTTTAGGATTTTCATATAGTTGTGCAATCAACACCACAATCAATTTTAGAAAATTTTAATCATCACAAAAAGCAACCTCATACCCACTAGTGGTCATTCCCCATTTCTTCCCAACATCCTCAGTCCTAGGCAACACTAATCTACTTTCTGTCTCTATTGGACTTTGCTTATTCTGACATTTCATGTAAATGGAAGTATACACTATGTTATCTTTTGTGACTGGCTTCTTTCACTCACCATTATATTTTTAGGTTCATGCATGCTGTAGTATATATCAGTATTTCTTTTAAAAAATTATCAAATAATATTCTATATGGACATAAAATATTTTATTCATTTATTTATTGATGTATCTATTCATCAGTTGTTTCTACTTTTGAACTATTACAAATAATGCTACTGTGAAATTCATCTATAAGCTTTTGAGTGGACAAATGTGTCTATCTTATATTTTTATTTTTATTTTATCTATTTATTTTTATGGTGACATTGGTTAATGAAATCCAATAAGTTTCATATGTACACTGTGACATAAGGCATATATATATTTATACTGTGTTCATCTCCTATAGTTAGATTTCTTTCTATCTTATATTTTTAATATAATTATAAAACTAGATTCTTCATCCTATTTTTCTGATCAGTTATGAGAGCACCCATTAGAAAATACTGGGAGAGTCCACCTTTTACCCAGCAGAAATTGAGAAAATGACAAAATGGTCAGCACTCTCCTTCAGAATATCGTAATACAACATTGGACCTTTGGCAATGTATAAAGTCTTAGGAAAAGTAGATAAAAATTTTTAAAAAAGGAAAAAAAAATCCAGCCTTCTGTATTAGCTTATGTGAATTTATATATGTCTTCAGTTCTATATACATAATCACTGTTGGTTGAAGTGTGTGTCATCAATGCATGTAGACATTAATTTTTTTATTTTTGCAGAAATAACATAAATAGTTTTACTGATTAGAAAAATAGAAGCAGCATATGGCAGAGAAGAAACTGCAAAGTCAAATGTTCAAATGGCACAGGAAAATGAGATAACGGATAAAATGGATGGTTAATATAGGCAACTACGTGAGCATGATGATTCATTCTAAATCACCTATGGCCCATCCTCATGGAGACATTAGGGAGTGGTGATGACTGTGGCCAAGTAAAGCATACAATCATATGGCACTTAATGACAAGGATAAGTGCTGAGAAGTGCATAGTTAGGCAGTTTTGTCATTGTGTGAATATCATAGAGTATACTTACACAAATTTAGATGGTATATACTGCTACACACCTAGGCTATATGGTATACCACCATTGTATATAAGGGCCATTGTTCATCAAAATGTTGTTCTGTGGCACATGATCATACATATCCCATCTAAAAGTGACGAAAATGTTGGAACTTCAGTGGATTATGACCATATAGATACATGAGTTCATTTGACAATGTCTTTTTGTATTTCAGGACAGTTAATTTTAATTAAAAATTCACTTTGTGGGCCAAATGCAATGTGCCCATGAACCACATTTACCCTGCTGGAGAGAAATTGTAGCTTTTCGAGTGGAATAAACCACTTAACCTGGTAAACACAACATTTTTGGGCTGATTCCAGTGTTGTTACCCTAATTGCATTATTATTAGTTTGTCCCTATATCTTGGACCCTCTGTTTTCTATTCTGAAAATATAGGGTTTGAAGAAATGTGCTCTGTTGGTCCTTTTGCTTCTAATGTACTAGAGTTGCATAATGACTGCGAAGTTCATGGTTCAGTCTCTGATAGCAGTGGATTGGAGTGCATTATGGATGGAAGCATAGGTTTCTAACTGATGACACTGATACTCTAAACAGCCCTCTTCATGTGTCTGCTAACGTGGATCTGCATGTGACAAAATCTCTCTGCTTTTGGCTGAGAAGGTCCTTTATTTTACCTCCATTTTGAAGGATATTTCCTCTGATGTAGAATTCTAGGTGGACAAGTTTTTGTGTGTTCTTTCTTTCGTTGTGACTGAATATGTCATCAGCCTGAACCCACTCTAGGGATAAAATATTCTATTACTTTATTACTGTGATAAAACATTTATGTTTATTTGTCTATTTTTTATTTGTTTAAAACTTACCTATTACGAATACCAAGGGCAGTGGAGTTCTCTAGTTTTAATATCTGAGGATTTTATGGAGAAATATTTCCAGTTGAAATGTCCAAACACTGCATAGTAATGAAGGCGCTGTGTGTTTGCTCGGACTGCTGTGTGCCACCCAGTTATGCCTGACATTGGGCTACAGACCTGGGAGAGACAAGATACCAGCTCTAGCTGTGTTCTTTAGTTCTCCGTTATCTATTTGGGAGTGGCCCTAAGGTCTGAACGGTCTGATTACTACATATTTGGGTTCAGTGTGCTTTTCATTCCTTTTTAGTTTGTTCCTCCAAGCAATCCCACGGGAGGTAGAACATAGCTGTTGTCCCCATTTGACAGTTAAGAAATTGAGGTTCAGTGTTTGTTGGAACTCTCAGAGTCTATTAGCAGCAGAACATAAATCAGGATGCCTGTCACCTAAGATACTTGTCATTTGGCCACAAAGGCCATTCTGATCTTAGTTAACTAAATCTTTAAAGCAAGGTCTAAGAAGTCCTGTGCAGCCATTTCTAATGCTATCTTCCAGAAAATGTCAGTTTTAAGAGCAGTTGGTAAAGGCCGAAATCATGGGTTGTACATGTGTAAGTAAAGTAGGCCTCTAAATTACTTCCTAGCTGTACACTGCATTCAGTCATAATTGCCTTTAAAACTTTTGACTGAAAAATCTTGGTTTTAAAGAAAGAGATGTATTTCCCCATTACCACCTTCAGTGTTCAATAGCCCTCATTGTTAGATTTTTTGTTGTTGTTTTTAGCAATTTCAAAATATTTCTCACATTGCAATTTACATTCATTTTCTCCTACTCCTTTTCTTCTCACTCAAAATGTTGAGCAGCTGGCCACATTGACGGCATAATAGCTCTTCTACCCTTATGGCCTGCTCGACCCACTTCACCTCCGGCCTTCCCTTCTCTAGACAAAATAATACCAGGGCCATTTAGCCTTTGCTCCCAGGTCCTATTTTGCCCATCTTTTGATCTACCTCTGAATCCTCCTTCAGTGGGAGGCCCAAGAGGACAATAGCTCCATCTTGTAAAAAGTGCATTGAGGCCTCTCAAATAAGAGGTCACAAAGCCTGGGGCTCCATCCCAACCCCTTGGATTAGCATATTTCCCACATTGTGCACTGCAGTGTTAGCTTTCTGCTGGGACCAACACCTGCCACCATTCAGGCAGTTTGCCGGCTGGTTGGCAAGCTGACCTACTCAGCCCACAAAATCAACCTGGGAAAGTGAGTCAGAAATTGGTTACATGCTGTGATATCGTTGAGAGTGCCGCAAGCTCACCTTGTGAAAGAGAAGTGGATGCCTTCCAGGGAAGGCAATCGGGGTTAATGGGAAATTGCCATTTGGGGTTGTCACAAATCATGAGATGCTGGGAGAGCTGACTCTTCTGAATCCTCTGGGGTTGGTCGGAGCAAAGTGCCAACTGTCAGGGGCCAATAATTGGAAAACCAGATGAGCCAAATGGAAGAGAATTTTGGTCTCAAAACAAAACAATGCTTTCTTTTTGTTTTAAAATATCCACTCAGTGTGGGTGGGAGGGGGAGGGTTGGGGCGAGGAGGGGAGGGGAAGATACTTTTATTATTCACATAAAAACATAAAAAAGTGTTTTTATTTTAAGCAACGTTTTAAAAGCAGAGTATTTGGGAACCCTTTTATAAAAACTTGTATTTCTCAGCCTAATTCTCAGCATTGCCCACCCGTAGATGCATGGAAAACCAAATATTCGCAGGTAGAGGAGTTTTGTACAATAAGATGATGCTGCACTTGGAGGCTTCTTTTTCTAAAACTCGAGAAGTTGTATGTTGCTGTGAAACTAGAGTTTTCTCCAGGATAAACTCATTTGATTCAGGGGCATGAGATGTTTCTTACACAAGCTTAGAATGGTTAAGTCTGGGCTGAGTCAAAATTCTATTGAGTGATAAAATCAGAAAATCAGCATGTCAAAATCCTGTAGGATATGTGGCTGTTTCAATATGATAACCAAATTGACCCCTTTGGAAAATGCCAGAGCAGATTACTTTCAATGCCAAGTTGGATGTTCGCCCCTTCCCCTGCAACTCTAGTTTGGCAATAGAGGGGAACCCACATCCTTCCAACACAATCAGGGCATTCTCGAGAAACTTCTGGTTTCCATTTGCTATGATCCTTCTCATCAAGACAGCACAGAAGATGGCTTTTTTTTTTTTTTTTAATTTCTCGTCTAAAGGTGCCAAATTCTCAGAAATCCTGAGGCTTTCTGCAGATGTGAAAATGTTGTTTCAGAGAAAATGTTTTACTCTTTATAGTCTGATAGGTGATTTCTGCTAAATAAATCCAAAGGATGTCTCTATTGATACTGTGTGGGAAATTTCCCATGTCTTGGAATTTAGGAAACAGAACACATATGTTTGCTAGGAAAGGATGACTAAATTGGAATTTTTCACTAGTTTTATTCTATGAAAGAAGAGACCTCATCTGTCTTGTTCCTCACTGGACCCAGGGACCCCAGTGGATCCATGTGGCACAGAGGAGGGTGTTTGGTAGATATTTGTCTGATGTATAATAACTTGCCACCTTATGAAGAGTTAGGGGAGACCTGAGGTTTATCAGACCAAACGGGAACCTGAAATCTCTTAGCAGCAGAGAAAACTGGCATTAAATGACTAATAGAAATATTTCACTCAATTTGACTATTGGTCTGACACTTATTCTCAGAATTAAAGTTGTTTGCAATTTACCACTCACAATGATATTTTACTTTTGCTCAGATAAACTCATCTCTGGGAATCAAAACCATATTTGATTGAGAACTATACCTATAGCTATAAATATGTATCCATTCAGAATAAGTGCATTGTTTCAAAAATAGAGAAAATCGATGTTTTAAAAAGCCTTAAAAAGAGAGCCTTTATATACAGAGAGGGGATGTGTGGCTGCAACAAAATATTCGAATAAGAACTAAAAATAACATTTTGAGATGGATCATTAGTTTGAGAATTAGAATTTATCTTCATTAAGGACACAGCAAATTATTTGTATGTTCTGCTGCCCAATAGTCAATGGAACCCCAGTGACCAAACATGCTTGTTCAAAGTAAGAGCCAAAGGCCCTTTGACCTTTCTGTGTATTGTCTGAGGGAGTGATGGTCAGCTGGCTCCCAAAGTGAGTTGGGCTTGCAGCTGCTCTGCCAGCTGGCCCTCACACGAGTGCAGCAGAAAACTTGGAGGGACTCATGGCCTCACCAGATGCCTTATAGCAGTGTCCAGCTGATGCCCCACACAGTGCAAGCCAATTCCATATTTCATATACAATGTCTTGGTTTGGATGTCATAGCCATTACTTTCAATCCAGCAGAGTGAGCACTTCACATTTATAATTTAATTTTCCAATTGCTCAGCAGCCAGATCATAGACTGCAGGTATATTGCATGGAATTCCAGGCATACCTCTTTGCTATGTGTGACATAGAGCAAATGACAACATTCACAACCTACTTCTGCCAGTATGAACTAAGGCAGCATCAGTGGGGATTATAGGGTTGAATTAACCTGTATCACCAAACTGAATAAATACGAGGACATAATCGACAGAAGCAGCTTGGTCTGTGTATTTACTGAATTAGAAAATGGCTAAGCATAAAGGGAGCATATTGTGGGGCAAAGTTCAACACCAGGGAGGAATGGGAGAATCCTATCAGTGAATCTTTGACATAGCAGGCCACTTGAGGGACCATTAGCCAGGAACTACATCTGCCTCTGAATTTTAAATGTGATTTAACTCTCTTGATAGGTTAACTCATGTGTTAAATAAATGTAAAAATATCATTTTTTTCTACCTGTTGTTAGTTTGTGTGCTGTAATATTCCATCTCAGTAGACTCTTATGGGGAGGATCTGATTTGGTAGCTAAAACTGGGAGAGCACATCACTATTAGAACGGCCTAACCAGGAAAAAATACAACATCTGAGCATGATGTGCACTGTGAGGAGACGATGCTAGAAAGTATGGACAATATACTGAGCAGACTAAAGATTATACAGAATATATTTTAATGAACACAAAGATGGACCTAAATATGTGGGTCAATTTCATGCACTTTTTGGTATAGCAAGGAATGACCTCAATCCATCCTCCCTGCCTTCAATTCACCCTTTTGCCTTTTTTGCCCTTTGCTGCTTAGTGATAATGGGAGCATTGCATTGCCTTTGGGGTAAATGATTCCACTTGAGCAATTTACCATGTGGAAACCAAAGGGGACAGATTTTTAATGTGGAAAATGTTTTAACCTCAGAAAGCCAGAAAGAGGCTCAATGTGGAATGACAGTCTTCAAATCAGAGAAAATACATACATGGAGAGTTCCAATTAAACCATGTGTCTAGATATTTTCAATTTTGGTAAATTGGTCCTTATCTAATTCCTATTTCAGAAATAATTTCAGAGTATTTGTGACTTTAAGAACTCACCGTATTTTATATGGCTCCTGAGTTGTGACACAAATTGCTATACTACAACAGTTAGTATGTCATTGATTTTTCTTGGAACCCATCCTAGGTGGCTTTGTGCTATAGAAGAACACTATAATGATACCTATTATGTGCACAGCCCCAAGGGGACCAAGACAGTGAGGTATCCTTATGTTCCCATTCATGATGCAGTGTTAAACATCGGACAGATTGTGTGACCTCAGATGACCTGATAGACAACATAGGTTTCAACTCCATCATTCTTTATGGAAGAGCAGAAAAATCTATTGTCCATTGGGACCAGACAAATAACATATAAGCGAAACAGGCTGGGTAGAGAATGGGGCAAAGTGAAGATTTTAATGCCTGTCTTGAATCAAATACTACTCTCATTCCTCTGATTGTGGTGATGGGATAATAGATTATTGTGGAAACATGGTATGGGCCTGGGGCTGCCAGTTCTGACTTTTCAAGAGCGGCCGCAAAATAGGATTTTTATATAAAATCTTCTGATTTGTAAAGATTAGCTCATTTTCTAACTTTTGTTTTGGGGTAATTATAGATTTGCATGTAGTTGTGAGAAGTAACACAGAGAGATCCCATACATCCTTCTCCCTGTTCCCCCTAGTGGTGACATCTTGCATTACTATAACGTAGCACAACCAAGAAATCGACTATTCACTGACCTTATTGGCTCATTCTTTTTAAACTCTCTAAAGACCAATCAAAGTACATTTGAGAGACAAAGTTAATGTCTTATTATTTCTGTCTACAATCTCTGTGTATTACAGTCTTGCTAGATATAGCGAATCAGCCCATGCCTCTGGGCCCCATCACTGACTGGAAAAGCTGTCTAGACCTTGCTAGAAAAT
Source organism: Eonycteris spelaea (assembly GCA_003508835.1). Classification (NCBI taxonomy): domain Eukaryota; kingdom Metazoa; phylum Chordata; class Mammalia; order Chiroptera; family Pteropodidae; genus Eonycteris; species Eonycteris spelaea. The sequence continues at coordinate 4,071,105 of PUFA01000079.1, read as the reverse complement.
GGACTGCTCCCAGCATTTCCTTTCTAAATGCTTTTCCAGTCTTCTCTTCTAAATCCCACACTCTCCCTTCCTCTCAGTGTATGCCAGCTTGGACTGCGCTCTGACCCTTGCACCTTCACTCCCCACTGTGTGTCTCCGCTTGCTGGCCTCGGCTTTCACTTAAGCTTGGTCAGCTCTGCATGTGTCTTTCAAGAAAGCCCTGTCCCTGCAGGCACTGGCCTCAGACATGCCCTCTGGGCTCACAGGCATCTCATATTTGCTTTCTTCAACTTTCTTCCCACCTCTTCCATCTCTTTCCCCTCCACAGAAGGCAAACACTTCAAGGCGGTGAATACTCAAAGTATTTATTTGTTTGTGCTGGAATTTTGAGATCTCAAATATTTATTTAAATAAAGTGAGTCATAACTTGGGGATTACAGTTATGGGGTTATTGTTTCTAAAACATCTATAAAACTAGTTTTCTACTGTACGTGGCTTTAAGATTTCCATGATATTGAAAAAAATGGCAAGAGTCTTTTAAAGTCTTAGAGTCTTGGGTGTAGAAATATGCTTCTAGATTTCCTTCTATTTTATAATAAGTGAAGGAAAAATAGTTTTCACTTTTGTCCAGTTAACTGTTTCTTGATTGTTCTCACTGACCTAAGCACCCTTTCCAGCCTAAGTGTGAGAATAGTTCCCTGGCCGCAGTGTGGTCATTCATAGTCATCATGACTGAAGGTGAGAAGTGGCCTCATCATTGCTAGAGAAGAAAGCAAGCTAACTAGAGACCTGAACCTTCTGAGCGCTGAGGCTAAAGTTGAAATAAAGGGTTTGGAATCAGGAAAACCTGTCAGAGGAGAAAAGAGGGTCAGAGCCTAGTGCCCACATCAGCACGTGGGGACATTTGGACCAATGCCCATTTAACAAATGGAGGAGCTGAACCTCATAGAAGGTAGATTTCTGCTTCTCAAACTGGGATAAATGGTGACATAGCAGGGATTATGATAACCACACAATTAATAGCACATAACTTCTTGGGCTATGAATTTCATTGGCATCAGCTATACTTATTGCTGAATAGGCTTGAGCAGTTGAGGGGAAAATGCTTTCATAACGTGTGCACTGATCGTCTTAACTTTGACGTATAGTCTATGCCAGTGGAGCCAACAAAAAGGGGTAAATAGTTAAATCGTGGCTATGAATTCTGCCCATTCTGCTTCATACTTGACACAAAGACACAGATGGAGATGGAGTGAGGCATGGGAGTTGCTACTATTACCCCATGGATATTGTCATGTATCAAAGCAATCTTGAGCCCTTGCTTTTCTTGGTCTATGATTGACTTTTATAGTGGAAAAGCTGGAGTTTCTTTCATCATAACATCTCTAGTACCATTTTATTAGTCACTAGTTCTGTAATGAGGACATTTCTTAAATAAGCTCTTATCATTATTCTAGTTATCACATGTAAAAGTTTTTTAATCATCTCGATAAAAAGTTTATGTTTACTTGGTCTACAGCTTGATCTTTCATAGCAAAGTCTAAGTAAATGCACTTACCATAAAGTCATCTTTTACAGGTTTTTTCATGGACAGACATTTCTTCACTCTCTGAGTCATGGGCTCCGTTATAAATCTAATGAACAATATAGACCCTTTTAGAACAACACACACACACACACACACACACACACACACACACACACACACGCAGGGCCTTGCTTTTCAGAGCTTTCACAGACCACTGAAGCCCATCCATGGATCCTAGCCATGGGACCCAGATAAAGAACACTTGCCCAAGTCTGTATACTTTTCCATGACAAGGTCCATAGGTTGTCTAAGCTTGCATCTCCACTGTCTGGTTTACTGGCTGGTTAGGAAGGTAGTCAGTCACTCAGTGTCAGAGAATGAATGATTTCTTCAAGACTGATAAAGTAGGAAATGTGCTTGAGCACTCAGTTATTATGACAAAGGTGTTGTTGTAACAGCATATTAGGGTACTGCAGGCATGACAAGATACCCAGGGCCTCTGCTAGCCACCCAGCAGGAGGAGTATGGGAAGCATTCTCTCTGAGTCTGAGTCTGACTTTAGCACAATGTCAATGCTGTCTTGTCTCTGACACCAAGTCTACGCTGACCCCTTGCCTGGTATTTCCTGTGCTTGACTTGGGGTCATGAATCCTTGCTATTCTGACTTGGGTCATCAAAGCTGCCTTCTAATATTTCTTCTCTTTATTTCATCATTTTTGCTATAGTTCTGGCTTGAAGTATAAGTCCTTGAGCTGGTTTCCATAGTCGAACTGTAGCAGCAGGGAAGGCTCTAAATTGTTTTGAATGTTGTGGTAAATGGATTATTCTTAAATGGAAGTCTGAGCAAATCTGGTTTGGACTGGAAACCACTCAAGCGTTTACAAGAAACCTACAGGAGGGACTAGGATTAGTTTGGTTTCTCTATTTTCATGGTGCACAGACAAGCCTGAAAGGGAAACAGTATAATTATCCTGAGAGCAGACACTTGTGTTTCTAAGAAAACTTGAAAATCTACACTGATCAACACTTGAACACCAGAATCTTTTTCCTTGCATGCTAAGGCGAAATTCCTGGAGCCCTTACTTCACCTTTAATACTAGCAGGTAGTATTCCTTATCATGGCACTTAGGCCTCTTTACTTTTCAGATGCTCATGTATGAGCTCACTTCTTTGGGAAAACAGACTTGGCTGGAGTCAAATAGGAATGCTGTGCTCAGAAGTACTCCGTTTCCTATTTGGGGGATGCTTTTCAAGAGGTCTCATGTTGGATCTGAGATATAGGAAATCTCAAAAGTGTTGTGAGAAAGATTGTAAGCATATCATATACAGTGTTGAAGCCCAAACCTCCCCCAGGCTTCAATGAGAGAGAGACAAGTTTGGGTTTGGTGTGAACAGTGCAAATGGCCCAGAAGGCAGGGCCAGCAAGAGGCAGTGTGGACTTTGCTTCTTTACTTTGAGGTTAAGGAGCTACATTGTGGTCTGGGTCAGTGTCTCTGGGAATGAGGCAGTGTAGTCAGTGTCTGCCCAGGTCTGTGAGTGTACTGAGTTTACTCAGCAGAAAGCTACATCTGCATTCCTGTCGCAAATAGATTCCCAACTTTGATCTTTTATTAACGAGTTAATCATTAAACTTTTTCTCCATTGAAAATTTTTTCTTAACTGTTTTTCACTTTGTCTCTCTTCTCCTTTCTTCCTTCCCTCCTTATCTCTCTTTCTTCTTTTCATCTTTATTAAGAGTTCTATTTAAAAAACGAAAAACAAAAAACAAAAAAAAATACAAATTGGTGACATACCAAGAGGGCATGAGGCAGGTCTGGCTTGAGCAAAACTGTGAAATTGGGAGGTTCAGTTCTGAAGTTCTCCCATCCCCTTTCTTATATTTTGTATCCTTTGTTCTCTAAAGGAGTCCAGTTCCTTAGAGCAGAATTCTACTTCTCCAAAGTGACCCCTTTCCCCACTAACCCACTTATGCATATCTTTTCTTACATTTCACCTTCCTCCAGAAGCACCCCCCCCCAAGATTCATCATAATGATTCTTTTTTTTTTTTCCAGTTCAAATCAGCTTAGTTAAATGAAGGGAAATTGTTTTAATTCATCTAAGAGATAAGAGAATAACAATCTGTATCCATACGAAGGTAAAACTGCCTAAAATCCCCTCTTCTCTCCACTGTTGGGTACTGCTTCTGATTTGAGATGCTGCTATTGATTTATTGATGACATGTGTGATTGAATAAAATCCCAACATAATGGAAAAAGATGACATGCTGGAGCCCTAGAGAGTGCTTTTTAAAGGTAATGTTTCTTCAAAGTAGAGATTTCATAACTTGTAAATTATTTCCTCAAAGATTAGATACGATTAAAGCGTGGCCTCTATCTTCTATTTTGCCAAGAAAGGAAATGTTATGAAAACAATTGCTGTTAATTAATTCATTAAATCAGCAACTGTGTATAAGCACCTACATTTGTTTGTTTCTGTTTAGATACTGGGGATGCAGTGTTAAAGAAGAGAGACAAGCCCCTGCTCTCATAGGGGTACACATCTAAGGGGGCAGACAGCAGCAGCACAGGAACACCTGAAAGAGGAGGATGCTAAGAAGGGAATTAAGCAGAGGGATGAGATGAGGCTGGATCTGGAAGAAATTGGTAATTTGTATGGAGAGGCCAGTGAAGACTTGTGGGATAATGAAAACAATAAATATACTAATATCATAAGGAGCCAGGCTTCAAGGATTTGGGGGGAAGTATAACCCAGGCAGAGGGAACAGAAAGTGCAAAGGTCCTGAGGTATGAATGAGCTTGGCATGGCTGAGAAACATAAAGGTCAGTGTAGCTGAAGTCTAACAAACAAGGGTATTTGTAGAAGATGAAGTAAGAAATGTAGGCAGGGGTCAGGTTGGCCTTGTGGGACATGCTGGAATTTTGAATCTAGTTCTTGCTAAAGTGGGACGCCTGAAGATTGGGGGTGATCCGCCAAATGATCTCATTGCATAATCTAACTGATCAGTTTAATGCTGGTGCAGAATTGACAGAAGAGGAACAAGTTGAAAGTCAGATTTGTAATCTAGGAAAAAAATGATGGCTGAAGAGAGGAAGGCAAGTGGGTCATCTGCTATTAACATTTAATAAAAGAAGGGATATATTAATATCTCAAAAGTCAAGGGAATAAATCATTTGCAAAAAAAAAAAAAAAAAAAAAACAATTGACAAACTTCCCTTGCAGTTAATTACCTGCTTTTGATATAAGTTGCTCAATTTGGGACTCTTTTTAATCTTTTAGTACGACAGGGAGCCCGGATGGTCAAAATGTAGTTTTAATTAAGTGTGTTGACAATTGGAAGCCAATCTCTTAATTCATTCAATTCAGAATACCAGGGGGAAGGCAAGAGAAGCTGAGGCATAACAGTTGCAGTTCCTGACCCTGGAGAAAGCAGGCTGCAGGCTACCTGGGTGCAGAGCAAGCCCAGGGGACACAGGGCTGAGCCCAGCCCAGGGTAGCCATCGAACTCAGGTATGACTGGGGAAAACTGACCTCCCCACACACACTGCCTAGCCTGGCTGCAGGCCCTGTAGGAGCCCCAGTGATTGAACTCATCAGTGAAACGTTTTCATTTCTGTACCATCTGAAAGGTGACATAAAGGTGAACTGAAGTGACGTGGGCCCTCTTTGTTCTATTTTACTCAAAAGGAATTGGGGGCTGGTGGAAGTGAGGTGGAAGAGTACTTAGAGCAACACAGGGAACATGCCCAGAGTGGGGATCTTCTACAGTGTACTATTTTGCAAATGAGGTGGCAGGAAGGGCCATGATGACAAAAGCAGTTTGCACCTTCCACTGTTAACCAATGCCAGCCTAGAGTTCTTACAATGACATCAATATATGGACTTTGCTGAAAATCTAATACATTTTTCACATGGAGGTGAAATACAGTCATTTTGAACCAAGAGTCTTGTGTTAAATGCTAGACATTCAGATTTTTAAAAACTCAATAAAACATTGGTGGCTAGACTAAATACTTTCAGTAACACATACAAGAAAAAACTTATAACACTATGTGGTCATACGTATCTGCCACAGGCCATTTACTTTACTCTTATGAGGTGCTGGCTAAAATAAATTTAATTAAATCAATTTCTGTATTTTTAATGATGTGGAAATACCAATTGTCACTAATAATAAGTGATGCATGGAATTTTAATTATCCATTAATCATTTCCTTTATAAAACAAATGCCTTAATCCTAATGAATTTAGTTTTACATTATTTGTTTTAGAAGTGAGTTTTGCACACCCACTTCATTTGTAATGACCTAGGACTTTCTTAGATGTCTGAAGCAGAATCAACAAATCACATTGCTACCTGGTTTTGTGGTATCATTTCTTTCTTTCTTTCTTTCTTTCTTTCTTTCTTTTTTCTTTCTTTCTTTCTTTCTTTCTTTCTTTCTTTCTTTCTTTTTTTTTTACTATTCAGATATAAGCGATATGCCACATTGGGCTTGGAAATCTTTCTCCATTGGTACAAAAACTTAACGCTAGTCAGTTACTTCAGCCATTAAAATAATCTTTCTGTTTCTTAAAATCACTAGCAATTTTTAGAGAAAGTGACTGACTGAGTGAATAAGGGCATAATGCCATCAAAAGCTTTGTCTGATATTTTACTTTGCTGTTAAATCGTTGTTGTGGATGACTTCCAGCTCTTCTCTCAATTTGCAACTGCCCTATCTCTACAACCAAAAGGGAATAAGTTTTCTCCCTCAGTTAGCAAAAGCAGCATCCCATCACAAGTCCCACTTCCTAGCTGAGCTCCTTTCTTATCTTCTCCCACCTCTGGATGACCAGGTTCTTAGAGCCTAATTCTCATGAGGCTGTTCTGGATGAATCGGTCTTCAGTATCATCAGGAGCCTTGAGTGTATCCAGTGCCAGTCTTTGACAAAATTGCAAATGAAATCATTCTTCTTTAGTACCAGGGACCTCCTAAAAACCCCAGTTTCTGCCTTTTCCACTATCTATCCATCGAAAGTAACCTTCTGGATTGAACCCTAACTAAAATGCTCACAGATTATTAATTTGAAAGACATGAAACCTTAAAGCATGCCTCATGTAACTGTAGGGACTACAAGGAGTCAGACAAGACGGCTTTCCCTGGAAGAGCGTAAAGGATTCATTCTCATCCCACGAGCTGACTTCGGAGTGATCAGAGAAGACAGGTTTAAAACCACAAGTACATTAGGCTAGTGCAGCTGGCGCAAGAGAAGGCTGCAGAAAGAGAGAAGCTTAGAGAGGTAGGTAAGAGCCGGGCTCCCCTTACCAGGCTACGGACCTTACTGAATTTTACTCCGTGGACACAGGAAGATAATGAAAGGGGGGAGGGAGGAAATTCTTATAAGAACATGTGCAGAATCCTGACTTAAAAACCAGGGGTAGTTCTCCACTTCCACAGCAATGCTAACCAAGACCCTCAGAGCTGCCCTATCTCTACTTTGAGAGAAACGCCTGCTGTTACCTCTCATCTTACATTGGCTGATGCCTCACCACTCAATAACCTCTCCCCCTGCCCCACGCTCCCCCAACTTCAATTGTGGCTTAATCAATAAAAGTTTTCCTCTTCTCCTATCTACCTGTCTTTGTCCACACTTCTAAAATTTTCATTTTGGCCTACGTCCTCTAGTAAAAAGTCTGGAACTTATTCTGCCCTAAACCTGCACTTAGCTCAAATCCCAAATTCCTTTGGTTTACCATAAATTTACCTTACCGAGTGCTCTGTTTACACATCCATACTAAATGCCCACCTGCCCCTTAGGCATCCATGTCATCAGACTTCAATGTTAATTCGCAATGAGCCAAAGGTTCAGATGTGCCTTGACCAGCAAGGCTGGAAGTCTTTGTGAGATGCAGTGGGCCAAGCCTGTCACCTTCCAGGTCAGAGATCCCTCTGGTGATGTTTGCATTTTACTTAGAGACAAAACGATTCAACTCTACTAGTGACAAATCATGAATTAGTGAACATGATAGAATGAATAGCTCTGAGTTTTCTTTCTCCTTATGCATGGTACAGATTATTTGGGGAATAAATCTATAATTTCTTTGTCATTTTAGGTTCCCATGGCCCTATAAGTTAAAATTAAAACTATTATTTTCCTTATCTTAAAATGGTAACATCTCATTGTGGAAAGGATAAGTAGACATTCAACAATTGATTATGTAATATTATTAACAATCTGTCCAGATTGCCAGGATCACACGTAATGTAAATTTCCAGAGAGAATTACTATGCATATTTTTACATAGTCGAGATTATACTGCTGCTAGATATCCTGATTCTATCACTTCATCTTATTTCATAATTATTTCCTGTGATTAAAATATATTCATATATATTATTTTTCACAACTACAAAATATGCAGTAACATATGTAGCCAGTTGTTTTCCCTGGACATTTAAATCTCTTCTAAATTTGATCAGAGCTGCTTTTTATCCACAACTGCCAATTTTATTGCCAAAGGATTCATTCGTAACCCTAAGATAAGTAATAGGATTGTTATTGGTCAAGCAACCTCAAACTAATTCTAAATATATATTTTAAATATGTATGCAGCATTCTGCCAAGGTTTCTTAAATTTTCAGTAATCAGATTTTAAATCCGTGAACGTTACATAGACTTTATCAATACATATTGAGTTAAACCAATTATTTTGAATGTAATTTTTTATTTACAACATACATTATGACTCACTATCACCAGGTTATGCACTGAAGTTCAGATATCTCCTAAACCACCAGATAATATTTTCTGAACTTATAGTTAATTTAGAAATTAGATGATTTATTTGCATACTTATGCTTGTGGTAGCATCAGTGCACCATGAAAAAGGGTGTGACCTTTCTGTGCCTAGCACAAAGCCTGACACATACTGGCAATTTAGTAGATCTTTTGGGATTGAACTATGTCTTAATTCTATTACCAAAAGCATGGACATCATTACATGTTATGCTTTTTATGGCTTCATTCAGCTCTTACCTTGCAGAGTCTATCTATCGTGTGGTATATTAAACTAGAGTTGCGATATTTTATGGGTTATAAGTTTCATTCAGTTGTTCTGGTAACTGGCAACATTAAACCATAGAGTAGAAAAAAGTTTAAACAGTATTGCCATTTAAAACTGTTTCGTGATTTTTTTTTTAATAAACAGCATTTAGAGTTAAACTTTACCTTGGCTTCTAATTTTATTAATAATGCTTTATTATAATATACTTATTTTTAATCATTTTAGAGATTATATTAGCACAAAATCAGCATTTCATATACACGTCACAACTTTAATGAAAGGCAAATAAAAAATAAATGGACACCATTTAATGACTGTATTCTTTTCCTAGGGTTGCTAGAACAAATTATCATAAACTTGGTGGAGTAAAGCAACAGAAAGTTTTCTTCACAGTTTTGGAAGCTGGACATTCAAAACCAGGCAGGGCTGTGCAGGCTTTGAAAGCTCTAGGGGAGAGTCTTTCCTTGCCCCTTCCAGCTTCTGTTGGCTTCCACTCATCCCTTGGCTTATTGCTGCATCACTCCAATCTCTGCCTCCATCTTCACGTGGTCTTCATCCTCCTCTCTGTATCTGTCTTCCTGTGTCTCTGTAAAGACACTTGCCATTGGATTGAGTGCCCACCAGGTAATACAGGATTTCATCTGGAGATCCTTGACTTAAATACATTCACAAAGACCCCTTTTCCAAATAAGATCACAGTCACAAGTTCCAGGATTTGAGATACGGCATATCTTTTTAGGGACCACAATTCAACCCATTATAATCATTGACTGACAACGTTAAACTTCAGATGTCGCTCTACTAACAACTAGAAGCTGGACTTCTAATAGACTGAAAATTGCAAGCTTCTTTAATACCAAACTGTTTTATTTATGAATCTGCAAAAGAAAAGGATGAGTAACTGCAAGATGGGGAAAGGGCGTTGGCGGTGGGCCTGGAGGGAGATGAGATGCTTAGAACCAAAAAGTAATTTAAAAATATTTAAGAGTGCTGGGTAAGGAAGATTGAGATTAAAAATGGAAAGACTTTTGTTTGCCAAAAATATGTTTTTGCAGACATATAGTATTACAGACCTGCTTTATATATTTATGTAGCAATTTAATAGGAGCCAAAAATGTGGTCAATATCAATGGAACTTTTCTGTTTTAAATTGGCATGACTTTATGTGTAAACTGACCAGTTTTCACAGTTACTTAAACATATTTAAATTGGGAGAACTACTGAGACCCCTAAATCCCCCCTTTTTTTCATTAATTTTGATACACAAAAGTCTATCTGTACTGTGCCATATGGTCAGAAATGGAGCCCACACCAGTTACTTGAAGACGTGATGAATGAATTAAGTTAGTTCCCTTACAAGTATTTCTAAATATTATTGAAGGTTTCACACTGTCTCTTTTAATAATCTGCAAAAAGTGTTTTTATTTAAGGGGATTTCTCTTCAGTGGAAACATTGTGTGTGTGAGGGGGTGGTAAAAAAAATCCTCATATAAAATGCTGAAAATGAAATCCTGAAGTAGGCTATCCCAATTCGAATCCTTGCCTCTCAGTATGTAAAGGATATTAGAAGAGCTCTTCTTTCTCTGCCACAACTTACCCTACACCCCAGATTCATAATAATAGCTGAGTTTTAATCTTAGGGTCAATGAGTCATTCTTGATTTGCAGGAAATACCCTGAGCCTTTTCTGGATGTAGAGCCCTCCATAACTTAATTTCCTCCTTCTTTTCACAGACACCTCGCTTCCCACTGCCCCAAGCTCTTCACTGCCTGCTTAGCTTTTCTCTTCCTCTGCTTGGTATTCTGTAGCCTTTGTTACAAAGATTGTAAAAAAGATTTTTTTTTCTTTTTTACAAATATTGGAAGAAGATTGTTACAAAGATTGAAAGAAGGGAACCTCAGTGAGGCTAATTCATGTAGAGTGAGGACATTTTATTGCAAAGCTCCAAGGATCCCTCTAAAATGAAGTGCACCTGGCAAGACGTTGAACCTGAGAACAAGGAAGCCCTGAGCAACCTGATAGGTGGTCTATGTGTTGACACTTCTCTGATTTTCTGTGTCTGTTTCTTTATCTCTATGTGGCTCCTCCGTTCTCACTTTTTTAGTTTTCTTCTCCAATACTCTCTGAAAAGTGGCCTCTGCAACTGAATATGTGACATTTGACACCATTATTTGAGATGCAAATTCCCAGTCCAACTGCAGGTTATGAACTTCTACCCACATCCTGACTCTCTGATTGGCTGACTTTGAGTCAGGTGTTCAAAACTTATTCAATCACATTCACCAAATGGTGCCCTGCCCCTCTCCAGCTGTGGGGGTTGTTAAACTTGGATTGCCTTCCTCTCTCCATTCTGCTTTCCACACACCTCTATCCCTGGGCTTTGCTCCCAGTCACCCCAGACGTTTTTCTCCAAGGACATCCGTGTTGATGTATCAGACAGTTTTACCACCCGTGAAAGTTTATTGTCATTTTTCATACTCTCCAAGTAGAATATGCATGTGTTAAAACAGATGCATTTTCTTCTACTTCTTATACTCATTAAATTTTTTAAAATATGGTTCAGAATGATTCTGTTGACTGGCCTTGTTAGTCAGATTCTATTTTGTATTGAGATAAATTGGATTATTCAATAAAATACTCTCATTTTGATGTATTAAAATGCACCAAGTCAAGATCTTTCACATATCAGTATGCCAGATTTCTACCAGAGACTACCTTATGTTAGTGTTTCCCATCTTGGGAGTTCTTTCTTGATCAGTTCGAGTTTCTCTTCCATAAGAGTCAGCTGTGATGTGAGTTCAGAAGACAGTTGTCAATTCCCCTGGGACCAGGTCTCTGCTCTTATATAGGAACCAGAGAGTTAAACATGTGCCAGGAAGAAATTCATGCTTTATCTCTTCTGTCTCTCTGGTGAGCAGTACCAAGTACTGGCAGAATCTCCACCCGCCCAGGAGTCCCTCCTTACTGAAACTTTTTCTCCATAAGCTGACACTGAGAGGGAGACTGATTTTTCAGAAGTCTTCCCAGATTGACTCCTCACATAACTGGTGTTAGACATTGCACAGAGCTCACTTCCTTTGGCTTAGATCTCCTTGCCTGAGAATCTCCTGAGAGAGTCACATGTGAGAATTATCAGCAGCAAACACAACATTAGCCCATGCTTTGCCTGCATGCAAATTACAAAAAGCTTCCCTTCTTGTACAGATTAGAAAATTTTTGTAATATGCAAATTTATATGAGAACAAGGCTTATAATCACCTGCTAGAGAGTTGTAATAAATATAAAAATCTACAGTCTTACGTTAGGAAACTTGTGCATCCTATAACCTGCCCGATATTGCTCAGCGGCCCCAAAGCACTTTATTACTAATCTTCTGAAATGCACCAGTACTTTTTCTGCAAGCAGATTTCGAGAATCAAGATAGAAGAGGCAACAAAATACCCCAGTAGACAGACAGTGGATGTCAAGGTTAAATAGGAAGAACAGACTTGGGACAAATGTACCCTTCACAATTACATGAAATTCTGATTGAATTTCATAGAGAAGGTTAGTTAACAAAAAGGCTATCATTGGACAGTATTTTCAGAAATTATTGAATACACTGCTCTTCTAGGAGTCTACAATAAAATTATCCAATGAACTCAGATATGAAAAGACAATATGGCAAGGGTTATTTTCGATTGCTTTCAAGAGTTGGGTAAATAGCCATAAACAAAACATTTTTTAAAAAATAAAATTATGAGAAGAAAGGGTGTTTAGAATCAGAATCTTAGAGGTAAAGATATTTGAGAGATTTTTTTGAATTATTTTTAAGAGTTTTCTTTCTTTCTTTTTTTTTTTTTTTTTTTTTTGGAAACAAGCTTGATTTTATTGTTATGTTTGTTTTTTTAGAAGAGTGGCATGACCTGGCATGGGTTATTCTAGCTGGGTAAATAGATATCAGTGATCTGAAATGTTCAAATATCTGTCATTACTCCTTTATGGAAATTGCTTTTCCCATTTAGTCTTCATACCATTCTCACACACCAGGGATTTTGTCTCCATCTCGTGAAGCAGAGAAGCTCAAAGCATATGAGAGTTGGATTTCAGTCTGATTCCATTTAGCTATAGCCTATATCTTTCCTATTACAATTGCTGTTCCACAGACTCAGCTGAATAATAATAATAATGGTAAAGATATTACCATGTGTTACGGGTCAAGTTATATCCCCTAAAATTCATACTACTTAAAAGAATTTCTATTTATATCAATCAATAAAGTTCTAATCCCCAGTACTTTGCTATGTGACCTGGTGTAGAGACAGGGCCTTTAAACAAGTAACCAATTTAAAATGAGATTATTAGGATGGGCCCCAGCCCAGTGAGTGGTGTCCTTATGAAGAGGGAAAACTGAAGAGACAACACAAAGCAAGCATCATGTAAATGCAAAAGCATATATGGGATAATGCGTCTATAAGCCAAGACTTGTAGACACAAGTCTCACAGACTCTCCAAAGGTAGAGCAGAGGTCTGGAACAGATTCTTTCTCACAGTCCCCAGAAGGAAATAATCCTGCTGAGACCTTCATCTTTAGACTTCTGGTACCTGAAACTGTGAGAGAGTAAATTTCTGTTGTTTAAACTGTTTAATTTATGATACTTTTGTTACTGCTGACCTAGCAAACTGGTAAACTGTATGTCTTAATTCAAGTGGTCAGAAGCCAAGGTTAAGTACCTGACTCCCATGTTTGGTGTCTTATTATAACATGAAAACCCTGTAGGTTTTGAGAAGGGAAAGGGTCAGCATGAGATAAATGATTCTTACTTGGTGAATACTAGCTGGGATCAGCTTGGCTGGGAGAGCAGAGCCCAAATAAATGGGAACCCCTGAAAATTTAAACAGTCTTGCAACCACATTGTTCCTGTAGCTGGAGTTTTGCTTTATGCTTACTGATTTTATTTCTACCTTTTATTGGAATGGGCAAAGTTCATTGAACTTTACGTGCCTTGATTAAACTCCAAGCAGAACATTATGACATTCCTCAGCTTGCCAGCTTTGCTGGCCATATTTGTTGCATTTTACATGTCCTGGTGGTACAGTCATTCCTCCATGGTACTCTCACAGGCAGCAGATGGGAAAGTTGAAAGAGAAAAAAATGTGAGGGAGTAGGGGTGGTAGACAGACTTACAAAGATGATGTGTTGGGTGGGGATAAATTATCTTTGTTATGTATGCAATATTTTGGGTCTTGAGGAAAACAGAAGGTGTGTGGATAAAAATAGAATATTTTTTTATGTAAACTAATGGAAACTACTACACAATGACTTGATAATTCTAAGAATCTCCTCAAAATATTTGTACACACAACCGAATTAATAGGGCAGTCTCTCTCCTGCATTAACCACAAGGCCAATTGGTAACTAACACCATTCAATGTGAAAGATTACATGTTCTTATCTGTTCTGACCCAAACAAGCCTTGGATATTTTATTTTCAAGCAAATCTTGAGCCTCAGCTATTACATATAAGCAGGAGTCTTCCTCATAGTATTGAAAAGTGTTTCTGTGAATGGGAGTTTATGGATGACATTGAATTAGCAACAGAATCCTTCCAACTCACCCACCCTTTTCTGGTGGCCAGTGCCATGAGGATGGAAGCTGGCAGGCCCGGGCAGGCATGCTCCTCATGTACCCCAGCCTGGATTCTCTCGTTAATCTTTTAGAAAGTTTTCACATGTTAGTCTGAACTGTTTATTTCTTAAGAAATGCTTTCCTTATCTAGACTAATGTGTTACATAGGTTATTAATTGGTTTCTCATAGAGAATAATAATAACAACAATAAAGATCATAATAGCAGCTAACATGTAGTATTTACTATTGTCAGGTGTACTGCTTAGTATTTTATTTATCTCATTGCGTATTTCAAAGGGACTAGTGGAAATGATCTCTTGTACTATTTCAAGACCAAGTAAATAAATCTATCTTTTAATTATGTCTGTTCACTGAGGTTAGACAGACCCTGGGTTAGGCATTTTCACATGTGATTTAAAGCTTTGATCCTATCTCCCTTGGGCCTGCCTCGAGGCCAAGGAATTGCAATTTCTTTGGTTTGCTTTCTCCTCATGCCTTTCTGGTGACTTCTTTGATAAATTGAGTTGTCTTTCCTCTTATGTGCTCTAATTCTGTTATACATTTTGTGAGGTCCATCTTCTAAAATGGTACCTAGTGTTTTTATGAAGAATCCTCCCTACTTGTTCATTGAATTTATTTGGATAATGATAATCATTTTCAAAGCCCATACTAATGGGTTCTAATATCTCTTGTTCCTTTTGCTACCACACACTTTTAGGGGTGAAGACTAAAATCTCATCTTTAGTTTTTAAATTGTTACAGTGTGTATGTTCTTGCTGGTTTCCAGCTACTGCAGCCTCCCTCCCCAATGTCCACCTCCTTCATCTGACTAATGCATATCCATTCTTAGCTCTTGTCTTAGATGCTCCATCTTCTCAGACAGTTTTCCTTGATCCCTGCATCTGCGTTGGAGGACCTTCCCAGATGTTCTCATGCGCTTGGCCTACCATAACTCCATCTCACTATTTTGTCATTATGTGTTTTTGTCTGAACATACGATGACAGGCAATTCAAAGGCAAGGACTGGATTTAGTTTACTAATGCCTAATATAGTGTCTGACTTCTAAAGGTCAAGCCAGACTGTTTGTTGAAAGTGAATGAACAATGAATGTATTCATATTTACCAAATTGTGTGATTGCTTATGAGAATCATTCATTAGACAGGGAGCATCTCTGAAAAGAAGGCAGAGCTCTTCATAACTTGTCTTTATGTTCTCAATGCCCAATGCATGACCTGTTCGCAGACAGGTGGCAAATGAAGGAAGAAAACAAGGACCAAGATCCCTGATGAGACTCTCTTATGTCACCTTTCATCGTGTTTCTTGGTAGTCAATGCTCAGAGGAAGGACAAGCTCTGATATTTGGGTTGCTTTTTGATTTCTTCCTTCCTACCACTAATGGCCTTTGGAAAGGAAAACCAGTGGCATGAGTCAGTTTTCCCTCCCAATATTTATAGCACCAAGGTTCTTAGTAGTCTTTTGTTTTGCTTCATAGATAGGAAGATGACTTAGAGAAGAAAAGGTCCCCGTGGTAGGAAGGGTGGGTAAAGTTGCTGTTTATTCATTTCTGTTTGTTTTGGAGGCTGGGTTATATAGGATTCCTGAAAACAAGTGGTAGAACTAATGTTTTTTATAAATATTGAAAACTGCTAGCTTTATATATCAGTCTGCGATGCTGTGGTAACTCGGTGTGAAAGATGAGTATAATTTATGTGTGGTTATAAACAGCAACAGTTCCCTGGATATCCCAGATCCACTTTATAGATTTGAAACATGCTTTGTTTTTGTTTATAATTAAAACTGCAAGAATTTTTATTAACTAATACTCACACTTCAGTGCTTCTCTGAATATTTCTGGGCCTCTGGTGATGACTGCTAGGCAAGTGCAGATGAATGTAAAATAATGTGCATAGAGAAGCACGTTTTTGACAACTCAAAATTCACATCTACTCATTCACGTATTTGGTATGCCATACAAAAATCTAGTTTCCAGAAAGAGCTGGTTGATTTGAATGTGGGACTGTCGGGCAGTCAGTAGTTCTTTATTAGGCAGATCAGCCTCATTATTTATATGATTGCATAACTTGGATTCTATACTGAGATCACTCTCGGTTCAGTTCTCTGAGACTTTTTTTCTGAAAAACAGTCAAATTATGAGAAGCTACAAGGTTAGGTTTAGGCTCTGTTGCTTACTAAGGGTGTTATTTTACATCAGTCTTATGATTTAATAAGACTGATTAATAAGATTTATTAATAAGATTTAATAAGACTGATTAATAAGATTTATTAATATGATTTAATTTGACTTGTCCGTGGATCACTTAAATCAACATTTCCAATATATAGTTTGATATGCGAGTCTATCAGGATGGATATCTGGCCTGAATATTTAGGGTTGGGGGCTCTCAGGAAGTGAATGGAAGTTGACACTATGCTAGAGGTAAAGAGTTCTCTTGGTGGAGAGGGAAGGAAATATAGGTGAGAAGAATAATGGAGGCTGAGGATAGAAATATTTACAACATCAACGTAAAAGAAGGCTATATCTATATATCCAGACATTCTCAGGGCCTAACACAAGGCTTGCTGCATATGAACGTAAAAATGAATAAATTATCTATAAATAGATTTTGAATGGGTGAATCAAAGTTAAAAGGTGCAATTAGGAACACAGGTTTTAAGGCAGTGGAGTGGTTCTCCCCACTGAGTATATAACAGAGTCACTAAAGAGTATTTACAAAATCACCAGTGACCAAGCCCCGCTCTCCAGCGACTGGACTAATTATTCTGGGTTGGGGCCTCGATATAGGTGAGAGCACCGGTGTGTATGCTTTTAAGTCTCCAGTGTGTAGCTAATGTGCAGCCAAGGTTAAGAACTGCTATGCTAGAGGAAGTAGTCAGCTGGGCAGGGTGATGAGGAGGCGGATGTCCTAGTTGGACAAAAATGGGAAAGGAGCCAAGGGAAAACCAAGAAATGTTATAGTTCCAGGAAAAAGGAAAATTAGAACAAGCATATTCTGTAACAAATCAGATAAAGTTCTTAGCCTAAGAAAGAATGAGATCTAGGGAGCTGGATTAAAAGAGAGAACTAATATGGAAAAATGGGTCCATGTTCCTCCAGGCATTGAACCATATGTTTATAGCTTCAGGTCCTCTCTGGTATGTACATAAATAGGTATATTAAACTGGAAAGTCAAGGAGCTACTCATCATTAACTAGTGCCCAGAACATTCCCAGGGGCTAAAATAGTCTCTACATGTAGACTAGAAGCTCTGGAAACAGTTTTACCGTCTTGGGGCCTGCAGGGTACCACACATGGACTTATCCTCTTGAGACAGAGGTGTGTATATAAAGGTACTGACAACAGTGGGCCTGGTTATCAGGAATTGCTCACAGGACACAGCCTAATTTCCTTGCATATTTTTACCTATAGGCAAGTATCACCCTGTGTAGGTTACCTCCCATTCTTACCTGTGGGTATAAATTGGGGGTAATGTTGAAGGCTGTTTTGGTGCTGAGGATTGATCGAGATGCTTCAGGGATTTTTTGAATAGGGAAACGACTCTAATTAAGATCTTACTTACGTGACCTGGACACCGTGTGGTTGGATTTTAAAGGCTAATTTCAGTTTCAAGAATCCATTGTTGAAGGAAGAAGCCACTAGATGTTCACTCTGAAGATTTCTGTGAAAATAATTTAGTTTATTACTCAACATTGGAGATCTCTAGCAAATGAGAGAGAGAGAAAGCGTGAGAGTGAGAGAGAGAGAAAGCATGAGAGTGAGAGGAGTGGGAGAGAGCTTGCACCCACATGAATGTATGAGCAAGCGCTAGACCATACATACATTCCAATCGCTTTAACTCTCTTGAAGAACTTTGATCCAGTTGGCTGGGGCATACCTCAGAAGTATGTGGATCGTTTAGGGTAGTTAATTATCAGCTTTGGGTATTTGAAACTACTTCAAGACTATGATATAGGGCAGGAGAACCTTGTGTTCTCAGTTGTCCTTCATGTTAAGTCTCTAATAAATACCAGGGCATTAGGAACTGGCCTCTGGTATGTTCTGTTGTTGACAGTTCTCAGGTTAATCATTGTCCCATGCCTGGGACTAACTTGAGTGACTATGTACTTGGCATCTTTGCCTCAAATTACAAGACTGACACTTGGTGGAGAGAACTGGTCTGAACGACAATTCACAAGACATTATGGCAGTCACATCTGAACACAGAGGAATGCCTCGGCTTGGACTTTAGGACAGATACAGCTCCCAAGAATAAGCCATTTTGCAGAAATATACTGGTGAGCCTTATGAATGACTGATGGAGCTAAGGAGCTAATCCCCTCAGAAATCCTAGGATGTATCATTCTATTATATGCCTGGAAGCTGTGATTATAATGATTATTATGCTAGTTGCTTCATAAGCAGTGGCATAACCTTAAACACCAAGCTTTCATTTTTCATTCATTCATTCATTCATTCATACAATATTTACTCAGTGTCTACTATGTATCAGATTTGGATTAGCCACTGAGGATAAAATGGTGAGCTAAAAAGGACATGGGCCTATTCTCATGGAGTTTCTAGTGAGAACAGGATGATGGGTAAGGAGAAAGACATTTATCAGATAATGCCCTAATGAATGTATAATTATAAATTAAGGCAAATCCTCCTAAGGAAGCAACTACTTAACCATGAGTATATATATTACAAAGCAGTGCACTACACTGGGGAATCTGAAAAGGCTTCTTTGAGGGAGTGAGTCAGAGTGAGATGTGAAGGATGGAAAAAGATCCAGAAAGAGGTGATAAAGGCCCAGTAGTGAAAGGAATCACCATGACTGTGGATCTGTGTGGGGCTCAGCATGCTGGCATGGAGAGATTTAGGGATAGTTTAGGGGTGAGGAAGGAGAGATAGATGAGGTCGGATTGAGTAGAGACTCGAAAGTCATATTAAAACCTATGAGAAGGTATCAATGGTTTGAAGTAGAGGCAAGTGACATTTTCAGAATCTCAATTTGAAAGAAAATATTATTCTGCTCCCTTCGTAGTGAACAGATTGGGGAGAGGGGCATAACAAATGTGAGAAGACCAGTTAATAAGTTATGGCAGAAGCTAGGCAAGAGATGACAATATTTAAGACTAGCTTAGTAATGGGGAAGATAGGGAGAAGTGGATAATTCCCAAGACATCTAAACATAAATTTGATGGTGGTTTTGATTGGGTTTGGATTGACGTAGAGGGAGCAGTCACAGATAACCTTTTGTCTGAGTCCTGCATAACTCTATGAATGAGTGGTTTTATTGACAGAGAACAGTGGTGGTATTGCTTTAGCATGCGTGTACAGTGCAAATTATGAGTTTAGTTTTTAATGTAAGGTTAAATATTTTTGGGAGACCTAAGAACAGATGTTCTGCAAGTACTGCCTCAAAGTTAACCTGCAAAATTGCTTTCTGATACCCCACCTACAAAGCTTCTAGAAGTAGCTGTGCAGTCTCCCCTAGAGGAACTTCCCATTTTGTAGCTTATCTCTACCTGAGGGCTAGGTACAGACAGCATTGTACCAAAGAACATGACTCACATTACATGCTCTTTTTTTTTTCCACCTAGAACTAGGAAATGGTGTGGTTCCTGTCTCCAAATCTACATGCATATCTATACCCAGTTTATCCCACCATGCAGGAGCCATTTAGTTCATTGAGAGAAATCCTGGTTAGATCGATTCCCAGTTGATCTCTGCCGTAACTAGCTTGTGATTTCTCTAGATCAATATTTCCTCCTGTCTGAGAGGCAGTTGAACTAAATACCTATAAGGGTTTCTCTGGCTCTAATGTTCAGTGATTCTAATTTCTATTCTCAGCCTCTGCTAATCAAATAGCTTGGGGAATTAGAAAAAAATGTTTCTAGATATAGGGATTAATATCTGGGCATTTCACAATCGTTGACATTTGTTTTGTTCACCCAACAGGGCCTTAAGTCACCCTTTTTCATTTATCACCCATTATTAGGTTATTTATCATTTCTAGCAATTTTTAGATGGGGTGGAGAAACATTTCTTCTTAAATGGTGACTTTGATTCATAGGCCATGGTTATCTGTGGTGCTCTGTTGAGAAGCTCCAAGATTCTGGTGCTGCGTCTTGGTTGAGAGGAGAGAAAGTGTCATAATTGATTGGTGATGTCTGTCATTGGTACAGGGGAATGGTAGCACTGTAAATGCACGCCTTGCCATCCCAGTTTTGAGATCTGGTATCTGTTTGCCCTGCCGGTACGTGAGCACTATCTGCTGATTAAAACAAGTAATTGCAAGATTATACTTTCCCGAAGTTGTTCTGAGGCTGAAATTTTTCACCGTCTGATATTGTGTTGAGTTCTAATGTCATTTCAATCATTTGGTGGGATAATAGAAGAGAGTTGATTATATATATAGTTCATTTTGTTAACACTGTTTAGCACTTCCTGCAGAAAATATAAAACATCTATTTTTTTTGTTTATCAAAGTACTATTAATTGAAATAAATCTATCTGGGTAGGCTGATAATCATACAGGAACTCAGGGTTAGATATCTATATTAAGTTTCTCAACTTGAATAAGCAATTTATTAAATAAGCAATTATATCAATTGGTATCTTGTTAAAATCCAGATTCTGAGATTCTAGTCCCAGATGTGATTCAGTAGGTCTAGGCGGGTCCTGAGGTTTTGACAAGCTGCTTGTCTGGGATTGCACATAGAAGAGCAAATGTCTAAACAGCACTATTAGTTCTACATAAACAAAGATGAGGGTAAGTAAATGAGAAGAGCTGAATGTTTGGTAGTTGGCCATACCCTAAAATTGCTTGCTTTTGACATCTAATACTGCTTTCTAAATTCTCTGTATGAATTTATTTTTTTATAATTTTCTGAAGACTAGAATGCAGGGAAAAAAGGAACTAGTCGACTGAGGTCTTGGTTAATTGCATTTCAGACAATTAAATTTTTATTGAGCTCCTAGAATGCTCAGTATATTTTACAAAATGTAGTCACTTTCTTTTTAAGCTTTTAATTGTTTTATTTAACTACACAAATAATTATTGCTCACTGTTAGAAATTCAAACAGTGCAGAAATGCATAAAATAGAAAGTGAAACCATACCCTCTCCCAAACCCTACACTTCAGATTTAGTAACATCATTACACAGTTTGAACAGTTTGGTGTGGCCATTTAGACTTTTTCCTGTGCTTGTGTAAATCTTATCTGTCTGCATATTTACATACATATGCAAATAAATAATTTAGGGGGAAAAATAAATGTCTTTTTTTCTTTTTCTTTTCCAAAAGGGGAGAAGTAGATTTTAAGTCCCATAGATGAGATTCAAATGGGCTAAAAGTAAAGATTTTCTCTCTCCTTTACTCTCATATTTCTGTACTTTGCCTTTTAATACTTAAAATATAATATTTTAAGCTTCTTCCCCAATAAATACATATACTTATTTGCATTCCCGTGTTTTAAGTGTGTTGGGCTTATTCCCTTTATCTGACTATAAATCCCAATTTTTATGCTTTTAAAAAATATCTCAAAAAATATCTTATATAAGGATGGGGTTGAGATCTCTCATAAATAAATGACTGATGCATTTCACTGCACTTTAAAGTATACTGACATCACAGTAGATTATTTTCTCAGATTTGGGATGTAACATTAATAATGCTTATTCATCTAGTCCATAAGTATTTATTGTGCACTTATATGTGCCAGGCATTGAATCTACCTATACCAGATACTGGGGATACAAATGTGAATGAACAAGAAGGCCATGGTCCCTCCCCACATATTACTGACAGTCCAAGTACAGATAAAGAGCCTGGGGTGTTTTACTGAAATTTCAATCTATAAAGACAAGACTTGGTATTCTATGGGTTTTAAAAGAGAACAAGAAACTCCTGGTAACTTTTCTTTCTTCATTTGACATGAAAAGATGAGACCATTACTGCCGGAGATTTCTTCCCTGGCTTTGGCCAGAATCCAGTTGGTGAAATACATCTGGAGGTCAGATGGAGGGTGGGGCTGTTCCAGAAAAAATTCTTTTTGTGAGTGCTTCAACAGACAGGCAAGGGCAAGACTAAGAAGCTGCGATTATTTCGAACTGAGAAAGGTACACACATTGGGATTTACAGAAAAAAGGGTGAGCTTTATAAAATTATTCGTTAGGGCAATGGAGTGTGAAATATGTGTTGGGTTTTTTTTTTTTTATCAATGCAAAGGTGGAATATGAATTCATGCTGCAAATTCAACTAGCATTATATATAAAACCTATTTTGCATTAGACACCATTGGTATATTATGCAAATAGAGTTCTATCATTATACAAAGACTACCATTATTGACGAGGCAGCTCTTAATAGCATGGTTACATTATCTGGATATTGAGAGCACCAGGATTTATTCTTCTGTAGCATAAGTTACTTTATTATCAGGGTTTCTTAAGCTCGTTTATTGAAATAATTAGAAACAAATTGCTCATATCCAAATTGGTAGGATAAGCTCCTTAAGAAATCACCACTCCACAATCATTCCAGATTGGGCTTCTGGAAAAGTGCCCTTACAAACTTTTATCAGAAAGTGTGAAGACTATATAGGTTTTAAATTTAATGCTTGATAATCTTCTGACAACAGTTGAGCAGTATTTAATGAGCTTAGCCTCTCTGCAATTAGGATGTTCTGAATTGAGCTGAGAAGAAGTGGAGGGAGGTTTATTTTTTTCAGTTAATTTCCTAGGTGGCATGTTCTGCTTCTCCTCTGATATCCTCTCATGCTGGTGAGCTGCTTCCTGTGCTGGGATGACGAGGCTTAGGAAGGAAGGTCAGACAGGTTAATTATATCTGCTGCTCTTCAATTCCACACCCCGTGCCTGATATTCATGCTTTGGAGGGAAGTCATCCCTTCCAATCTAACTTCAGGCAATTGGATGCAAAAATTGGCAGATGGGAGCTAAGAAGTTGGATTCAGATTTTCCAAACTGGTTTTCTGTGAAAATTTGAGAATGCAGATCATTTTGTATCTGTAATTTATCTAAAGAGCAGAAAAAATTCTAAGGGTATCAGTTTAATGTTAGCACTAGATTTATTTCAATTCAGTGACATGCCTTATCTCTCCGGTTAAGTTCAGATTTTTTCAAACTTCACTCATTTGGGTATAACCTTCATGATTTTCCATATCCTAGTAAGACTTGTGCTGTAATTTACTTATTTTTAAATGTCAATTCTTTTCTTAACTTAGCATAACCATAAAGCAAGAATATTAATAAAATCATGAGGTTGGTTTCTTAAATTAAAAATTTTTTTTCAGTTATAGTTGGCAGACAATATTATATTAATTTCAGGTGTACAACATGATGATTTATATAACTTACAAAGTGATCACCCTGATAAATCTAGTAGCCATCTGACACCACACATAGTTATTACAATGTAGCTATTTCCTTATCTATAGTTTACAGTTCCCATGACAGTTTTGTAACTGCCAATTTGTATTTATTAATCCTTTCCCCTTTTTCATTTATTCCCCAATCCCTAACATCTGGCAACCATCAAAATGTTCTCTGTATCTATGAGTTTGTTTCGGTTTGTTTGTTTGTTTATTTTGTTCTTTAGGTTCCACATGTAAGTGAACTCATATGGCATTTGTCTTTCTCTGTCTGACTTACTCCGCTCAGCACAATACCCTCTAGGTTCATCCACGTTGTTGCAGATGGCAAGATGTTATTTATTTTTTAGAGCTGAGTAATATTCTCTTCTGCATGTACCACCTTTTCTTTATCTGTTCAAACATTGACGGATACCCAGGTAGCGTCCATATCTTGGCTTTTGTAAATAATGTTGCAATGGACATATGGATTCACACATCCCTTCAAAATAGTGTTTTAGGTTCTTTGGATGGGTACTCAGAAGTGGGATTATTGAGTCTTTGTTCTTGTTATTGCCTTTCTTTTAAAGTCTATTTTTCTGGTATAAATATTGCTACCTGCTTGCTGTTTATTTCCTTTTTCATGAAATATCTTTTTCCATCCCTTTACTTTCAGTCTGTGTGGGTCTTTTGATCTGAAGTGAGTCCTTTGTAAGCAGGTCTTGTTTTCTTATTCATTCCACCACCCTCCTCTTTTGATGGAATATTTAATCCTTTTACATTTAAAGTAATTATTAGTAGATATGTAGTTATTGCCATTTTATTATTCACATTTTTGATGTTTTTTTTTTTTGTTTTTCTTAAAGAAGTCCTTTTAACATTTCCTTGGTGTGATGAACTCCTTTAGCTTTTTGTCTGAGAAGCTCTTTATCTGTTCTTTGATTCCAAATAATACTTTGCTGGGTAGAGTAGTCTGGATGTAGGTCCTTACTTATAGTTACTTTGAATATTTCATGCCAGTCCCTTCTGGCCTGCAAAGTTTCTGTTGAGAAATCAGCTGACAGTCTTATGGGGGCTCTCTCATAGGTAACTAATTGCTTTTCTCTTGCTACTTTTAAGATTCTGTCATTGTCTTAAGCTATAGTATTTTAGTTTTCATGTGTCTTGGTGTGGGCCTCTTTGGGTTCATCTTGTTTGGGACTCTTTGCACTTCCTGGGCTTGTATATCTATTTCCTTCACCAGGTTAGGGACATTTTCTATCATTATTTCTTCAAATAGGTTTTCAGTTTCTGGCTCTCTTCTTTTTCTGGTAGCCTTATGATACAAATGTTGGTATGTTCGATGTTGTCCCAGAGGACCCTTAAACTATCCTAATTTTTTTTGATTTTTTTTCTTGTACCTGTTCTCATTGGGTGTTTTCTACTACCTTATCTTCTCAATCACTGATTCATCCTCTGCTTCATCTAATCTATTGTTGATTCTCTTTAATGTATCCTTCATTTATTCTTCATTTTTGACTGATTCTTTTTTTGTTTTCTTACCTCCATTTTTATGTTTTCTATTTCATTGGTAAAAGTTTTCACTGAGTGTACCTACTCTTCCCTTAAATTCTTTGAGTATCCTTATAACCAGTGTTTTGAACTCTGCATCAGTAGATTGCTTGTCTCCATTTTGTTTAGTTATTTTCCTGGAGCTTTGTTCTATTCTTTCATGTGGGACATGTTTCTTTGTCTCTCGTTTTGGCTGCCTACTTGTGTTTGTTTCTATGTATTAGGTAGGGCCACTATGTTTCTCATTCTTCTAATGAGCTTATATGTAAGTGTCTTCTCTTGTGGTGCCAGTGGCACACTTCCCTGGCTACCTAGGTCAGGTGCTCTAGGGATGTCCCTTGTATGGGTTGTGTGTGCCCTCCAGTTATAGTTGAGTCTTAGTTGCTATTTGCATGTCAGTGGGAGGGATTGACCCTCAGGCTGATTTGTTGTGAGGACTGGCTGGTGAGGGCTGACCCTTTGGAGCAGGATTCAATTAAGCAGGGCTCTGGTTTCTGCTGAGTTTTCCCTTTGGGTGTGTTCTCCTCAGATGCAATTCTAGGTGGTGCTGCAGCTATATCTGAAGCTGACTACAGGGCATGTCGCCCTCAGGGCCTCCTGAGAGGGACTTTAGCCACAGCCTATACCCTGCCTGGGTTCACCTGCCACGAGACACCAAGCAATCCACAGATGGCACCACCCGCTGTCGGCGTGGGAGTGCCTTGAGAGGCCAATCTGTGAACTGAGCTTACTGCACTAGTTCTGGGCTTGGGGCTGCTCAGCCAGAGGTACAGAGTTCCCCAAGGCCAGATGCTGCTTGTTTGGGTTTTGTGAACCTTTAAAAGATTTTAGGAAAGTCTGTAGCATGAGCCAAGCAAGACAAGCTGCTTATATGGAAAAGCCACTGGAAACAGCTTGGGTGGGCCCACAGATGGGGAGGGGTGAGGTCTTAGAGAATCATCAGGGCGGGGCCAATAGTGTTAGCCAGTTGATGGAGAGACTCAGATATGGCAGTGCCTGTGCATACATGCCAGGATGGGGGAGGGCTTAACAAAGAAACAATGGATTCTTCCAGCATGTCTGTCTATGAGAAAGCTGCCCCTCCAGCCCTTGCCCTGAAGCTGGACGATTTGGTTCTTCCACATATGTCCCTGGTGCTTTTTAAGCTGCTGCTCCAGTGCTGGAGATCAGAGCAAGTGAGTCCATCGCTAAGTCTCCTCTAAGGCCTTTAAGAGGAAAGTCTGCGACTCCAGGCATGCTCTGTCTCACTTGGCCACAATCTCTGCTAGTTTTCACAGCCAGAATTTGTGGGAACTTCTCTTTTCGGTACCGGAATCTGGGCTGGAGAGCCTGGGGTGGGACTTCCCTCCTCAGAGGGGACGTCTGCAGCCGAGATATTCACCCCTATTCTCAACCGGCGCCACGGGTGTGAGACCAGTCTGTTCTGCATCTTCACCCCTCCTATCAGTCTCTAGGTGGTTTCCTGTGAATGTCTCCAGTTGTAGGACTTCTGTCCAGTTATACTTCAGGTGACTCCCAATGATGGTTGTCCTGTAGGTTAGTTGGAATTTTGATATGGTTGTGAGAGGAGGCAGGCACGGCATTTACCTACTTCGTCATCTAGACTAGAACTCACCAAGCTTGGTTTTATTATAAAAGCATTATAAAAGTTTAGTTGCATTTATTTATTTTTAATATATACAAAATAAATACATAGCTATTAAGGTATATTTTTTTCTGTGAACTGCGTATAGTCAATCCATAAAATTTCAGTGGTACATGTAACCCCCTGGGGTAACCCTGCTGTGGCCAAGCCTGGTCTCCCTGGATTATGATATTTGGGGTGGGTTGTGAAAGCAGCACTGGCACTAGCTGTTTGTCCTCCTCCCTGTGTGGGTCAGAGTTTTCACTTAATTCATGACCGAGGACAATTTGGAACCCACACCTTGGCTGGCTCCATCATGAACCTGGTCCAGTTCTCACCTCTTCTCAGCACCCTGCCTCTGATTTCCATATGCCATGTGCTCTTAAGAACGCTAAGACTGCTTCCTTTCCTCTAAACCACACACTGCTTTGCACAGGTGGTCTGTGAATAATTTCCAATTGAATAAGAGGAGAAGGGCTAATTAAGGTGCTACTTAAACTTATTTTCTCACTTCCCTTTGCTCTGCCTCAGAGCTCTTTATATAAAATGCTTTCATTGAGTATTTTCTGCTTGCTTTTTTTTTTTTTTACCAGTTTTAATCCAGGTGAGGGAAGGTAATGAGAATAATTTATTCCTTCTTACTTGCTTAGTGAATTTTAAATAGTGTTGTTGGTGGCAAAATTCTTTGCTACAGTATTCACCAAGAATTTAATAAGGTACATTTTTACTTACTAGATTATATGCTTTCTAGAATCCACCAATACATTTAATAATTTGAAGCTTTGGCTAATCAAAATAATTAATATTTGGCTTTGGAATTAATAGAAACAGGTTTGTGGCAGATTTTCTATTTTCATTGTAATTATTCTGGCAGTGTTAAGCTGAAATTAGGGATAATAAAGAAATATGTGGTTTCTAGGGGATGGTTGTAGATGAATGAGAAGAAAGCGCTCACCTGTAGGTTTTTTTTTTTTAATTTGTTAGATTTTCCTGATACCTAAACATTATGTCTTATATCTCAGACATTTTTGCCCATTCTACTTGATGAACACAGTCCCCAAAATTGATTTCAGGCCTCTGCAGTGCTGTGAGGTTTTACGTGCTTGTCTAAAATGGAATCCAAATTCCCTCCAGGAATGGGACGTATTAGTGGCAACTTTGCCTTTATTTCACATGGGTATCCCCAGCAATATGTAGTACTTCTGTGAACCAGCTCTTAACAATTGTGCTATTCTGCCTTTCATATTTGTAGTCTCAGCGTGATCAAGATGGGAAATGATGAGATGAAACTGGAAAGATATGTAAGCCCTAAATGCTCTGGACTTTATTCTGTAAACAATGGGAAGCCACTGGAAGTTTTTAAGCGGGAGAGTGTGGTGATCAGATCTATGTTTTTATAAAAATCATTGAAGCTGCATTTTGCAAAGTAGGTGAACAGAGGGATGAGATAGGCAAACTGGTTAGGAAGTCTTTGCAAGGATTGGTGAGGCTTGATTACAATAGAAGTGTAATGGCAGTGGCCTTGAGGATGGAAGAAAGGGAATATATTTCAAATGTATTTAGAGTTTGGTTGCAAAGAGAACTTGGTGGCATAGTACTTTGGAAAATGGGGGAGAAGGAGAAGCTGAAGATGATACTCAGATTCCTGGTTTATGTGAATGGCTGAATAGTGATGCCACATCTCACATGGCTTTAGTCAGATGTGAACATACTGAGTTTCACATGTCATTTACCATTTATTAGAATTTGCTCCTAATTTCTAATACCATTGCTTTTATGAATCATTTTTTTTGTTAGGTTTGAGTATATATGCTGAATTTGAGATATCAGCTATCATGTATCAGAGGTAATTCATTTCCGATACCTATGTCTTTGTAAATTCATTCATTCATTCATCAGATGTTTTGGGGGTATTTACTGATATTATATGTTGGACTGGTACTGAGAGCGGAGCTCTGACCGTTCTACTCATTCCTATTGTACCTGGGCCTGAGTACATAGCTCAGCTATTCTTGGAGGGAATCACCGTCTTTCCCTGAATGCCTAGCCAGGCTTTTCATGCCGGAGAACCAGCTTTCCTGACTTGCTTTTAAGGACCACATTCTGAAGCATTGTCTTCCATGCTTGTGCTGGTCTTCTAGACATTAGACCCATTTTCCTTTTAAACTTCCTATATTCCTTACATACCTCCTCTTAAAAATACTGGTTTTGGGGTTATTACCTATTTTTCAGATATTTAAATATATGCTAGATTTATTTCATCTGGCTCATTTCACAGTTCTGGCCACTCCCAGCCTACTTTTTTCTTCTTACAACATACTAATACGCTAGAAGAATACTAATATATAATATCATTTTGGAACATGAAAAATTGTGGTGGGTAAGACCTAAAATGCCAGAGAGACCATAAGATTATTGGAGCAGTGTGTTTTTGAATGAGTACCTACCACTCCAAATGACAGTAGAAATTAGAACAGCATTTCTCTTAGGGATTTGCCATATTGCCAGATAAGCACTACTTCTCTCCACCTCCTGCTACCACTCCTTCCCCAATTGTAAGAAGGGCATAGACCTGGAGAGTGGCTGAATTTATTAATTTGGGACTGTCCCACTTAGGAGGGTTTGAACTCCAGTTGTTGGAGTGCCCATTGGCTTTGGGGTCTATACTTAATAGAAATTCAGGAGCCCTCAGAGTATTTTTGAGCAGAGGAAATACAGTTGGTTTGGCCTTAGGCAGAAAGCCTGATAAGTGTTTTCCTGAGGGTGATTGCTTCTCCAGTTGTGTACCTCTTATTATAATGTACTTTGGAAATGCTTCTTTCCCTAATGACCAACAGCACAGAGAAAAGTAAGTTCCATGATTATTTTGTGATTGGTTTGCCATCTGTGTAACAAGATGTTGTCTGGAGATGAAATGGAGATGGGTGGTGGTGGAAGAAGACAGGATGTAAAAGAAGAAAAGAAGAAAGAAAGAAATTCTTAACCATTGGAAGGCCACTAGCATGTGGTCACTAAAAAAGGTTGGGAGCATGGAGAAGCTGAAGAGAATTTTTCCAGTTAGAAGGGGTTTAAGAAAGATGGGTTGGTGAAAGAATTGTAGGATCAACTCTGAAAGAATGCACAAATCTAGAAGAGAAGTGTATTGTTGAGAAGGAAGCTCCTTCTTAAGCAGATGAGCAGCATAGCTGGATCCAAGCAAAAGAGACTTGTCTTCTTGATACATGCATTTGCACTAGATGTAAGAAGGAGAGCTGTCATTCTAGAATGGCTTGGAGAATTAAAGGCAAACCCTATTGGTCCTTCCTAGCAACAGCATGGTGGGGTATCCCAACTCAGTAGAATATCCCAGATAATTCATCAGCCTGGGTATAGATTACTCCCTAAGGCAGACAGTTCTGTTTGAGGGAAGGAATTGCTAAAGGAACAAGGATTACACAAGAGAAGGGAAGAGTAGATATTAAGGTCGAAGTCTAGGAGGAATATTCCTTTTTCTTGGGAAATGGAGTGAACAGTGATGGACACAAGGGAATCTTCTCCCTGATTCCTCACAGAATGCAGACAGAGGAAAAAGAGAACCATCTCAAAGACACATGTGCTTTACTGCAGATCCATGGTCAGAACCATACATATGCTGCTCAGTCACTTTTTAAAATAGAGGGGTGGGAATGGTAAGACTGAAGGTTCTGAAAGAAAGGAGGAAATTCAGCCAACACTGTTGAGAAGTTGGTGTTGCACTTGCTGCTAACAAAAACTATAAACCACCTCCTCTGGGGTTTGTGACTGGTGAGATGGGTGGGAGGGTAATTGTCATAGAGCTCTGTAAGCCTCTTGCACAAGCCAGACCTTCTGAGATGGAAGAGCCAGTCATTCAGGTCCATGTGGATTATTCACCCTGTATGGCATCCAGAATGCTTTGCAGGGATTATAAACCCAAAGAAATACTGAGCACTGGCCCTACCCTCAAGGATCCCACCTGAATTTTTCACTTTCATATTGGAAAGTAAGGCTCAATGAGTTATAGTAATTTGTTTAAACTAATAATTTGTCATATCCAGCACTTTCCTATGTTAACAAATCTCTCCCATTTTGCTTTTAGTGGTGGCATCACATTTGCTAAATCCTGAGATTTGCACATGAAGTGTGTAGAGGAATAAACCATGTGTGAGTTGGTGGTATTATGGGGAGGAAGGAGACATACAGTAGGAACACAAGAAAATGTCTGTTAGTAATTTGAGTTGTCTAGAAAAAAAAGTTTGCTTAATTACTTTCGAATATTACATTTTACTGTTTAACTTTCATTTCTAGAGGCTGATATACTTGAAAAAAAGGGAAACTTCGATAGTTGTTTATTTTTCTACAAAGCAAATACAATATACAATATTATATAGCCTTTGAATCTAAATATTATGTGCTTCTCCCTCATGCTGGTGCTCTCTAGGGTATTTGTATATATGTACATGTGTGTGGTAATATATCTTTAGTTCTCCATGTGATTTAATCCCTACAAGGACAGTGTCGATGGTATTACTAAATATACTACTATATTTTGTGACTCCTAAAAATATATATTTTTTAAATTAAAAAAAAATTGAAAATTAAAAAAATATATATACTTTTCTTCCAAGGAAATGGTGTCCTATGAAGTCCAGGAGGAATCTAAAGGAGCCCTCACTTTGTCATATGTGGCCTCTCAGTCTGTCTGCCCTCATATTTCTCAGATAAAATCATGTTTTGCTTAGAAAGCACATTTGGTTTACACAAGTCACTGCCCAAGGCAGGGTGATTCTCAACCCAAATTGTGACATAGGCCAGGTTTGAGGTACATTTCCCATCCCCCACCTGTGTTTTCTGTGCATTTTTGGACTCTTGATGATATCCCTTTATCCTACTTCTGATGTCCTGCACCTGTAATTGCTTTCTGCCATTGTCTTTCAACACTCTAAGGACTGGATATATGTCTTTACACTAACACATAAGCATAAAAACACAATGGAATACTAATAGTATCTAACATTAGTGAGTACTTATTATGTGTCAGGCCTTTTGACAAATATATGTATTAGATCATATCAACAATCCTATATTCTAGGTAGCATTCTATTATTCCAATTTTATAGATGAGGAAACTGAGACATAACGGTTATACAATGTAACCAAAATCACATGAATTAAGCAGAAGAATTAGGACTGTGACCCAAGGGAAACTGATTCCAGAAAATTTCCTTTTAACTTATACTGTATTATAAATAAAAAACAAGAAAAGAATTCTAAGAAATGTAACATATTTAAAAAGAGTAAATCTTAAGTCAATAGAATGAATATCTAATTTTGGAGCTTTGAGCATAAGCCAGTCCTGATAGAGATATTTTAGATGCCCATAGGTGTGATGCATTGGAGTTGGTGAGGAAGAGACTTTTGAAATCAGCGTAGCTGCTACTTACTTACCAAACTATATTATCCTTGAAACTAGGCTGTGAAAGTGACTGTAAAGAGGACTGTCTCAGGCGGTATCTTCATTGAAGAGTTGTTTGGATAGTGACTTGTCTAAGGGTCCAAGGATTGCTTCCAAGGACTTGTAGACTGGCCTGGATCCATCTAGAGTGTCTGAGTCACTGGAGCCTGCTTTGAGCTCCCCAAAGGTTTGTTTCGACTACCTTCTCATCCTGTTAGGGAAGTGTTTATATCATCAAAATTACCACCACTGAAATATCTGGGCATCACTGATCTGAACTATAATTAAGTTGGTTTTTCAGAGCCC
Source organism: Eonycteris spelaea (assembly GCA_003508835.1). Classification (NCBI taxonomy): domain Eukaryota; kingdom Metazoa; phylum Chordata; class Mammalia; order Chiroptera; family Pteropodidae; genus Eonycteris; species Eonycteris spelaea. The sequence continues at coordinate 4,038,638 of PUFA01000079.1, read as the reverse complement.
AAATGAGTTATACAAAGGACATGCTGATTTTGGAAGGAAGGTTACAACTCAGAAGGTGCCTGTGGTGGTAACTGGTCAAGGATGAGGAAGTTGTGAGTTTTGGTGATTGCAGTATGCTTAAGGGGAAATGGGAAAGTTGAAGGATATTTGGAAGGAAGAGGAATAGCAAGGTCAAAATGTTTCATCATGTAACTAGTAGTATTCTGGACCCCCAAATCTGTCCTGATTCAGTTAGTCTAAAATAGGTACTATTTAAAGCATCCCAAGGTGATTTTGGTCCGAATCTTCACCTGCCGTTGAGGTTGGACACAAACATCCAAGATACTTCCAAAGATATCAGTCTTTGAATCCAAGAAAAATGTTGCCAATGACAGAACTGGCAGAGCTACTGAACATGGAGGAAACCTGTAGTCAGGAGGAGATAGGGAACAGATCATTTGATTAAGTCTCTTCCATGCTTAAAATCCCATATAGTTTATTTTCCTGTGGAGTAACATTTGACATTTGAAGGTCTCCAGAGTGAGCCCTCCTGCCTGCCCATTGTACCCCCCATTATCTGCTCCAGTCTCTTCATCATCCCCTAGCCAGCCACATGCTTTCCCGTCCCCACAAGCCTTGCTTAATAATATCTGTCCCACCTTGTACTCTCTCTCCCTAACTTGTCCGTACATGAATCCTATTCATCTTTCAAGGGTCAACACAAATCTCATCTCCCTTGTGAGTACCAACACAACTTTCTTTTCTCTCTAATTATGGTTTTTCTGGCTTTAAAATCATTTTTTAACCTTGAATGTATGCATTTATTTCTTACTAAGCTATATTGTAGACACTGAGGAGAGAGACCTAAGATCAATTCTGTCTTCATCCCTTACAAAATCTAGTATAATAATATGTTGGTAAATATTTAAGGGCAGGTTTGCATGGAAGCATTTGTCAAAGTCCTGAAACTCAATGGATTTGTGAGAAAATGAACAGGAGTGGGACAGCAACTAGTGACAGGAGGAGGAAGCTCAATAAAGATATACTCAGAGGTTTGAAGGCAGAACCAGGAGAGGGCAGCACATTAGCAGCCCACGGGAGAAAAAAATGTTTGAAGAGGAAGGATGATTGGTGCTCAGTCTTCAGAGGTTGAAGCAGATGTGCATGAGAACATCTATTATTTTTATAGTAAAATAGAGAATGTACAAACTTTATGTAGCAGATCATGTATAAAAGAACTCACTCTTCCATTCAAATTTGAAGAAATATTTATTGAGTGCTTACTGTGTGCCAGACACTATGCGTATTATCTAATAATATTATACACAGGTTTGTTCCTAACTTCTGAAGCAGACATCATGGCAGGCAATCTCTATGCCCCTTGATGCCATTCGAAAACCATGAGTTATGTTATTTCACGTTGCATTAAGGAGCACATGGCATTCGTTTTCATGGAAATCTGACTAAGCACAGATGTTGGATTGTGCCTTCTCGCCTAGGGATTTAACTGCAAAACACAGGCAACTGTTTTTTCATCTCCCACATGCTTTGATTATACGCTTGAGTATTGAAGTTCCTTTTTAAATGATGATTTAAAAGAATCCTAATGGCAAGAAGTGAGAGTCTGATTTCTAATCCATGACTGATGGTGTTTTGCACAAATATTTGTTGATGCAAAACCAGCAGATTTTCTCTTGTGCAGGCTGACAGGTTTTAGCTGATTAGTCACAGCCCCTTCTATTGTGAACACATAGATGTTTTTAGATCCTTCTGCTTGTTTTCTACCTAAGACTATATTGAGAAGCAAAAGATTTATGTTTTACCAGACGGGCAACTGAGAATTCGTGTCTTGCTGTAGTCTCTATTGGGTTAGGAGGCATGTTATGAGACTTGGCAACTTCACTTGAAAGATCGTTTGTTACTTTCAGGTCAGTAAGCATCTTAGCATTCTAGAGCCTGCTATAGTCTCCTTGTCGTATCCCATAGCTCCTAAGCAGGGCTCTTCCTGGAAAAGAGTTAACCAAAAGAAATGTAAACCTTTAAGTCTTAGGACATTTGAGTTAAAAAAAAAAAAAAAAGAATGGATCTGTTTCAATGATAGTTATTTTTTTAAAAAAAATGCTAAAAATACATTAGCCAAACTTTTTAAATTGACTTCGTTAACCTCTTGAAATTACATACACGTTAATAGGATTTTTATTATTAATTCTTCTAATTTGTTTATACTAGACTCTGAAAGGGGTCTTATTATTTTCTTGAGCCTAGCTATGTGTTGATGAGACTCATTAAGCATAATGGAATCTGGCAATTTATCACCCAGATTAAAAGCCCTTTCTATGTAACCTCCATTTACCCTTTATCTTTAGAGGCACCTCCTTGGCATCAATCAAGTGCTCAGTGTAATTTCCCCGTTTTCTCAGTAACAGAATCTCTATGTAGTTATACATGTCCTTCCTGTCCTGCACTGCCCTTCCTCCTACCCATGTTGACGTGAATACACAATTCTTTTTATGCAATTGAAGTTGTAAAAAGTACGCAAAGTTAAGCTGTTTGGATAAATACAATCTTGCCTTTTCTATCATTTCTTTCCCAAGCCTTTTTTGGTCACATTTCTTCACTTGAGCCTTGTTCTTTGGGGAACTATCAGAAATCAATGCCCTTTACAAATGCTAAACGTCTCTTTCTTGTTATGAATGGAACATTAGCCACCTAAGGTCTCTGTCTTCCCCTATCGTGACTAATAGGATTGTAATTTCATCAAGGTCTCCAATGACATCAAAAACCATGCCAGTGAAACGCTAAGTGGATTTGGATGTCATCTGATCTCCAAGATGAAATTCAAAGCACTGTCTATTTTAAAGATTCAGAGGCAGTGGGGTCCCAGCTAAAGCCACTACACTGACCCAATTGAAGTGTCCCTGATTGGGTAGATTGGACGAAGATAATAAATCATTTCTTAAAAAACACTTCAAGCAAAATATAGAGTACCTAAGCAAACACAGGGAAGACATACTACTTGAATTTTAGTCTATCCTCTACATTTGTAGTTTCTCCTTTCTCTTTTACAAATAAATCAAAAGAAAACATTCAAAAACTATTTAAACCACATAAGATCCTGTTCCAATGTGCAAAGAAAGTGCTGTTGACCTGGTGTTCATATTTTGAGGATTTTTCCTTGTTTTTTTTTTTTTAATTATTCTTTTTAATTAGTTGGTATTGACATGTCTGTCTTCCATATTTTTAGCCTAGCCCCATGAAATGAGAGGAACATGGTTTAAGCTTCAGAACAGAATCAAACTATATTGCAAAATAGAAGTTTGAACTAGGCCCTATGCCTCAGTGCTCAAATCTAAAATAATTACGGTATTCAAAGTATCTCAAAGCTGAATAGTAATAGTAGAATTTTAATAAATAGGAGCACTTATTTTTCACTATCTCATTTAACTCATTTGTCTCTGTCAAGGGATCACTGTTTTCAGAGATATTCTTTCAAACTTTGGGAGCTTTGTGACTCAACCTTTTGCTTCACCCTTAATTTTGATATTTTGTCAATTTTGGTGGCCTGTCATCACTTCCATAGCCCTGTACCTGGTTTCTTGCACTCCAGTTTTCTTTGTCAGTCCATCCTACATATTGCTGAAAGACTCATACCAGCTACCAGTAGCATTTGTCACACAGTTTCCTTGATGAAAGTTGTTCATGGCTCCCATTTATTTCCACATCAAATCTAAACCACTCTTTCCTTGGCTTTCAAAGCCTTTCATGATCTGGCCCCATGCCACCTGTCCAGTCCCATTCCCCATACACCCCAGAATATACAACCTCTTATCTCTACTGTCAGTCCTGCTATCTAGATATGTCCTTGTGGAAATATCCTCCCTGACCTTAGCCTTTTCAAAGCATATCTACTCGTTACCCATGAAGCTTTCCCTGGTACTTCTAAATCTTATTTTCTATTCCTCTGAATTCATAGGGATTTGTGATATGTGTAGTGCGATTTTATACTTCATTCTCTTTTAGTTGAGATTTATATGTGCCCCCCCACCACTTGTAGCAGTAACTTAAGTAGATAGCATCTTATATGTTTGATCATTGCTTCCTACCTGATTTCTTATCTCCTCTACTTAGTCATTAGCTCTTCCAAGACAGGGACCATACCTTATGCTTCATTTTGAAATGTAGCATGGAAAAATGGAGAGGACACAAGGCTAGGAGCCAAAGAACTTGAGTCCAAATATAATTTTGCTGCAAATTAACAGTGTGACTTTTTAGATGAATTCCTTGAACCCTGAAGGACAAAATTATATATAAATTCCTAATAATTGTGGTTTTTTTAACCAAAGGAAAAGAGCTTTTTTTTTCTTTTTCAGTTCATGAAAATAATACTTTCTCATTATAAAAAAAAATCAGATAATATAGAAGCAGAGAAGAAATTAAAAATCAACTGACTTTGCACTACCCTGAGATAAATACTATTAACATTTTAGTATTTGTAATTTTACACAGATTTTTTTTTAATCCATGTGTACACACGGATAAGAGATCTATCTATTTACCTATTTATCCATCTATCTGCTAATGGGGAAAATACTTATTTCCTGGCAGCTTTTCCCACTTAATACAAGATGTACATATTTTCACTTCACTAAATTAATTATTCTAACATTGTATGGATATTAAAGAATATATAATCCCTTCTTAAAAACATTTTAGAGAATGACATAAGAATATATATATATATATATATATATATATATATATATATATATACATAGTGACAGCTAAAAGGGGTAGATAATCTACAGTTTGTCATTGTTGATGAGATATTTCTACCTTCTCTTTAAATTTTTGCTTTCCTAATTCAGTATTCGCTTGTTGGCTTCAGTTCAGTGGATGTCAAGTTGGGCTTGTCTCCATTTCCAGCTCCTCATAAACTCCAGCTCTGTGGCTATCACACAGGTACATAGTCCCTTAGACACAATCCCGACATATGAAAATGCTAAAAGTCAAATGTTTTCTTTGTTTATTTTTTTAAAGTTTTTTTCCAACTCAGTTGACAAAAAAATCTTATGTAATTTGGCATGAGGCAACTTAACAGTTTTTATTTGATTCATTTGTGCAAACATTTATATGTTTCACTTCAGAAATAATAATGCATTTGAATTATGAATTTTGCCACCCCAAGTCCTTGCAACTCATAACCAGATAGAGAACATATATCTTGTATATCTTGTACATGTTCCCTATTAATTATCTAATAAATACAAATATTTTGAATTCTGAAAAATTGTCAAATGAAAGATTATAAACCTTTCCTAAATTTATGAAATCTACAGTCCCTACAGATTTTCTTGTATTTTCTTTCTGGGCTTCAGAAGACATCTTCAAATAAAATCTTATTGGAGCAAAAATAAAGGTCAAGTCTCTCTCCCTGGAGGGGAAGCCCAGCGCTGGGGTCTGTGAGTTCCTCTTCCACCCGCACTAAGGCCCCTCTGCTGTGGTCTGGTGAAAGGAGCTACAGTGAAAGTAAACAATTTCTCAGGCCTGAGATACCAAAGAGGCCAGGGCTACAGCCACAATGACCCAAAACACTGGCCGGGCATGGAACGCCACCTTCCCATGGATGTGAAGGGTTTTGTAGTTGATGTTTCTGCTCGTGTTTTGTTCTGATTTTTTTTTTTTAGTCAAATGCATGAGAACTCACATTTAGCATATACGAATTGTAAGGATGGAATCCAGATTCTTTTGAATTTGAACGTGTGAGAAGGAGTTGAGGACTTCTTGACTTAAAATTTATGTACCAATCCCTTTTTGGGACATTTATGTCCTTTTCATATGATAAATAAAGCCACAGTGAGCATAAATTTACTTACATTATTGTCTATTCATATAATCATGTCTTTATGAGAAATTCTGAGAGAAGTGTTTTCTTTACAATTTGAAACTATTGTATATCATGCCAGATTGTCTTCCAGAAAGATCATAGTAATTTATATTCCATATGACCCTTAAAATCCTTTCATTTTTTTTTTTTTTATTTTTCAAAACAATAAGAAGTGTTTAACATCACTTTTTACTTTATTCGTTTAATATCTGGCATATTATAATTTTTAAGTTTCATATGAATTTAATAAACACTGGAAAAGGAGATTTCATCAAAACAGATGTTTCTTTAGTTGCTGGTATTTAATTAAAAATTTTATTTAAGATTTAGATCACCAATATATTCTTTAATTCTCTAATAAATTTCTAACTATCTTCTTTATTCTTTTACTTTAGAGATTTATAGATTCTCAAAATGGAAATTGTTATTTAAAATGGTTATCAAAAATTACAAAACCAAACTATTCAAAAAATTATCCTGTAAACTATTCTTTCCACTTTTGCAGGTTTTTGTTTTTATGGTAAACCAATCTTTTTATCTCTATTTTTTTTTTTACTGTGTTTTAAATGTAAGCTCTCAGGAAAATGTCTATAACTAAATATAATAAAAGCATGTTAGTCAAATAAGGCATTTTCTGTAGAAATATTGATGACTAACATCTCACAAGAGTTTTCTAGTGCCAGCAGGATACACCTCTGCTACTTTAGTTACTAAAGGCTTTTTCTCCCCTCATAATGACTGAATTGTAGAATGAAAACATTTCAAATCAATTGAAGCTATAGTTTTCAGACAGTATAAATCTAACAAAAAAAATTAGAGAAAAATGTTGAAATCCAGGAAACTTATAGAAATCATATCAATAAATAAAAAGGGAATTTCTTTATGGCCTCCACAATTATGCCTGTGTGAGTAGAATGATAAGTCTTCAAAGTATTTACACTGAGTGCTTTCTGTATCCAGTTACAATTATGAACTTGGCTACATGCTGAACAAGATGTTAGAAGATAGACTCCACTTGCCTTCATGGAACTTAAGTTTTTCAACCTAAATATAGAATCAAGGTATATGTATCTATTTAAAAACATATTTTTCTATGTGGTGGGATTCTGAAAAAAAATCATCCTGCTAGTTCCCATCATTTAGTAAGCCTGGCTTATAGGTGGGACAGATAATCAGGGGCTAACCTGATTCATACTAGGCACTGAACGTGTATTTGGAACATGATCTGAGCTGGCCTTGTCTTTCAGGGTTCAGATACACACGTATTAAGAGTCCATTTCTGTCAGTCAACGTGCTTCACCAGCTAGTAGGAATACAGTGAGGAATGGGAAGTAAACCTGGGATACTCATAGGCCAGTGCTCATTCCGCTAATCTAGCCATCGTTAAGAAAGTGAGAACTGGTAGTACTTTTGCTTGTGGTTCTCAACATTTTCTTAATCGGAGCTACCGTGTGCGTATACGCACATTCATGTGTGTATGTGAATAACTAGATTACTCATCATCTTATGGAGGTTGTTGTGTGTTAAAACAATAAGACATACTGACACCGTGAACCCCCTGGTATGTGTGATGCATGGAGGACACGACATCATTTCTGTAGTGTCCTTGCCAAAACACACAGCCTGAGTCCAATCATGAGGAAAAAATCAGACAAACCCAAACTGAGAGACATTCAACAAAATAATCTATATTTTTCTAAAGTGTCAAGAACATAAAAGATAGAGAAGGACCGAGAAACGGTTACTGATTGGAAGAGACTAAGGAGAGATGGCAACTATATGCAAAGTGAGATCCTAGATAGAGTCCCAGTACAGAAAAAGGACATTAGTGCAAAAACTGGTAGAGTTCAAGTATGATCTTTAGTTTAGTATTGTATCAATGTGAATTTCCTGGTTCTTACCATTGTGCTGTATTTATATAAGATGTTAACATTAGGGGAAGCTGGATGAGAAATATAATGAGAAGACTTTTACAATTAAGTCTTAAATTTGTTGAAAATAAAAAGTTTTCAGGACATATATTTTTCATAGGAACTGCTGTCAGCTTCCTTCAGACACTTCAAATAGTTAATTTTAATCTTTCTAATAAGAGTTTATATTTATCTTTAATAAAGTTGGACTTGTTAATGTGAATCATTTGCTTCAGCACTTGTTGGCTAGAAGATCAGAGTCAGGAAGACAAGGTTTGATTCTAGCTCTACCAATTATTATATGTGTGTCCTTGGAATGTTACTTAGCTTTTCTGGGCCTCAGCTTTTTCATCTATAAACATGGGATAATGATGATGGTGGTACTAACACTTCATAAAATAGTTGAGAGGATTAAATGAAATAACATGTATTTAGCACAGTGGCTAGGGCATAGTAAGTGCTTCATGAATATTAGTTGTTGCTCCTGATGTTATAATTTTTAAATTTATTTTCATTTTCTCAGCAGCAAAATGTAAATAATGTTCCATGTCTGTTACAAGGATGAAATGAGTTATTGTATCTAAAACACTATGTGTCCCTGGCACATAGTGCCAAATAATGTGTAGTTACTCCTTCCTTCCTTCCTTCCTTCCTTCCTTCCTTCCTTCCTTCCTTCCTTCCTTCCTTCCTTCCTTCTTCCTTCCTCCCTCTCCTCCCTCCCTTCTTTCCTTCCTTCCTTCCTTCCTTCCTTCTTCCTCCTTCCTTCATTCCTTCCATCTAAAGATCCACCCAGGGATTTTAAGGATCTCCTGTGTATTAGAGATTGGCACATATTTATTGTGAAAAGCACTGCTCTTAGTCTTTGAACAGACAGAGCGACCATAAGACATGCCTTCTATGTGTATAGCACATTACGAATCTAAAAGAGCTTTGCTATACATTATTTCATTCCATATCTTCTGAAGCATTTGCTGTAGTTATCAATTTCTATTAATGTAGATGATGAAAATTAGTATCAGAGAGGTTATGATACATCCTAGCTTATGTGACTAATCAGGGGTTGACAAACTTTTGCTGTGAAGGGCCCAGTAGTAACTTGTTAGCTTTGTGGGCCACATGGGCTTTGTCGCAGCTATTCAGCTCCGCCACCAAAACACAAAAGCAGCCATAGACAATAGGGAAACAAATGCATGTGACTGTGTTTCGATAAAACTTGATGTACAAAATCAGGCCATGAGCCAGATTTGTGGGCCCCTCAACTACTCAGTGCAAAGCAGGTACTCAAATCAGATCACTGATTTCAAGTGCAGGCATTTCATGATCCTCTGTTGCATCATTCAGCATAGGCAGAGGACGCTATAATATGTCTCTGCAACTTAACTAAAACAATCATCTAGTCTCTATTTTGTATCCTGCTCCCTCGTCATCAAGATATAGTACTCATCAGAAAATCAAATTTTCTTTGCCTCTCAGTCTTCTGTCTTGTTAACTTTTCCAAAAAGATATGAATAGTTGTTTGTTTGTTTGTTTGGTTTTTAGGGAGCTCTTATAACTCTAGGGCTCAGTTAGAAAATTTCTTTTCTAATTGTCATACACTGTCTTTTAAAATACTGCATTCTAGAAATGTTTTTTCCTATGGGGAGGTGGTGGGGTGTGATAATCAGCCTAAAAACTGCTTTGTTGCTTCTAAATGCAGCTTTTTTCTTTGATTAAAAAAAAAAAAAAACCAAACTGAAATGTTCTTAACAAACAAAACAATTACATCTTCCTGCTTTATTATGGGCCCCCCTCTCTGACTTGTCATGATTCCGCAAAGGTTGCCAAACAATGCTTCCACAGTCCTATATGAGGTCCTTTTATTATTTTTGAGTGTAATTTATTGCTGGGACTCGGATTTATGCAAAGCTGCTGGCTTATCTCCCTTGGATTTCTTTACTTACCGTGAACTCCATGTTTTCCTCTTCTGTTCAACTTGGAGATCATTGGCCTTGTTAACAAAGGTGGAAGCAACATAAGAATTGAGGAGTCTGCTTTCTCCCTAGCTTCTGTTAGCATTACATCATCTGCACAAGCAATGAGTTAATCCCATCCTTGTTCTTATCTGCCTCTCAGTACAGTCTTAACCTAATACTCTTTGTAGATCTCATCAGGTTTTGTAAGCCATAACTTACCCTAGAGTATTTGACATTGTTTTTACACATTTTTCTCCTTCCTTGATTATTTGTCCTTTTGTCCACATATCCTAGTGCTTATTGTTCTCTTGTAATTACAGAACGAAATTTATAAATTGAAAATGATAAAAGCTATGAGATTCAAAAATATGACATGAATTTAATACGATCGTGCCGTTTTGCTGAAATCTTTGATGGATTGAAACTTGAATGTGGTCTTCTGTGTTCTTTTCTATGAGCGGCAGGTTCTTTTGAGTTTGGCTGTCCTGTACTTGTGATGGAAAGGACTAAATTGTCTCTTCAGTTTTCTCCCTTCAAGCTATAGAATATTTGTTAGTTTAATGTGTGAGTATATCATTATTGCCTTTACTCATGGCAGGGATATGCCATTAATCCATTAGTCCACCTCTGTTCTCTTTTTATTAGCTTTTAATAAGAACGTCATTAACAAAAACAAAGAAGACACTGAACCGCATGGCAGTATTTATTCAGCAGTTGTTTATGAATAAATTCAGAATATACTTAATATTCATTTTCATACTTCTGAAATGAGATAAAAAGTTTAAAGTTATTTATTGAGATTTTGTGGATTTAATAAATATGACTTTGGATACTGAAGAAATCTCTGAATCTATATTTGCAGCTCTGCTTAAGGAATATTGACTGAGACAACTAAATCCTTTTGACCTTTTCTAAACATTCAACTGTTCACTCCTCAAATTATCCTTCTTACTCTTCTATTCATTCTTGAACTGGACATGTCCAATTAGGCTCTCAAATTCTTTAGTTTTCTATGTAGAATTTCAAAGCCTCTGGAGATCTCACTGCAAGGTTCTCTGCTCTTATAATTGCTCTATGTGAAATAAAAGTAGGGTATGTTTGTTGGCAGTTTGGTAGGTGAGGCTCTTGTTCTCATCTTAGATGCATGCTCCAAGAAAAAACCCAAACCCCTGATTGGCCATATGATAGGGGTTCATTGCTGCCTCTGAAAGCCTTAGCAAGAAGTCTCCAGTTACCAGAGTAAGTCCTTGCCTCCTGCTTGAGATTGACCACTGCTGTCTCACATCTATCTTGTATGAGATGATTATGTATCCTTCTTTTTTTTCCTTCCATAAGAAGACCCTCAAAGCACTTATTGGTTCTAATTCCAGCTCTATTTTAATTTGCCATGATCTTCACTTACCAGCCTTTTGAAATTGATTTTATTTTCCATTCACATCTTTATAAAAGTTTCCTTCTATTTTCCTTCATGAGCACTCTTCTATTATTTCTAGAAACATTTTTCCCTTCTAACCAATTGTGGCATAGAGAAAAATCCCCCAAGATCCCCCAAGAATCACTGTATGTAAGATGCTAACTGGCATGTCTGATATGAACAATATTCAGACTCTGGAAATAAGGCACTTGATTGCATTACCATCAGGGCAACGAAAGGAATCCCTTGCTGTCCAGACTTACCTGGTACTTGACTGAACTGGAGTCCTTTGTCAGCCTACCTAAAATTCCTATGGGAGTCCTGACAGGCAACTTTCTGTTTGCCAGGCCTGTTTATTAAGGATTCCTTTTTATACTTTATCCAGTAGGCATTTTTATTATATCTATCCTCTCTTCTTCTTTCCTCTCACTCTTTTTTGTTCTTTTTCCTCCTTCCCTCAATCTTTTCTGGGTTACTCACCGCCCTGATTTATACAAAATAATATCAGCTCTACATTTGAAAGGAACACATAAATATGGGTTATGCTCTCTCTGTTCCAGAGCATCTTGCTCATCCTTCCAGCTCTAGTCACATTCCTCCTCTTCTCCTTACAAGTTGTCTCTTTCCTAATTGGATTTCTGTCTGACATCACATCATCCTGGGTGAAAACCATACTCTCTTTCCAAAATTACTTGTTTGGGAAACTGGTAACTTGGTTGTGTTTTTGGACAGAGTGTTGCTTAGGAATTGTTTCTATAATTGGTCTGCCTTTAATTGGTAATTTGACTTCTCTGACTTCTGTATTTATCGTCTGGATGTCACTCTCCTGGTGGCCATCTGCTGGATTCATCAACATTCTCATCCACTTAGGAATGTTTTTCTCCAAAAATCAACCATGATCCTAAAATCAATAAGAACCAATAAGTGGTTCAAGGGTCTTCTCATGGAAGGAAAACAATACCAGCTTTGACAATCAGGGGCCAAAAGAGAGATCCATGTGAGTTGTCTAATGATAATCAGTGTGATATTTCAGGACTTCCCCCATCCGAGGCTGACAGTGGGGAAGTCAGGCAAGAAAGACATAAAATCATGACCTTGTTGGGTGGTATGAAGTTTGCCTTCTATTGTTTAGCTCACAGTCTTTAGTATGAATTGACTTTGACTAATGTCGAATAATCATTTTACTCATAAATCTCACCTCCAAAAAAGTTTGGGCCATTGAAGAAGGACAAATGATTTTTAATTAGATTGCTGTATCAGCCCTTAATTCCACATGATGGCTTAACACATTCTTCAAAATTACATTTTCTAAGTTATGATATAGCCAAAAAATATATATATAGAACATCTTTGAGGTCTCTTCTTCTTAAAGGATGCAGGAAAGAGTTTATCTGGTATTCAAAAAACTACCATGTTAGAATTTCTTTCTAAATCATGAGAAATTGACCTGGCTATACTAAAGTGCTTCTTCTTCTTAGTGAATTCAGTAACTTTTCTGTCTGTGTTATTTATAAAATGGCTTTTGCTTATAGATATCCAAACATATGTAGTTGGTTATAATCCTAGAGAAAATAAGGGAAAAAAATAGATTCCTGAGTCATTAGTATGGAGAATTATCTCAAGCACAATAGATTTTCCTCATAGCAAATCAAACAAAATCTCCATAGCAACTTCACACCATTATGCATAAGATTTCAGTGTCATAACAAAAACTAAGCCCAGAAAGTATTGTAAAGAATAGTGATTTAGAGTAACAGAAATATGGGGGTAGGTGGCACACAGTAAGATTGAAGGGGAACAGTTCTAAGGTGTGCAGTGTATACACAAAACAAAAAAATTGTCTGCTTTGTACTTTGGAGAGTGCTGTTTTTGTCACTGCATTGTCTGGAAATTGGATACTGGGGACTATAGTATCTACTGATAATACCAAGGTGCCTGCTAGAACCACTATTGTTAAAGGAATGTCAGCATTTCTATTATAATTAATTTTTTCTGAGCTTAAAACAACTATAAAAAAGTTTCTTTAGGCAATATGTTGGCATACTAGCTTGAAATAGAGAAACGATTTTATAATTATTTTTTGAATTTATAAAACTTGCCTGAGCTCTTAAATTAAAAAAAGAAAAAAAAATTGTAAATTGTAGAAACACTCCAGATATGAAAATAATATCAAGTTTAGTTACTGTGAACATAACTGAGATGCTTTAACACAAACATTCTTGCAATTTAAATGATTATTCTTTGCAAACGTTAGCACATGAAGCTAACTCATGCTTGGGTATGAGAGTTTCCGCCTGAGCTCCCAATATAAAGTTATTTACTAATAGATCAATATTAGCATATGATCTATTAGTTAAGGTAAGATCTATTAGCATATGATCTTTTGTTTATAGCCATTTATAAAGAGCTACGAGCTAAGGATATTAACAGCTTAATACATAAATTTATATAAGAAAAGTGGATGATAATTTCTGGAAACTCCCAGGCCACAACACGATATTGAGAGATTAGGCGTATTGTTGAGTAAAAGGACAAGATAATGTTACGTACTCACTTTGGCTCAACATGTATTAATTCCATTGGTACTGTGACTATGATTTCAAAATAAATGCTGGAAGTATACATAGTTTGTGTAATGGGAATATTTAGAGTCTAGAGTAGGAAACACATGTAATTGGTTAATTTCAACATAACATAGTAAACATTGAGACCTGCTCAGGCTTATATCGTACTATAGCAGACAAGTAACTAACCAAATACCTCCTAGAGGAGACTTGATAAGTACTAAAGAGAGAAAGTGTCAACAGGTGAAGAAAGGTGAGGACAGCATTCCAGACAAAGGGAATGGCATAAGCGATGGTTCAGAGGCGTGAACAAATGTACTGTGTCCAGGGAGGTAATAACTATCTTTTAGTATTACCAGAGCCTAAGGCAAAGAATGGAGGGACAGAGTTCAGGTCAGGTCTTTTCTGCCAAGCAAGTGACCAAAAAAGTTTGCTTTTAAAGCAATGGGATCTACTGAAGTACTGAACTGTTTAAAGCAAGTTTGTAATGTGACCAGATTTGCATTACAATAGATACCCCATTTCATTTTGGCAAGTGGAATTAGCAGAGAACAATTAAAATAAAGGAGATTGTTAAAGAGGTCGTTTTTGAAGCACAACCTTTCCAGTGACCCATCAGATTTGTTCCAAGTACCAAGTATAAGCTCCATGCAAGTCCATTTGTGCCATCTCTAACCATGAGGGTCTTTACTTGAATTTGTTATTTTGAGGGTAAGCTTACCTATGTCCTCTTAACATTAGATGTTAATTAAATTGTTTAATTTTGTTTATATTAATAATACAAAATTAAATTGGTGTAATTCTTGTAATTTTGCATTTTAAGGACAGGATTTAGTCCCTTTTTTTTTTTTTTTTTACTTTTAAACAGAACATCTAAGTGATTATGGGCACATATTATTTATTGTGTTTTAAATTAAAAAAATATTTTCACACTAATCATATTGTGTATGTGTGTGGTATGTGCATGTGTATCACCTAACTAAAAGGAATAAGTGTTGGATAACTATAGTTTTGGAAGAGTAGACAAGAAATAAGGTAATATCTAGGGTTGGAAAACCATACGTTCATTGAATTTCACCCATCCATCCATCTAATGATCATTATTTTCTTTCACTCTTTAAATTTTTAAAAATAAATGTATTTATTTAAATTAGTTTCAAGTATACAGTACATTGTTAGACATCTATATAGCTCATGAAATTAACCCCCCCAATTTCTTCCTCCGTCCCCTGACTCTCCACCTAGCCATCATATTAATGCTAACTGCATTCCCTCTGCCGTGCTCCCCATCCCCGTGCCCAACTATCAGCTACTAATTTGTACTTTTTAAACCTTTCACCCCATTCTCCCAGCTTTCCAATCCCCTTTCCTCTGTCCATCATCAAATTGTCCACTAAATTTGTGAATCTGTTTTTGATTAGTTTCTTCTTTTTGTTCCTTAGATACCACATATAAGTGAAATCATATCTAACTATAATTTTTGAGAGTCTGTTAGGTGACAGGGACTGTTCTGAGCAAGAATGAAGCACTGATGTGCAAAACAGATATGAGCCTTGATCGTGGAAATTACAATCTAGCTGACCGACGTTCATCAAATAAATGTATTTGCCTTTAAACAATTAATGCACATATACCTGTTAATGCCGTTTATACAAGTCTTGTTTTTCAAGTTGATCAAGAATCTCAGTTCTTTGGCATTTTTCAGTTCTGTGCCTCTCATGCTCCAGGTAAGGACAGCAAAACTGCAGGGTAAATGGCGAAGATGATGATTAAATCCTTTTCTTTGTTTCTCCCTTAGTCTTGCCTTATACTGTTAACTCTGCATTGATAGAAACAAAATATGCGTATGTTTTTTTAATCAGTTGTTCCACAGTACCATGAGAGGTAGTTAATAAAAATGTAAGCCAAAAGTCTGAGATGGGATTTGAGATATGCGAACATTGCTCCTTCAAATGTGTAAAGCAGAATTGTGGCTTTTACTATGGTACTTTCATGAAAAGGTCTAATTCAAAGATGATAGATTTTTAAAAAGATAAAATGGAAACATGTAACATGAAATGATTATACCCAATGTACAGTGTTTGTGGAAGTTCTTCTCGTTGTTATGTCAAATTTAAAATGTCCTTGCAGTAGAGTATCTTGGAAGAAGTTAATTTTTCCAGGTGTATGGGTACATAGGAAAAAGATCGAAAGCAAGTCAAGATCAGAAAAGGAGAAAACCATTTGATAATAAGTAATCACAATGATATAAAATCTTTTGACTCAAAACTCGGAATGCACACTGCAAATCTGCTGTAGCTATGAGAAAAGAAAATATTTCCAGCTGCATCTGAACATTTAGAAAACAAAAATTCAAGGAAAGAATTATGTCTTGTTTGTGAATATTAGGATCTCATATCTTGAGAAGTTCTGTCTGTTAATATGAATCATAATAAGATTGTCAGTAGATATATATAGAACTTTGTATTCAAATCTCAGTATATTTTATTTGCATATAAAGTGGCACATTTATACTCAACAATAACTAGCCTTGAAGGAGTGATATTTAATAGTAGAATACAATTATCCCAGTCAGGCCATAAACATTTTCTTTAGGGCAATGGCTACAGTTTAAGTTAGCCTCATAATCACTCATGTAAAGTACTAAGCTATTACCAAACTGAGCTAGAGGAGAATTTGTACAAAAAATATTGTGATTTCATTTGAGTGAAATATCTATTTTCACTTATCTACCATTTTAAGAGTTATAAACATAAAGGTCAATGAGCTATTAAGTTTTTATTCTTGATTCCATACAAAGGCTTCAAACAATTATTTTAAGTATAAATGCTAAGAACTGTAAATACTGTATTCTGCACCATGTTAACCATCTAGAATTGTTTTCCTTTTTTAGCTAAGATGATGATATTATATAGAAACTACTTAGAATATATATAGTTAATAACTTTGGTCATTTAAAGCAGCCTCTTCAGAATGTCTTACTGTGTACGGTACATACATTGGCACTTTTTGGACCAAGCATTGTTTTCTGAGATTTTGGGACGTTTCTAGATAGTCATAATATCTCAATATTTTTAGAAATCATATGTGGTCTTTCACACAAACTAGCATAAATAGAAGTTAACTTATTTTATCTATCCTAATTTTGGAAGAGCTGTTCTATTAGGAATTCAAAGATTTAAGCCATCAAATTGCTTCTATCAATAATGAGCTGTACGACAATTCAATTATCTGTCATCAAACTTTCTAATATATTAACTGATGAATCAGACCAACTGTTAAGAATTCCCCAGGCCAGAGTGCTAGAGATTATGTTTTCATGACACAAACTGGTGAGCAATAAGATCAAGTGAAAGTATATGCAAAATCAAGGAGAGCAAGCACTGAGGTCACTGAGGTGGAGAATGTGGCTGAACAGGTAATGAAGGAGCCTGAAGTCGGTGTTACAAGCACAGGGAAGAATTGAGAAGTCAGAGAGATGTGAGAACAGTCATAGCAAATGTCCTAATTTTACCGTCTGGCCAACTTTTAGAGAGCGCCGTGCTCAGAATTCTAGGTGAGGGATTGATATAGGAAACCTAAACCAGAGTGTCTGTAAAGTGCCACCTACTCTTAAAAACTATGTAAATGTCTTCTCTCTTAGGATATTAGGTAATAATGCAACCTTGTTCCTTCCACAAGTGCTTCATGTCTTTTGTGATAGTAATATATACTTTAGGCTTCAGATGTGCAAGCTGATTTTACGAGGTCTTAAAACTAATGCTCTTGTTTTATTTTTTTAATTTTTTTTTATTTTTATGAAGCTCACTTCCCTTGAGTTTATGAATAACTGCATTCTAATTGAAAATTCAGTGTCTTCTGTTGAGTCCAAGTTTATTTGAATACATCCCAAATTTTCTTTCAAGCCGGTCTACTCAGAGCCTTGGCCAGTGTTCAGCTTCTAACAAGACAAGCTTGTTTGTTTGGCAAAAAGCTGTGGAGTCACAAGACAGGCAGTTGACTTTAAATATTCCTTTTTTTGGCTTTTATTTTGCCAACATCTGGACAAGGGATCCTGAGCCAGTTTCTCAGCATATGTTATGGAAATTCCATTCAAATTGACAATGGGCAATTAATTTGGCCAGTATAAAACTGCCTCATTTCAGCCCCGATCCAGTGAGATTTCTGGCCAGAGTCTTCTGCAGCAGGTATGTATCTCTACGAGCTTTGGTAATCCATATAAATTACTGGTTGTCCACCCAATAGACCATTTTCTGAATGGGAACACAAGCTCTCATTTTATGTGCAGAGAGCACTCACCCGCATCCTTTCATACCGAGTCACTGAGCCCCAAAGTGGTGAGGCCAGTGATGCCACTACCAGGTACTGCCGTCAGCATGTGCTTAGGTGTGCCTAGCTAACCCTCTCCTCTACCTGGGCCTATGCCGTACACACTCCTGGCACGGCTTTGGTACTGTAGTCTGTGCCTCGTAAATTATGCCAAATTGTGTCTGGACAGCTCTTAGGAACAGTGGTGTATTGTTCACTCGTTCATCCACATGGTCTTTCAAGATACATTTCTTAAGCACCTAACACTCAAAAGACACAAAGTATTGAGGTTGTGATTACTTAAAAGTAAGGTGATGGGTAAGACCCCCCTTTGAGGGACGATCTGAAGGAGAGAGTTGATGAGCCAGAGGGAACTCAAGAGAAGGAAGTTCACAAGGCGCTGTCCTTACTCCAGAAGCACATTGTGCTTTATTTACTCCATGGGATATGGAAGCCTTGGAGGGGTTTGAGCAGGAAAGTGCCCTGGCATCACTTACATTTCAGCAGTGTCATTCTGACTGCTCTAATGTGCAAGGCCAGAAGCAGGGAGACCTATGTAGAGGCTAATGTAACAATTCAGGTGGACCAGGGTATTGGAGGAGGACATGGTGGGGAGTGGTAGGGTTCTGAGTAAATTTTGAAGAGAAAGTAGACATGTTTTCCCAGTCGATGTGATACGTGGTAGAAAGAAAAGAATGTGTCGAAGAAGTCATCCGGATTTGGTCCGGGTCACGGCAAGGATCAGTCACATTGCATGTTTGAGATGGGGAGACATGGGGTAGATGACTTTATCATTATTATAACTGTAATATGTTAATTATCTAGGACTGCTGTTATTTACAGATGAAAGAAAATTAAGAGTCAAGCAAGTTAAATTACTGCCATAAAGTTTCTCAGTTTATGGGTACCAAGTTTTAAACTTGGGTCTGTCTCACTCCAAAGTCAGGTTTATTAATGAGAAATGGAGCCGTGAGCAGCAACTTACAAAGGTGATACAGTGACTTTTGCTTTTGTTTTTTTTTCTAAAGCTTTAACCACTTTGCTTTTGTTGCTCATGAACCTGTAAGCTGAGCTGTTAAACATTCAGTCCACAGCTATGAAATAAATTGTCTCCTGTGTAGCAACTTCCATGCTGGTTCTGGCGATATGATGTTATGCAAACACAAATATGCCCCCAACCTTCTTACAGCTTATTCTTCAGTTATAGAAACAAATATAAAATTACAGCTGTGATAAATAATTCAAAGGAGAGGTATGGGGTGTGATGAGGGCACTTAATAGAGGAATGTGACCCAGTCTGGGGAAGGAGTGACTATTTAGCTGAGCTAAGATGAGGAGGAGCTAACTATGCAAAGGGGGATAGGGAGGAGGAGTGTTATAAACAGAGAGAACATGTGCAAGGGCCCTGTGGCAGGAAGAAACCTTGCACACCCTGCGTCCCATTCCAGAAAGTCAAAGGTCTGTGTCACGGGGGTTCAGGAGCAAGAAGTGGAGTGGTACAAAACAAAAGCTAGAGATTTCCACAGGCAAGGCCAGACACAAGCAGCTCAGACTGGGGTGATAACGTAATTTATCATCCAAACTGCTACAGTTTTGAGTGTGCTAAAATGCTTGTTGGGATAGTTTGTTGGCACTATCTGTAAGGACCAGGTCTCTCCCGGCCAAACAGAATGAAGGTCATGCTATTTAGTGTCCAGTGTAAGGAGTTTAATCCTTATTGTAAGAGTTCATGAGAAGCCATTAATAGGTTTGGCAAAGGAGAGTTGGCATGATCAAGTTTACATTTTTAATAGATCACTCTGAATTTAGTTATCAGTATGTATGAGCATCCATATCCTCCTAGATGTTGTTTATAGTTATGTAAATTGTTATCATTGGGAAAGTTAGATGGTTACAGGAAACTCTGTGTTCTAATTCTGCAACTTACTGTAATTCTAAAATTATTTCAAACTGAAAAAATAAAAGCTTGCTCAAGTTGCTGAGAACAGATAAGAGGTGGGCTGATGTAGCGGACATTTGGTCCTTTCCAAAATATTTATGGAGACATTTGGTTATGCCAATGGTCCTTGCAATTCGGTCCTATCATAAACATCCATGAGCATATTTGGAGCACGAGAAGTTGTCCTTGATATTTGGTTCTGTCCAAAATGCCCGTGCTTAGAAAACATCTTTGGGTTCAAATAGCTCTGTTTAATTCTACTTTTGGTTTTCAGGATTAATACTCGAAAAATACTATTATGTTTTATTGGTCTAATAATTGTGTTGTGGCTGTATTGCCAATAACAACCTTTCTTGCCTTAGTAGCTCAGTTGGTAATGGCACATGTTTGTGGGAAATGAGTCAGAGTTTAAATGTTGCAGAAGAGCAGGATTTATATTAACTGTGCCCACCAAATTACCCTATGGACATTTTGGACAGGATCAAATGTCCTGCAAGGGATGGGCCATTTGGAAACACGGAATTTGGAGATGAGACTAGTTCTGTGGTCCGTGCAGGAGTTGAGGACAAGATGGTGTGGAGATGTTAGAACAAAATTAACTGGTTCAAGAGATATTAAACTATAGGGCCAACAGGCTATTCTGCATATCTCATTTCTTTGTGGTCTCTGAGATGTTCCATTAAGAGGTTCAATAGAAGATGAAGAGCAGACAGAGGACATTGGGGCCATCCTCCTAACACAGTTTCCCCCTGTTAACTGCAAACATTTTTCTTAGGGCGGTCAGAGTAGTGCCTGGGAAAAGCAAATTCATTCAACTATCATCTCTTCACTTCTTTCTAGGGTAGCAAGATCATGTTTCCCCAAAGCAAAGGCCACAGCATGGAGAGATTACAGGGTTTGAATTTATGACATACAAATAATTAAAATATAGCCCACCCCACTTTTTTTTTGTTTTTGTTTTTTGTTTTTTTGTTTTTTTTGTTTTTTTGTTAGATGAAGAGAATGCAGTGAAAAGGGAAGAGTTAACAGGACATTTTTTAGAATAAGAAGTGAAAGGTAGAGAAGCATGTGTGCTCAAAATAAACTGCTTTTGAAAAAAAAATGTGCTTGAGAGTTACTTTTGGAGAGCATATTTTCTATTACTCAGTATGAGAGAGAGAAGACACCAGTACTGGAAGTCTTCTAACAGGAAATATTTTGGTATTTACTTATTTTTCCTTATTTGCTTGCACATCTTTGGAGATTTTCTAAACTTTAGCTCTTTGTTATGTGTCTTCTGATTTCTTCTAAGTCCTTCCTAGTTGAATAGGTTACAGTCTTGATAAGATCAATCACCTTCACTGGATATTAAATTTCATTCATTAACCATCAGCAGGAAATTGCCTGCATTGTTTTTTATACCATGAGGGTGGCAGGAGTCAGGAAGGGAAAGCGGTTCCTTTGCTTTGAGCCGTGTTTGGGCCTGTATTTCTCATGATCGAGAGCATACAGATTGCAAAAAGTTCGTGCGAGTTGGTGGTGGCCTCAGTAGCAGTGGCAGTTTGAGGATATAGAAAGTAATGAGCTTGGCACAGTATTACTGTCACATTGTCCTTCATAGTTTCTGAGAACTATTCCATCAAAAAAATAAAATGTAGATTTTGTGTTTTGTCATATTATATGGTTGAAAAAATAAATGGGTAGAAATTTGTAATATTGGAATAATTTCTAAGCATTTTTTAAAAATAAAACTTTATATAAGAATAGTCCTCTGCTTACTAAAGGGTTATGTTCTAAAAGTCACTTGTTTAAAACTTGGAATAGATTTTTTTCAGCTTTATTCAGTATAATTAGCAAGTAAAAATTGTATATATTTAAGTGTGTGTGTGTGTGTGTGTGTGTGTGTGTGTGTGTGTGTGTGTGTGGACACGTAAGGCCTACCCTCTTAGCAAATTTCAAGGAAATTCTGCCATTTGCTAGCATGGATGAACCTGGAGGACATTATGCTAAGTAGAATAAGCCAGACACAGAAAGACAAATACTGTATGATTTCATTTACATATGAAATCTAAAAAAGTCAAATCTCACAACCTAAACAAACTTGCCAAGAATTTTCTAGTACCCTGACCACTTCTTTATCCCCAGTGATCTTTTGTTCTACTCTATCTCAACTTCCATGTCCTGTCCTGAACCACCTTCAAAATCACAGTGTAATCATCCCACTTACAGACTGTAACCTCCTCTCTTCCCAGATGACTTTTGTAAGCATCCTAAATTTTATTGAAGTCTTCAGTTCTTTGGTCCTACTACTGTTTTTTTTTCTTTTTGTTTTTTTTTTTTTGTTTTTGTTTTTGTTTTTGTTTTGAATCCCTTGTCCAATTTACCTCCTTTAAAAATAAATCCACATCACCTACCACTGCACAATAATTACATTAGAATTGCTTGGGTGGGACCCAGGTGTTAGTATCTTTCAAAGCTCCTTGGTGATTATGATGTATAGCCAGGGTTGAGAAACATTGTTCCATCTTCTGAGCATCAAAACACTCAGTTCTCTAGTTAAGTTGATGGGTAAGAAGTTTCTTTTAGATTTTTAGTAAGTATTAATATGGATTTGAACAGGATCATTCTGGCACTGGAGTAACCCTTATTAGCTATAGCTTCAGGAATATGGAGAACTTAATAGAGGATACATCTCGATGTAGAAGGTTTTCTCCTTCCCAGAGGCTTCTTAAAGGTGAGTCTCTGTCATTATTCTCTAATATAGTGGTTTTTAAATGATGCTCCAATGGCATAGTTACTGAGATCATCAATTTGTATCTTTATGTGTAACCTCTCCCTCAAGCTATAGACTTTTGTATATCCTGCTGCCTACTTGACATTTCTACTTGGATGTCAATGAGTCTCACTTAAAATGACCAAAACTGAACAGATTTTCTCTGTGTACCTGCTCTTGCTTCAGTGTTCTCCATCTCAGTGGATGGTGTCACATAGTAGCTAAACTTAAGAGAAGTTCTTGAGATTGCCTTTGACTCCTCACTGGCCCTCTCGCATCCAATGCATCAATGACTTCTGGTCAGTCTGCTTGTCTATTATATTCCAAACCTGAGCATTTTCATCACTCCCACCACTCTACTCCAAGCCTATTGACCTCTTACCTAGGTTACTATACAACTCTCCTAATTGCTCATCCTGTTTTCACTTTTGCAGAGAGCACTTTTGCTGCAGTGCAGCGTTTCCTCTGCAAAGCAAAAAGACAGATTCTTTAAAAATATAAATCAGGTCATATCACTGCCCTGTTCAAAACTCTTCATTGACTTCCCCACCTCATGCATAAAAGATTTAAATTCCTCCCAGTGCCAGCAAAGCCCTAGATGACTTCACCCTCACCTACCTCTCCTCTCACAGTGGCCTTTCTGTTCCTCAGGAATACAAGATGTTTCCTGCCTCAGGGACCTTGTGCTCACTCTTTCTCCCCCGCTACTTCCAGCTCTCTACTTCATGATTTCATGCTTTTGTTTGTTTGTTTGTTTTTTGATTTTTTTTTTTTATCATTTAGGTCTCTGCTCAAATGTCATTAGCCAAAGAATTACTCTAACAACCTGCCTAAAATATTCACCATTCCCTTCAGCATCCTTACCATGCTTTGCTTCTTCATGTCATATCCAGGTGTGAGTTGGAGCTGGCTTGTACTATTGCACATAGCTGATTGTACACATCACATTGTCACATTGATTGTGGCATCACATTGGTAGTTAGAGATTGTTCAGGGTGGAAGTATTCACACTATAGCAAAAGCTACAAATTAAGCTTTCCCTCCCCTAAGTATGTTGTTAAACATTTATAACACTATACCGCTGCTCTCACTGCATGAATTCAGATAATACACTCGTGTGTTTCCATGTGACTCCCTCAGTAGAATTTAAGCTCCTTGAACACAGGGACTTAAATATGACTTTTGCATATGATCAGATCCTGTCTATGAGAGCACCTGGACATGGCTGGCATTCAGTGAATGTTTAATGGATGGGTGGATGGATGGATGGATGGACAGAAGTCAGGTTTTGGTGGTCTCATCACATAACTTTTTCAAAGGGTAGAATTTCTTATTTTTTTCTCTTATAATTTTCTTATACTATTAGTATCTGCAATATCCCTCTGCTCCAAGCACAAATAGTAACAGATTTTTGTTTCTTTTTTCTTTTCCTTTCTCCTTCCTTCCTTCCATCCATCCTCTTCCCGATCTTAGTTCTTTTTATCTTTTCCATTTGATTTCCCTTTTTGAAGGTATAGCATATTTGTCCAATATCTGTTAATGAAATTTTTTTTCCTTCCTTCATGTATCTAAAATTAAACATATTAATATATTATATATAGTGTGTGTATATATATATGTGTGTGTGTGTGTGTGTGTGTGTGTGTGTGTGTGTGTATATATATATATATATATATATATATGTATATGTATTCTACAGGGTAGCCATAAAGTCTAGAAACCGAGATAAATATACATAATGAATAGTACATTGATACTACATCACACTGCATTATATATTTGGTGACATAGCATGATAAGTTTATTGTGTTTTCTCGGTGAGTAGTGCCTAGTACAAAGCACTGTGTAAATTGTAACAAGTGCAGTGATTAACACAGTGTGTCCGTCGGTCACACATCTGCATCTGTGACTCATTGCCTTAGAGAATTTGAGTTTCTAATTTTTGCTGAATAAACCTTAACCTTTAGCTTACTCAGAAGATGGAAATAAGGGAATTTAGATCGGGCGAGTCTGCCGCCCACTTTACAGGATTACTTCCTTCCATCTAGTTTTGGAGATTATCTTGTTTTCTCACCTGTCTCTCATTGTTCTGACATGAAGAGATGGTGCACCATCCTGCGGGAACCATTCTGGTGACCTTCCCCTAGCCTGTCAAGTGTGGACACTAATTAATCACAACAGGTGAAATCTTTCCAAAAGTCCCCTGGGTTTTCAGACTTTGAGGCCACCTGAAGAACATAGTGACCTTTAGGTCCTCTTTTTCTCTGAGCACATTAGAGAACCCTTTTTCTAAAAGAGCTCACTTGGGGATGCCGGAGCTAAATGATTCCATCCTGTGCATGCTCAGTGCAGATGGGATGGAGTAGGGTCGGCATTATTGAGCAACAGTCACAAGCTGCTAGGGACTTTTCAAAGGACACGAGACCTTAAAAGAAAACAAAACATAATAACATATGGCTAGATGAAGACAACTCTCTGATCTTTCTCGCAGAGCTGATTCAGGGTAGGATAAAGAAGATCTGCATAAAAAAGAAAAACAATTGGGAGGCAGACTTGTCTCTTGTCTCCTCCATATTGACCAAAAGTATATTCTACACTCTTTGTGTCACAAAGGACAGCATTTGTCACAATGTGGTTTGTGCATCATCTGCATAAGATCATTTGTGTAAGATACTAGTCATAATGTAGGGTTTTGGGTCCCATCCCCCATCTGTTGCATCAAAATGTCAGTAAATGTGTTTTCTTCTCTTCTCCATTCCCTTTCCCTGAAGCCCTAAACGATGTTCAGCTCATCTTTTATTCTTTTAGTCATCAGTCATTGCTTACAATGATTAGGTTGAATCTTATGAAATTGCCGAGATCTGGCCACGTTTAAATAGCAAAGATGGCAATTTAATGTGATTGTGAAGAGTGCTAAATTCCTGGTCCTATCCTAGGTGCTGGAAATGCAAAGACAAACAACAACAAACAACAAACAGTCCTTGAACTCAAGATGTTCAGATTGTGGGTGGAGAGACCTAGGTAAAGAGATGGACAGACAGGGGGTTTATATGTGCTGAGCGTTGTGCTACTTAACAGTTGGTACATCTGAGTACCAGTTTTGTGAAAAATCGATAACTTTAAAATTATGTAGATAAATTCTCATTTAAAATATTGATAATAGGTTATTAAGGGAAGTTAACATGATGTCATTGAGCTTGATGTCAAGAAGAAACATAGACACACATTAGAATGATGATTTTCAATGGTGGATCTGGGAATGGGGAGGATAAGAATATGAAGATCACCTGATGGTCTCTATTGAATTGCATATTTCTCTTCCCATGGCAGGATCTGCTATATTTGTCTAAGAAAGAGAGCCAGTTCTCCACTCCCCTTAGAAGCATTGTCTGACGGAGTTATTGTTCATTGGGGGAGTAAGTCATAGCCTTCAAGGCTGTAGGCACAGGAAAAAAAAAATTGAGAACTACCGCTCACTTCCAGAGTGATAAATCAGACAGAGGTGCTAGGTCTGACTAAGTTGGTCATTTCTCATATTATATTTTGACATTCTTATGGTTATATATAGACTCTAATAAATGGTTATTTCATGGGATAAATGTAATTGTAGGGAATAACAAGAAATAAATTTGATCCAATGGTTTTAGTAATTTCATTCAGAACTCGATGGCAGTCAATGGAATTGATAGTAGTGAGATGGGATAGTATCTAACTACAACAATTTTGGCAACGTTCCTTGAGAAACCTAGAAGCATTGGTGCTCCCAAGGTTGTGATCTGGCTACTGAGATAGGGAAGAAAATAGCAGTGCAATAAGGCATAGGGTCCCCAAACCCCAGGCTGTGGACCGGTACCAGTCCTTGGCCTATTAAACTGGGCCACACAGGATGCCGAGGTTTCTAGAATTGTAGCTGGTATACACTGACACTCTTTTAATTAATTTGTTTTCTATAAAATGTATGGCCTACTTACAGGATGGGACGGAAAGGACAACTACCAGTGAAAGGCAGTTTAAAAAGAAAGTGAGATCAGTATTTTAAATAGCTATTCTTCCTCAAAGTTAACATGCGTAGCATTTTATCAGTTGCTAATTACAAACTGAAGAATCGCCTTGTCAAAAGACAGCCTATCTTTTCCACTCTGGCTCCAGATTTTCTTAATTATTTCCCCTATTGGTATCAGGCAGAAGTCTATCTATCTGTCTTGTAGAAATAAATTAATGGCTGCCATGGAGCATATGAGGACATTTGGTTAAAGTATGTCTACTCCTATGTTCCTAACAGCCTAGCCTACTTTTTCAATTAGCTTCCCTTCATACACATAAAGATTCTTAAATGTCAAAAGTCATGGAATTCTTCCTTCCTCCTTCTAAAGTCCAGACCTTCAAAGACCAAAGCAACCCACTGTTTACATGCCTTATTAAAAATAGCTCAGGGGCATGGATACACAGCCCAGGGGACCTGTTTCATACTTTTTTTTTTTTTCTTTCTTTCTTTTTTTTTTTTTTTTTAGTGACTTAACCTTGTGTTCTTTTTAAAGATCAAAAGAGAAAAGTTCCATAAACTTCTCATTACTTCTAGGAGATTCTTTCTTCTGGCAGATTCATTTTTAAAAAATGTATACAACTTAAAGTTTCTCTCTGTTGCTAAAGAGACTTGAGGGAGGAGAGAGAAACAAAGATGGATACTTAAATTCTCAAGACTTTATATTATATTAATGACCTATATTTTTCCCTGTATATAGCCATAGCAGGATCATATAGAAAAGGAGAAGTGGCTTTGTATTTTAAAGAAGCATATGTGTGTAACACCTTCTCTTGGAAAGAAAAATTACTTGGCTAGAGTAAAACAGGTAATTCTTGGGTTCTAATCTTGATGGCACCACCGAACAATAGATCTCGTGCTTTAGCAAATCATTTATGCCTGAATTTTCTTACATATCAAATAGGACTTATATTGTATCACCTTTGCTGGAATGCTGTGAGAATGAAAAGCACTGATAAGTGACAGTGAAAAAGGATTTAATTTCAGAATGAGAGTTGCACTCACTATAAGACTGAGGTGCATGATCCAGGTAGCTAGTGTATGAGTCTAGACTTTTAGGCTGTAGATGCTTATGTAGTTTATTCTATTGTTAATGAGCTGCAATGCAGTGACAGTCCATGCATATGCATTATTTTACCCAGAAAAATTTCATTCTCATTATAAGAACTGGTGTGTTCTTTTAAAGATACCAACATTTTGAACATTTATTGGTAGCCTTAGAGAATAGCATGTTTCTATCACTTTGTACAGAACTTGATTCCACTGCTTTACACCATTAAAAACCAAGTGCCTGTGATGATATATTGCTATATATTTTTCCTTAACCAAATTATTCAAATTAAAAATGTGATATAAACAAACAACAAATTTAATAAACTCATATAATTGTCTTTTTTAAATCATGTCTTTTAAATATTCTGAGAAACTTTACTATTACTTGTTAATATTGAAATCCAGACTTTTTGAAAATTTGATTCAAACATATGTACTTGATGGAATAAAACATGTTTAAATATCTGACTGTAGAAAACATTACGATATTTATTTATAGTCTAAAGAATACGTTATCAACTTTGAGGATAAAATTGTTTAAGTATATCCATTCTCAGCTATAGTATAAAATTCATCATAAGAATGGTTCATCTTATCAAGGAGGTTGAGGATTGGTGTAATGAATATGTCCGTTTGTTAGGATATCTATAACAAAGTATCAGAGACCAAGTGGCTTAAACAGCAGAATATATTTGATCACAGTCTTGGAGGCTGGAAGTTTGAGATCAAGGTGTTAGCAGGTTTGGTTTCTTCTGAGGCCTCCCTCATAGGCTTGCAGACGGCTGCCTTCTGGTTGTGCGTTCATATAGTTCTGTCATGCACATATCTCATTTCTCTCTCTGTAATCGTCTAATAATGACAGCCATCAGTCATATTGGATTGGCGACTACCCTAACAATCCTATTTTAACATAATTACCTCTTTATAGGCCCTCTCTCCAAATATAGTCCTGTTCCGAATTTTGGTGGGACACAATTCAGCCCAAAACAATGAAGAATAATATTCTTTCTATATTAGTCTGGTTTGAACCATTCCTGTAACAGAGACATTTAGCACAGTATTGATGTAAAACTCCAATTTATTAACTATTCCTTCCATAATCCTTCTTTATAAACTCAGTTACCTTGAATTTGGACCATCAAGGACATGAGAAATGTCAACCCAATGAGGACTTAAGGCCAGATGAAGTTCAATGAGTACTGCTAAACAGTGGCAGAGTTTGGTTAGCAACTCACGTATGCTGTGGGTAGATTGAATATGCCATGTTAAAAAAAAATTGTCACATTGACGTATTTGTAAATCATATCTTTTACAATAATAAAAAGAAGAAAACTGGGGATGGAGTGGGGAGGGAGGCAGAAAGCTCAGTTGAAAAGAGGCCTAGAGGTTATTATACTAAGTGAAATAAGTCAGGCAGAGAAAGGCAAATATGATATGATATCATATATATGTGAACTCTTCGAAACAAAATCATAAAACAGAAACAGACCGTAGATACAGAGAAAAAAATTGATGGTTGCCAGTTGGAAGGGGTGGGGGCTGGGTGAAAAAGATGAAGGGATTAAGAAGTAAAAATTGGTAGGTACAAAATAATCATGGGGGTGTAAAGTACAGAATAGGGAGTATAGTCAATAATATTGTAGTAACGATTACAATAGTTATTGTAATAGTGCCAGGTGAGCACTAGACTTATCAGTGAGGTCAATTCATAAATTGTATAAATATTTAATCATTATGCTGAATACCTGAAACTAATATAAAATAATATTAAATGTCAACTGTAACTGAAAAAAAATAATAGAGGCTTGATTTATAGTACAGCCACAGGAAACTTATTGATTTATGACAGGAGCCTCTAAAAAATTTGACAGTTTTGGTTATTTGGTATTTATAATAACAGCGTCACTTATATCTCTCTACTAGGATCATGGGGACAAATCTGGGTGACATTATGTAATGAATACCTCCTCTGTTCCTGGAGCAGTGAGACAAGGCACCTGTGCCCACCAGAGGCCTACTGGCTATCACTTTTAGAGGTGGCATCAACCTTATCAGCCATTTCTGTAGCAAGAGAATGAAAAGAATTGATAGGTGGCAATGTTACTTAAGAAGTATAACCCTTCATTCTACAAGTAAGCTATTTCAAGGCTAGAGTGATGGAGAATTTACTCAAATCTCCTAGCTTATTATTACCTGATCTGAAATTAGGAAACCATCTTGTCAAACTGAATGGTTCTCCCTTTTACTTCATCTCACTAACTGCATTAATATAGGTGAAAATATCATTTGTGGGCTTCTAACGTATCTTCTGTGGTTTCATACATTTCTCTCTGCAGTTCACCGTGGCGTTAAAGTAGATGAGGTTATTCACTTAAATTTGAAACCTGACCAAAACAATCATGAGAAAGGGCAAAATCATCAAGAAGCTCAATCCTTGTGTCAAAACATAGTTACTTGAACTGTTTGCATTTGGCAGGGCTAATAGAAAGAAGAAAGCATGGCCTTTTGAACCAGCAAACTTGAGTTTGATTCCCTGCTCAGCCATTTACCAAGCTGTTTGATAAAGCACAAATTACATTCCTTGTCTGAGCCTGTTTCCTTATCTGTAAGAATGATAATAACAATAACTTCCTAGCCAGATAACTGTAAGAAATAGAAAAAATATATTTTATTGAGTTTAATGCTATGTGTACTTCAGACATTCAGTAAATGGTACCTATCTCTTCCCTGCTTTTCTCTAGAAACTCTAAGAAATAATGACTATTTTAGCAGATAGAAGATATGAATTTGCAACCCCTTTACTGGTCAAAGGTCTATACCTTTTCATTCTTGGAATATCAAATACTTAAGACTATAAATCTGAGAAATTTCCATCTACTTGAGTGCTGACATATATAATAATCAGCAATGTCTTTTCAAGAGCAAAATGCCTTGAGAAACACCAACTACTATGTAAAATGTCTAACGTGAAGCTCAACTAACCATTTATTTTGCTTTAAGAAATTTATATCCCAATTATATACTCTGATTGGCATATTAAATCAATTTTAGAACTGAGAAAATAAAATATCAGTTCTAATTACTTCAGTTAGCAAAGTAATTCTTAAAGATGGCAATAATTTTCATAATAGGCAATTGATTACAATAGTAATGGGAGGGAGAAGCGAATAACATTTACACTCAGCTTTTAATGGGCCTTTTTATGACAACACAGAATATGCAAAAATAAAGATATGTGTGCACAATCAATATATCATTGGGCTAAAATTAAAAAAATAATTTATGGCTTCTTGTTCTATATGTTTTTATAGAACAAATGATGGGTTTAAAATGAAGGAGATTTACAGTATTGGTAAAATACATATAGGACTAAGGAGCTTTGTGTAATTTCTTTCCTTTGGTGATATAGCCAGTCCCTAAATACCAAACTGATTTTTACCTCTCTCTATACATTAATTATAATATTCACAGCTTTTGCTTGCATATCCAACTAAATGAGAGGAAAAAAGTATACTCATCCTAGCTAAAGCACCAATTAGTGGTCAAATAGAAAGAATTATGGTTGACCCTTGAACAACGTGGGGATCAGGGTTGTTAGACCCCTGCACAGTTGAAAATATGCACATAATTTTGACTCTCCAATCCTTAACTAATAATAGCCAATTGTTGACCAAAAAGAAACCTTACTGATAACATAAACAGTTGACCCACATATTTTGTATATATATTATATACTGTACCCTTAAAATAAGCTAGATAAAAGAAACTTATTAAGAAAATTATCAGGAGAAGGAATTTCTTTTATAGGATTTATTGAAAAAATTGCATATAAATGGACCTAAACAGTTCAAACTTGTGCTATTAAGGGTCAGCTATACTATCAACCTAGGGACTAGAATGCGGGTTATATTTCTGTTGTGAAGGATAGCAATATTTCTGTATGAAGTAAACTTTTTTGCTTTGATTAGGAATGAAAAGGGAAGGAACTATATTGCAGCAATTATAGCTCAGAAAGCAGAGGTGGCCTACATTTATACCCTAGCTCCTTGATATATACCACAGATACCATGAAAAGTTAGGCAAGTTATCTTTCCCCTCTGTGTCTAGATTTGAGTATCTATGAAATGCGGCTTATCACAATGCTTACATAATCAGGCCACACAAAACTTAAGGAAGATACCTTATGTGAAACACTAAGCACAGTGCATGTCACATAATTATCATTCAGCGGATGTTTGTCATTATTAAAGGGGGTCATGAACAACGACAAGTAAATGTACATGTGCTTGGATTTCTGTACATCTTCCATTCACAGCAAAGACCAGCTTGTTTAAACCCCAGGGTTTAAACTAGCTGATCCCTCTTACCAAGGTGAAAAGTCTAACATCTATAAGCTGTCTTCTGCATTAGTGTGAAGGGTACCTTAATTTAGGAATTTTGCTAATTACTTTCTGGCAAGGCATCTATCTTTTGCCTCATACTTTAAATAAAGGAAATTCTTATGTGTGCAAATATGGAGAAATGGTCTAAGGCAGCGTAGAATGATAGGAGAGGCATGGATTTGGGAGCTAGACAATCATGGACTGGATTCTCCCCACTCTGCCTCTCACTGTCTGTGTGACCTCAGATAAGTTGTTCAACTTTTGTGAGCAATCACTTATAAATGAGGATTATGATAGATACTTGCTGGGAAGATTCAATAAAATGAGATTAGGAACATAAAGTGCCTGAGCTGACATCTGTCATATGGCATGCCCTCCATGACAGATACTTTTAACCACTGTCGCCATGATGGTGGCACCATGCTGTGCCAATTCAGTCCTCAGGAGGAATGTCTAACCCTTACAGAGTCAGCTTTACAGGTATTAATAATTCACATGATCCTTTTAAAATCCATGTGAAGTAGAAATCATTAGTATTATCCCCATTTTACAGATAAGGAAACTGAAGCACAAAGTGTCTGAGGGACTTGCCCAATGACAAACAACTAGTGAATTGCAGACCCAGGTTTTGAAGCCAAGCTGGATGTCTCCAGCACCTGCACTCAAAGCACTGAAATAAATTGTCTCTCAAGGATCTGGTAACTGGGTTTCCTCCCCTGCCTCTACTTCTCAAAGTAAATTGGGTCTCTTTTATAGTACTCGTCATGCTGCCTTGCGCTAGATCCACACGTATGTACATGCCTGCTTTGGGAGGCTGCAGGGTCCTTCCTCAT
This sequence comes from Eonycteris spelaea, assembly GCA_003508835.1. Classification (NCBI taxonomy): domain Eukaryota; kingdom Metazoa; phylum Chordata; class Mammalia; order Chiroptera; family Pteropodidae; genus Eonycteris; species Eonycteris spelaea. Next base: position 4,005,626 of record PUFA01000079.1, on the reverse strand, counting down.
GGTTTCATTACTTTTAGTTACTCGAGGCACCCAGTGCAGCTCCCACGTTATGTAGAAGAGCAACAAATCGTATAAAAATGAGGCAGAGAAGATTTGAGAAGTTTTCTCTGGTGGGACAGTATTGCCACATGTTGTTTAGCAACACGGTATGATTGACTCTCAGGAGTTTTTCAGACATGGTTATGGAAAGTGGTGAAGGAAAATGGGGCAGTGCTGGATTGCCGCCACTCCTGATTCTACTACTGATTCAGCGATATTGAAAAGGTGACAGTGTGGGCTAATATGGATAGGTAGTTGTAGGAGTGAATGGTCATTGAGTATTTCTGCAAAACTTCACTTTTATAGCCTATTTGTTGAGTTCCTCAAGGTCGTGGCTTTTCCCAGTCATGGGAGGAAGGGGAGAGCGCTTGATGTTCATTGGTAATAATGTTTATTGGCTGAGTGGTCTTTGAACCCAGGCCAAATGACTCCATAACCTATATGATCTTCCGGTGTACTATGTGCTCACCAATGGCCTTGTCACACCCCAGGATCCAGGTTTTACCTAAGGAAAAAAAAAATAACTGGATCTATACACAATTATTCTTTTTCCCTTCCCCCTACGGGGGTGGGCGTGGGGATGGGGGTGGGATTGTTGGTTTGAAACAACTCTGAAAATGAATTAAGCCCTTAGTGCCTAAAATCTCTTAGAGCTGCTAGTCAGAGCAATAGAAATTGCACTTTCTGAACTAACTCTGGGAAGATTTAATTTGAAGAGGCTTTGTGTTCATCCTGCCAATAAACATTAAGGGGAAATTTAGAGAACTGATTGCAAATTTTAGGCTCATAATTATTCTGAAAAGAACTGTCAAGGAGTCCTATTGCTGGAAAATAGAAAGTCTGTTTTTTTAAGCCAGAATTTCCTCTTAAAAGAGAACCTTTTAGAGAAGCGGTGTTGAGTGCTACACCCCTGTGGTGATGGATTTGCTCCTGAGATGCTTGGCCCACTGCTCGTCCATCTAACCTTGCACTGGGTATTGACATGCTGTCTCACTCTGAGCAAGTCGTTTAACCTCCCACCTCAGGTCACCCATCTGTGAAGCGAGGGAGAGGTTACAGCTCTCCAGAAGTAAAACAAGTAGCAGGGTACAGGAAGCACTTACAATTTTTATTCTGGAATACTAAGGCTAAGGACATATGCATGGATATAAATTTCTGTTTATCACTAACGCACAAATATTTAAAAATAATTTTGTCCAATAACATGGAAAAAAATTTCTAAAACGTTAAGTCATAAGCATAAGCATGCCAAGAATTATATCTTTATATAATGACTATACGATTATTGCCTCAGGGTCTGTATTCTAAAAGTGCATTTTCTTTATAAGAAATTAGAGACTAGATCACGGGACTGACTCCAGGAAAAGCACTGAACTTTGTTTCTTTGACTGAATTGAGAATACGCTCTTGAGTATTGATTCTTTCTTCTAAAAATGGGGCATTAAACCTGATTCTGGTTAATTAGGTTCATCAGTTCCTTGCTGTATTTATTTAGAATGGAGTGTTTCATTTAGTGCTTGGTAGTGTTTACAAGGCAATTTCTTTAGCGCAGACAGACAGGCAAAGGGGCATTAAAAATAACTCCAGGGGAAATGTTATAAAGGACATATTTTGTCAGGGCACTTGACTCTCCAGCTAGAAACAATTAAGACATTCGCCTTAGATATCAAGCTCCAAAGTGACACTTGGAAGTTTTCCTTAGGGCACACTTTTCTCTATCACCTAGAATCTCCTTTGTTGATTGTTCTGAGATGGTGGAGTTAGATGGAAGTTGACACATATGTGACACACACGTGAGCTAAACATAGCTGCCTGGGAAAGAAATGTTATTCTTGACAGTTTTGTAAATAGCACCCACTCCCATCAGCTGGAAAACTATCCGGGGAATAGCCCAACCTCCACTCCGGGGTCACTGACCTCAAACCAAGGGAGTAGGAAGGGAAAGTCATTATGTTATCTTCCCAGTTTTTTTTGTTGCTTTATATGGGGGAATGTGGGGTGCTCCCTTGAGGGACAGATGATAGTTACTGGAAGAGCACTCTTGTTTTGCAGCTTTCCTTAATGGGCACCTTAGGTGACATCGACCTGCAGCCCAGTTGCTGTCACTAAGTTTCAGCCACTTTAAACCAGTCCCGAGCTGGCTCTTTGTGCACTTAAGTGGAAAAGCAGTACCCACGTCATCCCTAAGATTTAGTGAGAACACAATAATTACTTCCCTTTCAACGGCAGGTGATGCATTTGCCACCATGGAATATGACACTCTGCTGCTCTCAGTCATAACAGGAGCAACGGGAGAGAAACACAAGAGGAAATAGAAAATGTCAAAGAGCTCGGGGTTGGAAATTGCATTTTGCAGATGCCATTAAGCTCTGTCAGGAGAGAAGATGAAAATGCTAATTGGCAGATTTAGTTATGTTTTATTTTCTGTGAGTTGCTGAGTAAGTCATCAGATGATGCTGCTTAATCATTAATGTAAAACTTTGGAGAAATCCTTCAATTGTTTGCTATTCATCTTTTACCCTCTCCACAAAGGAGTCTTAAATAACTATAGCCTACCAACAAAAAAAAGGAGAAAGAGTATAAATATTTATATTTAGGCTGAGATCTGCACAGCACAAGAATATTACAGTGTAAAAAAATTGGTATCAGTCAAGGACAATTAGGATATTTTTTTTCTATTTTGCCTAAAACTACACATACATACACATACGTACACATGAACTATGTAGGCATATTTACCCGGAGTTTTATTATCTGTAAAATGAGTTTAATAATAGTATATACCATATACTACTGATGTGTGTGTGAGTATGTGTGCATCTGTGTGTGAATTAAATAAGTTAATGTATGTGCATGGTACAGAGTATATGCTCAATATTTTTTAGCAGCCAATAACTATATGATGCAGAAAGTTTTACATAAAAAATGAAGTTATTAAAAGACCTGCAAACTATTTTTACTTTTAATTAATAGATATTTTGTGCTATAAATGTGTACTTTTATAAGGCAACACACATCTTTTAAAAAAATTAACTATAGATATATTTAATAAGGGGCGGGGAAAGGCCTTGTTTTCTTGCCCACATTCCCTTTCAGATCTGGAAAATAATGCCCAGTATTACATTCTCTGTACTTTTCATAGCATCTTAGCCACTGACCTCTCAGGTCAAAGGTTAATTGGAGAATCTTTAAACAACATAGATTCCTCTGACTTGTCCCAAACCTACCATCAGAAGACCAGAATCCATATTTTAAGGTGATTTCACAGGGCTGGGCAGAACAGTGGCCCTAAGTGAATGCTGCTTTCCCATACATTTGGAATTCAGTACATAGATAGGGGTCTATATTATTCGTTGCTAGCGCTGCCATAACAAAGTACCAACTACCATAGACTGGGGGACTTAAACAATAGAAATTAATTTTCTCACACTTATGCAGGCTATAAGTTCAAGATCAAGGCATTGTCCAGGTCAGTGTCATTCTGAGGCTTCTCTTCTTGGCTTGCAGATGCCTGTCTTTTCCTGATGTCTCCACATGGTCTTCCCTTTGGGTCTGTTTGTGTCCTAATCTCTTCTTCTAAGGACACCAACTATATTGGATTAGATTCAATCCAAAGACATTACTTAATATTAATTACTTCTCTTAAAGGCATATCTTCAAATACATTCATATCCTGAGGTACTGGCAGTTAGAACTTAGAATATCTGAATTGGGGAGTGGGGGAGGTGGGGATAGAATTCAGCCCATAGTAGGGTCCTTTTTCTTTAGTGTATCCAACACTCTAGAACATTCAGGAGTTGCAAAATGCACACAGTGCATCTCAGCATTAGCTCTGATGAATAAATAAATTAATAGAGCAATCCTTTAATGTGTGATTGTGTAAATAGTCTCCCTCTTACATAATCTCAATATTGACAATTGGGTGGGTCATGTTACACCCATTGATTGGTCAATTCTCTTTTGTTTCTCTCCAGATTCCTTGCCCATCTTCCACCTCTGTCTTTTGTTGGATTTATTCTTTCTTTTTTCTTCTTCAAGACCTGGCTATTCTTTATTAAAATGGATGATGTCTTTAATAGGTGAATTTCAACTCAAGCTCCTCTGTTTATATCTGTAATCCCTGGTTTGGAACTCCACGAGCCAAGAAGGAAACTGACACCGATGCAAGCGCAAGAGGGAGTTTATTGACAAACTCGAGTTTGGACCCCACTCGTTCACTGACACAGCAGTGGTTGAGAGGAGCCCCGACCGAGGGGCTGGGACCTAATTTAAAGGGCAAAACCGCAAGCCTTGGGGCGATGCCTTGGCGTTTCCTGATTGGGGGGTTAGGTTGACCTTTAAAGGGATTGGGTGGTAGGTTGTTGGGTCCGCGTGCAAAAGGGGTCGTGTGCAGTTGGGGCTGTGTATAGAGGGGGCCGTGTGCAGAAAGGGCCGAGTGCAGAAGGTAGGGCCGAGTGCAGAAGGTGCTGGGTGCAGTAATCAGAATATGTGCAGGAGAAATAAGGGTGGGGGTGCCTTATGGGCCCACCGATTAGCTGGCTTGGCTGGTTTGGCCAGGTGGTAAGGCATTGTTCTTGACCACTGGCCTTTGGGGAACTTTTCGTACAATTCATCTTGGGATCACTCAGAAAAATGGAATCATTCCAGTCTTTCAATATCTCTGCAATTTTTTCTTGCCCTGAGTCAGATGAGGCATATTTGGTACTCCCTCTTCTTTTTAAATGCTTTCCCACTCCTCTTCCCTTGCCCACTGGCCACTTGGCATCTCTTACTTGCTCCTTGTTCACCGGTGGGCCTGAGGTAGAGAAGTGGGAGTAACTAATAAGGCCAGACAGGAAGGCTGAACCATTCCTAATGGTTCCCTCACTGTAGTCTCTCTATTGGAAGGGCCCAAGTGTTCCCCTTCTTATGCTCCTTCAACAACTTGGTGAAAAACTTGATTCTATTTTGAAAGTTAATGGGGAACATTTAATAGCCGATACATATGTGGGTTAAGGAAACATGTAAGGGAGCTCTAAATGCTTCCTTAAAGTAATTCCTTTCTCTTGTCTTACTTTTTCTTTATAATACTAGGTTCATAGTAACTACAGGGCATTTCCACATAAAGGATATATTTAATCATTTGTCCTTTGATTATGGACACCCTAGGGGAATACAATTTTAATATTATGATTGCTGTAAGTTTTTTTCTTTCCTCGAAAGTTCCCAGCATTTAATGATATTTCAGTAATGCTCATCTGAGGTTGAAATGCAAGTTCATTTTAAATTAAACATAAGGCATGCATCCAGTCTACCCTTCAAATAATATGTATATACATATATATGTATGTATGTATTTTTTCCATTTGTAGATGGATTATAGACCTCACTCACTGGATGGGTTGGTTGCTTTCACTTTTTGTTATCAACATATCATAATTGTATTCACAGGGTCTGAATTTTTCCCCATGCTTCTATTATGTGTTCATTATTTTATGGTCTTAAATATTTAACACTTTGGCTGTAAAAGTATGTCAAGTACTGCCCAGGCCATGGAGACTCCAGGAGCTGTATCTGGTGGCAAGAGAAGTCAGTAAGTGCTAATTACTTTCAACTTATGTCTAGTTCTACCTCTGTCATTGAGTCTTGATTTTTTTTTCTCTTAAAATATATTGTTTTAAATATCTTGAGTCTCATAAGAGCTCAGTTGCTCGTTGAAAACAAAATACATAAAAATCCCAAACTACGTCAAGTTTCTGTATATTGTGCTACCTCCATTTCCCAAGTCTCCATTCTCTATTCTCCACCTGCAACGGGCTTAATGAGATCAATGTTCAGTGAATTTGGGGACAGAGTACAGGATTTCCCACTTGCAGGACCTTCTTTAAATCAACACAGGTGTACCGTCGTCTGCTCTGCAGTGAGAGGCAGCATTTGGATGGAAAGGACACCGCTTTGGAGGTAGAGGGATGTGGTTATCATCTAGATAACCTCAGGCCGAATGGACATAGGTGAAGAATAGATTAATGACCACTGATTGAGCTCTGAGGATGTGGATGGTACCTGGTCTACATCACAGTTTCTCAACCTCGACACCATTGATATTTTAGACTTGATAATTCTTTGTTGTGGGGACAGTCCTGAGCATTGTAGGTGTATAGCATCGTCCCTGGCTTCTACCTACTAGCTGCCAGTACCACCTTCCTTCCCTCCACCTCCCCCCAGGTATGACAACCAAAACTGTCTCTAGTGATACAAAGATTTCCCACAGTGAGAAGTGCTGATCTACGAGCATCACTTGAAGACCTCCCAGGAGGAGCGCTTTAGGAATGAATATTCCATGTATCTTAAGATGAATCCAAGTCTATGGAAAGAAATATCTTTAAGGATGTTTTAAAGGCCCTACAACTTTTAGGCAACTATATTAAATACATTTACCAGTTTTTAAAAGATACAGAAAATCTTAACAGATGCTGTTTTCCCAGAACCTAGAGATGAGAGTGTTATCAGTTCTGTCCGTTTCTTCCATTACTAACACTGTTTTTGCATATTGTGAGTCCTCAAAAACAAACTTATTTTCTCAGACCAATCAGTGTGTTGGGTTTACAAGTGAACAGGGTCAGGAATCTACACTTCCTCTTGGAAGCACTGATGCCATTAAATAGCAGCGCCACTGGGGTGCTATTACAGTCTCTTGGCCTGGAATTGGGATTTAAATGCTTCTGAAGTTCTTTCTTAAAAATAGAGAGAAAAAGTAAAAACAATTGCAGATGCTAAATATGCAGCATTTGATAGCAAGTTTTTAAGAGGGAAAAAGAAATAGCCTACATGGGAGCCATTGTGTGTTTTCAACTGCTAAACACCAAATTCAGGCAGGATCAGAGCTAGTTGCTGAGGGCACAGTGTGTCACTCTAAATTCCTGGTGTTGTCCATTTTTGCCTGCCCTTATGAATTACCTGGACTTGGCTGATAAATCCCCAAGTCTCTTTTCTAAAGATTCTGACTCAGGAGTTTTGAGGTTGTGCCCAGAAATGGGTAATCTTAAGAAGCTCCCCAAGTGAACTTTATGATCAAATAGGATTACGAAACACTGAAGTCTAAACCCTCGCTACTCAGAATGTGACCCACATGCCAGTGGCAGTAAATGAGAGTTTGTTAGGATCAGATTCTGAGTCCATAGGCCTGAGGTAGGTCCTAAGACTCTGCATTTCTAACCAGCACCCAGGAGATGCTGATGCTTTAGGCTTGTGCCCTCCACTTTGGGTAGAGAGGATCCTGGTGACTTGAGGCAAGAGAAGGAATGCGGGATGAGTCATCATTAAATCCACTGTGTGGCTGATGCCCTGACTCTCACAGGCAGGTCACTGGAAATGGGATAATGGTCCATGAAGATGGGTGGGGGAATGACAGAATTCTTCATTACTAATATCCACAACATCCAGAATTCTAGGTTTCTGTAAAGCATTTCAAATGAAGAGCTGGAAAATGTCTTTGAGGGAAGGTAGAACTGTTATCTGCTGTTTCAGGACTCCAGCCCTCATTGTCCGCATTTTATCAGCTCTATGGAAGGCTTTGTTGCTCTTCAATCATAGATATCCTAAGTGGCTGCTGTTTGTCTGCCAGAAATGCTGAGCCATTCTTCCCTAAAGCAGTCTACCCTTCAGAATGAGTAAAAAAAGAGAATTGCTTATACTTCTTTATTATATAAAGATTACATTTCTTTATGATTGTGACTGCTGGACGGAAGCATCATAACTGGGTCCATAGTGACATGCATTGGATGGTTTCACCTTAAATGACTGTAGCTCACACCATCGGCAGGTGTTTTTTTGTTTTGTTTTGTTTTGTTTTGTTTTTGTTTTTTTTTTTCCAGTAATATCAGGTAAAAGAGAACATTTCAGGCATGTTGAAGAAGGGGAAGGTGGCCAAAAGGCACCAAGTGATGGGCCCAGGTAGCGGTGATGGCTATAACAAATGCTGAAGCTGTTAGCCCTTCACACATTCGTTTCTGCAAAGCTTTATAGATTGTGATTGGGTCCAGAGTCCATCCTTGAACTGTTTGACATCTCCAGAGGCATGTGATTGCCGCCAACTGCCTTGCATTCAGGTCTCAGGCTCCACCGTGGGAGTGGGGATAGAAAGCCACAAGGTAGAAGAGTGAGTCACCCAAAGAAAAGGACTTCATGCTTTCCAAAATTATACATGTCCACTGCATGCACCCACTGATAACTCTGAGCAACACAGTTCTCCTTAAACCAATCAGTATAGTAGAGTGGTCTATAGAAGCTGCAGATGCAAGAGCTTAGGGAAGGGAGGGTTGAAATCATAAAAAATGAGTTATAGTACATGAAAATCTCTCAGAAAATATCATCTCAAAGGCCCTGTACTGAGAATGAAAGCCAGTGTCTGTTAGAAGAGTACTTTCTTGTTAGGCTGTGGTAGACATTGAGGGGACTGTATAAATGCAATCTTTGCAAGCTGCAGTCAGCTAATCTTCATACAGTATTCAAATCCATCCTGCCTCAAAGGTTAGCACACACACTTTGGAGACACTAAGTCCTGGTTCCAGGTCTCTGGCTCTCCCTCACTCGCTGTGTCCAGTTGAGAAAGTGGCTTAACATGTTAAAGCTGTAGTTCCTCATTTATGAAGATACCCGGTGTCTTCTCCCTCCTTCACTGATAGTTATAAAGATTATATATGGCAGTGATGAAGGGGACCCTATTTTATCACCATTATATGCCATAGCTCCCAGCTCTTTATAGCTGATGCTCAGCAGTTTGTTGAGTGAATAAATACATGAGTTCTAAAATTCTTGGCATGCAGTATGTGCTTTAAAATATGTATTTCATATTTTCTTACTTGATTAAAACTGATGCTCATGTGTGACTGTAACAATTTCATTGTATTTGGCTAAAACTAGGCCTTCTTTGTGAAGCCCAAGTGAAGTCTTTGAAGAAATCCTGGGAATTTCTCTCTGCCTGGCGTCAGAAGCTCATCTCCAGGCCACATGACTAGGAAGCGATGGCGTGGCCAAAAGTTTCCAGAGTCCTTTCCGGCAGTTGCATCTGACTCAGCTGGCTATGAAACAGACTTTCCTACTCTGACAACATCCTTTAAAATATTTTTTGTTTAATTTCAAGTAAATATTTTTAAATGATTTTTCTCAGTGAGTCAGTTTCGCGGTCACAAATATGCTCAGAGAAACGTAGGTGCCCTTCAGGCCTCCACACTATCAAAGCTGGGTGTTTGTATTCCCTTGTGCCATCCCAAAGGGGGGATTGTTTCTGTAGTAGGCCTGATTTGCTCCTCATCCATTCTGGTTTGTGCAGGGATAATAGGTAAGTTAAATTTAATGCAGTCCAGCCTTCTTGAAGTATTAGTTTCAAATTTTGGTTGTAGCTTGGAAACCTAATGAGGTCAAAGAGGTATGTGAGGGCAGGCATTTTTAGAATTCTAATCTGGAAATCAAGATTTCTGTCTGGAGCTCAGGATCTATCTCAGGCAGCTAAGATAACTTTATGCCCCTCCCAGAAGAGTTTCTCTGGGCGTGATTTAAAATTGCTGATGCCAGGTCCTGGGTAGGACAAGCACTTCTCACAGTGAGAAGTTGAGATCAGCTAAACACTTGGGTCTTGTAGAAAAGTATTGGGAATGCTGTTGTTGTCGTTGTTGTTGTTGTTGTTGTTGTTGTTATTATTATTATTATTATTATTATTATTAAACATATGTCCATAGGGCCTCTGCCCTTTAAAAATGGGATTTGAGCTGGGATAGTGATTAAGTTTAATTTACCTGTCAGAATCCCTAGACAATTGTGCTGGCTCTGCTCCTTTTAGCAGCTGTAACAAAAATGTGAGAAAAGAGAGATATGATACATGAATTGTCTGTTTCAGTGATCCATGCAGCTGGTATTTGTTGAGGTTTTTCTTTGTGCCAGACACTGTCTTAATAATTTTATGTGCTTTTTCTGATTTAATTTGTTTTTACTGGTTTCATATGATCACCAAAATGGAGTTAAAGAGAATTATCAAATACCCATGTATTATATAAATTGTTATCTTATTTACTAAATCATTTTCCCTACTTTTACCCAAACTGGGAATTATTTGAAAAATACCTGTAATAAACATTCAACAGATGTTCGTTGAATAAATGATTGGAAGAGGGATGGATGGATAGGTGGTCTAGATGTAAAACTATTAATTTAATCTTCCTTTCCACACTCAAAATCATAGAGGCCTTAGAGCCTAGATCTAAGGTTTTGTCCTGTGAGTCTCAAAGTGTGTCTCCTAGATGAGTAGTATCACCATCAACTGGGAAATTGTGAGAAATGCAAATTATCAGTTCTTATCCCAGGTGTGCTGAATCAGAAACTGGGGGTTGCGCCCAGCAATCTGTGTTTTAACAAGCACTCCAGGCGATTCTGACCTTCACTGAAGTTTGCTAACCACTGGTCTGGCCCCACCTCCTCATTTTATAAATAAGAAAATGGAAACCCATAGGCGTTGAGGTCCACATAGATTGTTTGCATCCGATCCCAACAGAGTATCATATGTATAGTGGATACTAAAATAATGTTGATTTAACTACTGGTGTTTTTACAGATTAGAAGGGCTATGTCTATTTAATCAAATCTATTGACTTTCTGCTAAGCAAACCTAGTGTATGTAAAATGAGCTTTAGAAAAATGATGAATTAGAGTGATATTCACTTCACAAAATTGAATCCATTCAATCTATAAAAATTAGATATGCATGCAATATTTACAGAAACAATTTTGGGTAAACTTAATGCACACAATTTATGATTGAGCTAATTAAGTTTAATATTGGGCTAAGGCAAGATATAGTTATAGTTAATGTTGAGAAAGCAGGCCTGTTAGAGTGAATTTAATAACTATTGCTTTGGAATTGGGACTTGATCTGATTACTGTCCTAGTTTTTATTTCATTTTTATTTTATTTTTGAAGTGGGTTGGAGGGAGAACGGTTAAACACATTGTAAATGTCTAAGAAGTATTTTTTAATTGTCAAGTTTGGGATGTAGCAAGAGGGTAGGTGACTGAGCTATTGAAACCAAAGAAGTCAGGTGCTTTTAACAGCCAGTCACAACAGGACACTAGATGTGTCTATGTATCAACACCAGCCAGACATGGCCCTTTTATGATTCATTTTTCTCTTTTCTTTTTATAAAATATCTCTACCATGTCTGTCTTATCAAATCTAAGAGATAAATGCAGCTTTCAAATACTAGAGCTTTAGTATAGCTTTGGATACTTCTTTTAGCCAAAAACATGCTACTAAAATCTGTTTTTCTGTCATTATACTCAGTACTAATACGGCAAAGTGCTTGACTGCTCTAGGTCCTAAAACAACAGAATTATGCCCAGAGCTTTGTGATCCTTTGATAAATGACCATGTGAAATTTTAAAAGTACAGCATTTACTTCTAATAGGAGACAGCTAAGTATATTTTAAGTAATAAAGCTGAGACTTCAATAATGAATCTGTGTGGAGTTAATGTAAACCAAGTATGTAATTGAGTCTAACCTGGTTGAAGCGTTGGTCCCACTGAAAGATACTGAGGAGCAGTAATTGTTCTCACAGCACAGCTCAGGGTGAGGGAATGGCTGTGACGCTAAGCTAACTGATCTACCTATGGGGCTCCTATCTGGAGGTGGTGTTGACAATAGGAGCCCTCTGAGAATGAGCCCTCGGGAAGAGAGTGAGCCTTTGGTTCTAGAGCAGCTCTCCTGGGATAAAACAAGATCTGAATCAGTGATTGGCCTTACTGGAAGAAGCATCTGCATTTTTAGTGGGTAGTGGTGAGCAAAAATGTCTCCTGGAGTTAGACCTGGTCAGTAGCACTAAAGTTTAGGGCTGAGCCTACTCCCAGGGAGAAAATTGGAACATTTTTTTGAGAAAAACTGCAGCCTCGTAACAAGGAATGTGCAAATAGAGCAGGAGTAATAGAGGAAAGTGTGATCATGGTAGAGTGGCCAATGACCCAGTTTGCCCAGTTTGGGTTGGCACTGAAAGTTTCCTGCCCTAAGAAACCTCTGAGTCCTGGGCCCACAGGGATGGGCTATGGCTCATGTGGCCACGAGGCATTTAGAGCCGAATTCCCAGATTTCCCATCAAGGAGAGTGGACACAGAACTTTGTCAGCAAGAGGAAGTCTAGTGTCCACCTACTAGTGGGGGTGTTTATAGAGTGAGTGAGTCAGGGAGAGCCAATGAGCTAGAGCAGTCCAAATTCTCTCCAGCATGGCTGGGGCAGGCAGGAACTGGGTAGTAATAAGACTTTAGAGACATTCCACAATAGAAGTTTAGCTTTCTTTTTTTGGTAAATAGTAAATAATGGCACTGAGTCCTTCTTAAATAATCAGAGGCAAAAAGACACTGTGTTTGGAGAGTGACAATTGAGAGAACCTAGTGCAAAAAACAGAGGCTCCTTGGCCTCTACTTCCTGTGATTTTTGCATCCATACATGTGCAATCAAAAGAATCACACAATCCTCCACCTCTCCTCGCAGTTGGTTTTTGTTTGACCCAAATGAATAACAATACTGGAGGCTGGAATTAGATTCACCTGCAGTTTACCCTCAATTTGCAGCCCTTCAGTCATAAAAAGGAGGGTCCTTTTCATGTTAACTAGCCTTATTCTGAGTGTGATTCGTTATTATAGCAAATTTAATTTTGCATGAAAAACATAGTAACTAATTATGTGACATTTGCATACTCAGAACAAATTCCCAAAAATATTTGCATAAATTTCCTGATGTTCTTTTCGACTCAACAGCCTTATCACAGTAAATTGGCTTTCTAAATTGATTTAACACATCAGCCTTGTAAAAGTGTGGCTAATTTTCAACAAAAATAAGAAATTGGATGGTTAAATTATTATCCACTGGTAAGTGAACTGTCTGTATTGCTATGTATTTGTTTTAAAAAAAGAGTTTCTATTTTGGGTGATTGTCATGACTCTTTGATCCCAAACATTGCACAGTCCATTCATTGAAGGGTTTTAGTCACTCATGCTTTTAAGAGGGAATACTTAAAAATTAAAAAGTAACAGCACAGGTGAACCTACTACCATTATATAAACAGAGGTACTGATCTCGTTCTGATTTTTAAAATGATACCCTCATCATTAGTACGAATGTTGGCTTCACAGCAGTGCAGCTGTTGCTTATTTTGCATTGAGATAAACTTAAAAATGAGACTTTTTTTTAAAAAAAGATATTTTTTAAGAAAATGAATACTCAATACTGAAGGCAACTCAAAAAACTAAAGTGATTCGTTAATACTAAATTAGGGGCACATGTGAGTAATGAGTAGCTATAATGATTATAGCTACTATAGTTTATAGACCTGTTAATTTTTTAACCATTTATTAAACAGTGGTTCTCAAAGTTAAGTGGGATCAGGATCCCTTGCTAAAAACTCATTTCTGGATCTCACCTGTAGAGTTTCTGATTCAGTGGGTATGGGGAAAAACCCAAGAGTTTGCATTTCTAACCATTTTGCAGGTGATGCTAATGCTGTTGGTCAAGAGACAACACTGGGAGAAACATTGAATTAGGTCTTAATTATTAGAAGAATGTATTTTTGTGAAGTGAGTCAAAGCTGGCAGAGCCAATAGGAAAAACCAGCAGATGCTCAGGTGATGGGAAATGATGACTTGCTGGGTCACGGACCCTGCTTCTCTTCAGGGATGGACTGGCACAGAGATATGAGTTCCAGGCTCAAGGTCTCTCTCTAAATTAAAAGTTGCTATGTGTTATGGTATTTCTCTCTAGACTATGGTATTTCTTAGTCTCCTGTAACCACATACTTAATTTGTCTTGTCCTTAAGAGAGAAGATACTCCTTCCTTACCCTCCGTCCCCCACCCCCCATCCCCTGAATCAGAGACTTCCACTCTCTGGCAAGGAGGTTTTCTAATTACCTTTCAAACAAGAAAACAGTACTATGTCCTTCAGGCTGTATCAGCCTCTAGGTTACCACTAATAAAAGTACTTTTTAATCAGGATAGGAAATCATTTTGTACCGCAAGACATTTGGGGCACTTTGGATGAGAATCTCAAATTTCTTCACATATAACAAGCTACAGAGTTGAGAGTGCTAGGTGCCAAAAACCGGAATGTATTTCATCCACATCTCTTCGTTGAGAAAAATGCAAGTTTGCTACTGAGTTTTTTATTGGGGCATCTCCTACTTCATAAGTCCTTTCTCTCTGTCCTTTAGCACCATGTTGTAACTGTCTTTATATGATTGGCAGTTCATTCTGCAGGCACACTTCTGGAAGCTGTTTATCTTGATAGAGACTAAACTACAGTGTAGGCTCAGGGTCTCTGGAAGCAAAGCTGAAGGAGAAAACTGTCCTGTACTTTCAGAGGAGGCTTATTTTTCCCACTGCTTCCCTTTCTCACTTCTCTCTTGGCAGAGCTAAGATTGCAAACTAGAAAGAGGACGCTACCCTATGAAGACAGTAGGCAGCCCTGATGCAATGTCTTTATTTTTATAAGGAAGGAGCCCTTAGCCAAAAGAGGACCCTAATTCTTACCCTTCTACCTTCTAATTTCCACCTGGCATTTTCCTGGTCACATGTACAATCTGAAAATGCAGAGTGGCAGCCAGACGTGTCCTGCTTTGCACCCATCCCATTATACCATAATGGTTTTGGTGTAGGGAATCGTATTGAAATATCAATTAACTGGTCTTTAAGGAGCTAAATTTCTTTCTGCAGAATTAGCCTCTTTGGATGTTGGGCAAGTTTAAGCATCTTCAGCACTAGGGTTGTCACCTAGGTCTCTCCACATTACCTTAGAAGCCCTCTAAGATGACAGACCTGACTGAAAAGTTTCTGCTGAGTAGGCCCAGTTTCTGCTGCAGAGGCTTTAGTAAATTCAAGTTTCACTTCTCTCTCAGGCAACCCTACCCACAGTCCCTAGACCCATCTTAGCCACATGCTTTATCTCCCCAGGATGAAAATATTCAGTAGAGGACAGTTCTTTATTATCCTGAGTAATTAATAATTCTTTATTCCCTGCGCCTTGTCCTTAGTAATATTGGGAGGGGTATGGCCACGGAATTCTACATGCAAATCAATCACACAGACTATTGCCCAAGAGAGCCCTCCTACTCTTTCTGTGTTCCTCTGAGCTTGGACGGTTCGGCCCTTATCTTCATGATAGTTTTCTTTTGGGAATGTTTTTGGTTGTAGTTTTGTCGCCTTTGCTAATATCATTTAAACTTCTTTCTGACTTCCAGAATTCTTCATAATTTCTAGTTCACTTTCAGATTTTGCAATGATAATGTGGATGTTATTCTGTGTGTGTGTACCCTGCAGAATTATTACAGCTGAAAGGCTGCTCGAGAAAACAGCATATCTCCTCGGGCCTCCATTCTTTATTTCCAGAGGTGTGAGGCAGGAGGACACCTGTGGTCTCCCATAATATATCACTTGATGGCAATATGGAGACCAGATTTAGGGGTAAGAAGTAGACGTGGTCAACAGTGGAGGTAATTCATATGTTCTGCCTTTTATTGTTTTTGAAAGTTCAACGAGACAGAGCTAGCTTTTCTCTTCACCAAAACATGTCAGAATGTTTAAATACTTAGTTAAAACAGTAACCTATAGCCACAGAAGAGAAAAACTCAAGTCTGTTACTTTTATTTTCTCATTTTTATAATGAAAATATAGACATAAATGCTGTCTGATCCTGATTACCAACCATCCCCACCCAGAGGCAATAGAAATGAAGTCTTTGAAACACCTCGCTCCAGAAGAGATGTTCTTTCTTCCAGTGTGATTTATGCACAGTGTCTGCAAGTGAGAGATGCAGTTTAACAGGCAACATACTCAAATCCTTGAATCCACAAATGCTTTTAGGCTCAGAAAATAAAATCCAAACAAGGTTTATGTGTTAATGCATAAATGTATAATCCCTCACCCATTAGGAAATAGCTCATTTCTTGAGGGGAACCCCTTACTAAGGAAGAGTGAAAACAAAACAAAAAAAATTAAAATAATTTTACAGCCCTCCTGTGTGGCCAAGGACATTTTCCTAGATAGGCAGCCTGAGTTTTCAAAAGTTCCTGATCCAATATGAGTAGAACTTTCTGCTCTCTTTCTAAAATACTTTTATGTTCACAGTCTTGTTTCCTAATATTATGGAATGTCAACAAAATACAAAGCTCTGACTTGGCTCAGTAGAGTAGGTGTTTTGGGTGGTTCAGAGAAAGGTTTGGTTTGTTGATTGATTTTTGGTGATCGGTTAGTTTTGTTCTGTTGACTAATAGCTCCTCATAAGTGACAGAAAGCTCCATTTGGGAGAGAACTGGCTGGCAACATCTTATACCTAGTTCTTGTTCAAACCTAATCTGTAGGCCCCACCCGACTCCCAGACTCACACAGTTGAATCTTTGAGCTGGGACCTGGAATCTGCCATTTTCTCAATTGTCTCCATAGCCTTTCAGGAGAACTGAACTTTAAAATCACATGGTATTTTCTAGAAAATTTTGTTCAGACTTTCTCTCCACCCCTAGCATCAGATTGTTCTCTTTAGTCTCCTGTGAGCACTTTGGAAAGCCACTCCACTAAAACTGCTTCTGTCAGACCTCTGAGAGCCTCCATATTGGCGAATGCTGTGGTCAGTTTTGGACCTGTCTTGTGATCATTGATTGTATTTGGCAGTCCCTTCTTGAAATACTTTGTTCCGGAATATGTCTTTCTATCTTCTCTCACTAGCTTCTTCATTTATTGGCTTATTCTTCTTCTCCCAACCTTCAGTTACTGGGTCCTTTCCTCTAGAGTATCATTCTTTCCTCAG
Source organism: Eonycteris spelaea (assembly GCA_003508835.1). Lineage (NCBI taxonomy): Eukaryota > Metazoa > Chordata > Mammalia > Chiroptera > Pteropodidae > Eonycteris > Eonycteris spelaea. The sequence goes on along the minus strand of PUFA01000079.1, from coordinate 3,988,775 downwards.
GTGACTTGCTTTAGTCTCATGGTTGCAAATACTTCCCATACACACTATGGAGTCCCAAATCCTATCCCCCAGGCTCTCTCCTGAAGACAAGTCCCCATCAGCATCTTCTCTCCCATATGCAACAGGCATCTCAAACTTAATTGCCCAAGGGAGAACTATTCAACACCTTGCGCAGACATGCTCCTTCCATAGTCTTTCCTCTGTGAGTAAATGTCACATTATCTAATTGCCAAAAACTCAATATTACCTTTGATTCTTTTCTCTTTCCTCATTCTCATGCTCAATGCATCAGCAAATTCTCTCACTTCGATCTTCAGGTCACTTCTTTACTCCAACAACTTATTATTCTCCCGGAGACATCCCTAGTCCAAGTGACTATCATCTTCCAATGTTCCCCAGCTGGTTTCCCTGCTTGCGCTTCTGCACTTGCAACCCCCGCACCCATTTCTACAGTGAACAGTAGTCAGAGGGATCTTTCTCAAATTTACGTGAGATTGTTTCACTCTTCAGATCAAATCCCACTGAGCTTGCTCCGTACTTCACTGAGCACAAAAGACAGTCCTTACAGACCCTTACGATCTGTTTCCTCCCTGTTCCGCTTGTGTGCATTCTGGACACACTGGCCTCGGTGCTGTTCCTGGAACTTGCTTGCACACTTCTGCTTCAGAGTCTTTGTTCCTCTCTCTGCCTGGGATGGACCTCCCAAGATCGTCCCCTGGTTTAGTTCCCTCATTTCCTTTAGGTCTTTCCTCAAATGTCCGTTTCTGTACCAGTCTGTGTTAACACCACTTCTCTACTTCAGCTCCTCCTTCCACTCTTCTCTCTCTAATTTTCCACATAACACTTACTTTCACTTGTTGTCTGTCTCCTCCACAAAACTGTAACTTTCATGAAGGCAGAGAATTCCCCAGCTGGACTCCCGAGCCTAGAGGAATGCTTGAAATAATTGATACTCAAAATATCTGAATTTGGCAATATTCAAAAATATTGAATTTGGCGTTATTTATACTGGTATTACTAATTTCTTTAAGAAAACAGTGAATATTAGTGGGGCTAAGCAATAAACTAATCCATGTTGCCATAGCCAGTGATTCTTAAAGTGTGTTCTCTAGACCAGCAACATCAGAATCACCTGGGAGCTTGTCAGCGATGCAAATGCTCGGGCTCCTCCCTAAACTCACTGAATCAGAAAATTCGGGATTGGAGCCCAGCAATCCAGTCTCACCTGCCCTCCATGTGATCTGGATGAACCAATGAGAACTATCACTATGAGTAACCAAATGTGTTATTCTCCCCAGGCGACGCTTCAACCTAGTTCCAGTGCATCAGTTTCTTAAAATGCCTTAAAGCTCTAACTGCCTTAAGACTCTGACTGAATAACATTGATGCCCACTTACGTCTTGGCACCTATTTGCAAGTCCTGGGCTAGGTGCTGGGATTGTATAGTTTATTTCTTAGACTTTTCAGACAAGGAAGGAGCCTGGCTTTACCACAGTCCCAGGGCAGCTTTAGAGAAAAAAATAGGAGGTAAAATTAGAACATAACTGGCTAAATTTTGAAGGGTGTTAGTAATGATAGGCTTGAAGGGCCATGACACACTGTAGTGAGTGAAATTGGCATTCTGTAATCCAATATTTGAGTGGAAGGAAACATGTGAAAAGTATAGTACACTGATACCATGGGTCCATCAGTCAGTTCTTGCTGTATTTTGATGTAATACTGGGTTTTGTACTAGTACTTGACCTTTCTGTGGCCAAACTCTTCTACTTAAAGTAGTTGGTGACCTAATTGAAACTTTCCACTTACATAAGGCTCTGTCAGTGTCTCTCCATCAAAGCAAGAATCAAGGTCAGATGAGGACTCTGCTAGCCATGTCATTTTTATTTTCACAATGACTGATCTCTTTATTTTGATGTTTATATATATATATGTGTGTGTGTGTGTGTGTGTATAGTATATATACATCAAAAAATATATATATATACACACACACACAAATATTATATATAATCTACACTCAAGCTGACAAATGATGTTACTAACTTGCAGAACTTTAGGATAGATTGAATTATTTTTCATTTCCACCTCAGGAAAAAAAAAAAAACTAAACTTAAATAAGTTAAGTTATTTCCACCTAAGTGAATTTCTTCATTTGACCAATGTGTTCTTATCTCTAAACTGCTATAAAAACAATATGTAAGAAAATGTTATAGGCAGCTTAGGAATACAGTAATCACTTCTCTTTTTCACTTAAAACCAAATGTAACTTATGATACCTAGAAGAATATCTAAGTATCAGTAACGGCATCTTTGTCAAATTATCAGTAATAGATAGCATCTTTGTCAAATTTGGTAGGAATTAAAATATGCTGCTTTGATTCATTCCATTTATTAGAATAGAATGCCAAATATGAAACTATAGTTGAATTTCTGCCCTTGGCCTTGCTGAGCCAGGGAAGGGAAATCAGAGCAAAACCAAAGCCAAATATAGACAGTTTATGCAATTAGTATGAATTTGGAGGTTTATTCCTGACCTCGTTTCATGGCTTTGCACATAGTCAGATCCTCCTAAGTGATGGGGACGGAGGCGTTGTTCTGATTTTAGTCTCTATCTTACAAATACAGCATCTACTTTGAGGGCAGTTAGCTCTGAGAAGGAAATTCTCTGCTTTAATTTGGCCTGGAGCCGTGGAAAATGTGCTAGATTGAGTAATTGTCTTGAGTGTGTCATTGTTTGATCAGAAGCAAATCTTATAACCATAATCTGAGCCTTAGTTTTCAAAGTTGAAATAGTGACTATGACTCAAAGATATTGAGGATAAAATGAGAATGGATGCCAAATTGCTTTGGAAAACTTTAATGGATGCCAGAGAGCTTTTGAAAACATTACAATTTTGATTAAATTATATTTACAAAATATAAATTATTTTGATTAATATAGTTTAATCAATCAAGTAATATAGAGGTGTTAAGTTGGCTGCTTAGTATTTTACTTTGTGTGTTTGCCATGTTAAGTTCCAAAAGAAATGACTAATATTTATTATGTTACTTACATATAGACTAAACTGCAGTAACAAAGAGACCCCAAAATACAGCGTTTTCAATAAGATATAGACTCACTTCTTTTTCATGTAAGAGGCCAAAGGGAAAGATGAGGGTGAGAGCTGCTTTAAAGTTCAGTTAGTTTCACTATCTTCAATATGTACCTTCTGTCTCTGGGCCCATTGTTGTTCCTGTTCCCAGTTAGAGGAAGAATGTATCTGGACAAGCAGCTTGTCTTTAGGTTGGAGACTCTTTGGATATTGCATGTACCATGTTTACTCACATCTCTTTGACTTGAACTCAGTCACATGTTCACACCTAGCTTGCTGGGGAATGGAATCTCTAGCTCAGGATCCATGTTTTCAGCAGAAACCTGGGCGGAGCAGGAGCTGTTTTTAAAATAAATAGGGGAAATTATATGATGCTTGTGTTTTTAAGTATCTCATTGGAAGAATTTATGTTAGCACAGACACCAGTCAAGAATGAGAAGCACTTATCTATTACTTTGCTGTATAATTTCAAAAATGGACATGTTTTAGTTTTTTTACTTTTATCATGCACATGTACCTTTTCATTAAGATGACACTATAATTTTTGAGGGAAGCATCACTTGTTATAGTAGTAATTTCCTAATTGTGGAAATTCCTGTATCTAATGATAGCTCTTTTAACAGCTGGCCTCCTGGCCTCCTTGCCTGTGCTTCTTTGCCCAAAGGTGAATTGGGAATCCTGCAGTTAGTGACAAAAGTGCTGACAGGATTTAACAGGCTCTGCCATAAATTATACTGATTATAACATGAAGATTATTTGGAGGGATTTTTGGATCTCTGCAAGCTTTGATTTAGTATTATATTTTAAACCCCACTTAAAACAAATGATATGTCAGATCCTCACATCACTAGAATTCATTTATAATGGGCTTTTCTCAGAACTGACCTAGATCAGACAATAGGAAGTTTGCATTAAATGTGCTTATGCTACTCAGATATGCAGTGATCAGTATACCTATAAACCTCTAATCGCTTTAAATGTTTCGCACTAAATGCTTTGACTTTGTGCATACGCTTAGCATTAGAAGTGAAAAGCAAATTTCCTGAAATATAGTTCCAAGAAGATACTAATTTACATGAATTTTAGCCAAGGAACAGATGTCTTTTTAATGCTGCCTTTGTAAAAATTTTTAAACATATTATATATCTTGATGTAATTTGGTGGCTCCTCATTCCTAGGATGGGTTAAATGCTTTTAGCAGAACGCTGACAAGGGCAAGTTAAAAAAATGGGGCTCCATTGTTTCAAACACCAGCTTAGCTTTTAGAATAATATAAAGAAATGGTTTCATTGTGGTATTTTATAGATCTAGCTGTCCTAAAATGTAATTATAATAAATAACTTTGTGACTGGTATTTTCTGGGGCTGTATTTTCTAAATAATCACTTTTTTTATTTGTATAGTGAGTATATATTTTTTAAATTATAGAAAGAGAAAAATATATACAAGGCATTAAATTAACCATAATGCTACCCTGTACTGTTTGCTTTCTTTCTTTTAGTCTTTATATAGATTTTCAAATTTGCGATACAAAGGGTTATGCAGTTTTACATCCTCCTTTCATGGAACATTATGCTGTTTTCCACTTTTTGTATATTTTTACAAATTTAAGGAATTGCATATTTCTTCACATGGGTAAAGCATGCTTTCTTTCCATCATTCCCATATTTGGAAGCTAAGAATATCCAATTTATTTACATTGTCATAAATAGTTTATTTACTCAGGATGATTTCTTGACATAGAGTTTCTAAATCAAATGTATATCATTGATATTTTAAATTTTATGACATAAATTACCAAATTACTTTCCCCAACTCTTACAAAACACATCCTTTTAGTTAAGCTTTTTATTTATCAAGTATGAAAAATAATTTTTGTACCTGTGTACAAAGACATTTTTGCTCCTACTTCTTTCTTTCTCTTCCTGCCCCGCTATCCACCACAAAGACCCATAATGTACATTCTGCATTTTCTGTCTGATATTTTTAAATTTGTTTAATTTTATAATTATATTTACATATTTAGAAATAAATTTTTTAATTCTTTTGAATCTTTCATATTTTGTATTTCACATTTTTAAAATTTATCACTGAGGTATAGAATGTGCAAAAATATATACATGCACATACATATACACGTCTCATATTTTTTTATTCATCTATTGTGTATTTGGTATATATGCATATACGTGTGTGTGTATGCCTTTAAGTTTAAAATACATACACATACATGTATATATTTTAGTTTTTAATTAAAGTAGATGCTTTATTTTCTGAATTCAGGAATACTGAGATTGGCTTTCTGTTGCTTTGCTATAGCTATATAGCAGCTACTTAATTAGGGATACTTTTGAATGAAGACTCAAAGGTCTGTCCATGTATCTCATTCAGTGGACATCTGTGGTGACTGGTAGCTATGGAGCCAACCTCTTTTAGCTGCTTAGTAGGAAAACCCATTGTTTGGATACTTGCAGTGTGTTGTTTTCCCCACAATTTTTATTCAGCTCTTATCCCGGTGGACATATGAATAGTTTTCCATAAACTCTACCTGGAATATACTTGGCCCCTTTGATATGAATAAGCACGTCTTTAATCCTCTGCTATTCTGAAATGTCACTTTAATAATTCCTCGATTATCATTTATATTCCAAATATTGTTGAATGATCAAAAGCTATGATTATTAGTCAAACCTACATTTGCTGACCTAATATCCATCATGTCTCTATTTATTTTCATCTTTATCCTTTACTTAATTTACTTAGATTATTGTTTGTCCTGCACAGAATGTGTATATGCTTTCATTGTCAATTCTATTATAGCTAACATAGATTTTGTCATAGTAAAATGAATGGAATAGAATGTTTGTTAAATTAATAACTGAACTTCAATAGAATCCAGTGCTGAGTGACATGGGAAGTGCATGCCTGGTGAAGCAAGGCTTGGGAAACTGAGTTTTCGTAGACAATGTTTTATGGACTGCACATTGATGCCAAGGAAAATGGAGATGTGGGTATGTTTTTCTTCTAGGTTACAGCAGTTTCAGTCTTCACTAGCTAAGTTATACACATATTAACTGAATCATACCATAAAAATTATAGAAAAGTTAGTGAGAATTTAAGTAGTGGCCTGGGTTGAGTAATTTGATTTGTTTCTAGATAATACTGAAAAGTCGATTTTATCAGTGTGACCAGCTTAGTGCCAGTACATCAAAATTCATTGCCCACTCTCCTCTGAAGTAGCATTTCATGGTGGGGAGAGTCTCCCCATAATAAAATCACAATGTAGGGCTCAACAGTTTCCAATTCTGCATTTCATATTCCATTTCATATTTCTTTGAAATTCTTAGCTCACTCACTCCCTTCTAATTTCATTCTCTTTTCAGCTCACTCTGTTGTTTTATAAAATTTAATTCTGCTGTCTTTTTTACTCAGTATTTTTTTTTTACCTTTCTGCACATTTCAGGAAAACCAGGTCTTTCGTATACTACTGGACAGTTAGGCTCTGTCTAGAATGCTTTCATGTTTTTCTTGTAAGTAATTTTCAGAATGACACCCTCTCCTGTGTTCTTTCTCTTGCATTCAAGTACTTCTTCCTGGGAACCCTGTTGTATGAAATGACCCATTCGGATCCTGGGACTTCCAATAGACTCTAGATTCACTTTCTATCCATTTGCATTTAAAGAAATGTTTTCTCTAAGTTCTCCCAATATCCAGTCTTTCAGGCAATCTGGGGAGCTCTGTTATACTGAGGTGGAATCTTGCCATACCCTTTTTTCTTATCTATGCCTTCGGTACTTTATAATATTGGAGTCCCTATAATAACATTCAGTATGCACTTTATATCCAATTCTTGCTATAGGTGCAGTAAATACATTATACTTCTGTGACTGTAGTTCTACTGGATACTACTGCCAGCCCCACTGCCATCATCCTTCATTGTTTTCTTAAGTTAATTCCAAATGGATGGATAAAAGTGGTTCCAAGTAGAATAATCCTATTTTATTCTTAAAGAATGGTAGAGATTTCTCATTAGTTAACAAATTTCTTTAATTCAGGGGCCAGATGATAAATGTATGGGAGTGCTGCCAAACTTCTTGTAGGTAGGAAAAAAAATTATGGTTTCGTGTAAGCAAAAGCACATATAAGTATCATATCTTTTTTTCCCCCTCAATCTATTTTAGTTGGAGACAGCTAATTTATTTTAGCCGAGGGAGGGAGGGAGGGAAGAAGGGAGAGAGAATGTATGTATGTATGTATGTGTGTATGTGTGTGTTTGGGAGGGGTAGTTGGGAGTATAGATAATACCCAAAATAATTACCCAAATAAAATATATTGGATGGTAGAAGTAAGAGTGTGTGGTGAAAAATAAAGTTAAAAAGAAAGATAGAGAATCTATAATTCTAGTTTCCCATTGTTATGTGATTTAAGACATCATCAAAGTTGTTTTAATGAGAAATTGAGTAAAGCTACTTTAAATAGAAACAGTTAGTATTTGAAATAGCTTTAAAACCTCAATCTAGCTATATGTGCATTTAATAGTTGAAAATCTGTGTTATCATTATTAATTTCTACTGTGCGACGTTAGGAACAAGGCTATGCTCACTGCTTGGCAGACACTATGATATATTCTTACTTAAGCTATTTTATTTAATCCTTATAACACCTCTATAAATTAAGTATTATTTATCCCTCTGAAGCTGAAGAAAATAAATCTTAGATTAAATAACTTGCCTGAGGGAACAGAGCTAACAAATACCCAAACCAGGATTTGAATCTAAATTTCTGTGATCCAAAGATCATATTTGTAATCACTGTGCCTTTCAGCTTCAAGCTCTGACTTGCACTAAACAATGAACAAAATAGCAAATCCTTTAGTTTTAATCCAAGGTGTTTTCCAGAGCTTACATGTGACTTGGCATACCTCTCCAACTTTATTTTAGACTATATGCCCCAGGTTCTCTACTGTCAGACCCACTGGCTACTCTTCTGTTCCTTAAATACCACATTTCTGTGGCCTTTTCATAAACTGTTTCCTTTGTCCGTGGTATCTGCTCCCCTGTGCCCACTTTCTCTACGTGCTTGCCTCTTCCTTCTCTTCCAGGTGCTAGCTCACATGCCATTTCTTCGCCCTTCTTCTGATCAGTGTGTATTTTGTCCCTCCCATTAAGTCTCCTATCACTAGCTGTTTCCTTTACAGCATGCAACCTATCTGAACCCAGGTTGTTCACTCATTTGTTATTTCTCTCTCTCTCTGGACCTTCTGAGTACAGGAACCTTGGACATGTTGGTTACTGCTGTATCTGCCAAACTGACACCCCGAGGATTGCTCTAATACATGTTGAGAAAACAGTTGAATGAAAAAGAAATAAATGACTTTGAAATTTACATATGTGTTTCTTGGAAACAGTGTCTAAAATTTTTTCAATGAAATGTATTTGAAATGTCTTTGATAATTTTTTTTCATTAAAAAGTATTGAGGTGACATCAATTAATAAAATCAAATAAGTTTCAAGTATACAATTCAACATTAAGTCATATATGTATCGCATGTATGTCCACCACCCAAGTCAGATTTCCTTCTGTCACCAGATATTTGGCCCCTTTTCCCCCTACCTACCTCCCCGCTCTCCCCTCCCTCTAGTAACCACTAATCCACACTCTGTGTTCATGAGTCTCTGTTCATTTGTCATGTTTGTTTGTTGCTTTCAGTTTTATATCACACATGTGAATGAAATCATGTAGTTTTCAATTTTTACTCTCTGATTTATTTTGCTTAGCATGATTATCTCAAGGTCCATCCATGGTGTCACAAATGACAGTATTTTGGTTTATCTTATGGCTGAGTAATATTCCATTGTATATATGATCCATATTTCTTTATCCAGTCACATATCACAGGACACTTTGATTGTTTCCATGTCCTGGCCATCGTGAATAATGCTGATATGAACATTGGTGTGTATCAGTCTTTGATAATTTTGAATGTTCTAAACCGTGTTTAAACCTTGATCAGGATACTCAACACCATCACAAACTATTATAATTTACTGCAGTAACAGATTTCTGCTTTGATTTTGACATGCTCAGTAGTCTTATGTAAATAACTAGCCTGAAAATGAATATAATTTAATAAGAATAAAACTCTTTAGATGATCATCTGTAATAGAATGATAATATTATAGAACCATAACAGTTTTTAGCTAGATAAGGACTTAGGACACTCTCTAGTCTAACTGAAATATTGTAGAAAAACAAGAAGGCTTCTCAAAAGCTACATGAGTAGATCCAGGTCTAGGAAAAAGGAACAGGGCCCTTTCCATTACATTATGTCAACATTTACTTTGTTTTTTTCCACTCACTCCCCTCTCCATTACAGTGAATATTCCTATAGGAATGATAGATTATATATAGCATTTAATTAAAATAAGTATGTATTTCAGAAAGAAAAATTCCCAACTCATCTCAAATTCATAAGAAATGGAACAGTAATTTTCATGGGTGCCTTTTGAAATCACTGTACACTATTCTATCTAAGGCAGCTGTAATGTAGACACAGAGGCTTGTAGGCTAGATCTTCAAATAGAAAGAAAAGATGTATCAGGTTCAGGATGAAAAAACAAATTATGCATTGTGTTTTGTTCCACAGTTAGCATTTGAAGCTATTGCATGTGAACCTCATATTCAGAAATTGCAAATTAGAAAATCAGATTTATTAACCTATGAATTTTTATGAACCATTTTTATATGAAAAAGGACCTCCTCATTCTTCAGAATTGTTTCTTGAAAATACAGTTTGATTTACAAATTTATAGACATTTCTAAAAAACAAGACACCTTGCCTTCATGTCTTCTTAATGCCAAAGATTTGTTTCCTAAGAGTCAAAGAAAACAAAAACAAACTACACTGTCAGTTTCTATAAAGGAGATGAAGAAAAATAGAGATGTTTCACGAGCGTCAACGATATGCCCAGTGAATGTGGGCAATGAACATGTAAAAGCATTCTATGAAGCTCAAAAATAGTGGTTTTTTTTTTTTTCTAGGAAGTGGTCCTTGTATTACCAGTATAATCAAGAACTGTATTGCCTATTGTATTATTCTTCTAAGGTCAGCAGTGATATTGGCTCACTTACTTTTATGTAGTAGAATACAGACTCTAGTGTAGATGACCAAGAAATTTAGCTTTTTTTTTCTGGGAATAAGATGATTTTTATGCTCTGTAGAACTCCAGTTCTCTTCAGTGCTTTGTTTATAGAATGATCATAGGATATAGAGAAAATATTCTTCTTCTCCCCAAAACTATGCATATAAATCACAGAAACATCAACTTCTAGGAACCAAGGGATTATCTTGTCAAATTCTTTCTTGTAGAGATAGAGCTAGTCTTAGGATACTGGTGACCACTGTAATGAGGATTTGTCTTTGTATGTGCAGGAATACATGGATTCCAACAAATACATTGAACATCTGCTAACTCAACTTGAGGAGCAACATAGAAGCCTCTGGAGGTGAGTTAAATCCATGTCCTCAACTTATAGCAGCCTCTGTAGCTTTGATCTTGAGGCAGGGCATTGGAAGATGGTCCTTTGTTTCACTTTGTGCCAAAAGATCCATTGAAGGCAAAAATTACTAGAAGCTACCCAGAGAACTCTTTCATTTTTATTGAAGTAAAGCAACAGTGCCAAAAGTTGTTCTTGAGTCTGCTCAGAGCTGGAAGGATGGTAGAAATCCTGACACTTGTCAAGGTGAACGAGTTAATTAGTTCAGGGTCATATGTCAACCTTACATTGTAGAACCCAAATTCTCTGACCCTTGCCTGCTTAAAGATCATTTAATTAATTCTGTAATTAAAAGGTAGGGCACTTCTGCTTAAAATTCTGCTCTTCATATTAAAGAAGAATATTTTAGGAATGCTGTTGTATATGTCTCCAATATTTTGTTCTACATGGTGGGTTTTGATTCTCAGTAAGGAAATGTGTATGAAAATATTTGTACAGGTAATTTGAAAAAAGAGGTTAGCAGCATAGAAATTATATTTTCAAGTTATTCATTCCCTGGGGACCTGTTGGTAGTTGAGAGTGGCAAAGATGGTTGAGATGTCACCTAGATCTGTAAGATCCATGTGGTCATGCTTTTCACAGATGCTACTATGGAATCTGAATTGCTTTTGTTAAATCGCTGTATGTCTTGTTATCTGGAATAAATATGCTAGTGATTAATTATATGATGGCTCACATTGCACTGGAATTGTTTCTTATAATTAGCTTTGTCTCCAAATGGGCAATAAACCCCTAACATACTTTATTTCTTAGCTCCTCACAGCACGGAGCAAAGCACTCCCTCTGTTCACAGAGATGGCAGGTAAATATTTTCTAACACGGTGGCTTTCTTGCCCATCCTCATCCAAATGCATCACCATTGGTCTCTGTACCAGGCTATGCTGCCTCTTCTTTATACACCCTTGTAACAGATCCTAATAACCTTGAAATTTGTCTTCCTGAGGAATTCTAGTTCTTGAGTGAAATGCCTAATATCTTCATTTCTTCTGCTAGAAAACATATCTGTGGTTATAGTAATAGACGATATTCTGTTTCTTCACATAGAAGAGTTGCTGGTAAGCTACAACAAAAGTATACGATTTTTAAATCTGCTTACCTCTAATAGGCACCAGTTAATTTTATATAACTTGATGCAATCTTTGCTGGATTTGTTTTTGAAAGCTATAACTTGGTGCTGAAATAGTTTTCTTTTGTGAACCAGTGTATTTTATTAACAAAGCCAACAACAATATATTTATGGTTATGTGTCTTTTAAATTATATTTTCCATAAATTTACTACAAATATATTTAAAAGGCTACCTAACTGAATTGTAACATTTTCTTTGAACTAAATGATGTTCTTATCTTCTAAGAGAAAAATACACAAAAAATATGAATACCACCCGACGAAAGAAATTTAGAGTTTAATTTGGTCAGCAAGTGTGTCTTATACACATCAGTGGAAAGGAGTAATGGTTTCACAGGTCTTTGAACCAAATACCTGAACAGGAGGAATATTTTCCTGCTAATAAAAACCCTTTGGTCTTCTCCAATACGATTAAATTATAATCCAATTTCAGGAACAGAACTAACCTAACATAAAGTAAGAGCTCAGAATTTTGTGTGCAGTCACTTCCATTATCCTTCAGAAATAGAAGTATTGCCGGTGAAGAAGCATAGCCTTCTATGTGGTGTCAAGGATTTAATAAAACTACATTTGAATAACAATAAAGGGCAATAATGGCATTTGAATAGTCAGAATAACTACCAGTGAGAAAATGTAAATGGGTAGCATTGAAAAGAAAATGAAAAGTAATAATAGCAGATTTATATACTATTTATTGAATCATGAAATTATACTTCATTATATTTTGCAAACAGATCTTGACTGACTTAAGTGATAGGCTTTATGATGGTTATTACGATGTCATAACAGCAACTGTGTAGCCAAATTATTTTTGGTGAAGAATGTGTGAGTGACAGTGAGCAGTGTGGGAAATTCTTTCTGGTTATAATTAAATTTTTAAAATGCTTTCTTGAGTTAGGTAGAATCTATGATCCACAAAGGATTATGGGGATAGTGTGTCATGAACACAAGCACAAGTAAATTGCCTGGTTAAACAAATGTTCCCATAACTCAATATAAGACTTTTTCTCTGACTTTATTATGCTTTTGATTTGTAGCTGGTTGCAATTTTCATGGAGTGAGCTACTTGTCATTTTTCTTGATATTAACTGATGGCCTTCCATTTTTACTTGAACTAACATATAACTTAAAAGAAAAGATAAATTCCGAAATTTAGAACTTCCACCAATAACGTTGATCAGCATTAATTTATGACCACAGTGTTTGCAGATTGATCAAAAGTCGAGGAGATACATGCCATACTATTATTGATACTTGCTGAATCGTGAAAGAATTGGACAAATAGTAGAAGACTGGATACAAGGCTTGGAAGTCCTTATTTTCATGGAGGGGGAGCTACTTCTCTTCATAGGTTTTAGTCATTTCTTATAGCATAACCATCTGTTGTGACACAAATATATTGTGGTAATCATATTCTCAAGATAACTAGTTATTTTGGGATCCTGTTTAGTATTCTACTGAAATAGACCTATAATCTATATCTGGGTTTTTAAATTGCTAAAGAGTTTGTGAAGCCTGAATATAACCATCAAGCAATGAACAGTCATTTAACTCAATACTCTTTTTTGACACCAACAGAAAACTTCTGTAAATTCATCTGAATAAGAGGGTGGAGTCAGAATATAGAACTTAATCTAAGACTTGAGTACAAATCTGGGTGTGTTTACTTTGTTTTGCATCTCTCTGCTTGATGATGAAAAAGAAATACACCCATGGCAACTTGTTTACTGGTTGACATTGAAATGTGATCATAAATTTCTACATGTTTATTTGTTTTAATGTGGAAAGTTAAAATTAGGAGAAAAAGCTCATTTGTACTTAATAATTTTTATAGCATCTGTTACTATTTCTGATTTGGCTGTGAATGACAAAGATTGTAATAAAACAATTGCTGAGAATGTTTTTCTCCTACATTTAATAGAAATCTTTATCTATTTGCAGCCTCAAATTAAGAGGTTAGAACAAATACAAACCATTGGAAAATACAAATAAAATTCATGAATATTTATGGAATTAATGACACTTTCATGTCACATGTGAAATTATACAAAATGGGAACAGCATAATTCTATAAGAGTGGAGAAATTTTTGGAATGGAGTTTTGAAGACTTGAAGGCCTATCCCTTACAACAATAAAATAATGACATCTGAGACTGTGTTTCCTTATCTCTAAAATGAAGATATCAGTATAGCTAGTAGTTCAATTTAACTGAGCACTGAGATTATATAAAACATAATGTCTAAAGTCATGTTACATTATGTACCATGTCAGATATGTATAATCTCATTTTTTCTATAATATTTAAATACTATATAATGATCAACCTATGATACATATATCATAGACTTCTTCAAAAACATGAGTAGAAATGACTAATATAACAGAAATACCTAACAATTTGTCAGTAGCTCAATCAAATAATGTCCGAGTGTTCATTTCAGATTTCATAGCTCCGATCGGAGACAGTGTTATTACTAGCCTGTAAATAAATAAAGTAGGTCTGCATGGCCAAAATTAAATGACAAGATTTGGTGAATGCAGAGTGCTAACTGCTAGCCAACAGATTCCAGATGATCAAAGTCCCATTTGAACAAGCTCTGTATAGGCTCTGGTCTCTCAATCAAGGCGCTGTTGACATTTGGGGCTAGGTTGTTTTTTATCATGGGTGGCTGTGGGGTTGTCCTGTCCATTGTAAGACGTTTGGCATAATCCTTAACCTCAACCCACTACATGTCAGTATCCCTACCACTGTGACAACCAAAAAAAATGTCTCCAGATGTTTTCCATGTGTTCCGTAGGGGTCAAAATCATGTTTTCTCCCCATCGAGAACCAGTGATATAAAACATTGACACAAGCATTTTTCTAAGTACACGCCAAGGAATACTAATACCACGGTCACTATTGTAGGTGTTATAAGAAAAATAAAGGTATTCTCTGGTCAAATTTGAAATATACTAGGCAAAACCAAGTTTTAAAATTGTTTTAATTGCAGATCTTTTCAGTCTCTTATATTGCTAACATGTACTTGCTATACACATCAAATATAGGATATAAAATGTAATTTTGACTTCTTAAAAATATCTTAATCTTATCTTCCTTGAAGTATCTACTCTAAGTTTCCAAGAAACACATTTTGGGAAATGGTGATCTATCCAGTTTGATAGCCAAGTGTGCAACAACATGGCTTACGCCCCTTCCCTCCTCCCATCTTCCCCCACTTCACTGGTACTGGGATAGGTGACTTGGTGAAAGAACATCTAGTCCTGTGAAGAGTCTGGGTATTTGGTAAAAGGGAAAAGTAGATTATGTGGAAAAGCCAATCCCAAGTTCTTCACCATTTTCATGAGGGGTAGTCCAAACCTCAATACCAAATTCTAAGAATCCAAAGAACAACTGATTTCAAGCTATGTTTGCCCTAGTAAAGCACTTAACCTCTGCTTCCCCAGGAGGAGAAATGATGGATTCTACATCACCAAGAAGAGGAAAACACTTAATTAAAAATTACATATAGATCCCTGGTTGGAATAAAATTTCCTCAGGCCTATCCCTTGCAACAATACAATAATAATTTTATTGTATCCAGAATTCTTAAAAATAGACACTTGCTTTTGCTTGTGGCTTATATGTGATTTTTTAAAATTAAAATGATTAGAATGACATTGGTTAATAAAAATCACATAGGTTTCGAGTGTACAATTCAATAAAACATTATATGTGTATTGCATTGTGTGTTTCCCACCCAAAGTTAAATGTCCTTCCATATTTATGTGATTCTTATTCTAAGGAAAGAGATAGAAAAAATGAGCAAAAACTTTGTTTTTATGCTCATTGTGTTTCAAACTGTTCCTTATTGAATAATGAAATAAAATACTCATTCATGTTCTCCATAATTTTGATATATTTATATATTTTGAGAGTATAGATAGTTGGCACCAGTGCCTACAGTTCATTTCAGCTCTAATCTGAATTTCTATAAAATGTGAATGAGCGATATTAAAGATGCTTACTAAAAGGCTATCTCCTATTCTCTCCCTGGGAAAGTAAATTCTTTGCTTATGTGTTATCTAGAAATTATCTTGTATTTATAAAATAGAGATAAGAAGCAACAGCACATATGCCCCCAAGAAAAGTCAAGCACAGAGCCTCTTGGAGATTTACCTTCTGTGCATTTTGGGTCTCAGAATCATATTATCTAGGCATCTTAAGAATTAGCATGTCTGTATCCTCATGGGGTTAATTTATGTAGACTAAGAAGATGCCAAGTATTAAACAGGTTGCCTTTGCTGTAATCATAGACTTCCACTGGGGAATCTTAATTGGCAACAAGTAAAATTGCTCTCCATGAATTCTTAATGGTGGTCACCACATAAAATAAGAACTGTGATTTGTTTTCTAAGTCCCTTCAAGAGAAAAAGAGGCTATCTCTGGGGAACAGAATATATAGCGAACAAAGATAGAGCCCACTGCTCTGCGATAGCAACAAAATCTCTGAAAGCAAAACCTCATGCTATGCCAACTCAATAACAGCACATGGGTTCCCAGCTCTGCATCCTCATCTCACTCTGTGAGGTCAAAGGAGGCCAGGGCTAGCAAGCTCTACATTATCTTCCCCTCCTCTCAACCCTTGGGTTGGATTTCTAAATCATAGCAGTATTCACGGGCAAGTGTAAACACAAGGGCCACTTGGAAACCCATCAATGTCATTTCTCAATTACCCACCAAGGGGTTGCTTCAGAGATGCAGGCAGTCCCAGACCCCTGCCAAGATAAGAGTCTTTCCTCTAAGTCATGCCCTCTGCCCAGCACAAAGGAGAATAAATCAGGGCTCTGGAAATTGGGTATTGCCACATGCTTCAATGGTTATGTCATCTCTGGGCAGTGATGGGGAGGGCTATGGGCTGAGCTGTTTTCCAGAGGATACTTATTATAGACTGATGGTGCTGCTTTACAGGAACAAAGGAACACTTAGGCTTCTTCTCATAGCTCTGAAGCCCCTGATGAAATAATATCACTGTCTTTAAGGTAACATGTTCAGCAATAGAAGGGGCTTGTAGAACTAAGTCCAGAAAGATACCTGGATTGACTGAACCAGAGGGTCACCCAGGTTTAGACTTGACCTTATACTTTAGGATTCATCAACATTATAGTTTATTTAGGTGACCTGTCTGATATGCTTATTTATCTACTTTAGGAGTTGCCTACTGTTTGAACCCAGGTCTTCCGGGTAAGGGGACACCAAAATTGCCAGACTGAAATTTTGCAAGAACTTTATATATACGATTTCCTACTTCTTAACAAATCTGTCCACCCTTCTTTTTTTTTCAAAGGGCCATGCTAATCCAGCAGAGAACACATACTTAGGTCCTAACCTAATGAATGTATAAAATAGACTGCTTAAAATCATGTGGTTTTCATTTCATCCTCTTGGCCCCAAATCTTGTTTGGAAAAAAAAAAAAAGGAAAAGAAAAAAAAAGACAAAAAGAAAAAAAAAGACAAAAAAATGAATATACATTTATTTGTAAAACGCATTTTTGATGACTGTCCTTCAGAAGTCCAAAGGTTTCCTCAAAGGGCTGGTGTGTTAATCAGAATCCTGAGTTGGAGTCGCTCTGGTGGAGTGAGAGCAGTTGAATTGGTTTTTGAATAGATTGAATTTGAACTGCCTTTAAGATCATTAGTATAACTGTACATATGATAGTGAGAAATTTAGGTCTAGAGCTCTTAATAGTTAATACATAAACCACAGTATTGATAGAGGCATTAAACTAACCTACAAAGATATAAAATTGCCCTTTAATGTAACTAGGGAGATATCCCCATTTTACAGATGGATTTACTGCAGCCATGGGAAGCTCGAGTTGAATATATTGTATAAGTAGGTCCATAGATGATTAAAAAATAATTCAGCTTGTAGTTTAAATAGGTTTATGTTTTTCAAGAAATACTTTCAAAGTACCCAAAATATGTCAACATCAATAGGATTTGAGAATCACTCAGAGAAACTTACCACTATGGAATCTGAAAACATTTGGTTTGAAAAATGTTTGTTATTTTTAGATCCATGCTTATCTTAATATGATGGCCAGGAACCTAGTGTGATTTACTTATCCGAAATTAAAATAAAGAGCCTCAAGCAAAAGGCGTTTTGAAGATTTATTTGGGGTAATAAAGATCTTAGATATTCCCTACTAAGTTGAAAGAAGGAAAACTCCAGCAGGCAACCATATAAATGACCCGCTCAACAGAGCCACATGTGTTCAGGCTGAAGTGCACCCACAGTAGGAATGACAAAGTGCCTTTTTTTTTTTTTTTCTGGAAGGAAGAATGAAATGGGTAATTTACCATGGCCTTCTATTTAATTTTTATTTCAATAGAAAAAAAAAAAACTACTTTTTAGTTGCATGAGCATACTTATGGGTTTTGTTTGTTTGTTTGTTTGTTTTTTGTTTTTTGTTTTTTGTGGGAGGGATTGATACTTAGGATTTAACTCTACGTATATCTCTCTACGGGTAACTCTGGAGTTAAAAGGAGTAATTTTTTTGCTTACTCCCTCCCATTTTTATTTTTTAGCTCTCCATATTTTAAAGGCCTGAAAGGGAATTCTAGTACCCCACCTTCACCACCACCTCCCCTAACTCTAGGGAGAGGTGTTTGGGCCTCTCTGAAAACAGGAAATACAAAATTGATTCCCGCCCACCTCAGCTTTAAGGATGGCACATTGTATACTTTCTTGTCACAAATTAGGCCTTATAAATAATCCCACAAAGAACTGAGGATAGAAAGTTGCCCTGAATCAAAGATTCAGGAATAGGTTGACAAAAATATAAAGTAGCTGGTAGAAAGCACATTTTAGATATCTCAGGGCAGAGAAAACTTCTAAGAATATGAATGTCCGTTGCAGGGTCGGTTGAGGTTGACAACCTGTGGCTCGTTTCATGGCCTAGAAATGAGTTTGCTTTACTGGAATCTGGTTACTTGCTGCTCAGGGTTTGCCCTCTACTGATCATTCACTGATAAAGTATTCTATATGTACTCTCTATGGAGATAATTCTAGATTTTTCACTAGATAGAAAAGTCTGCCTGAGAGAGAAGCCACTGGACTCTCAACTCGGCACTGCTGCATTAATCAGCTTTTACTCGTAGGAGAGGTCCCTCACCGAAACGTGGGAATGCCCTGGTTCTTGCATCTCGTCTCCTCTCCCCAAATATGAAGACAACACTTCAGCAAAATACTACAAACATGTACCTAACAGTGGCTCTAGCCCTACCCTCAATGGCTTCTAAACCAGTTCCAACCATGTAGCTCTCGTTCCCACCTTGTCTTATTTTCTAATTATCTCATGAGAGTAGGTCTTGTACTCCTAAAGTATTTGACCTGTAAGACTAAGTTTTCTCATTCCTCATTCTCTCATAGTTCTTAGCATAAGACATAAAATTTAAAAATAAAACTTTGCTTACCTTGAAAGCATAGAGACAATTGGAAGTGTGCTTCAGTTATCTTTGTACCTAAGTGACTTAGCACATTATATATGCTCAGCACTTTTCTTAAGCCATCGAGGGGACAGATGATGATTCAGCAAGAGAGATTACTAAAGGAGCATGTATTCATTAGGGATGAGCCCACCTTTATTTGTAAGTTTGTGCAAAAAAAAAAAAAAATCAAGTATAACAAAGCCATTTGTTTCAGTGGAGTGCAAATGCTTAATGAGATTCACAATTTCAAGACAGTTATATAGTTAGGAAGTCAAAGATGAAAATGTGAATGCATTATTAGTGATATATAAAGCCAGGAAGAATATTTGCTTCACCACACTTATTTGTGCTGCTTTCAAAATTTAGTCATAAAGAAGTCTTAAGTCATTCATGTCTGCATAGAGGGTCATTTTGTGTCACATGAAAGGCTCTAACCGGTAATGATAATAATCAAGTGTGTATTACTACTTCTAGTAATTTATCTACCAATTTATCTACCAATTGTATCTTGAGCTGCAAACAACCTTATCAGTGGGAGCAATGAAAGTATATCTCATAATTTTGAAAGAAAAGAATTAAAAGACGTGATAGGTAAAAGAAAACAAATAAATAATAAATCCACAGTAAAACTCAAAGCCTAAAATAGTACTTTTTTTCCCCCACCTTGGATAAAGTGAATTAGAGAAAAATTATAGGTACATAGATCGTTACCTTTAGAAAAAGAATCAGGGCTTAACCTAAAAGGTTAGAAAGGGAGTACTCATAAAGAAGGTCTTGAGAATTTGGCAAGATGGACATACACTTGAAATCAGAGGGGAGTTCAAAATAAATAATAATTTCATAGGCTGACAAATGGAAGATGAGCTTTCGAAGGATTAGTGGTATAGAAAACAATGTGTATAAATAAAGTAAAAAAAAAAAAAGAAGAAGGAGCACAACCAACAACTAAAAGTAAGTGATCATTTTTCTAGCTAAGTGCTTTAGATAACCTAATTACAAATAAGAAGCACTATCTCCTAAAATATTAATGCTATCCATTGTAGTCCAGGTGGGACCTGTCTTTGGTAGCACACCAGTATAGTCAGGCTCTCTTTTCTGGTTGTTTGATGACTGTGTTGTACTGTTGCTAAGTTTTAAAAGTGCCCTGCAGTGTGGACTTCAGGTCTTATTCCTGCCGCTTACTGTGTAGTTCTGGGAAAGTCATTTAGGCATTCTGGACCTCTGTTTCCCGTTGGTAATGAGACAGGGTGAAAGTAAGTGATTTCAGCAGTACTTTCTTTAGAGTGAACAATCTGTAATTCTTACTAATCATTTTGGTAGGACAGTTGAAAGATTGGGTGATGAAATCAGAAGAGAAGTGATAGATACACAGAATTACTGAGAGTTGGAAGTGACAGGTTACCTTCTTGAAAGAAGGCAGAAGGTTATTTTTATGCACCTAGTTTTCTTTAAGCTCTCACTCTTGGACTATGTCTTGGCATGGAACCTTCCAGAGGTAATAAAACAGCATGCTGGCAGACCCAGGGCACCAGAGCAGGGCCAGAGTCTGTGACCACTTTTAAAATGTTTTCCAGGAAATTGTTCTATTGAATAATGTTTAAGTTTCCACAGAAGCTATGAGCACAGCACGGTGCAAAAAAATGTCAATTGCACATTAAAAAAAAAAAAAAAGCAGCTCTGGGGTTATGGTCCCTATTGAGGGAAATTACATTGTCTTATGGTGTTTCTTTAGTATTCCCTGGAGATTCATGGACCTACTGGTTAATTGAAAGTCAGACTGTGTGTGTGTACCTGGATTTATTCATGTTTCTTGTCTAATTGGTTTTCCTGTATCTCTGTTCTGGAAATAAAGATATGAATGGGGTCAGTTTCAGAAGGCTGTTCTAAAAGAGAGGTTCTTTGGATCAGACATACAATTTCAGATTTTAGCCTTTGGGACCAACTGTTACCAAGATGATATAATTTAAATGTACCAAAAGTTGCATCTGTCCAACAATACTTCTCCCATTAGACTGTCCGGAATTCTCATGCTTGAAATAAAGGAAACTGGGTGCCCAGATCTGTACCTGGGATCTGTACCTGAGGAGAGCCCTAACATTACTGTTAACTCCTGTAGTAGCTTATCAAGATAAGTTTGCCAAATCAGACACCTGTGAAAATTTGACTCTGGAAATTTTTTAGCAAAGTCAAGCATGTGTGGAATGGAAGAAAGGAAGTTCTATTAGAAATGTTACATTATAAATAGAAATATTTCTGTTTTCTAGCCCCACATGTCCCTACCAGCCCTAACCTCCCGTTTTACTCATTTTTCCTACGAACATACTCCTTCACTGTCAGGGTGTCCATTTCAGACAAGTCCTACCCATCCCTCACAGTACAGCCTGCATCCTCCTGATCTGCATCTCCTCAGCCTCATTCCTCAGTCTGCCTGGGCTCTATTCTGCTCCTCCCCTGTGCTCCTGAATTTGAGGTTATACTACACATGTACACATAGCGATTTACATCTTGTAAAAACTCCAAAATTATTCCATGTACCTTAATTTTGACTCTATGAATATTGTCGGTACATGGCCTTCCACTTCTGTTCTATATCAAATGGTGGCAAGCATAAAGTTGAACATAACAGGTATTCAGCTACTGGATTGACTGAGTGTCTTGAATGGAGAATTAAAAATTCAATATTGTACTCTTGATAATAACACTATATCAAAAGTATTTATTTCAGCTGTCAGTTAAGGACATTACAAACCAGGGAGCTTCCAGAGAGCCAGTGAATGGCTCTCTGGAAAATGGAATGAGGTACAGAATACTAAATTAATAATGGTAAGGGATATTGGAGATATTTAGTTTGGCAAATAGAAACTAAAGAATATACCTGATGATTGTTTTTAAAATGCAATAAGTTATCTTGTGGAGAGGGCTTAGCAGCATCCTGGTATATTCATGAGGAAAGAACTAGTAAACCACCTGTCTGAGTTAGAACCTGTGAGATGGCAACTCAGCATTAGAAAGGAACGTTCTAACATGTATTGCCCTCTAATGTGGAGAAGGGTGTTCTTGAAATAGCTCTGTACCACTATAAGTGTCAAAGCAAAACCTAGGCGATGTCACAATGGACTGTTAGAGTGGATGGGAAGGGTCTGGACACCCTTCATGTCAGATGATTCATCCTCTGGCTTTCATTCTTTGGGCCTAATGCTGCCATCGGTAGATCTACTTGTCATGCCCCTTTTCTGTGTACCATCCCTTTTAAATAATTAAAGACAGTTATACAGTTTTGTTCTTAGTCTTCACTTTTCTAAAGGAAGCAATGTAAGTTTTCCCATTGCTCCTCACACAACTTACTTTTCACACTCCCTTAATCGTGGCCACCTCCTGGACTTATCTAGTTTGTCAGTTTTCCTCTTAACATATGGGGCTCTAATATAAACACAATATATTTTATTATGACCAGATCACAAGTCAAGTTTCAGTCATCCTTTGAAAGAGGGTTGTTATTCTAACTTTATGATTTTTTTCCCCAGTGGTACTAATTGTTAATAACCTTTAGGCAAAATACCTAAAATTCCAGCATTGCATCATGCATATCCAGTTACTCTCTTGTGGACTCAAATAATATAAATCATTATTTCAAGAAAGGGCAAGGAGTGTTTTAAATTTAGAATATCTGTTCTCTTTTTCTGCACGCTTCTTATTCGCTGATTTTTTTAAAAAATGGCCTCGTCCTGTTCCACCTCTTCTTCTTTCCAATGCCAATGCTTTTTTTGTTTGTTGTTTGGTTTTTTTTTTTGGTTTTTTTTTGTTTTTTATGGTTAAGAGGTCAGAAGAGAATTAATAATTATAAGTAAATTAGATAATTCCTGACCTTGGTAGAACTTTTAGTGGACAATTACTCTGCCCTTCAGAAGGAAGAAGTGAGCTTCAGATTGTCACCGAAATGAACAAATATTCCTTGAACATGTATAATTCCATGGTTAAGGAATAATGTTAGAAGGATTAATGTTAGAAAGAAGAAACAAAATTGATGAGAAAATATTTATCTAGAGCACAGCCAATGTTAATGGCACTATTAAATGTTCTGCTGACAGAAATTAAAGTTGGGTATTGTAGACATTTGTAATGATTCACATTTAGATTTTTCCAGTTTTGGCCATATTATGATAGTGGTATGGACATTTTACAAAAACGATACTGCTTTTTGAAGGTACATAATGCTCAGAGTTTCAGAACTTCTATTTTGGAAATCCAGTCCAGTGCCCCTTCTTTATGTTTCCCCTCCCCCTCCTTTCAATCCCATATCTCTGAGAGATTTATTTCTGGCCCATTTACTACATTAGTAGGCAAGTTTATTTTTCTGGCTTGATCTAAACCCTTGTTATAGAAGTTCCATTTCAAAGCAGTTTTTAAGTAGAATCATTATCTTCCTCCTCATAATTTTAAAGTTAACATTTGAAAATCACTTTCAACTTCCACTTTCAGCTTTGGATAACAGCTGAAAAATGATTGTGTGGAGTTTACATTCATCTTTGTCACATTGGTGAAGGTCTCGCAATAAATACACTGTAGATTATTTTTCCTGTCAAATGCTGCTAGACATTGTAGTAAATTAATTAGCTGGGCCTGTTGTCAGATGGATGTCCTGATATTGTCACAGAGAAGGCATGAGCTGAGATCGAGTGAAAGGCAAAAGCTGATTCACTTGTCAGCAGGCAACATTCTGAGGAAGTCAGTTAGGGTGGCTTTGGAAGATCATTCTGGAAACCAGATAGGTATATGTGATAGTGGGCTTCAGACATTTCTGAGCCAACGAGATCTTTTTCCCAAGGAATACCCAATTCAATTCATATTTTATAGTGGGTTGGAAATGTGCTCCAGATATAGGGATAATACAGGGCCATACTATCACTATGCAGTGAGAAGAAATTTTTGAATTGCTGTATAGCTGTTTGCATATGTTTATGGGAAAACCACAAAAAGGTCAGAGGTTTAGGATGTCTGGAAGGTTTCCTGCTTCTCACTTGAGCAAACCAAAGAAGAAAGTGTGGATAAATCCTTAGGAAAACTTTCCCATGGGATTTACAAGAGCTGATTCTTAATGTAAAGTTAGAATGCGGAAATATCCCGTATGTTTCTGTTTGGGAACAAGAGAAGTTAGATACAGTTGTCTTGGTTAATAGAGTCAAAGACTGGTTCCTTGAATGTCCACCTTATATTCATAAACCAGCAGCCTAGCAGTTTCTTGTGGCATCCAAAGTGCAGCATGTGTTGGCTTTCACACATGGAAGCAAGAATTGTCATGGAGCATCATGGCCTTGTGCCATCTCTGTCTTGGCGGAGTTGGCAAAGCAGGACCTCTTTGATGTTCACTTCAAACATTCATAACATGACTCAAATGTAGCATTTTTTCTTATTAACTGTGATGGGCCTGTCTTATTTACATAAGCCATTTAAAATCAATTTGTATTTCTGACTTTTCCCACTTCTTGTTGAGTAGTAAGTTCTATAAACATAATCTCTACTTTATAGAAAAGGGCTTCCTTTCATTTGACCTGAATACACACAGGATTCAGATGGTGACCCCTTCAACTAGACTTTTAGAGTTCAGTGAGTAATTCCATGTTTATTTTGTTCATATTATTTATAATCTTATAGACACGAGTCATTTTGCATCTGACACGGAACAGTGACAGAGTAGCTCTGGGTTCATTTTGTTTCCTTGATTCTTTTTTCTTTATGCAAATTGTTTTCTCTCCATCACCCCACCTCCCCCTTTGGCAAACATCAGCTTATTCTCTGTATCTATGAACTCGTTTCTGTGTTATTTTGTTTATGCCTTTGTTTTCTTTTGTTTTTAGATTTCACATATAAGTGAAATCATACAGTATTTGCCTTTCTCTGTCTGACTCATTTCACTTAGCATAATACCCTCTAGCTCTATCCATGTTGTTGCAAATGACACAATTTAATTCTTTTTTTATTGGCAAGTAATATTTTTTTGTGTGTGTGTGAGTATGTGTATCCCACATTTTTTCATCTGTCTATGGACACCTAGATTGGTTCCATATCTTGCCTATTGTAAATAGTGCTGCAATGAACATAGGGGTGCCCATCTCTTTTCGAATTAGTGTTTGTTTTTTAATAAATATCCAGAGGTGGAATTCCTGGGTCATATGCAGCCTTATTTTTAATTATTTGAGGCATCACTATACTGTTTTCCATAGTGGATACACCAAATCACAATTTCACCAACAGTGTACGGGTGTTCCCTTTTCTCTGCATCTTCACCAACCCTTGTTATTTGTTGATTTTTTGATGATAGCCATTCTGACAAGTGTGTGTTTGTGTCTCATTGTGGTTCCCTGATGATTAGTGATGTTGAGCATCTTTTCATGTTTGTTGGCTGTCTCTATGGCCTCTTTGAAGAAATGTCTGTTGAGGTTTTCCTCCCAGTTTTTAACTAGATTGTTAGTTGGTTTTTTTTTTTTTTTTTTTTTTGGTGTTAAGAGTTATGAGTTCCTTAACATTTTGGATATTAACCCCTTACCAAATATATCATATGCGAGTATCTTCTCCCATTCAGTAGGTTGTCTTTTCATTTGACCATGCAAAACATTTTAGTTTGATCTAGTCCCATTCGTTTATTTTTTTCTTTTGTGGTCCTTGCTTGAGGAGACATATTTAGTAATATATTGCTTATGTTTTTTTTTTTTTTCCTCAAAATTGTGTGGTGTCAGGTCTTACATTTAAGTCTTTAATCCATTTTGAGTTTATTTATGTATGTGGTACAAGAAAATGGTTCAGTTTCATTTTCTTGCATGTACCTGTTCAATTTTCCCAATAACAATTATCAAAAATACTGTCTTTACCACCATTGTATCTTCTTGCTCCTTTGCTGTAGGTTGAGCATATAAGCAAGAATTTATTTCTGGCCTGTCTGTTTATTCCATTGATCTATATATTTGTTTTTATGCCAGTAACATACTATTTTGATTATTTTAGTTTTGTAGTATAGCCAGAGAAATCTTGAGAAAAAACAAATTGGTAGATGCTCCTTTATTTCAAACCATATTATTTTATCTTTTAAAGCAACATGTACTTTCAGTATTATGATAGAAGTTCTGGTCTTGAGCCTGCCACACTTTAATCCTAGGTAAATCATTTGAAAACTTGACCCTTCATTTGTAAAGCAGAAATTTGCACTGATATTCCTTTTCAGCTCTAATGGTCTTTTGAATTCATGACTAGGAAAATGTAGATTGTGGTGGTTCCATGGGAAGATTACTAGAATAAAATTTAAATCAAATAGCCATTTTAAAATTGCAATTAATATTTTGGAGGAGGAATAGCAGTAGTTTTATAAATATAGACAGATTGTGGAATGAAAACTTCTAAATTGTGCTGCTGAATTATTATTTGTGGAGAGGGAAAAAAAGAAGGCATCTTTTTCTTTTCAAAGCTTATTTCTTCTTTGACTTCTCCAAAAAGCATTCTCCTATTCTCTACTGAAAATGGACCTGTCTTCTGTATGCCCATAAAATTGGACATGTATATGTAATATAGAACTTATTTCAGTTGGACTTAAGTTATAGGTGAGTTAATAACTTCTTTATTTCCCTTGTTAACTTGTAAGCTCCTGGAAGGGAAATCCTGTCTGCTTATCTCTTCATTTGGTCCTTAACAATCTAGGATTTTTTGAATGAGTATGGCTGCATAGGTGTTTATGTGTAGTCATGGATGTTCATGAATGAATAGTCATGAGTATATGGTCATGGATTCAGAGCACTCACTGGTGCTAGTCCTGAGGCAACAGAAGCTGTGATAGGAATGGGTAATGCTGTTAGTCCACCACTTGTTGTGTTTTTACATATCCTGGTCTCTGCTTCTTGCTTCAGTTTCTCTTTGTGCTCATTCCTTTTCTTTCATTATTTCCTTTATCCTTTCTAGTGGAGTCTTCTACTTTAACTCTCATGTTTAGCCTGATGGAAACCTTGTAAGCCACATATAAGGAAGGATTCATTTATATACTGTATTACTCAAATGCATATACTATATACTAGCCCTATCCAACATCCTCTACTCAGTGTGTCCATGTTATATGTTCACACCTGAAGTCCATCCTCTGACCTTAATATTTCTTAAGACCTGTTATCAGTTTTGGTATCTTTATCTTCCTGGTCCTTCATCTTCTGTTAAACTAAATCATTACCCCACTGATGGCTTGTCTCCTGGCTCCTGGATCAATGTTACTTAGAAGGGAGATCTTACATTTTGATCTCTTTCATTTAGTCACAGGCCTTTTCTCAAGAATATTTCTCATCTTGTATTGTTTTACAACATCAACATCCCTTTTGGGCCCAAGTCAGCATTCCTGAGACTGCCCTTTTCTCTGTTATGGTCTCTGAAGAGCAGTGTGGCAAATGAAAAATTAAAATGAAACAATAGTAACACTTGACTATATGCTAGGACTCTTTTAAGTACTTTACAATTATTAACTCATTTAATCTTTACAATTCTATGAGGTTTAGTATTTTTAAAATCATTTTACATATTAGGATAGTAAAGCACAGATAATTACCTACTCTGGCCTGAGGGTTGGGTCCTTAATACTTATCTTAAATATTCAGTGAGTTGTTAATAAATATTTCCAGCTCTATCCCTTAAAGGCACACAATAGGATTACAATTCCTACTTTCTTATGGTTAGGAGGGGTCGTGTGTCTCATTCTGGCCAATAACTTGTTAGCAAAAGTGACATTTCAAGTTTAAACATCTAACTGTACATGTACAACATTCGAACATGTTCTTTTGTTCTGGCATGGGAGCCAACAGTGTTCAAAATATTGGTTTATCTAAAGCTAGGGTCATAGAATGAGTACCATGAGCAGAGGACCCTGGCAACATGTAGTGTCAGGAAGAAATAAACTTTCATGGCAAACAACAGATACCTTGGGGTGGTTTATTACCACAGTATAATCTACCCTGTCCTGAAACCCATATACAGACCAAGATAGTATAAAAGCAGAACAGATTCTGTTGTACCTAGAATATATTTCCTAAAAATTGATCATTTCTTATAGTGCTACCTTATTTCAGTCCCTTAAGTTTCAATTTCAGCTTTAGCTTTTTCCTTTATCTTATCCCTGAGATATTTCAAAATTTTGTTCCTTTTATAAAGAAATCTGGGTCTTGTTTTTATTAATATTGTTTTAAATGTACTGTGATTGCCCAAACAGTAGCTTTGCAACTTAAGATATTACAGAATATTTTAGAAATTTAATAAATGTTGTATTCCTATTTCATAAAAATAGATTTAAAAATCTATATTTACAATTTGAGAAAATATAATAATCTTGAATGCTCAAAGGATAAGATGAAGCTATATAAACAACTATAATTGTCTTTGTAAAGAAAGTTACAATAGATATCTATTTATTAGGAGCACTGCATTTTAATTATCTAGAAATAATCTTAGCTGTAGTTATTGCTGGCTATAAAAAGTTAATTTAGATTTAATTTTTAAAAGTTAATAAACTAAAATGACTCATATTCTTACTATTAAAAACGGAATGTCTCTGACATTCCACAGGAGTGTATATATGCTGTAAAACAACTTGTATCAAAAACTTGAGGCTCATTAAAATTTATAACATGTATTTAATTAGCAGAGTTGTTTCAAAGTGTAACTCAAAATTATAATCATTAGTTTTTAAAAGTATAGTTATTCATGTTCATAATGGCTTCTAAGAAGGTGATATTTTCTAGAGTGGAGGTCAGCTAACTTTTTCTATTGAAGGCCAGATAGTAAATATTTTTTACTTTATTGGCCATATTCTATGGTCACTGTCATGATGATTCAACTATGTAACTGGAGCTCAAAAGCAGCCACAGACAATACATAAGTGAGTTGCATGACTGTTTTCCAATAAAACTTTATTTGGTAACATAAGCAAGATTTTGTCTTTGGGTACTAATTCCTGATCTAGAATGAGTTTTTTTTTTTTTTTTTATTTTCCTTAAACTTTCTTGTATTGTTTTGCAATACTCTACATACCAACTCCTGAATAAATAAAAAATTGTGGGTCATCATAAATTTGAAATCGAGTCTCCATGGCCTCCTAAGGCATCTTCTAGAGCTGCTCTGCTTAAGTCCTGAGGCACTGAAAACTCTACTACCGTAGTGGTTAGAGTGCTGTAAAGTGGGTGAGGAAAACTCGCAGACAACTCGGAGTTGTCTCTATGAACTCCTGTGTGGTCCTTAATGTTATATAAACTCAGTTTCTCCATCAATAAAACAAGAGGGAATAGTGGTACTAGGTACCTTTCGGCGATCATATTCTTTCTATGATTCTAGTATTAGAAACATTAAAAAATTCAAACCCATTAGTAATCAAGTAAAAATTATGAATATTAATAGATCCTCGTAAAAGTCTTTTAGCACCTAGTGAGGAAGATACCATATTACTAACTTTTTGTTAGAATTCCTAAAAAAATACGTTTATGTTTTCTATTTTCATAGGATTGTATTCTATAGGTTGTTGAAAAAGCATAGAAGCTCTTTCCATGCCAAGGTAGATGATAGATAATGAATTTCATGGATTCAAGTTTAATTGAACTGCATTCCACCTTCGTCCTTATGCAGCCATTTCAGATAAATGTGGATACTTATCTGAGACCTGATTTTGATGGGCTTGGGCAAACATAAAATAAGCATGTACGTGCATGAGGGGAGTTTTCCCCTTTTTGCATTTAGGTTTTTACTTTGCTTATAGGTCCCCAAATATAAAGGCGATATTTTGATAAAACTAATATATCAGTTTATAGAGATATATACACATACACTATATACATATACAGTTGATCCTTGAACAATGCTGGGGTTAGGGGTGCCAACCCTCTTCACAGTGGAAAATCTGTGTATAACTTTTGACTCCCCCAAAACTTAATTATCCCTCAGTATTTGTGGGAGATGGATACCAGGACCCCCATGGATCCCACACTCTCTGGATGCTCAAATTCCCTGTATAAAATGGCATAGATCAATGTATACAGTCAGTCAACCTTTTGCATCCATGGACTCCCAACTGTTTTAATTGGAAAGAATTTACATCTAAGTGGAACACAGCAGTTCAAACCTGTGTTATTTAAGGGCCAACTGTATGCACACATACTACTGTGTGTGTGTGTGTGTACACGTGCATACTAACATATGTAACACACACACACTAATTTCAGGACACAAGCTAAAGACAGAATATGAATACAAACATAAAATATTCAGAAGATATACTGTTAAAAATTGAGGTCATGAACCTTTTTTTGATTTAAGGACCACATAGACTTTTGATTTTAAAAATCTGGCACAATATCTGATGTAATAGTTGCTTAATAAAGGATTGTTGGATAAATAACTATATTAATGAAAGGACATTAATCTTTAAGTTTCAAAAATGGAATGAGTCATAGAACATGGATGTGTGTTTTTTTTTGTATGTTGCCAAGCCCAAGAAGAATAACTAGGTACTATTTAAATGCATTTCATGTATAAATTTTATAAATGATGATAATACAGAACAATGATCTGCTCAGTTGTGATTGAAAAAATGTGGGAAGTCCAGTGGAATCATGCTCTAAGTTGTGCTGAATTCAGCCCTGGGCCCTAGCCACAAAGGTTTAATTATTTAGGAAATGAAATTTCTTTAATTAAGATGGATGTGATAGAACAGAAACAGCAAGAACCATTAAAAAGGTATAGTAGAAGCAATCTGGGATAAATCTAAAATTAATAAGCCATATTATATTAGTTATATAAGAGAGTTTTATTCCAAAATGAAATTTCTTAAAACAAAAAGATTGCTTAGCCCTAATAATTTTCAAATCAGCACTTATTTATTCAGTGCCACTAGGTAGAAAATAGTGTAGAAGCGGCTTAATGCAGGGTTACAAATTTGAATAGTAGTTTATAATCCAACCTCAAAAGATAAGCGAGCCTTAAAATAAAGACAAAAAGGAATATATGGAGAGAAAGATGAGTTAGAGACATTTTAAGCAACAATTTACAATTACAAATCATGCAGCAATGAATAATTGCGTACCTATGTTTTTTCCAATTAAGTTTATTGGGGTAACATTGATTAATACAATTATAATTTTCAGGCGTACATTATAATCTGACACCTGTATATTCTATTGTGTATTTACCACCCAAAGTCCAGTTTCCTTCAGCTACCATATATTTGATCCCTTTACCCACTTTACACTTCCCTACCCTCCTATATTTGACCTCCTTTAACTGTTTATCTACTCTCTCCTCCCCCACCCCTTACCCTCTGGAACCACTAGTCTATAATCCATGTCCATGAGTCTCTGTTTGTCCTGTTCATTTGTTGTTTTTAGGTTTATAACCCACATGTAAGTGGTATCATGTGATTTTCAACTTTTCCTGTCTGGCTTATTTCACTTAGCATGATTATCTTGAGGTCCATCCTTGTTGTCACAAATGGCAGTATTTCATTTTTTCTTATGGCTGAGTAATATTCCATTACACACACACACACACACACACACACACACACACACACACACCACAGCTTCTTTAGCCAGTCATTTATCGTAGGACACTTCAGTTGTTTCCATGTCCTGGCCACTGTGAATAATGCTGCTATGAACATCAGTGTGCCAATATCTTTTCCAATATGGGTTTTCAGATCTTTGGGGTAAATACCTAGTTAGAGGGATTGCTGGATGTGTTGTTGGAAATGTACTTTCAGGGTAAATTTCAGAAAGTGGGAGTGCTCACTCAAGTGGAAAATGCACATGGAATTTTGTTGGATTTTGCCTGTAATTGTGTTACTTTATGTGGCAAAAGGTACTTTGCAGGCATGATTAAATTAAGGGCCCCAGTTGGAGAGAGTATTCTGGATTACTCAGGTGAGCCTAACATCATCACAAGCACCCTAAAAGCTCATAATCATTCTTGGCTTTGGTGAGAGGGAGATATGACTATGGAGGGGGGAGGGACACGTCAGAGAGCTGCAACATTGCTGGCTTTGAAAACGGAGGAAACTCATGAGCCACCAAGGTTGTAGGAACATTTGGGAAGCTAGAAAGGTGAGGAAGCAGTCTCCTCTAGAACCTTTGGAAAGCAATGAAACTCCTGACATCTTGATTTTAGACCAATTGGATACTTTATTATAGCAGCCATAGAACATTACTATACCATGCTATTTTAAGTCTAGGTAATCAAATTGATTAATCTTTTATTGCATTCAGAGTGTGAATCAGTGTTAGATAACCATTCCTTCATCCAGGCTGTATAAGAATCCACCTGTGTGTGTGTGTGTGTGTGTGCGTGTGTGTGTGTGTGTGTGTGTGTGTGTTGTGTTCCTATTCATACAGTCTCATTTTTACATATATTTGGAGTTTATGGTTTGTATATGGTTTGATGTATGATTTCCTTTTGGTCAAATGGCCAACCAATTGTTCCATCATTATTTATTTAAAACAAACAAAACAAAACAAAACAAAACAAAATCATTGACCCAGTGGTTTGAAATGCCATCTTTATTGTGTAGTGTATTTCTATATGTACTTGGGTCTATTTCTGGACTTTGTAATCTGATCTTGTCCCGTTTATGTACCACACTGTTTTTTTATTACAGAAGCTTTATATTATATTTACTGTATGATAAAATTACTTTCCCTTTACAGTTATTCTTTCTCAGTGTTTTTCTGGCTATTCTTGCAAGTTTTTTTCGTATGAGTTTTAGTATTAACTTGCCTAGCTCCAAAAAAATCTTGTTTGTATTTTTTTGGAATTGTGTTAATTTAATACAGTAACTTAGAACTAATATCCTTATAATGTTGAGTTGTTCTTTCTAGAATAGTTAATGACTTCTATTTCTTCAAGTCTATTTTTTTGACTTTAGGAGTGTAATGTTTTCCTCTGGTTTCATAGATTTGCTCCTGTGGTTAGTCTTAGTAATTTTATTTTCTTTGCTGATAATGAGGTTTTCTATCCCAGTATAACCTGTAACAGGTTATTAGTTTGTGTGAAGGTGATTGATTTCTGTATTTTAATTTTTACTGAATCTGAATTTTCATTGTTTAACTTAATTTTGTTATTAATTCACATCATTTTCAGGCATACTAACTCGCCATCTGCAAATATAACTTACTTTTTCTTTTCCAATTCATATACCTCTACTTGATCTATCTTGTATAATTGCATTGACTACAATATAATACTGAATAAGTGGTAGAGTTTCTACTGGTCCACATCCTCACCACCATTTGGTGTTGTCACTGGATTGTGACCATCCTAACAAGTAATATAGTGGGATCTCATTATTGTTTGAATTTGCATTTCCTTGACATGATGTGCAGTATCTTTTCATATGCTTATTTGCCGTGTGTTTATCTTCTTTGATGAGGTGTCTATTAAAGGAGCAGTCCCCGACCTTTTTAGCACCAGGAACTAAGGCGGTGATGCTAGCTAGCACTGGGGAACAGCTGCAAATACAGATGAAGCTTTGTTTGCTTGCCTGCCACTCACCTCCTACTGTGTGGCCCGATGATTCCTGACAGACCGCAAACTAGTACCGGTACCAGTGTATGGCCCCGGGGGTTGGGGCCCCTGTATTAAAGTCTTTGCCTTTAATTGGGTTGCTTGTTTTCTTATTGTTGAGTTTTAAGAGTTGTTTGTATTCTTTGGATAACAGTCCTTTAATAGGTGTGTCTTTTGAAAATATTTGCTTACAATCTGTGGCCTGTCTTCTCATTTTCTGGATATGGTATTTCACAGAAAAAAATTTTTTAATATTAATAAAGTTCAGCTTATCAATTATTTCTTTCATGGGTTATGTGTTTAGTGTTGTATCTAAAAATGCATCATTGTACCCAAGGCCATCTAGGTTTTCTCCTAGATTATCGTTTAGGAGTTTTATAATTTTCTATTTTACATTTAGGTCTGTGGTTCATTTTGAGTTAATTTTTGTGAAAAGTGCAGAGTCTGTGACTAGTTTTTTTTTTTTTTTTTTTTTTTTTTTTTTTTTTTTTTTTTTTTTTTTGCATGTGGGTGTCCAGTTGTTTCTAGAACTATTTGTTGAAAGGATGTCTATGTTCCATTATATTGCTTTTGCTCCTTTGTCAAAGAGCAGTTGACTATTTATGGGGGTCTGTTTCTGGTCTTTCCATTCTGTTCCATTGATCTGTTTGTGTATTCTTTTGCTAATACTACACTGTCTTGATTACTGCAACTTTATAGTAAATCTTGAAATTAGGTAGTATCAGTCCCCCAGTTTAGCTCTTCTTCTTCACACGTTTAGTTTTTACTCCAAGTTCATTTGTGTGTGTGTGTGTGTGTGTGTGTGTGTGTGTGTGTGTGTGTGTGTGAATGGTCTGAGGTAGAGGTAATTATTCATATAGAAAATTGACCTGGTGTCGTGGTTTCAATAGTCAATTCTTTCCCCACTAACTAATGACACCATTTCTGTCATACGTGTTGATTCCTCATATGTCGGTCTGTTTTTAGATCCTTTTTCTATTCCATTAATGTATTTATCTCACCTGTTTAATCACCTAAAATTTATGGTGCCTGATTCCTTTATGGATGTTAGTGGAGTCACCTTTCTTAAAGATAAATTGGTCATTTTTGGCCTTTGTCTCATTTATAAGAATTGGAATATCAACTGGTAAAGTTCAGGGTAAAAAACTCTGGGATTTTGATTGATAATGTTTCACATTTAAAGATGAAGTCAGGAGATTGGTCTTAGTTTTTCTTTTATGCCCTTCAATAAAGTTCTCCCTATAAATATTTTATAATTATATAACTTTATATTTTATATATTTTAGATTTGTTTTATAATTATATGTATTTTTATATTTTTCCCTGTATACCTTTTAATTTGTTTGCTTATACTATTTTAAATGGTATCTTTTTAAAAAAGATATATTTCTAATATATATTTCTAATGATTTTCTAATAATAATGTTAAGGACATTATCTGTTTTAGTATGTTGCTCTTTCATCTAGTAAAGATGCTACTCTCTTAATATATCTGATGATTTACTCTAGGTTTTCCACAATTTTTACAGAGATAATTATGTTGACTATAAATAATGATGGTTTTGTTCATTAGTTCTAGATCTTGTATCTTTTATTTCTTTTCTTTATGTTGTTGCTCTAACTAAAACCATATAGAAAATATTGAGCAGAAGCGAAGCGGTGCATCCTTATCTAGAGCAAAAAACTGAAATGCGCTTAAGTTTCACGAGTGCTATCGATCTTTGAAGACACCCTTTATCAGCTTAGGGGAGTTCCCTTCTGTTTCTAGTTTGCAAAAGATTTTTGCTGGTATTTTTTAAGTCGTGAGTAAAATGTTAAATGTTATTAAAATTTTCAGCATATACTGAAATGATTATGTATTATTTTTAATTTAAATTTTTTGGGGGAAATTAATAGATTTTTTTAGGGTCTAATCATCTTTGCATTATCAAATAAACCCTATTTGGTCATGCCATATTATTATTATCATTATTATTGCTGTGATTATTATTTTTCACATGAATTGATTGGTTTTTTTTAGGATTTTTGAGCCCACGTTTGTTAATTTTTCTTTCCCATGTGACCTATGTTTACTTTTAGTATTGAGGTCATTCTAGATAACTTATTCCTTCTCCTCCCTCCACTGTCTTCCCCTTCTCTTCCTTCTTTCTCTTCCTTCCCTCTTCTCCTTCTAGTCTCTGAAACTCTTTCCATAGGTTATGGCTATTGGAGTTTTTGTATTGTTTTCAAGTTTTGAAAAAATTTTCTCGAAAAACTTCTGGGACCACAATTCAATGGTAAGGACAAATAACCCAATTTAAAAATGGACATAGGACTTGAAATTTCTCCTAATAAGATGTATAAATGACCAGTAAGCACATGAAAATATACATTGGCCATTAGGAAAATGCAAATCAGAATCCCAAAAAGATACCATTTCATACCCACTATGATAACTATAATCAATAATAAATAATGGTAAATGTTGGAGAAAATGTGGAGAATTTGAAGCCTCATATATTGCTGGGGGAAATGTAAAATGGTGTATCTGCTTTGGAAAATACTTTAGCAGTCCATCAAAATATTAAACATAGTTATATGTTTAAACAAGCATATAACTATAAAAACAAACATATAAACAAACATATAAATAGTTATTAAACAAAATATTAAACATAGTTATCCTAGGACCCGGAAATTCTGCTTCTGGACATAAACAATTTTTTCATTAAATGAAAACATATATCCACACAAAAACATGTACATGAATGTTTTTAGCAGCATTTTTTACAATAGTTAAAGAATGGAAGCAAACCAAATGTCTATTAATTGATGAACAGATAAATAAAGTGTGGTACATGCGTACAGTGGAATATTATTTGGCAATAAGAAGAACTAAAGAACTGATACAAGCTGTAACAGACAAATCTTGAAAATATTATGCTAAGTAGAAGAAGCACAAAACAAAAGGTCACCCAGTATAAGACTGCATTTATATGAAATGCCTAGAATAGACAAATTTATAGAGATAGAAAGATTTTTGGTTAATGAAGTAGATACAAGCTATAACATGGACAGACCTTGAAAACATAGTAAGTGTGAAAGAAGCCAAACACAAAGGCCACATATTATATTATTGCATTTATATAAAATGTCCAGAATAGGCAAATTTTTAAAGATATAAATTATGGTTAAAGAATGACGAATGACTGTTAATAGGTGCTGTGGGCTTCTTTGTAAGTGATAAAAATTGCCTAAACTAAAATGATGATGGTTGCACAATTTGCATATGGTGAAAACAAATGAATTGTACACATTAGGTGAATTTTATGGTATATGAATTATATCTTAAAAAAGATGTTAAAACAGTCTGGGCCCATTGGTTACACAGGGCCTATTGCTGCTGCTCCTTTAAATTGTTCAAGATCCTATTGATTCGTGAGTGAGCTTTATTAAATTTATTTTTTATTTTGATTATTTCACCTATGTTTTAAAATTTATTGCCATAAAGTTAATAATAGTGAAGTATTCATATTATTTTAAATCTCTGTTGTATCCTTAGTTATGCAGACTTTTTTATTGAGTTTATCGATCTGTCTCCTCTGTTTTTCAATGATCTAAGCAGATACTGTTTTATTGATCCTTTATTAATGCTTTGTGTTCTATTTTATTAGACTTTGATTTTATCTTTATTGTTTCTTTTATTGTATTTGTTATTTTTTCTACATTTTTGACTGTATGCTTTGAATATCACTTCCATGTTTCTTCACTTTTAGAATATGCACTAAAATTATTAATTTATATACTGCTTTAGTTTCTTCTAATGAGTTTTGATACATATTGTTTTAATTTTAAGACATCAAATTCTAATTTTTTCTAATTCCTTTATTTTAGAAGTATTTTTATTTTTATTAAGAAAAAAATCAAATATATAGAAAAATTAAAAGACCAAGGAAATAAAACATTCATACTCTATAACTTAGCATCAATAAACAGTTTTGTTTCATATATATTTTTTTCCAAATTAAATGGTAAACACAATGATATTTTTAACCCTAAATACTTTAGCGTGTGTCTTTTAGAAATAAGGACCACTTCTTTAAAACCACAATATCATTTTTTCCCTTAGCAAAATTAATAAGAATTCTTTTATCCAGTACCACCCTTAATTACATTTCTTTCATTGTTCCCAAAATATCCTTTATAGCTGTTAAATTTGCACCAAGATTCAATCCAAAGGGTTTCACTTTGTTATGTCTTCTTTCTTTTAATCTGTTGTCCCTCTACTTTCTTCCACCCATAGACATTGACTTTTTGAAGAGCTGCAGAGCACCCTATACTGCATATGGCTCATTGATTCCTTTTGGTGCCCTTTATCTGATCCTTGATTTTCCATACTTCTTGTAAGCTAGAAATTATGTCAGAGGCCTTGCTTAGATTCAAGTTAAACAAGTCTTTTTTGCAAGAATACTTCAGAAGTGATGTTATGTACTTCTCAAATAGTATCATATAAGGTGGAGGAACCAGTCAGGTGACCTTTCCCTTGCATATCATTTTTCCCTTGTATATCATTTCTCTAAGTAGAAAAAAACCAGGAGGTGATATTTGGCACTGTGTGAATATTCTGTTTCCCATTGATCTTTTACATAGTGGTGTTTATATATACTGGTAATCTTTATATGGATATGTTATATCATTAGGGATTATAAACTGGCACTCTTTCTGAGGTAAGCATCCTCTTCTCTAATGGGTAACCGCTGTAATTCCCCTATCAAAAAAAAATACATGAAATTCATTAGTCTTTTAAAAATCTTTTAAGATTTCACATGCAAAAGAATTCACAAATGTATGTGTACAATTTGATGAGTTTGACAAAATATACAGTTTTGTACCACTGCCACAATCATGATATAGAATATTTTCCACATGCCGAATTCTTCCTTTGTGCCTCTTTGTAGTCAGTCCCCTCTCCATCCCCAGCCCCAGACAATAACAATCTGCTTTTTGTCTCTAGAGTTGTTTAGAATCAAATGGAATCAAGCAAAAGCCAGACACAAAGTATTTTATTCTGTCATTTAGCACAATGCCTTTGAAATTCATGTATGTTATTATATTTTTCAAGTGGTTGGTTCCTTTGTATTGCTGAGTAGTATTTCATGGCATGGATGGAGCTATCCCACAGGTTGTTTGTTTTTCTATTTACAAGTTGATGGGAATTTGGGTTGTTTCCAGTTTGGGGATATTATGAATAAAGCTGCTATAAACATTTGTGGGAAAGTCTTTGTGTCAACACATGTCACTTCCCTTGGGCAGATACCTAGTAGTGGGGGCGCTTGATGGTCTTCTAAGTTATGTTTAACTTGACAAGAAACTGCCAATTGGTTTTCCAAATTTGCTGTATCAGTCTACATTCCCACCAGCAATGCAGGAGAATTTAAGTTGTTCCACATCATTGCCAAAGCTTGATATTGTTAGCCTTTACAGCATACTTTACAACACAAGGCATTTACTCTCTTCATGATTTACTACTTGATCCAGCACACATTGAATAGCTACCCTCTGCCTGAACCTTATCTAGGTATTCAGACACACTGGATATTGTATTTTTAAATACATGACAGACAATTAATTTATCCAGTAACTCTGATAAACTCTATCATTGCTTTCCTATATGTTCTTCTGGATATTATATGGAGAAAATCACATCATGAAACTATGACTAGCAAATCATTCCTTCTTCTTGAAATACCTTCTTTACTAGGTTGCTGGGGCTGCCAGCCCACTCCCCTGGTTTGCCTTCTCTCTCACTGGCTGCCACTTGGGGTGTTTTTGCTTGTTCCTCTTCATTTTCTTGACTTTTTTTTTTTTTTTTTTTTTTTTTTACAGTTGAAGTGCCTTTCAGGATATAGTCCTTAAACATCTCTTTTCTAACTGTACTCACAGCCTTAATGACCCCCATAGATTTGATTTATCTATAATTCCTCAGTTTATATCTTTACCCTGATGGGTGCCCTGAACACTATACTTGAATATTTATTTGACTGCCTACTCAATATTTTATTTTAGCTGGCAAATATCAATAATAACAATAACAACCACCAATACAAACCCCCTAACATAAGCTCCACTACCACAAACATTTATATTGTGCTTTT
Organism: Eonycteris spelaea; assembly: GCA_003508835.1. Classification (NCBI taxonomy): domain Eukaryota; kingdom Metazoa; phylum Chordata; class Mammalia; order Chiroptera; family Pteropodidae; genus Eonycteris; species Eonycteris spelaea. The sequence goes on along the minus strand of PUFA01000079.1, from coordinate 3,948,829 downwards.
AAAAAGCCAGAGACTATTCTAAGAGTTTGACATAAATCAACTATTTTTAAAATTTAACTTAATAGGCATCTCAATCTTAACACATCTAAAACTGAACCCCTGATTCGTCCACCAAAGTTTGCTCTGCCTTATAGTCTTCCCCATTTCGAATTAATAGCATCTCCATTTATTTGGTTGCTAAGGCCCAACACTTGGAGTTATTCTTTAATCCTGCTTTTTTCCCCCTCCAACCCCTCCTTTGAGCAAGTACTTTTGGCTCTAAATTCAAAACAATACAAAATTGCCATCAATTCTCGTTATCTTGTTATTCTCATTATCTTTCTTATCCCCTCTAATGTAGATTCTTGTATTAGCCTAATAACAGATTCCCCCTGTTCTTCCTTTTTCTCCTGCAATTAATTCACAATGTGAACTAGAGCGATCCATTAAAGTCAGATCATGAAACTCCTCTGCTCAAAACCTCTGTGTCTGTGTCCTCCCATATTACTCAGAGCAAAAACCAATGTCCTTAAGTTGGCCTGTTAGCCCCACCTAATGATCTGTCCTCTAAGCCAACATCCATTAACCCTCTCCCCTCACTGTGTTCCATTCCTGCTGCCTCATTGCTGTTTGTAGATCTCACCAGGCACAATCATATCGAAGTAGTTGTCCTTGACTCATATTATTTATTTACTGGGGAATGTAACACTTGAAACTCATTTTACTTCACCTATCAAGTCACGGTGATGTATATGATTTTAATCCTGACTTGTAAATGAAAACTTCCAACCATCAGTGTTCATGGAGCACCCATAGTGCTGTCGTAAGCACCACTGAGCTATAAAATAAGTAGAAGACAGTCTCTGCTTAGATAAGTGGGTGCTTAATGTGGCTTGCTCACATTTCTCAACTACAGCATAAAGCAAAATAATGATTTGAACAGTTTTAAATTAAACTACATTCAATTTCTACAGTGTCGTGTACTTATTTCTGCCTGTCTTACACCTGTCTGAATAAATGACTTAGATTTTCTCCTTCAGCTTCTCAACTGGCGATCTGTTTCCCCAACAAATTATTTTCCTAGCAAATACAGTTAGTCAGAATAAATGAACATTTCCCAGCACTTGCGAAGAATGTACAAAACCAGGCATAATCCAATCAGTTGTATGTATTCTTTATGCTTTGAGACTTGTTTATGTACATCTAGAACTACTGTTATTTTTATTATTTTAAAAATATCCATAATCCTTGTACGCCTATCACAGGTAGAAATATGTGTGGTTATATTGAAGTGGCATATTAAAGTCCTTCAAAGTATGTTATTGAAAGTACCACATTATTTTTTACCTGCAGAAGGAACCATTTTATTTTTTAAAAATATCGGTTTTAGAAGTAATTATTTTCTAATAAAATAGCACTTAAAAAAAAACATTTGCACGAGAAAATGGAAAAAAAGTTATGAGAATTCTTTAAATCAAAATGGGGCTAGACTGAGTTCAGCATTTTCTTGCCCAAAGCAGATTTTCCTTTGATCTCTCAAAATGCCAACAGGAGGCCAAAGACTTAGCTTCTTTGCCAGCTACACTCCAGTTCTCCCTCCATAAGCTTTATTTTCAAATGTACTTAGACACAACTTCTGACTCCAAACAAATGACTGTTAGTTCCAGCTCTTACCTGCCAATTACAATACTTTGAATATCTGTGCCAGTCTCTGGGTCAGCCTGATGATAAGATTACAGGACCTGTTTGTTTAGTTCATTAGCAGAAATTCGTCCCACAGGGACACAACAAGCAGCGGTTTGGAGTGGGGGTGGGGCATGCCAAGACCGGTTGGTTTTTCTTACTAGGAAGTGGGAAAGGAAAGCAGTATTTCCCCTTTGGGATCCCCATTTCCCTTTTCAGTTCCTCTGTTTTGGGCAGACAATAGAGGCCTCTACGCCCCTGTCTCCCGACACCCGGTCCCTGTCGCCCCCTCCGCCCGTCCCCACCCCTCACCCACCAGCTTCCCCAACTCCGGCTCCAGGCGGAGATTTGTCAGAACCGTTCGGTTGAGACTGATTATGATTGCAGCAGATGGGCTGGATTTGACAGCCCGATCCTAAGCAGCTTCTGATGGGGGTGCGGCGGAGGGGCGGGGAGGGGGAGACGGTGGGGGGCGGGAATCTCTGGGCCGGAGCCGCCTAGTACGAGCGCACCAGCGCAGCCGGGCCAGGCGCTCCTGGGCAGCTGTTTAACGCGCGTCTCCTGGAGGAAAGTCACAGGCAGACCTGAGGGGCTCTCGGAAGGCCAGTGAAACATCCCATTGCAGAGAGGGCGCGGGGACACCCGGAGGCAGGCGCAGGGGGACCAGTGGAGCACAAAGCGGAAGAGCGCGAGGGAGCACGGTGTCCTGGCTACCCCGAGCCGTGGGCTCGCTGTGGAGTGCGCGTGGCCCAGGCTCCCTCCACGCGCTCCGGGCATGGCAAGTTTGCCAACTCGGGACTCTGCGGCCAGCGCCTTGCTGCCCCCGAAGTGACAGCGCTGCAGCCTCTGCCCCCCGGGTGGGGGCGGCGCCCACCCCACCCCCAACCCACTGCAAAATGCTCCAACACAGGCCAGGTAAGGAGACGCCAACCCGCTCCCCTTTCAGGCGCGCCCCCAGCACAAGGCTGCCGTGTCCTCTCCCGGTCCTTTTTGCTCTCTCTAGCCCCTGCTGACTCCCTGTTTCTGTGCCTCCCTCTGTGGGCTCCTGGGTTCATCTCTGCCCTCGACCGCCCTCCCTCACTGTCGCCCTTACCCGATCCCAACGGCAGGGGGAGAAGTTCAGGGAGGTGGTGCAAGGTTATGGGCTCTTTTTCAAGAGTCAGAGCACTTGGGCACCCCAGGCAGGACTGCTCGTGGGAACCAGATGGGTGTGTGTGTGCTGCCATCCACACTCCAGGTCCCACACAGCCTCTGCCCCGCGTAATGTGCGCGCACGCACGCACACACACACCCCTTTCCACCTGTGGTTCCTACCCCTTTTGTGCTGGAAATACAAATGAAAACACGTACACGTGCAGATAAAATTCCACATTGGCATCCTCCAGAGACTCCTGGTTACGGGTGTAGAGTGGTGGCAGGGAGTGGTTGGATCTTGGGTACTCCATCCCTCCCAGGAGCAGGACCAGCGCTTCTCCTGCCCCTGGGCCTTTGGCTCTTGTGTCCAGGTGCCCACAGAACGAGGCATCTCCAAGAGGTCAGGAAGATGCTGTTTTTGGCAAGGGCACTGCTGTGCCACCAGACTCCCCCCAACCCCCACCCCCAGAGGCCAGCGGCCTGGACCACTGCCTGGGCTGGCCCCAGCGGGGTGTGCCCGCCTCCACCTGCCGTAGTTGCTTCCAAACTCCTCCCACCCTCTCCATCACCAGTGGGTCCCTGACCTTATCTGCACAACAGCTCAGGACCTCTAGCCCTGGCTGCTGTCCATCCCCTTGCTGCTGCCGCCCCAGCCCGGCAGGAGCTGTGAGTGTGCGCCCTGTTGCTACTGGCAACTGCCTGTGCAGAAAGCCCAGCCCCCAGAGCAGCTTAATGTTGATTGATGGACAGAAATACGATATATTTTGGAGCTTAGCGGGCACTGATGCAGGGGCTTTCCCTACCTCTGGAGCCCTATGGACCGCAGGCGGTTGGTCTTCTTTCTCTCCTAGGCCCCACCCCTTCCCCACCCCATAATAAAAAGGGGCCTTTAAGGTATCCTCTTCTCCTTGGGTTAAATTCAGTGCTAGCGCTTTGCTTTCAGGAGTAACCAGCAGCCGCCCCAGAGTTACCCTTCCTATTCTCCAGACTTCTGTTGAGTCGGATAAAGGAGGAGCCCCCCCCCCCCCCCCCCCCCCCCCCCCGTTCCTAGACACTGCCTTCTTCTTTTCTATTTTCATTCCCCACGTGCTCGCACACCCTTCCCTACACAGAGGTACTTAAAGTGGTTAACCTCTTTAATGACCAGAACTACTTCTGCCTATGCTCTTGAAAGCATTTCCCAAAAATAATTCATTCCATATCAGTACCTCTTCTTCAGCTACTGCTCTCTTCCCACTGTAGATCCCTCCATCCTCCCACAGAGTCTGTGTCATTTCTACTAGAAAGATAGTGCCGGGATTAAGCCTGCAAATTAGACTGCTCAGTGCTGAGATAACCTTTGCTGCTTCCATTTATTTGTTTTTACATTTTAACCCCCTCAAAAACATTACCCCTTCCTTTTTCCGGGATGGCTGCCTCCTCCTTTAGGCCATTTGAACTAATATACATTTTCTGGGCTTTTAGAAATTCCTGCCCCAATCTGTCCCCATCTCTTTCTCCCCAGTGCTAACTTCAAAGGGCTGGATTTCATTATCAAACAAGTTATTTTCAGAAGAACTTTTTGTTTTGCAGTATTTTTTCTCAGCACCCCAGTATTTCTGACAGAGTATTTTCATTACCTAAATTGTCATGCCTAGCTTTGTTTTGCTTGTCAGCATTAATTTGGAAAACCGCATGATGTTTTAAAGCCATTCATTTATTCATCCAAACAAAACTTTCTTGAGAGGCTTTGCTGTGTTGGGTACTAGTGTAGGCCCTGGATTGGGAATGAAGCAAAGACAAGGCCCAAATTTAGAAGCCCACATTACAGCTAGATTGTGGTTATTGCCATAACAGTTAATATTGTAGCACACTGCTTTTGATCAGGAATTTACAGTTTATAAAAGACTTTGATAGGTATTATCTCCTTTAATCCCAGCAGCAGGAATTTTAAATAGCAGGGGTTCTGCCTAAAAGGCCCAGTAATGCTCACCAATCTCACTGAACCAAAAAGTAAAAGAATCTTAGAAATCATCCAACAGCTGATGGAGCTTTAAAACATAGAATAAACAATTCAGAAGAAGCCTATGGAGCTTAGTTATAGGAATGTAGTTTGTGAAAGATAAGTGAAATGCATGTAACATGCACATTACCAGGAAATCATCATGGGGAGAAACTTCATTCTGAGACCGTGGTTCCTCAGTGAACTGCTGGTTGCTGGATGTGGAAACTTTTCAGGGTTCTGGACGGTTGCCTTATCCTTGTACATAAATGAGATGAAAGTGTTAGCACAAAGTTGCTGGGAGTCTAGTAAATTAAGCAAAATGAGTAGGCAATGAAGTTACTTTCTTTAGCTACAAGGCATTCTTGAGATATCTTCAAGTTTTCTAGTATATATTTACTTTAGAAATTGAGTAATTTTCTGTATTTAGAGCATAAAAAATGAGTTTGTATGCCTTGTCTGAATCACATGAAGACAATCAAAGCTTGGATCATTTTTACCCATTAATTTGAAAACAGGAGATATCTCAGGTGGATAAATGACAGTTTCTCCTTTTTATTATTTTACAGTCATGCACCACTTAATGGCAGGGATGTATTCCGAGAAATGTGTCCTTAGGTGATTTTATCATTGTGCTAACATCATAAAGTGTACTTACACAAAACTGGTGGTATAGCCTACTACTGTGATTGTATGTGCTATACTTTGATACAACTGGCAGTACAGTAGGTGTGTTTGCACCAGCATCACTACAAACACGGCAGTGATGTGTTGAGCTTCAGTGTTACTACAGCTACCCTGTCACTAGGTGATAGGAATTTTTCAGCCTCCCTCCTTTTTTTTTTTTTTTCCGGCTTCAGTGTAATCTTATGGGACCACCATCCTATATGTAGTCTGTCATTGACAGACACATCATTATACGGTGCATGATTGTATAGAGAGAATTGCAGAAGGCCTTCTTGTAGATTTATTCATTTTCTCATCTCCTTCAACACAGAGGGCAGTCGTTTTTATTTCTCAGCTGTGGATGTCATTTATGACTTTTCTTCAAAATGATTTCTAGAATTTCCTCTGATACTTATAAGATTGGGTTGCCTTTCAAATATAATGCTAATCCTCTTGTTTATCATTTGGAGTTTTATTCAAAGAAATTTTACAAGCAAAGTAGAATACCATAAGGAGCTTATTATGGCCAGGAGGCTGGCTGTGTATATGGCGAGGTAACACATAAACCAAGAGGGTAATCATAGGGTAAGTTCTATTATTAGGAAAGAGTGGAGGCGTCCAAGGAAACTTTTTATTGTTTAGCACTGAGGCTTTGTAGGAACTTTTAGATGTACAAGGTTGTTTTTTGTTGTTTTTTAATTTTGTTTCGTCTTGGTGGAGAATTTGTTACTCAATCCTATTACAGTCGTCCTTCTGTATACACAGGGGATTGGTTCCAAGACCCCAGCAGATACCAAATCCATAGGTGTTCAATCTCTTATATAAAATGGAGTAGTATTTGCATATAACCTATGCACATTGCTCCTCGAATTTACACTCTTCCACCTTCCTTCTCCCAATGAAGTCTGTTTTCAGTGTCCCCTTCAGCTCAAACTTTTTGGACAGTAGGTGGTAATGCATAAGTAAACAGTCTCTGTGAATTCATTGTTCATCTCAGAGTATAGCTATTTTAAATTACTTCACATGAACACGACTACAAAATGCTTTAAGGAGGATACCAGTGCCTAGGTTCTCAGGTACTGTAGCAGGCACAGAGTTTTGATAAAGGGAGAGAAACAAATTATTTTATGCTGTGTTGAAGATGTTGAAAATACGTAATAGCACTTACTGCTGTAAGTAAGACAGGCTTCTAAGTGGATTGTGGACTTGGAGTGTTACTAAAACTGAATCTTTCACAGCAGGCAGTTACAAGTTCAAATTTGATTTGGGGCAAGGTTATTAATTTTTTAACTATCCTCAGTTTCCTTACCTATAAATAGAAAAAAAAACTATTATATACATTTATAAGTTGTTAAAAATAAATTCTAACATATATCAAGGGCTTAGAACAGTATCTAATGTATAAAAAGATTTTTATATGCTATCTGCTATGGTCTCTTAGTGTTATTTTTATATTGGTTGGGACCTAATAAGATTGACTTTTTCACATTCATCTCATCTCCCAGCACCCCACAAAAAACAGCTATTACAGGGAAGTTATAGCAATTACAGCTGCTTTCAGAAGGAGCATGTGCTTTCCACATGTATGAGGGGAGATGATATCCAGTCTCTCTTTGAGATGTGAATACTTTATAAGATAAAGCTAGAAAGTTTCAGTTAACATTAAATTCATCAAATGTCTGAGAAAGTCACTGTGCTGGCAGCAAGAGATGCACAGATTAAATGCAATTCTAGTCCTCTGGAAGAGAGGAAGTATTGATAAGAGATAATAATAACAGTGTAATACTAAGCACATCATAATAAAGACACCTGTCACTTACCAAGCCCTGCTGTGTGTCAGACACATTCTTTATTAAAGGCAGCAGTCCTGATATCTGTGAGACAGATATCATTTTTTCTGTTTAGAGATATATAATAAGGTGAACTTAAGTTTCATAGTGGTGTTATTAACAATATACTATGGGGTTGCAAAGGAGTGAGTTATCCTTACCAGACAAGCCTACCTCAGTTGGCTTTTGCTTGTGCTTTGAATGAATTGTTTGGAAATGTTGAATGTGATTTATTTAATAACTATATTATCCATGATTTTATTTAGGTTCAACACTCTCTTGATCTTGCCTACACCCTGTTCACAGCATTATAGAAATGAGAGAAAGAAAAGACTGAGCTTTGTTCACTAGCCAGCAAGGAATTTCTTCTCTTCCCTTTCTCAGTTCTTTATTCATTTTTATTGCAAATGCCTCCAGGAAAAATATCTTACTTCCCTTGGAAGGTTCTTTGTTAGTCTAATGACCATGTTATCATCAATAACATTTCTAATGGATTTCTTTTTTTTTTTTTCTCCTATTACATGAGATTTAGGCTAGCAACATTTTCTCCAATTTAATTCCTATCAACTTTTATAAACACACATGTGCATGTGTCAGATGGTAAGTTATAAAACAACGTAGATTTGTTCAGCCTATTGATGTAATAGTCAGATACAGTCCGTAACACATTTCACCTGATGCAAATTCAGATCAGCTTGACTTCTAGACTGTTCTTTTGTTTCTCCTTTTAGTCACTTCTTGTTACGTTTTTTAACCAAAACATATTAATATTCTAATATTGTAGTGTGGTTCTCTCCACCTCCTCCTACATGACAAGTGTCCAATCTCAGCTGTCACTCTCCATTTTTTTCCTATTGAAATTATATAAAATGGCCTATCTTCTCAAATTTCTGGAGTAGTGCTTTTGTATTAGGAACCCTAAATTTGCCTAAATCACTGTAAAATGAATGGGGAATCACATAAGCTACCTAGATATTTTATTGTGTATATGAATTTTAATCTTTCATAATGATATTTTTAAAGGGAAATAGATTTAACTCAAGAAGATTGATCTTTATAACTCATCATCCACTGTGTTCCAGTTTAAAGGAATCATAGCAACAAAAATGTTTCAGCCAAACACAGAATTTCTATGCACAGCCAGAAGACTTCTTTTCCTGCCTTATTTCATTCACTTGTTCATTCATTAGTTGATTCCACATACTGTTAATTAGGTACCTTCCATGGATCAGGCAATGCATTGGACTTAGAGTCACTATGACCAGTGTCCATTATTAATCTAATATTGAACATTTAATAACATGAAATCATTAGTCCTCAAGAGAAATAAGTAAACAAAAGAAACACACATTTGACATTGTACTTCTGCCCACTTCCTGTTTTTGACAGCTTTTAGGTATTACTTATTTTAGGCTATCTCATCCTTGTTACATCAATATGCTAATTAAACTTTTTTTTTTAATTTCATTAAGACTTTCAGAACTTAGAAACCTTTGTTCTTTTGTGCCTGAAACTTTATCCTGATTTTCTCTGAGACATGTCCAGTTGTTTTAATTGCTCACAGATCAATGCCTAGTAGCTATTCAGTAAATATTGTTGAGTAGAGGGCAGGAAGAAAATTAAGTAAGGAAATTTAGGAATTTACTGTATTAGGAATTAGAAAACTCTGATTTGGATTTAACATACCTCAAAAAGGCCTATCCTTTTTCTATCCTCCTGAAAATCATCATATCTACCTTAGATCAGATTAGGGAACATGTTTTCCTTTTTAGTAGACAGTCCCTTTTAGGGTTCGCTGTACATGGTCTTGTGTCTGTGGTTTCACTTTAGACATTTCAGCACTGATGATTATTGTGTAGCAATTTGGGAATTCAGTGTTTTATTGTGGACATCCCTCACCCACTTTGCTAAGTTATGATCGCTCTGAAAATTTCATTCTGCCTTAACAAGATCTCCCTCTTTCTCTTCCTACACTGACTTATTTGGAGAAATCCATCTTATTTTCATTAAAATATATAATTTATTTAATACGTGGCATTGCACAAGACCTTGCCTCAGACTTCATGAATTCATAGGATTCATAACTATATTATAAAATGTAATTAATTATAAGTTAGTTATAAAATTATAAAATACAAATGCCCTTAAGGAATTTATAATCTATGTGGAGAAATCAGACACAGACCTGTAAGATACCAAAAACACCGTATGAAGCTGGTGAAATAGAAAAAGGAAATCAGCATAAACAGGAGGTTGGAAGGTGAAGTAAAGAATGAGGGCCAGGGTGGTTGAAATGGGTTTTCTGGGGAAGGGAAGCGTGAGCTGACCCCAGCTGGACTTGGACAGGGAAAGATCTCGTCAGGAGAGGGCTTGCCCTCAGGCCCTGAGGCAGACACTTGGGCAGTCATGGAAGAGGAGAAGGAACTAAAGATGGTGAGGTTGTGGGTGATGCATTAATATGGGTCAGTTCACTCACACTAAGCAACGTGGACTTCATGCCCTGAGCTAGCAAAGACATCTCTTTGGACTAGTATTTCTGCTGAGGTGTGTTGGTCAAACAAGTTCCCATGGTTGAACAGTAAGAAAAGCTGAGAGAAAGTTTTAAAATGTTCTCTTCTACAGAAGATCTCAGAGGCTTTAATATGCTAATCTGCATTGTTAATCTCTTAGACTTTCCCAAATATTTTTGATCACCGAATTCATTTTTGTTGGAGCATCTTGGGAGGACAGTTGTCTGTGGTGCCTAGTTGGGGAAATGGTGTTAGAGGCCATTGATGATTTTGAGTCAGAGGCTATATGAGTGAAAGGTCTTAGGAACGTAAAACTAAAAATGATGCATAGTGGGATCTGAGGAGTTTCCAGGATGATTAGACACTGGCTTTGTCCAGTTGACACAATAACGGCCTGGCTTAGAGGGTGACATGAAAATGGAAAAGAATGGATATATTACATGATTTATTAGAGTACATAAACCCTGCTGTTTTTCAAATGACTACATGAAAATGAGTTGCCAAGGTGGGAGAATCGAGAATGGCTCCAAACCATTAGATTCTTTTGCATTGGGAGCCTCATTCAGGAAACTCTCTACAGATTTCTGAACTTCTGTATCTTCTGCATGCCAGTCAAAAGCAATGAAGTACTCCTAATGTACTCCAAACTTGATGAGAAAGTGATGTCTTTGCAGGCATGTACCTTTTTTTTGGGCGGGGGTGGGGGGAGTGGGAGGGAGTTCCTGATAGTTCAAATGCTCCCTTAATAAAAATGCACTGAAAACATAGCCCAGCCATTTTCAGCTACATATCAGGTGTAATATTGCCATACGTGACTTTGTGTAGTTATTAGAGCTGCCTGTACTGGTATGGCCTATGTGTGCTAAGGGAGTATCTACAACACAGAGAACAGACTCTGCACTGCTTTTGGGAATCTAGTTAAGGGCACTTTTGGTGGTTTTCTTCATCATGGGAAACTTTATTAGAAATGACAGTGGGCACAGTATACAAGTCCACAGATCTTGCTGCCAGCTCCCTTGAGTTTATTCATCTATAGAGATGCAGAGATTTCAGTGTATGATGTTGAGTTCCATTATTTGTCTGTTTGGTCTCCCAGGACTGGACTATAGGTCTGTCCATCACAGTCTTCACATTCTGTTTAATCTATGTGCAGGAAGTTATGCATCTGGCTTTTGGTTTTCACATCGAATTACACAGAACAATGATTTTTCTTTTCCCATGACTATTTTCTGTTTTTGAGAAATGTTCTTAACATCTTTCTAAAGCCAGCATCAGTAAAAAGCAATGATATAAAATGAAAAGGTTGGCTACTTTTTCTCTAGAAGTGTTCATCGGAGAAATTAGTTATGATAAGCTTCCCAGTTTTCTTACATATTATGAATATAAATGCATTTAACTGCTTAATAACTTATTCTTTAAATTTATTTATTTATTTTTTCATTTTTGTACTTATTATACCTCTGTTCATGTGTTTGGGAGTTTGCAAATAATTCAGAGTAGAAGAAGTCATTAACATGAGTATTTTTGTATGTTTTTCTCTCCGATTGTTTGCTGTTCCATATAGTGTCTGAATTCCTTTTGATTCTCCAATTATATTGCTTATTTGCACTTCCATGGCCTTGAAAACCCAGAGATATGTTTCATTGTACTTTTTGCTTGACAGATCTCTGCCCATTGGTATCTTATTGTTCAATTACTGTGTTGTGTAGACATACCGGTGTCCTTGAGCACGTTGACTACTTCAGGCTAAAGAAGTTCATGTTGATGCCCAAATTCTTTGTGTCTATCTTGGCTAAGTCTGCTATATAATTTCAAAATTCCTCCTTTCCCTTTGTGGGTAGTGATTGTATATGTTCCACGAGTGTGTTATATACTGATGCTGTAGGGAGGAAAAATGGGACCGCTATGATATGTCCAGCCTAGTTGTGCAGTATCATTATTGTTAAGTTAGTTGGAATTAAATGACCTTCTCTTGCAAATGAATCTAGAAGAGAAGACTCAAGGATGAGGGAACAGATAGAAGGTACACCTTAGAAGGAGGAATCTACTGGGCACAATTGTCAGTGAATAACTTCTAGTATGATAGATTTAAATGGGAATTTCTTTGTTTTAAGCTATAGAACATGTTTTTCATTTTATAATTGTATAATGATCGTTAATGACATGTTATCAAGCATGTGGCCACATTCATTTTCTAATTAGATAGCTATAATACACTCAAGATTTTTATACTTATTTTTCTTTTTTAAAGCTGCAATTGACTATGGTTGTGAGAATATTAACCCTGACATTTTAAATATGGATTTAAGCGTATTTTCAGTCTCATACATGTCACTTGGCAAAATAAAAGCAAACTAAAAGCAAACATGAATAATGCATTATTAATATTCATAATAAAACAATTGAAACAGCATTTGAGGAATTTTGGAACAAAGACATAATCAACCATAATTACTATACAATATTCGTTATTTTGTGGGCATAACTTTTTAAAATGGGATTCTTAATTTTAATGCAGAGTTTACTGACTTCCTCCTCACAGCTTCTGTTTTTATGTAATTAGTTTTAAGAAAAGTGTGTAAGGTTCCCTTTTGTTCAGTGAACAAATGAAAATGTCAGCATAAGCATAAACATACACATGTATTATACATGTTGTATATTAGCATAGAGATGAGTACCATTACCCAGAAACTAAGTCACATATTCAAAATTCAGATAGACCAGATGATATTTTTAACTTTTTCCTTGGTTTATTTAAAACTTTTTATTATGGCGTTAAACAAATTGCTTTATCAGTCTTAATTTATCTATCGTTCCTTCCTCTTTGAAATAGAAGTCACAATATTTAGTTTATTTATATACTAGAAAATATATATGCTTTGGGGCCTTTGGAAAAATATCATTTAAATCTTTGAGAGAAAGCGTGCTCCTTACCACTTGTCATTTCATAGTCAGGTCTTGGCACATAACTTGGTCATCATTAAAACCCTTATTTTTAATTCTGTAATTTAAGCTGTTTGCATTTATCTTGTTCTGGTATTAGAGTTTTCTTTCAATAAAATAATGTTTCATAAATCAGTGGGAGTACCAGTGATACCATTTGTTTTCTAAAACAAAATAAGAGCTGCTAAAAGAATTCTAAGTAATGACTTCAGAGGATTTTAATGCTCTTAGCTGCCACTGCCCACCCAACGGGCAAAGAGTTTCTCTTTATGAGAATTTTTATATCTTATTTATGAAACAGATAACTTCACATATTTACTTCTTGCTGACAGTCTGTGTAGCTGTGGTCTGTTTTGTACTTCATTCCTGCTATCCAGTACCACTAGGAGACCTCTCTCTGCCTATGTCAAGACTGTGAGTCTTCTCCACACACATTCCATAAAGCCATCCCTTACACTATCCCCTGCCCCTAACCTGAACAAAATGCACATAAGTCAGTGATCAAGGGGATGGGAAATATAGCCAAAAGTTTTCTGTGTATCACAGCTGTGCCTCCAAAAATATTAGTAAAGAAGTGAGGTAATACATAGTTATCTTTGAGTTTGTTTTATTTTCGATTTTTTAAAAATTGGTGTATCCCAAAGCTCTGAAAATAATACAGTATTGTATCTGTAAGGAAGCAGGAAAATACAAATAGGAACTTCTGTGATAACTATGAAGTGGTGAAAACTCAATGCAACAACTTCTCTTCACATTTGATTGGACCTTTCTTCTTTTTTTGTTTTGCAAAAGTCTCTCATATTCAGTATATCATTTTGATCCCACAACCACCACAAATATCTAAGAAGTCATTTTATTATTTTCACTTTTATAAAAGGAAACTTTTTTGGTAATCAAATTGCTTGTTCAGTTTCACACAATTAAGGATTAGGTCAGAAGTTGGGTTCAAGTCTCCAGGATTCAAGTTGAAAGTTATTTTCACTGTAACACATGGCTTCCATTTATGTTATTTAAAATAAGTGCCTAAGAATTAGCAACAGATTTTTCTTGTTGTTGTTGTTCAACCTCATTCTCCTCCTCTTTGTCAGAGACTGGTAATTATGGTTCTTTTTGTGTGAAAAGTATGGCACAGTTATTAAGACGATGGGTTTTGCTGTCGCAGCTGAGTTTCAAACTCATCTCTACCTAACCTTGGATAACTTACTTAACCTCACCCATGTGTAAATTGGTATCCTAACACCAATCCCAAACTACTACAGTGAAGATTAATTTAGAAGCTGTATATGAAGGGGAGGCATGTAGCGGTGGTTCAGATGGTGATAGCCTTCCCTTCTTTTTCATCTTCATTGTTACTATAGTCTTTAACTGCATAATAAATAATCCCTAAATTTAGGGTTTAAAACAACTACAGCGGATTCTCAAAATATATCCTTTTATTATAACATTGATGAGATGCCATGGAACTTATTTGTTTATGTCAATTAGCCTATGGTAAATTGGTTTTGTTATACATAATTTCACTTAAAGTTGTAGAATATATCCTCATTAAGTGAGGACTTACTGTAGCACCGTGCTTTCCCAATTCTGGGCTCAGGTGCATAGTTCTTCTGCTCCTCAAGGTATTGGCTGGGGCTGTAGTCATCTGGGGGCTCCATTGGAGTGTAGTATCCAAGATGGCTCATCCACATCTGGTGCTTTGGTGGGAATGACTGGAAGGCCTGATTCAATGGGGTGCTGGGCTAGCTGGGTCTCTGTCTCACTCCACGCAATTTTTCCGCATGGTCTCTCCAGCAGGATTTCTTACATGGTGACCTGGGTCAAAACTAGAGGCTTCTAGGCCTTCTTGAGGCTAAGTCCTAGAAGTGGCAGAATGTTACTTTTGCCATACTCTGTAGGTTATAGGGATTTACAAGACCAACCTATTTTCAGTGAGGGAGGGGACTGTACCAGGACATGAATACCTAGGGGTCTGGGTCATTATGGGGCCATCTCTGGAGACCAACTGCCATAGTCATCATCATCATTAAACCATATTTAGGGATGTTTCTTTCCAGGCTGGTGTTTTGGGACCATGAATAAGACCATACCAATCTTTCTCTGAACAAGTGTTTTATAGCTCTCCCTAGGAGGTACTGGAAGGCAGATAACCTGGTGGTTCTTCCAAAGCACGTGCTGAAGTCCAGCATTCTTTATCACTATGAGGTCCACATGGTAGAGAAGCTGGTGGAGCATGTCTGTGTGGGGTTTGGTGATAATACCACCTCACATTTCAATTTATCATTTGAAACCACTTTTACATATATTTGCCCCTTTTCTTTTCTCTCACTGTGATACACATAGGTTTAGTCTATGTTCCTATTTTACAGATAAAGAAATTGAGATCGGGAGTTTAAATGACATTTCCAATGGCACAAAGCTTAAACAGACAGAAATAGAGTTTCAGCCAAGGGCTTCTGCAACTGAGACATTGCATCCCCGTCTTAGTTCCATTCTGGGGATAAATATGATGAGAGAAGGTGGTGGGGTGGGAAGTGGGAGTGTCAAGGGGGTCTAATGAGTGGAGGAATTGAAAGAAAGAGTGGGGAAGTAGGTAAGGTGTGGACACACAGAATGTTTCCTGATTCTGACACTTCTACTTTGTGAATTCTAGCCTTCACTATTCTACAGCTTTTAATTGTTTTTAATTTTTTTTGGGGGGGGCAAGATGAGGTGATATTCCATGGAATGGAGAATAACAGTTGCCTTAACCACTTTGTAGGCTTGCCATCACTGTTAAATAAAGTAAATCTTGTAAAAGGTCCAGCAGAGTGCCCAGCATATCGTTGATATTCAAGACATGGTAGTCCTTTTTTCCTCTTTCCCTGTATTTCTTAAGGAATATTTGCTTTCTCAGGCAAAGTCGAACATGGGTTATGTTTTGAAACTCATTGAGCATTATCAGTGTGCTTTGTGTGTGTCTTCACAATGAATGGAGAAATCTGGAGGTTGCTTGCCTGGCTTCCCGTCAGGAATTCTGTTACAGATGCCAGGGAGAGGCGGCTTTGGAAAGGTGGGGCACCTTTACTCTGAAACACAGACCGGTTATGCTGTAAGTGGGCTGGTAATGCAGATGAACCCCTCTGCCCAGAATGCAGCCGGCAGTCTTTACCTCACATGCCACAAAAGGCTCAGTCTGTATACCCACCCGGGGCTTACCATCTGCTTGAGGAGGAAAGGATGGTGACTTGCTTTTGTTAAAGGCTGCTTCAGAAGATTATTCTGGACATTGGGATGAATTCCACTAGTAGCACACCAGTCCCAAATTTAAGTTGGTAGGCATCGTACACTAGGACCGTGGATGCCTTCCGGACCGCCTTTTGGCTGATATTGAAAGAGAAGCTTTCTCCATTTGCATTTGGTGGTGCTTCCACGCAGCCTGACTGTGGTCTCGAAAATCACTGGTCTATAAAGGGGATGGCTGAGCTCGTTTGCAAGGATGTAGGAAAATGTTAGTGTACATTCCTTTGCCAAAATCAATGGCAGGACAGAGAAAATGTATCTTTGGAGTTTAAAAGAGACTGGTTCATATCAGCAGTGCTCTGCTTACAGACCTCTGGTGGGTCGGAAGTTATCTGACAGCACCAAGAGGGGCCCAGCTTCAGCCAGTGATGGGACGTCTGTGAGCTGTGATGCTGTTGGGAGTTTGTGTTTTGTGTGTGTCTGCTTAGCTGTGACTAGAAGAGAACCCTGTGGTGAGAATGGAAGCTCAAAGAGTCTTCTCTGTTCAGCCACTTCTAGGCATGATACATCTAAACTGAAATGAGCAGATACATTTATTTCTTCTTTTTAAATTTATTTTTAATTAATTAATTATTTTTTTGGCGAGGCAACTCTGTTGACCTCATAGATTGCAAGGATCTTGTCAGCTTACAATCCCTTGTTTTTTAGTTTTCGCACTTACAGCACCTGGTCTTCCTAGGTGTCTACCATTCAAGGACTAACCAGGCCCAACCTTGCTTAGCTTCTGAGATCAGACAGGATGTGTCTTGTTCAGAGTGGCATGGCCATAGACACCTTCTTTTATTTGAAGACCTCTGGAAAAGTAATCTTATAGCTTTAGTGCCTGGGACTCTCTCCTCATTGCTAATATACATCTTTCCTGTCTGAAACCAAGCTTCTGTTCTGTCATTTGTTTAATCAAGAGATGTGGGGATTAGACTGTCATCATCCTCTGAATAATGATGCTTCAGGTATTGGAAGGACATTATTAACTCACTGCAACTACCTTCCCTCTACATTCCGCTGTTCTAATTTCTGAACTCAAGGTCTGTGAAATGATTTTTTCCTAAAGAAATTAAAATAATATTTTACTGGGTTATGTTCAAGGCCAAACATGAGACTTCTTCATAGTTTTAGGGTCTAAGACCTCCATTTCAGAGAACCACTCAAATCAACAAAATGGGGTTGTTATCCACGGGGCAGAATTATGCATTTATATTATATCTGGTCTTTACTGCTATTAAAAAGAATATCTTTTCAAAATAAATAGTAAGAGTTTATGTTTCTTTATAGACACTGATTTCATTTGCATTTTTTAAAGCTTTATTTACATTTAGATTTCGTATTAGGTAGCAAACTTCTGCTTTAGGTTAAAATTGGGTCAATAGTGAAAGATTTTTAAAATTTTGTAAAAAATATTATTATTATTTTGCATCTGCTATGTGCTGGATATTGTGTTTAATTGTTTCCCTTAAGACTCCTATGCCTGATGAAGCCAAAGCCATGTCACCAAATAAAGACCAGTACATTTATGCAAGGGCTGACCTGTCCTTGGAGGAACTCAATGGCAATTATAGGGTCTCGGTCAAAATACATACATTTGTCTGTTTTCTGTTCCACCGCTCTGACTGTGACTAGCAGCAGATATTTGCTTTCAAGACTCATAAAAATAAATCTGGGAGAATTTGTTTCCAATGTGGGTTCTTTTCCACTGAGGAATTAGGAGGCGGCGAGCTGCCCAGAAGTGCAGAGGCTTCCTGAGAAGCAGATGGCCTGTCCTCTGCTTCCCCTCAAAGTCTCAAGAGGCATGCCAGGCATGGTCTCTTAGCACCCCTTAAGTGTGGCATGTGCCCAGGTTTATCTCTGCTGTGAGACTGTAAACTCAGCCAAGGAAAACGTCATGCCCATCCCCATGCTGGATGCCAAGGGTGGGACAGAGGGCTCAGCCATCCAGAGTTGCCACTAGGAGTGAAATGTGAAGTGGGTCATTATGCTCTGCCTATCCCCTCTTGCTGGGGCCTGGGCTACTCACCAGATGGCCCACCCTAGGTCAAGTTTCTGCAGGGCTTGGCCTCCCAGGGGCTGTCCTGGCTGTACATGTCCTCCATTCTCCCTGACATGTTTCTCTCCATTGTCCCACTTTATCAAGGCACTACTCAGAGATAGCTCACTGCTAGCTGAATTGTTTCTGATAAGTTTATCACATACCTTTTGGATTAATATGTGCTCTGACTGGGAAACATGCACATTTCATCAAAACCTCAAAGGCACGAACCCAGTGTTTTTCCTTGAGCTCTGGAGTCCATTCCCTGATATCATCTCAGGAATCTGATATTTTGAGATATCCTGTCATTTCTCTGTTTGAAACCTCTCTCTTTAGAGAGTAGTAAAAAAAAAAATGTTTGCTATGGCCTGGGGTTGGGCCTGATTGGGCCTACCTTCTCCTCTGACTTCCTTTTACCCACCCTCTTTCTTCTTCTTGCAAAGTACACTGCTGTCTTCCTGTCTCCCTTCTCCAGAATGAACCCATCTCCTCATCTTTCAGGTCTTAGCTTAGACTTCCTTCCTCCACAGGGTAAGTCAGGGCCCTCCCCAACTCTCCGATGATGTGCATCCATGTTCGTTGTCTTACTCATCTCCAGCTGCTGTAACAAACACCACAGAGTGGGTGGTTTCAACAGTGGACATTTACTTCTCATAGTTTTGGACACTGGAAGTCCCAGGTCTAGGTGCTGGCCAATCTGGTGTCTCTTCCTGTCTTGCAGACTACTGCCTTTTTACTGTGTCCTTCTTGTGTCTCTTTTTATAAGGTTGCAAATCCCTTTCATGAAGCCTCTACTCTCATGCCTTTAATACCTCCGAAAGGCCTTTAAATGCCTTCATATTGGGGATTGATTAGAGCTTCAACATAGAAGTTTGTGAGGGAACCACAAAATTCAGTCCACAAAAGGCATCATATGCCTCCTCTGTAGTTTTCATAACATTTGCTGTTACTCAATTTGGGTCAGATGATCAACTTCACAAATGTAGAGATTGTGTCTCTAATTCTTTAATCAGTACCGACCATAGAGCTGGCACATAGGAGGTGCTCAGTAAACATTGACTGGGAAGGAACATGAAAACAAAAGAAGGATGCTGGGATCAGGTCAGGCTGGGGAGAGTGGTACCCAGAGCAGTCTGGGAAAGTGTATTAATTTCCTATTGCTGCCATACCAAAACAAGTTATTTACAAACAACAACACAAATTTATTACCTTACGATTCTGGAAGTCAGCAGTCTGAATAGGTTTAGAAGTTCCAAGGTCAAAGTGCTGACTCAGCTGCATTCCTCCTGGAGGCTCCTGAGAAGAATCCATTCCCTTGACTTTTCCAGCTTCCGAAGGCCACCTGCATTCCTTGGCTCATGGCACCCTTCCAGCAATTTGATCACTCTGACCTCTGCTTCCATCGTCAGATCTCCTCCTCTGACACTGACCTTCCCTATTTCTCTCTTACGAGGACTCTTGTGATAAAATTGGAACCACTCAGATAACTCGGGATCATCTCCCCATCTCAGGATCCTTAACTTAATCATACTTGCAAAGTCCCTTTGGGCATGTAAGGTCATATTTTCATAGGTTTCAGGGTCTAGGCTGTGGACATATTAGTGGTGATAGGGGACATTATCTGACCAATTGCAGAGTTTTTGAGATATGGAGAGATGGTGCCAGCCAGAGCATGGCAAAATTATAGCAAGGAAAGGCAAAATATGCTCAAAGCTCAGGAATAATAACTGTCAGAAAAGTCATGAAAAAGAAGAAAAGAACACATTTATGATGGGTTGAGCTGTTCTGGGCTAAAATAAGAGGTATGAGGCAGCAGGACCTTTTAACTTGGGGTCTGTGTAGCAGAGTGCTATGCCAGGCTGAAGGCATACTGGTAGCATGGTGTTGCTTCCTTAGAGCAAGGAACACAGTGCTGGGTTCAGAGTCGGTGCTCAGCAAGGACTTGCTGATGGCCAGATGGAGTTTAGCTACATAGCGAGGCTAGAGTCTGATTTGAGTTGATCCCCAAGTGTGTACAGGGTCCTCTTCTTGCTAGTCATCCATATAATCTCGCTGACTGAGAAGGATGCTTTCAAGTCAGAGTTCAGTCTAGACCAAGTACCTTGGGACTTGACTCCCTCTGGAAATCCATGGAGAATCCTTGGCCAGCGTGAGGTTGCCCAGAATGTATCTCCCCACCTTGGGGAAGTTGGCAACTGTTGTGCCCTCTGTCATGAAGTGGGAAAGGGAGCACCAGGGTCAGAACTAGGGTTGGCAAGAGAGGTACCTGTGGCACAGCATTTAAGGAGGTATCAGTCTGGAGTCAACTCACTGAGGCTTTCATCTGTTCATTTGGGACCTGAGTCTGACTGCTACAGTGATACAGTTTCTTCCTCATTTCTGTGTATTCCAAGTTAATACCTGCATTGATGTTTCCTACACTAGAGCTGTGAATTTAAAGGACTTCGATATATTGATTTTTATAGCAGAGCCATGATAATTACTGGCAACGGTTCAGGATGTGATGGGAGGATATGGTTTATCTTCCTGTGGGGGATCAAAGATGAATAATTTAATAATGGTTACTGTATTTGTTTCCTATTGCCGCTGTAGAAACTTACTATAAACTTTTAGTGGCTTAAAACAATACAAATGCATTATCCTACAGTTCTGGAGGTCAGAAGTTCTAGAATCAAATGGTTGGCTTGCGTTGCTTCTTGAGGGGAGAATCTGCCTCTTGCCTTTCCAGCTTCTTTCAGCAATGGGATCGCTCTGATCTCTACCTCCACTTTCCATTGTCACATCTCCTTCTGTGACTCCACTCTTCTGCATGCCTTTTATAAGGACCCTTGTGTTACATGGACCCAGCCAGGTGATCCAAGATGATCTCCCATCTCAAGATTCTTAATTTAATCACACCCGCAAAGTCCTTTTTGCCATTTAAGTCAATAAATCCACACATTTGGTGATTAGAATGTAGGCATCTTTTTAGGAAAGAGGCATTATTTTGCCAAATACAACTACCTAAATGGAAATATGAAGCCATCAGTGATGTGGGCTGGTGAAGGCAGTGCCATAGCCCAGAATGGAAGAATGGAAAAGCATCTTCCTTGATAGAATCTGAGGAAAGAAAAAACAATGAGGAAGTAAGATACTGAGAAACATGCAAAGGTAGTACCTATCTAAAACCCAGTAATAAGGAGAGGATTATTTCACTTTGAACTGAGAATTTATAAGTTGGAATTTGGAGAAGAAGAGATAGGTTTTCCCAACCAGCACTGGGTCCGTAGACAAGGCAGAAGAATGAACAGGAGCAGTCAGGGGTTCAATGTGTGCCCTGTGCTGGGTCAGGCTGAGCAAACCTATAAACAATTCGGCTGTATATAGAAGAGAATTTTAAAGCTGAAGTGCGGTTCATTATTATCTAGTCTTGCTTCCACATTTTATAAATTAGAAATTTAAAGCCTAGGAAGCTCAAATGAGTTGACCAGCAGCACATGGCGAGTTGGTGTCAGAGTTTTGACTGGAAACCAGGGCTCTTGGGTGCAGTCCTGCTTTTTTCCAATATACCAGAGCTTCTTTCTGATATTATCTCACATGTTACTGTCCCATATACAATTAAATGCATACCATAGAGGAAGAGCACAGGAGGGGGGCACGGCATGAGGACACATACCTGCTATTTTCATGCAAAACCCACAGACCGCCTTTGGTTTGATGGATCCCTCAAGGTTTAGTTTGAAGAGGAGATGGACAAAAAGAAACCCTTTCTGAGTAACCTGTGGCAAGAGGTGGAGCACATATGGCCCCTGTGTGATTGTGTGTAGATTAGGAATAGATAGTCTTAAGCAAAAGCCATGCACATAAAATCACCCACTTAGTCAATGTAGATTTATAATTCCACCATTTTCTAAAAATGACTATTAATGAAATAAGGAGAGGTCATGTGACTGGCTGAGATGAAAGCATCTGCACAGTGACAATTTCATGACCGTTTCTCCTTTTAGCATTGAACCCATTTCTTCCTGGACAGTAAGAAGATAGTTTATCCAGAATATCCATGCAGCTTTTTAGGGTGAATTCCTAAACTGTTTTGAACACTTCATTAGTAATGTGATGGGCCAATTAGTAAGGAATCAACACATGGCCTTATTGTCAGAGGAACTGCAGATAACCCTGACAGGACTTTAAAAGTTTCAGTTCCCTTTCTTAATATAGTAACATATTTGAAAGTATTTTAGAGTAATTCTGGACTGAGTAACCTGAGCCAAACATGACTTTAAGTAGCCTCAGCAGAAAATAGGATGTGGGGGAGTGAGGGAGAATTGCAAAACTGTGGGTATGGGAAAGGCAGATCTATGCAGAAGAGGAAGCGAATATATATTTGAGATATTCCATGCCTGCCTACTTCCAGGTCGCCAGGTTTCAGAATGAATGAAGGCCTTCTCCACTCCTAGTATAAGCTTCTCTAAAGAAAACACATATTCATATATTTAAGTGGGTCTTTAACTACTCATGGATATTCTCTCACAATAAATGCTTTGTGTAGCTGATTGGAATGCTTTTCTGCATAAGACCTTGGGTTTCTAGTGTGTTTTCTTTTAAATTTGAAATGATGGGAGTGGGTGCATGGATAGAGGCTGCTTATGGAATTTTAATCTAATAGTGTAAAATTTGAAAGGGTTGGAAAATTTTTATGTTATTTTAATTAAATGCTGCACAATTTTAAGGGGGTAGGAAATTAATATAGAATAAAATTGCTCTATGTAAAAAATATTTTTAACATTGTCACAGTTTTTATATCAACATCATTAATGGCACTATCATAAAACAGCCATTAGCCTCACTGAAACTAGATGTGTATAGTGAAAATGATGTTGAAACATAGTTATCAAGATAATTTAAAGAGAAGACAACTCACGGTCATGCCCAAAATTGTCAGTTATTTGACCCTTCAGTATATTATGTGTTTCTAAATAGAACATGGTTCAAAAATACAAAGTAACATTACTTGGCAATAGTGCAATTTAAATGATTCTATTTGCAAGGTCTCAACATTTGTTAGCTAGATCATGAGGGAAGAATTGGATGTAGGAAATGATTAAATTCAGCCTCCTTTGATATTACTGAAAGGAGCCCTGGTAAACAGGACATTTAGGAGAGGAGTAAATAACCTTAAGGCTTAAACTGGAACTGGGGAGGGTCTGAATGTCGTCTTATTCTAGGCTTTTACTCTAGACCATCACTCTAGACTCAACAGCAGCTGGCTACTCATTCATTTATGGGGCATCTTTTCATCATTTATCCTTCTTTGGCACACAGTCAAGACTTTGTTCAATGCATTCTACAGAACACCTCTGGAGTAGTTTTTTGTTGTTGTTGTTTTGTTTTGTTTTGTTTTTGTTTTTTGCCTGCAAACTACATAAGAAATACATTTTTTATTTTAACTCAGTACACATATACAGCTGACCCTTGAACAACATGGGGGTTAGGGGCACCGACTCCCCACACAGTTGAAAATCTGTGTATAACTTCAATTCCCCCAAAACTACTAATAGCCCACTGTTGATCAGGATGCCTTACCTATAACATAAAGAGTCGATTAACACTCATAGTTTATGGTGTAGGTGCAGCCACAGAAAAGAAAACACATGGGCCAATGACAATTACAAGCCATAGGAATTTATATACATTCTTACCTCATGAGGTAAGAGAAAAGAAACATAAAGCAGCAAACATTGTATTTCTTGGAGTATATCGGGCAGGTTTAACAAATGTTTACTCCTCATTGTTTGGGCATTATGACTCCTTGCAGCGCTATTCAGAAACACCCTCATGGGTTTTCTAATTTAAATCCATGGTATCAATCAAATATGATAGCTTCAGCTTGTAAATACCTGAACTAAAGCTAGAGAGGGCTTAGATAAGTTGAATGTGTTAAAAAATGAAGCCTCCAACCACGAAATCATGAGGATAAGAAGAGTTTTATTGTATATGGTTTGCAGGGAAGAGGACCAATTGGCCTTTAAAAGATAGTTTCCATAGCTACTGGGCTGAATCAAAAGAAAATGCTGTCACAGCATTTTTCCCTTGCTACCTTTACTGCTTTATGGTAGCTACGAAGGCAACTATTTTTCAGGACTCTCATTATTCCACTGATAAAATGCTATGAAATACTTCAGTCATAGTGTCTGTTAGAAGCAGACTTGCTTTGTTGTGAGAATCTTGTCACAAAACCCAGATTTGACTAGAGCTGCCTTCCTATTCAAAAAAGATTTGTAGAAAAGGTTCTCTCCAGGTACAACTTTGTTGAGCAGCTTCCATCCAGTAGAAATCATACTTTGAGATTTTTTAAAAAATGGGAGCTACACTTAAATTACAGAAGAATCCAGTCTGTACTGCTCCTGACTTTTTTTTTTGAAGATAAGTATGAAGAACGATTTCTCAAAGGACCCTGAAAGTGATCCTTTTAGACTTTTTATTATAATAAGATCTACCAAAAGCAATAAATGCTTAAAGTGCAAAAGAAACATTATTATGACATAGCTTTTTTAAAAATTTTTTTTATTTTGAGAGACAAACTATACATTGAGTTATATCACATTACTCTATTTTATGGTCATCTAACATTTGTGCTAGCATCATTCTGATCTTTTGAAGAAAGTACCCTGTAGGCCTTCTGTTAAATTTTTTTTTCCCAATAATGACCTGCAAAGCACAAGAGGAAGAGGAATAAACATTCTTTTTTGCTTTAATGTTATTTGTCTCTCAATTTAGAATGGTACAATTTTTGAGTTCCTTTATTATTTTTCAGGAGTGTTTTTCTAATTACTTACATTTCTTTTAAAGCCACTAGATAATAGCTAATTTCTAAGAAGGGTCTGGCTGATACTGCATGTAGTAGCTGTATTATATTCAGGAGAACATCAAAGTTTTACATTGAAATGGTTAACGGTGGCATCTTCGTTAGCCACCCACATCAGCCACCCTTGTAAACCCATAGCCCAATTCAGAAGTGAGCTGGCTCAGCAAATACAACTTCAAGAAATACTCTGTAACCAGGTTGCTCCTTTGACGCCCCTTATAGAAATTCTGGAATCACCACCATTTGTCTCTGGATGTCACCTCCATGCCAGAGCCAGTTTATTTTATTTTATTTTATATTTATTTTTTTTTTTTATTTTTGAAGCACATTTACTTTTTTGGATACAAAGCCATCCTCCTTTCTGTAATAGTAGACTGTGGTTTCAGGAACAAGTGAGAGTTGATTTTTCTGAATATCTATTAGTTGTCTTTATTGTTATAAAAAGGAAAAAAGAAGAAAACGATATTTACCAAGTCAATTCTGACAGCATTGGTTATATTCAGAAATTGAATAATTAAAAATAGAGACTGAGCTCTTTTTTCTTGATCATGTTTGTTTTTAATGTCCAGAGTATCACTATAATCCATATCATTCATTTCATCCTGAAGTTCAATTATCTAGGAGGCAAGTCTGGGGAAGGCCAATTGGACAAAAACGCATTCCTGGGATATCTGAAAGACTGAGGGTGATTAGCCCCCTGCAGATATGGGGGAGGAAGAGAGAGCTATGTGGCAGGGGAGATAAAAGTAGGAGGAGAAAAAGCCATTCATTCCTCAGAATGAGAGAGAAAGGATCACCAGAGACAGGCATATCTCACGCCTCTGAGAACTTCTGTTGGAAATGAAAGCCAATCCCAGGATATGGATTGTTGCATTCGTTTCTGAGTACTATATAAGTGCCTGTATTTATAAATACAAATTATATTTTACAAACACGATGTAAATAAATCTTCCCGAGAAGCCCTAAAAGTCGGATTCCAGGGTTGGAAATCACCAGTGATTTTGATAATGTTTGTAAAATACTTTGAGCTTTTCAGCTACGGTATGAAATGTTAATGTAGATGCAATTTTTTTTATTTATTACTGCTGAGTGGCAGTGCTATTTCTGAAATAAAACCCAAAAGGGGAGAGGGGGAGAGTTCTTTGACATTTGAGAGCAAGCAATTTCTGGAATGAAATTTCAGAAAATATCAATAATTGTTTATAAGCACAGCATGGGAATGTTGCACAAAGCAAAGCACATGAGCTTCACTAAAACCTTCAGCTTGCTCTCTAAAAGCCTGTTTCCTTTGCCTGCTAGCCCCAGACTTGTTGTGGATTACATTCTAGGATAAGACAATGGAAAGTAAGAAAGCTTAGGAACTCGTGATTATTTCTATATATGCCAAAATTTTAGCAGCTGATAATGTGGGGAGGGCGGATCAAGGGAGCAAAATGTAATCAAATGCTTTTATTTGAAATAAGATGAATCTTCTATCCTGAAT
This sequence comes from Eonycteris spelaea, assembly GCA_003508835.1. Taxonomy (NCBI): domain Eukaryota; kingdom Metazoa; phylum Chordata; class Mammalia; order Chiroptera; family Pteropodidae; genus Eonycteris; species Eonycteris spelaea. The sequence goes on along the minus strand of PUFA01000079.1, from coordinate 3,922,475 downwards.
CAAAACAGAGGCCGACAGCAGCCGTCCAGTGCGTGCATTGCAAATCACATTATTGGGGGCTGCTTGAAAGCTTCACCTAGTATTTCATGTGGAGGTGGTTGGTAGTGCCGCCATATGCCGGCTTGGGCCTGAGCCAGGAACGGACACAGGAAGCCTTTTGCATTCCAGCCGTCGACTCCTGCCTGGCAAAAAGCACTTTTTGTACGTGGTATAAGTGGCCAAGTTATTTGTACACAATGGGAAGCTGAAATTTCATTTCCACATGAAATTAGTGAATAATGGCTTTCAAGACTCACTGAATAAGCATGCCTGAGACACAGTCAGCATTTTAAGTCTGTCTGTAGGACGCCAGCCATCTGGATGAAGAATAAACCCGTTATGTAGCTACTTTGGGGGCCTCAGACGGGAAGCATGGGGAGGGGAAAAGTATATGGATGCTGTACCAAAGGTTTTGCTTTTACCAGGGTTTGCTGTGGTCAAGGTTTGTCACATCTGTGATTCCATATCTCTTGTACTGGCCTGGTTTACCAAACCACAGATGCATATGTCTTGATGTCCAATTGTAATGTTGTCCATCGTGTATCTGTTTAATGATTTTATCTTACTTTTTTATTACATTTTATCTTTTCAAAATATATCTATACATTAATTTTGGACTTTAGGCTCCAAGAGAGTAGATTTCTATCTGCATGACTAAGTTCATAACAACAGAGTATACAATTCTAGAATTAATACTTTTAATGATGGTGAAATGCATGTTTTCCCAAATGGTAATGATAAGGTTTCCTTTTCTGCTAAGTTAAAGATTTGTTGTTAAAAATACCTGAAACTAATATAAATAATGTTGAATGTAAACTGTAGTTGAAAAATCAAAATGTGTTTGGGGAAGGTGAAGAGGAATAAGAGGTTAGCATTTCCAGGTGTAAAACAAATAAGTCACAGATATGTGATGTACAGCATAGGGAATATAGTCAATATGGGATGGCATTGTGCGGTGTCACGTGGTTGCTGGACTTAACATGGTGATCACTTCTTTTGGTATATAAATGTTAAATAACTATGGTTTGTTTAGACCCCAAACTAGTATAATATTCTTTGTTAGCTATATTTTAATAAAAATGTTTTTAAAAGATTAGTTGTTAAAATATGATTTGAGAAAATCTAATTTCATTGTTGGTAGAGTGTGATTTGATAAAATAAAGCCAAGGATATTTATTTTTAGATAGTAAGATGTTGGTAATTTGTCTTTGTATAATAATTAAGGTAAAGCATGGGAACCAAAATGAGAAAAGCAGATGGAAAATCCCCTAGGTGAGTGTGAACATTTGTTCTAAAAAATAGAACAAGTGCCAACAAGGTGTATAATCATTTTCTTTCAATTACACCTGATTTTGATTAGGAAAAAATTGTTGGCAAATGGTTTCAGCTTTATTTACTTTGCTTCGGTTTCCGTCAAAAATGCTTTGGAATTTTGCACATGAACAGGGAATAAATGAAAAGTAGTGGCATTTGAAGGAAATCAGTTAATAGGCTCCAAAATAATTCCTTGTTTTAAGAATTTGGGGGTGAGGAAGAATCAGAACTTAGCTGGTACAATCAGATGCCCTGACTTTCTAGTCTGGTTCTATGATAGAAAAGATTGAGTATACCGAAAGAAATGAAGTGCAAATGGGCTTTCTTGATTTGCTAGAATTCCATGGTATAGTATTTCACAGAATATATTATTCAAAATATGCATCGAGAACAGAATTATTTGTTTCATGCTTCTGTAAATTTGTTGATTCAACTACTACTCTAAATAAATGGGCCATCAGCTGGAGTTTGCAATCCTTTTGCAATTTGAGCCATGCACTGAAAATGTATTAGTTATAATGGGATTTAGCTTATAACTTTATAGTGTGAGCTGTACACATTAATTAATTTTGAGGCAGCTGCTCATTAAAAAGTCTTTCTGGTAAACATAATAAGTGAACATATTTTGGAAGATGCCAACACATGATGTATTAAATGGATTTTGATAAGTGCACTTGGTTTGTTTAATTGGTAGGTATGAAAAATTCATATTTATGGGTATCCAGCATGATTGACTATAAATAGTATTTCAAGACTAGTTTTTACATTATTGATTTTATGTACAACATAAAGACCTAATAAAGGAATTGTGGTTGGTTATTAACCTGAAATAGAAAATATATTCCATAGACTTTTAGATCTAGAAGGGGACTTACAAGACCCTCTTTTATCCATTCCTCTTGCTTAGTAATAAAAAAACAAACCAGAGTTGTTGTGATTTATCTGTAATAGAAGGACCAGAACCAAGGAGCTGAGTCTCTCATGCTTTAAATGCTCTCGTAGCCCTACCTGTTGTCAAACATAACTGTGTGGAGTCTTATATAGGGAACAATGAGATAAGGTGAGAAGTGATCACAGAACCAGTTTATTTGGAAATAAAGGATGTTTTGCTTTGGAATGTACTCGGTCTAGAAGGGTTTTGGAGTCTTTTCTGGAAATTGTTTAAAGAAAGCCTAGACAAGTGTGAGTACTGGATGGCAGAGATAGTAAACTGAAAATAGGTAAAGAAGATTTCTTCATCTGCCTTCTCAGAGCTATGATTTCCAGATTGCTTAAAGTGACCTAGTTTTTCCATCCAATGTTATGATTTCTATGCAGTTGCATGTTAAATTCACCCCCCCCCCCCCCGCCACCTACAGCCAAGACCTACACTGCAAACATATTTGGGTGTTCCTTCTGGATGTGAGGACCTCCAGACATACTTCTGCGTTCATTTCCTAAGCTGTGGGTAAAGGCACACTCAGAATCGCAATCTTGTAATAGTGCTGGAAATAATTTAATTGACTTTTTAACATCTATTTTCTTTTTGTTATATTCAGTATTTTATTCCTATTTCTTTGAGGGCTGTATTGTTTGGCTTTGGATTTGGAATAACGGCACTGTAGTCTGCATACATTTTGAAGTTAAGATGGTGAATCGATTTCTGTCGCAGAAGGCACCTGCCCACTTGGGCAGCTGCCTCTCAGAATAATGTTGACAGGACACCTCCCAAATAAATGTCATTCTCTCTGTTGACTCATTTAACCACAGCACCATGCAAGAGAGAAAGACAGATGAGCACAAGAATGTAAGGGAGGTAGGGAAGACATACCGGAAACGTGTTAGAATGTGTTAAGTTGTGGTAACATCTACATCATTCTTTACCAAAAAAGTAAGATAGTCACAATTTTATGTAATAAATAGAGAAGACTTGGTCATGGTAACAAATAAATTCTCAAACTGTAGTGGCTTAGTAGATAAACATATCTTGCTCATATAATAAAACTGGGTGTTTATTCAGATTTAGTGGAGAACTTTCTGCCACACAGTTATTAAAGGACCCAGGCTGATGGAACCTCTACCATGTTCAAATTGTGGATGCCAGGGTTGTTCTAGGGTTCTTTCTTATCCCAGTATGCCAGAAGAGGGAAACTGCATGGAATCATCTGTAGAATTTTACAGATCAAGATTATGGGTAGAAGAAATAACTGTACTCAGCGTTCATTGGCTAGAATCCTAACTGCAGAGGAGGCAGGGAAACGTAGTTTATTTTTATGCCCAGAAGAAGAGGAAATGGATTTGAGTAAATAGCTAAGAATCATACATAGACACACACACGTGATAAAATTCAATTTATAAATTAGGTACAGTAAGAGATTAACAACAGTAACTAATAATAAATTAGAAAAATTATAACAATATACTGTAATAAAAGTTCTGTGAATGTGGCCTGACTCTCTCTCAAGATATCTTATTGTACCATGCTCACCTTGTCGTTTAAAGGAAGCACTTTACAAAGGCTTCTCTTTGGCATCTTCTAATTACCCGAATTAACTACTCTTGTGCTTTGGGGCTGTTATTAAGTAAAATAAGGGCAACTTGAACGCAAGCACTGGGATACTGTGACGGCTGATCTGATAACCAAGAAGTCTACATTGTGGCAAAGAGGCAGGGGGGCATATACAGAGTGGAAACTCTGGAACAAAGGGATGATTCACGTCCTGGTCAGGATGGAGCAGGGCAATGCGAGGTTTAATCATGTTACTCAGATGGGCATAACTTAGAACATGTGAATTGTGTATTTCTGGAGTTTTCTATTTAATATTTTGGACCGTGGTTAATCCTGGATGACTGCAATCACAGAGAGTGAAACTGTGGATAAGGAGAGCTGTGTGTGTGTGTGTGTGTGTGTGTGTGTGTGTGTGTGTGTAAATAAATAAAAAGCTTTGTTTTAAATCTGTCCTTAGATTGAATTAGCGTCTTTTGAAAGTTTATCAATGCAGTTTACATTTGAATTATTCAATCTTATTGTTTTCTTTTTTCTGCTCATTCTTGATCTATGATTGAATTCTTTTGCTGTTTGACATATGCCCTTATAGATGTCCTAGTCTTTCCTTCTTTCTGGTTCCTCTCTCTAGTGCCTAGAGTAAGGGCACTAAGAAGGCAGAGGGCACTAAGGAAAGAAACCTGATTAGAAGTGGACTGTTAAGGTCACTTTAAATACAGCCCAGGTGGTCACTGTGGGCAGAGAGGTGCCTCATTCTCAGCAGGAAGGCCTCCACAGCTCTGAGCTTTGCAGACATTTATTGCGCGGGCCCTCGTTGGCAATGGCCTACTAAGTGGTTGCGTCCTCTCAACTGGTCCTGTTTCTCTCCAGCATCCTCAAATAGATGAACTATTCAGATCCTAAGTCTGAGAAAGGACATACAATCACATAAATATTGTATTCAAAGCAGAAGGAAATGAGAAAGGGGCATAAAATAGGTGCTAATAATGTTAAAGTGTCATTCTAAGAGAGAAAGTAAAGTGACTAAACTTTCTGTTGTATGACTAAGCCAAATAATTTTGAGATAACGGAAATCATGTTCTCTCTGACATGAGAGCAGAGGACAAGTTTCATTGGCAAGAGCGAGGGCGCTCTGCTTCAGATGCCTCTACCAGCCAGAAATGCCACAAGCAGCAGCTTTACCTTCAGGCTTAGTTACTTTAGATTAGCTTGGTTAGATGGCAAAAGTGACTTGATAGTGAAGATGAAAGGTGCTAATTCAAACTAGTTCAAACTAGTCTGAGTTAGCAAGGTCTCTCCTCCCACTCCTGTGGGATTGTAGCTGCATCATTTTTCAGGTATTCCTGTTAACCAGAACTGAGCTGATAATCCCTGGAGAAAGTTTACTTCAGTATGTGGCAATGAGGCACCTTTTTAAAGGGTTATTGTCAAAGTATCAGCCTCATTTCAGTAAAATTTTTCTTCCTTTGCAGTTGCATCTTCAATTGTATTTATCATTTTGCAATTCATTTCTTGACAAGTCTGTCTCACCTACGAGATTGTGCGCTTCAGAAAGGCTGTTCTGTGTTGTGTTCTCCTGGGAATCTCTGATGGCTGGCCCAGAACAGAACTCAATAAATGCTCATGGAATTAATGCATATGAATGAATAAATAAATAAATTGTGTAAATAGATGCTTTCAATATCTTGAAAAGCTTTTTTTTAAAAAAATATTCTTAATACAATTTTCTAAAACACTAGCCTCCTTTAGTATCATTTTATCATTCTTTTATTCATCTAATATTATAATTAAAATATCTGCCTAGGCTCTTGATTATAAGTTAGTAAAATCTGTATTAAGTGGTCTTATCTCTACCAAGAAAGAATTACTTTGTTACACTTATACACAGAAACGCACACAAATCTCTTTCTGTTTAGGGATATCTTAATTTGTTTTTTATAATTAGTCAAGGTATTGCTATTTTTAAACAAACACATACTGATGTTTCCTAAAGTTAAATTCCCTAGATTCATGGACTAGGAGCATTTCTTGTAGGAGAGTTTCTGTTTTTTTTGTGTGCTTTATGTTATAACCCTGTATTTGTTGCTAATAGGACAACTTTGTAATTGAAACACAAGTAATACTCTTGTCACTAATATGTTCAAGTTTGAATTGCCATTTTAATTGGATTTGTTCGAAGGCTTATGCATAAAAGACTGTGATTTTCTAATTAGCAGAGTTGATAGAGTATTTTCTGACAATATTAGCCTGACTGGGAACTCAAATGCCTTTTAATTCATTATAAATACCTTAATATTTCTAACTTGTACCAATATATCGACTTTAGTGATACATTTGAATGAAATTTATGTTTTATATCCTCTTCTGTGAAATATAGTAAATTCGAGTTTGATATTTTCAGTTGTGATTTTTGTAGACACTTAAGAGGACACTGATTTTAGATAGGTAAAATTCCTTGAGTGCCTACTTGTGCTGCTCACTTGACCAAATTAGTAATCTACATTTTCTCAGACCTATAAATAACTGGTTCGGCAAGTACAGTTGATTTCTCATAATTCATGGTACTTGTGTTCTATAAAGTTGTCATGAACACTAAATTAGTAAATATTGAACCAGCACCCCCAAGGGAAATACACAGATTCCTGTGAGCCTCTGGTCATAACATTTTCATCACGTGATCATCAATACATATCTTCATGTGTGTTCTATGTGTGTTTCTGTTTACAGACACCTTATTTAATGTGTGCTTTTCATTTATTAACCTCGAACTCATGGCAAGCAGCGCTTTAACTCACACCTGAATGAAGCTTGTCTAAGCATGAATTTTTTTTGTAAGATACATAACACTTTCATGTGCTTAGGAACAATATATAGCCTTTCAGAACCATGTTTGGGGGTTATTTTAAACAGCAAAATCATCAACAAAAAGCAGAAAAGTGCAAAACATATGGCACTAGATAGATTGTGAAAAGGACACTTGTTTACAGTCTGACAGCTGCAGAGAGCCATGTTGTTCAGCCTTAGCTAGGAATATGCACTTTTTGACTCAGATTGTTTGCTGCTGTTTATGTCTGTAAATGATTGTGAAAGCACCTCAACTATTGATTTGTGGGTTGCAAGTAAATTTGATTGAGTAAGCAATTTGCAAATGTGTAGTATGTAAATAATGAGGAATGACTATATTATCACTCAAGTTTAAAGATAAAGAATCTGAGATTTAAATGTTAAGTGCTTCAGTTTAATAAGCATCTACTAAGGCCTAATGTGTACTGATCACTATACTGAATAAGACATGGTCCATCACTCCAGATGTAGACCCTAGTTGTTAACTGGTTTATGTCTATATTCATATAAATGTTTAGTTAAGAATGAATTGCTTACTCTAAGTACATTTATTCTTTAGTTCTTCCCTTCGCATTTGCCACTCTTCTAAAAAGCAAAGCCAATCTTTAAAACTTTAGAAAAATACTTTAAAAGTAAAATTGGATGTCAAACCTTCTTCCGTTGCCTTTCTCTGAAAATTAGAATGAATTCATGGAGTTTATCCCAAAGCCAAGAGCTTAGAGTCAAAAGTGGAAGAGAGGTCAACAAAAATGCAAGCTGTCCTAGATTTTGCTCCTGACAGACTTCGCCAGAGGTGGGCAAGAATACACATGGTCGGTATTGGAATTAATGTTCCTAAAGCTAGTTTATTCTTCATTGGGAGGATCAGGCCTGTCATTCTGCAAAACAGACCTATCAGAGTCCAGAAAACTAATAGTCTCATAGTTTGACAGAGGAGTGAACCAATGCATTTTATTTAATGACTGAGTTTTATTGAGAGGTAAACTAAAAAGCAATCTAGACGTGTGTTCAAATCATCTTTGTTGCTGATTTACTCCTTTCTGTGTGCATGCCTTGAAATTCTCCCACGTACTTCAGTTTATCTAAGGATCTTATCTCATTGCCACCATATCTTGCAGAAATTGGAGTTCTATCCTTGAATCTTAGATCCTCAGTGAACATCAGCCTTGACAATTCCTTCACAGGACCCTGCCTTTCGTAATATTCTGGACTTCTCCAAATCTGGACCTTTACCCACCCCCTGTCAGAATGTCCTGTTCTGAACTACATGCCTGAATATCCTGAACTCTGTGAGGGGTGCTCCTGATTATCTGCCATACCTTGCTTCATGTTCTGTTCCCAGGTCCCAGCCTGTTGCCCGGCCCTTCTTGCTATAGATCCTGCTGGGGGATTGTTTATTCCTGGTGTCATCCTTAGTTTGGTCATGTTTCAAAAGCAGAGTAAAATTCCACTAAAAGCCAATAACTAACTAGGTTCCACAGAAATCTCCTCTTTAGTAAGTGATTAGAAGGAGTATAGTGCAGTGGTTTGAAATGTAGCCTGTTCATTTGGAAGGTTTGATTACTGATCAGTAAAAAGGAGAAATTTGTTAGGATTCAAAAGGTAATATATGTAGGAGCATATAGGACAGTAACTGCCACATATTAATGGCTCAATAAGTACTAGCTAATTGTATTATGGATTTTCTTTTACCATTTCTTGACTCCAGCAAATTACCAACATAGTCTTTAAAATACCTGATCAGATTGCACTTAGTGTGTAAAATTATTTATATTTAAATGTAGTTATGTGTACATATTATACATATATATAAAGTATGGCTAGGAAACATCCAGATTCAATAAATTGTTTATAAATTTGGACTTGTGAAAATATTCACTCTATTTTGACTTTTTTATTTCAATATAATTTAATGTGCTATATCAGCAAAATAATATTAACTTGGGTTACTGGCCAGAAAATATAAAAATAATGTCACTTACAGAGTTGAGAGCTCTACTTATACTTGCAGGAAACGGACATTGGTATGATCATGAACCAAAGTAGTATTTTACCAGCTCTAGCTTTTGGAGGGCAGAGGCAATTGTGCATGTGTACATTTTTCAAAACTCTGTGTCTTCTGTATTGATTTACATGTAATAGGTCAATGAATATAATGTTGAATGAAGAATCACAAGGAATTGTATTGTCAGTCTTTCCTCTGTTTCTCTCTAAACTTTCTTCTTTTATTTAACATTTTCCTCCCCCAACCACATATTGGCATTGGCTGATTTTTACAGCTCTGCAGGTTATCCCAGCGAGCAGCAGTTATCCATTCTTGGACTCACATAACAGAAAAGCTGGTCAGTTGAATAGATTCAGTGTAGCTCCTTCTGCAAGTGCTTATCTTGTTCACTGGTTGCTTTGTAATTGTTATTACTTTGAAAAAGCATTTCTTTTTCATCTACACAATCAGATTATATAGAAGGAGACTTTTTCCTATTGAGGTATATTCTTATCAGGATGTTTTTCTTCTATTTTATAAATAATAGTATTATTAAACATAGGATGAAGCTCTCTTGTAGTCAGTGCCAAAGGAAACAATACAATAGGCATGTGCAGTGGGGGGTTAGCTAGATAAAGCAACTATCTTGTTTTTCTTGCTTGCGTTTAATCAATGCGTGTGTTCTCTTAAAACTTTCTTATCCATTTTTTGTGGGCACTGTTTGTGAATTTCCTTCCTTTCTTCCTTTTATTTTTGTGACAGTGTTTCTCTTTGTATAATTTATCAAGGTGTCACATACAACAGTCGTATTGTACGGAAGATATTCTCCATGTGCAACAGTCTGTTTGTTGCTGGGTTTGTTTTTCTTTTTCACCAACTAGGACATTACTAGTTATTTTGTCCTTGATCTTACAAATGTGTTTCAGCTCTGGGCTTTGTCTATCAGTAAACATTTTTTTAATGGATTAAGCTGATATATTGTTTTGCTTTATGGAATCCCCATCTATGACAGTCTATTTGTATTGTGACTTTTGATTATTGTACCTTTCTTATATTGGGTGCCAACAGAATCAATCCATTTCTCTGTTTTGTTTTCTCTTTTGTCATTTAGACATGAGAACTTAGCCAAAGAGCAAAGAAAAACACAAAGCTTTTGTGATCAAGAATGTTTTCAGCTACAAGTCTTAGTTTTATATTATCTACTAAAAAACATATCCTTTCTTTACCTATTTAGTTATTGAGGAGATGATTTTGCTAGAAGCCACAGAAAGCTTTAGTGACTACCTTTCTTCTGGGCTTGGGAAAATATCTATAATAAAAGAAAGGGAATAAACCCGTTAGCAATTTACACATTCTATTTGTTTCCATGTAAAATTTATTAATCTCCAGTAGATTTCTTTTAGAGAAGCAAATTTAGAGATTATTGAAGGAATAAGTGCTAGAAACAACTTGGTTTTCTTTGCCACCAAAAACAGGAAAAAGCAGCTATAGAGCTACCTTTAGTATTTTTTATTTTCCAAAGATTGATCCTGTCTATTGCATGTTTTAGTTTTTGTTGGATATGATAGTCATTCTAATCATTACTAACTCAGAAGAAATAGCAGGCGAGTTATTTATATAGTAAGTAACTGCTAAATAAAGCTTTTTGATATAATGAATAACTTGGTTCCTGTTTTATTTCTTAGTTTAGCTAAACCCTGATACTGACTCATTCCTACCAACCTGCTTGGGTACGAGCTTAGTAAAATGGAATTCTGTTATTATATCTGTCTCAGTAACCTCTTTGGCTTTTATGACTAGGTCAGATTAAAGCTCAGTAAGATGCTCAGTAACATGGAGTGAATGAATTCGTTGTTTGGGTATTTAATATGTTTTTCAGTTTATCTAGATGTTCTTATGTTTCTAAGTGTTTTTTTCTTTTAAACTCAACAAGCCCTGGAAATAGCACTCGTTTAGCTCCCACAGAAAATGACTCTGTTATATTGAGTTTTACTCTTTAATTGACTTTTATTTTTCTTATCAAGATATTCAGCCTCTTTGACCCTCTATTTCCTCATCTCTAAAATGAGGGTGGTGGTGTCAGATTTATCTTTGAGGCCCCACTTCAGTAATCTATGATTTCTAATATGGACTAGGGGGAACACACAGTATCTTTTTCTTGTGCAAAAGAGGTCTCAATATCTACTTATTACATCTAGAGTGGTCATTAGCAGTGTCCCCTCAAAGCAAGCAGAACATCGGTTGGCAAGAGTTTTCCCCTAAAATGTTGCACGCTAGCAAATTAAAGCTTATCAAAACTCATGAAACAAAGAAACTTGTCAAAGGTTTCGAATTCTTCACCCTAAAAGGAAGGAGATAACGGCTATTTTTATCTCAATAAAATTGTGTTCAACAGATGGGGAAGCTGTAGTTCAACTCTGTTCCCAAAAAGGTAGCTGAGGGAAATAGAGGAGGAATATCGTCCTGGCCAATGTAAATTTTGCAGAAGGAAACCTGAAGGTTTGGGGTCAGCAATATTAAATTCCTGAATTTTCAACAAATAGATGAGATTGCTGAGTTGTAGGGGAACTTTGAAGAGTAAAAAGTTTGAAAAAAGGTCCAAAAGCAACCAGTTTAACATTAGAACTGAGTCGAGAGGATTTGAGACCAAGAAAATCATTTGATTTGATTAGTATTGGGAATGTTTTCTCTAGTGGTCTTCTCTCTACTTGTATTTTTTTCAGGTGAGTATCTGGCTCACTAATACTTATCTTCTGCTATTTCGAATAAAAATAGCTATACGAATTAACACTTTTGTAGAGCTTATCATGTGCCAGACATCATTCTACATGCTTTATAAAAATAATTTTAACAACTTTAAAATCAGATAAGACATTGAGTCACAGAAAGTGTATAAGTCAAAAGAGGCAGTTATGTCTCAGAAACAAGCAGCCCCTGAACCCAGTGAGTTATAACAATGCTGGTGTATTCCTTAGAACACTAGATGTCTGAGGTGAGTCTGCTGCTCTGCTCCAAGGCATCCTCACTCGGGACCCAGGCCAGCTCCTTTCTCAAAGTTTGCTGGTCATTATGAAAGAAAAGAAGATGGCAAGCTGTTCTGGTTTTCCAAGTTTCTACCCAAATTACACGTTTCTTCCACTTACATTTAATTGGCCAAAACAAGTCTTGTACCAAGCCTGATATCAGTGGAGTGGGGAAGTAAAATCCTCCTACAGCAAAAGGGCAGTACATATTTATAAATAATGATACACTCTAATAGACAGGGTAAGCAACTTTCTCTAGGTCAATGAGCTGGTAACTGGAAGAGCTGAGATTCAAACTCACATAGTCTGGCTCCAGAGTCTGTTTCTGTTAACCATAATTCTGTTTTGCCTCTCCAGTTACCTGACTCCCAAGGATAATTAAAATGGATTTTGAGAGCTCCTTAAGAAAATTTTAGTGTCATATTTCTAAACAACCACATATGATGTAAAAATCATAACTCTAGCATCGTATGGATAGCATAGCATTGAGGTTAAGAATGGGACTTTGAAGCCAAGAGTGCCTGTGCCCAAATTCTGAAACCATCACTTACTAGCTCCAAGACCTTGGGGAAGATATTTAATCTCTCTCTGCCTTATTTTCATTATATGCAAATGTGGATAATAGTATACCTATCTCATGTTTAGGGTGAGGATTAAATGAGTTAATAATTTACTGTAAAGTGCTTGAATATAATCACTATTTGCGTATTAACTGGTATTATTATTACTTTTATCTTCTATATCTTAAATGTAACCAAATTTCTTAAAAGACTACTGCTCACCACTTCAACCATTATCTGCCTTCAGGGATGGTGGGTGTCTGTCATATTTCAGAAAGTGGCTTTTTATTGTCTCTGAGCCACTCACTGCTTGCCTTTCTCTTTTCTTGTTTTAAAATACAAAAGATACCTTTATTTTTTTGTTAAATTATTTCTCTCTAACATGTCAATAAAATAGATGATAATTATAAGTGCTCAGATTTACTTACATATAAATATGAAGTTTATAATAACCTGTTTCAACAGAATTAATTTTTCTGCCTGGTTGTTGTGCTGTTATTATTCTTCAAAAACATATGCTGTTGTTTTCTGTTTTCTAAAACACTTTTACCTTTGTTGAGCGTATCCTAGATGGTCATTTATCTGAGAAGATTTTTCCTTTCCATTAGGGTCTTAACTGGTATGACATACATATTGCACAGATTGGTTTTCATTCATTTCTAATCTCTTAAATATTAGACTCTGTTTTCCTATCAGTGTCTTTTCTTTTCCTTTTAAATTTCTCCATTGTTACTTTTTTTTTAATTGTTGCATTTTAGCTAATTGTCAGCTCAGATACTAATTGAATATTACACATATTTGGCCACGATTAGATTGTTTACAAAGAATATAGGGAAGTATGAGTTTCTCTTTTATTTTCTAGTTTTTCTAAAGTGGCATTCCTCTGAAAGTACCTGTGTCTTTTGAAATCTCGTGGTTGGTATTTTGAAGTCTTGCTGATAGTGGTATGATGGACAGGAAATAGAGGAGGAAGATGCTTCCTGATTTGTTTGTGTCTCCTGAGAGTATACTCTCTGGTTCTAATATTATACATGTTGTGTGAGCATGTACACAATGCTTCTTAGTTGATAAGATTTCTAGGAGTACGTTCAATATAAATTAAGTCATGCTGACAGTGGAAACAGTAAGATAATATACAGAAAGCAATATATTGACTAAAGGCTCGTTATGTATTCTAGAAGAAAGAAATGAGAAATGTGCTCAATATAAATTTTTAAGTCACAATGATAGTGGAGGGGTCAAGACAATATGAGGAAAGCAATTCTAGCCAAGAATTTTAACAGAAAATCTCAAGTAGAGTTAGTCCAATTGAATCGAACGCAAAAATTTAGTTAAAAAATTAGATCTCGTTGTATATTAGGTCCAAATAAAGATTAATCAGGAAATATATAGAAAGCATTTTCCAAAGGACAACATATAAGAAGTGCAAATGATCAACCAACATGGTAGATTCTAACAATTATTTACTTTCTGAAAATAGTCCCCAGCCCATAATGGGGAAGAGCGTATCTAAGACTGTGAGGCCTGACCTTGACCCCACGCCAAAGCCGATCAATCCAGAATGTGTGCCTCATCTAAGCAATGCCAATCAGAATTTTATTCCATGGAATTTAAAATGTGAAACTGATAGGGAATAGAAACCAGGAGTCTCCAGATCTGAGCAGGGTATCGTGAGAGCATCTAGCAAGAAGGTATATAAATTCTTCCTGCAGAGGCCCCTAGAGGTGTCCTGTTTCTTGCCCTTCCTAGAGTTTAGTGGATCGCTTGTTCCTGAAAAACCATAACCTATTTAATAAAATGCCTCATATTTCTTATTTTAGCTGCAGTGCATTTCTGTTATTTGCAACTAGGAGAATTCAAAGCCATACATTTCATATGAAAAGATTGGAAAAGAATCTAATCAGTTCACAAAGCTCAATAGTGAAAATAATTCTGAAAAGAAAGTAGATGAATTTGGTTTTTGATAGGTAATGAACTTATTAAAGTGAACTGGCAAGCGATCAAAGTATGAAAAATTACTCTTACCAAATGCTATAAGTAAGGTTAAGTTGAATGGTTTATAAAAATTGGAGAATTTATAGTGCTTCTAAAAGTTTGATGGTAGTTCAGTTGTGTAGAGACCTGAGTTAATAAAGGCCTGATTATGGGTTCTTTCTCTAGACAGACCAATTCCAGGGCCACAAGTCACCTAACTCCTCATCACCTACAAGTGTGCATCCCTGTAATGAGGATGGCAGCCACAGAAAGTGTATTTGCAGGCCATCTCCACTCCGGAAGACCGACTAAGTCAATATTCTTGTAATAGAGCATCAATGTAGCCCCTTATACTGAACATCACAGTAGACTTCATAAAATGAATATGAAGATGAATACGAAAGTACTAAAAATATCTTTCTCACTAAGATAATGGTACTTGCGGAAGTTTAGATATGAAGTGTGTCATTGAATCATTCATATAGTCTTGAACTCAGTTGAGAAATGGCATGTAAAAGATGTTTCTTAGATTAAAAAATAATCTTTGCAATAAATAGTGTATAGTTCTATAGTTATAAATTCTTGTGTTTGGCTCCTGACATATTATGGCTCTTACCTCATATGATACGTGATTGCCATGTCCTCTGTAAAGACTTCTTTGAGAAGTAAACACTTCTGCTGAAAATATATTATGCTTTGCTGGGAGCACTGGCTATATTTTACCAAGTCATGTGTTTATTTTTATATAAAGAGATAGATTATATTCAAACACATATAGCTGATAGATTTTATATTAAAATATTAATATCTCTGAATGTATTTATTTGCTAGGGCTGCTGCAATGAAGTGCCACAAACTGGGGGGCTTAAACAAGAGAAATTTATTGTCTCACAGTTCTGAAGGCTGGAAGTCTTAAGATGTAGGTATTGGTAGGGTTGCTTCCTTCTGAGGACTGTGAGAGTATAGCTGTTCCATGCCTCTCGCCTGGATTCCAGTGGCTTGCCGGCGGTCTTCAGTGGTTCTTGACTTTGTAGAAGCATCACGCCAATCTCTGCTTTCATCTTCACGTGATGATCTCCCTGTGTTTCGGTCCTCAAAATTTACCTTTTTCTTTTCTTTTTTTCTTTTTTTAAGAATTCCAATCGTATTGGATTAAGGCCCACTCAAATGACCTTATTTATTTCATTACCTCTGTGAAGACCCTATTACTAAATAAGGTCATGTTCTAAGGTGCTGGGGTTAGAATTTCAGAATATGAATTTTGGAGGGGGATCAGTTCAACCCGTAACACTGGATGCAAACACGTCATCTGGTTTCAGAGACAGAATGCTCTGTGACTGCAGGGATTAAGCCTTACTCATCATCGTGTCTCCATAGAACCCAGCAAAGTGCCTCCGACATTGTAGGCAGTATATTTGCGGAATGAATTGATATTGCCAATCTATCCTAAAATCACTATTTTGCTGAGCAGAATTTACCATCTCTGAGTGGCTCATTCCACAAATGAAGGAAAGAGCTTTTCGAGTACAGACTCTGCTGTATTACAGTCCGCCAGGGTTTCCTTCATTACTTCTTTCAACTACTTCCTTTAGGAACTCACAAGCCTTATTTTTCAGAACCCAGACAGATGGCTTAAATCTACTCACAGAGACTGTCTTGGGACCTTCATGAGAATAGAGACAGAATGAGATTCAGGGCCATTGAGAATTGAAAGCCATGCAAACTAAATTAATTGCCACATAATGGCTATTGTCACATTCACACCCACAGGTATGTAATGCCCCTTAGAAGATGGTTACCATGTATTTTCTTAGGAATTCTCTTTCCATATTAAACTGCATATAGCCCATCACTTTTGAATGTTAACAAAATTGTTGGGAGAAAATCAGATGTTATTAATACGATTCTGTTGTTTTATAATTTTTTTTTTCTTAATTGCCAGACATAAAACAGATGTGTCTTTCTGGTGAAATTTTAATATTAAGAGAATAAATATGGGAATAGTACATGAAAAAATGGGGAATTCTCAGTTTCTTAGAAAACATAGAAATATAAGGAATCCCCATTCAGAAATCTAGGCTTTACAGCAGTGAAAATTAAGTTTAAGAAATTAAGTGGTTCTTTAATGATTCATAAAAAGTATATCTCAAGCAAATCTTTTTTGAAGTCCTTGAACTTATTTTACACTCAATGAAGAATTTATTGAAAGAGTTAAGAATAGAAACTCCTACATTAAAGTTGGGAGAGTTTTTTTGCTCTAATATGTATTTCAGAAGCATATTAAGTAGGAGAGCTTTGGGATTTCACTGTGCCCAAAGAGAAGAAAAGAAGAAATTGAGGTTGCTTTAATTGTGTACAGTTTAAATAAATGAGTAGAGCCTGCATTTATCAGAAACATCGTGATGAATGTGTGTATTATTTCACTGAAAGCGAACAGTTTCAAGCAAAAATAAAAGGAGAAAAAAAAACAGAAAGACAAGTTCATTTCTTTATCTGTTTATTTACTAGCAAGGACATGTGGTACCTCTAAATGTCTCAGAATGCTACATGTGTGACAGTAGTAGTAGAGATTGCAGGTAGCTCGTGTGGTTTTATTGGCACGTTTTGTTAAGCTCTGGGGCATGGGACTAACCTCCAAAACTGAATAAGGTGAAGGCAGCCTGAGATCTTGCCTCAAATCACCAGGCCATCTTTGCCCTGGAGCATGATTTTTTATTCATTGAGAATGTGTTTGCCCCTTGGATACACAAAGACTACAAAGTTCCAGCTCTCTGGATCTTATAGCTCAGTAGAAGAAAGAAATAGGTAAACGGGTAATTGCAATATACTCGATGGCACAAGTCATTGTATGGCTGAATGGTGAATCACTAAATGAAAATGTGGGTTCAATCTGAGACTCCAGTTTTGAGAGTGAAAGATATTCAGTAAAGAACAATTTTTAGAATACTTATATGGCATAAAATTTAGGAAACTTAAGAAATTCTCTAGAAATTTAGAAAATTAGAAAAATATTTAGAAAGCTTTCGAAAGTTCATTAAGGACAAGCATATGGATAAAAGACTTTCAGAAAGGCAGGCTACTAAAATTATGGTGTGTGTTTGTTTTCAGTAATGTCTGTATTTCAACACACCAAGTTCTTTAAAAAAAGAAAAATCTCTGTGTGCGTGTGCGTGTGCGTGTCGGCCTGCCTGCCAGTCTGTCTGTCTGTTTGTGTGAGGAGAGAGTTTGTTAATCAGCACAGCACAACATTATGAAACTCCTACTCTCTCCCACAGTCAGTGGGGTACGCACGTTGGCTTTTTTGAGTACTGTTGCCTCTTAGTTATTGCTGCACAAAATCGTGTAAAAGTTAGCAATTTAGAATACATACTTGGTTTACTGACTTTCATGCTTGTGGATGTGAAGAGATTCCCCTAGTATATAATAAAATGGCATCTTTGGGTATTTTAAAGTTTTGGAGCCCATACTGACATTATGTATTGGAAAAGTATATGAAGAAGTTCTTTTCTCTGGGTTGTAGCTCTAAAAGTTTCACTAAAATATGCTCTCTCTCTCTGAATATCTGAGTGGATGAGTAATTAAATAATCTGCTTTGGAAAGGCTAATTAGTTTAACCATTACTCAAGGACTGCTGCCACCCGTCTCCCCATCTGCCCAGTTGACAGGTGCACCGGGCACTCCGCATTGTCCCGCCTCTGTGGTGAGCGACTCCCCAGGACTCATCTGTGTGTGCAGAGAATGGTCCTAAGCCTCCTGGGGGAGCAGACCTGCTTTCCTCACACATGTACCAGGTCTCCACCACACTCTTATTCCTGGCGCCTACTCAGAAATGGGGAAGGCTGATGATTTATTGAAACTTTTTTCAAAGATTTTAGAGTGTGACTCTCTGCCCAGGGTATAAATGAGAGTAATCATCTACCTCATTTCCTCTTAGGCATCTGGTGAGATCCTTGTAGGGAAGAAATATAGAGAGATGTTAATTGACACAAAACCTATTCCTGAGCATAGGTTTGTATTGGGAGTTTCATTAGTATTTTTCCTGTACTCTGCCAAAAATGTAGGTTCATAGTACTTGAAATTCAATGTGTTTTTGAAAAGTTACATCCATGGTTTTCTTATTGATTGGCATTAAAATGGTCAAGAATGTGTTTTGTCCTTGGAGACATCAATCATTTCTTGCATTATTTGTGATTCCTTTTCTCACAGTAGAGACAGTGGTAACAGGTGATGGTAAATGCAGGAGTGCCAATTCTAACAAATTAGATTTTAACCAAATATGTATTTATTGCTATTTTTCAAATTTGAAAAAAAAAATGCATGGTTGTATTTAAACTTAAGAGCAGTGGCAAGATGGGCATGTTTCGCCAGCCTACTCGAGCCTCAGTTTCGCCATGGAAGGTAGGAATCACTGTAAACCAACAGTGCCCACATAGTGGGCCAGCTGGCTCTAAGGAGTCTGTGACTTTTTTGGAGATATATAGATCAAAACTGTTTTTATAAGAATAATGAAATTATTTGCCTTCTTCACTCTCATCCACTCCTGGGTATGAGAGGCTACTCAACATGTGACATCGCAGTATACTAAATATAGAAGCAGATATGAGAATACATATGTTGTTTTTGTTAGTTGGATATTAAAAGAATTTGTAAAGTATAAAACAGTGCCACTCTTTTTACTAATATTTGTTTCAGAATCTATATTATACGTATTTCACAATTTTATGTTGTTTATGTTAACCTTTAATGGAATTGTTATTATTTCAAATAAGTTAATGTATACTTGAAAGTCTCAGTTCTAATTTTGAATATAATGAATATCACTAGATAAAACCTACATGAAGAAAAGCTCCTTAGAGTTCTCACTGATTTTTTTTCAGAGTGTAAGAGGTTCTGAATCCCAAAAGATTGAGAATCTTTGCTGTATATCATGCAAGATGATAATAACATATACCTACCTCATGGGATTGTTTGAGGTTTAAATATTTCACGTAACACATTTAGAATAGTGCTTCACATGGTAACTATTCACTCTGTCTTTTAAAAGTATGACATGATGTATTAGAATGGAAAAGGCTAAAGAGGGTGGTCAAATGTCTCTGAAAGAAGTGACCTGGATAAAATTAAGACCAAAAGGGGCAGAAATTGGAGCTGGACTGAAGTCCAGTACCATCACATACAAAATTCTTAAGAAATTTAGGGAATAATAATCAAAACATGTAATAGAGATTCTTTACAACTAAAATATTTGTGGAAACAAACCTGTTTTTCGATATGACTTGCTGCTAAAAACATGAAATTTAAAAATAACTTTCTTAGAAATAGTGGAGTGAACCTTCCATAGAGGGAGTTAATTTTTTTTCCCATAAAATTTACCTAACATTAATTTTAAAACCCAGTTTTGAACACAGCTTTGTGTTTGTACTTTTTGCACCTTATGACAGGGGCTTGCTTGGGTGTGCTCTCTATCTATTAGACCCTGAGCTCTTTGAATTGGAACTACCTTATTTATCTTTATTTCCCAGTACCTAGACCCAGGCCAGACCTAGAGTAAACTCACATTAAGTGCTTGCTGAATGAATTAGAATTTTCATCATCACTGGATTATATAGTCAGTTAGCAAAATATTATGACTAAATTAAAGTAGAGATAGATATGCAATATAACACATAAAATAACAGAGTTTTAAATACTCTAGAATATAGGAGCTTAACCTAACAACTAGACCTAACATGAAGTTTTTGGATGGTCTTATAGGATTCTTTAATACCACTATATCTTTATCACAGTAAAAGAGATTGACTTTGGGTTTATAAGAGGCCCAAGACATTTTTTTTTTAAATACATATATGAGCAACTTGGTTGTTATGGCTTATTTTTTTCTAAGAAAAATCAAGTAGAAATTGCACAAATGAGCTGGCAGTTTCATCAAAAAATGCAGAGTATTGACTATATTGACAGCTTGCCCGATGAGCCTTTGGAGCCGCACCTTTCAAATCGCACTGTTTGCATAGAGTACTTGGGGCAATGAGACTTACAATGAGTAGAAATAATTCTTCACACTTACCCTGAGTGCTGCTGTTCCTTCAGGGCATTCTCAGGGGGGTACCATCTGCCTGGTAGAGGGCAGGGCTGCACAGTCTCATTCTCACCCATTCAGCATGGGTGCTGACTTCCTATAGAGTGGCATTAGAACATTGATTTGTCTCCAGACAGACCTGCCTCCCACGCCAGTGCAACAGATGGCTGTGCAGTGCCCTTAAGTTTGAGGTCTCCACACATCACAAACTGAATGTATTCCCTCTTTGCAAGCTGCTTTCTCCTTGGGGAATGCTTTTCTAAACATACAAACGTTTCACATCTTTTCTGGATTTTACAAATGCCAACATCCTGTTGGCTTCATTGAAGATGATCTTTCCCTGGGCTTAACTTGCAGATGTGTTGATGGTACTTTGAAGGTCCGTGGTTCACACCAATAACTTTGTTGTTGTTTATTGTTATCTTTAGTTGAGATTGTTGGGGCTATATTGAAGGACTTTAGAAACCTGGGATTAATTTGCCATTTGGATATAAAATTGAATAAGAAAAGTGGCTCTGCCTTATTTTATTTTATTTTATTTTATTTTTGAAGAGAAAAATACTCTCTGCATTTAACTGACAGAAATTTGTTTCACTGTGTATATATCCTTTATATCCTTCTTTTATTTCTATTCTGTAAATAAGGGTCTGTGGCTTTCCAAAAATATATATATATCCCCAGGCATTTGTTTTGCAATCATAAAGTCAGTACCACCTTCATAATGAGCTACTGTCTTTGCTACAAACACAAAACAGTGATGCATTGCAAAAGCGCGGTTGCCAGTTTCTAGCAGATGAGCTACGGACTTCAAATAAGAGCAAGAGTGTATGTGTATATGAATGTGGTTAATTTGCCTTGGGTGGCATGCGAGTCAAGGATTCTTTATTTTTTACACAAAGCTGTTTTTAAGAACCCGGAATTTGCATGAAAAAGATGCTGGTCCCAGTTGGTTTCACACATATATTGGGACCGCAGGGGTTTGAAGATGTGGTTTGCCAAGGGACCACTAAACCAAGGGCAAACGAGATTACTGTAAAAAAAAAATAATAATAATAATAAAGACAGACCCATGTATTTTTAATGCCTTGCTAAAGTTGATGGTTGGATCCCATAAATGTTAACATCTGGAAATCCTGAGAATTTTAGCTAGGTGATATTTCCCATTCAACAACTCTATCACTTCCTTAATTTTAATAAAGAATGGCAATTCTTCTTTCATACAAAACAAACAAACAAAACAAAAAAAAACCCCACAATTTTGAGAGAAACTCCTGCTAACAAAATACACATGTGTAATCCTCAAGACTTGAAAACATTGGGAAATAGAAAGTATTGTACCTCAAAAGAGAATCCTATTTAGTTTTTTAGCCTTGAAACCCCTTTCAAAGGAAATATTTTAGAAGCCTAAT
The DNA here is from genome assembly GCA_003508835.1 of Eonycteris spelaea. Taxonomy (NCBI): domain Eukaryota; kingdom Metazoa; phylum Chordata; class Mammalia; order Chiroptera; family Pteropodidae; genus Eonycteris; species Eonycteris spelaea. The sequence continues at coordinate 3,900,767 of PUFA01000079.1, read as the reverse complement.
ATATAAAACAGCTCAAAATTGGAGCTTCCTTGCTGTAGTAGGAGTTAGCTACCACTTGGTCTTGCCTGCCCACTCACCCCACAGAAGACCCAGGGCTGTTACTGAGATCCTTTGGAGGGGAGAGTCTTTGCTCCAACACATTGCATGTGTTGCATTTCCTGTATAAATGATTTAAAACAATGACAGAGCATGCTCCAAAGTGATACTGCATTACTGTAATGCCCTGGTTTGGAACTCCACGAGCCAAGAAGAAGGAAACTGACACCGATGCAAGCGCAAAAGGGAGTTTATTGACAAACTAGAGTTTGGACCCCACTCGTTCACTGACACAGCAGTGGTTGAGAGGAGCCCAGACCGAGGGGTTGGGACCTAATTTAAAGGGTAAAACCAAGCCTTGGGAGATGCCTTGGCGTTACCTGATTGGGGGGTTAGGTTGACCTTTAAAGGGATTAGGTGGTAGGTTGTTAGGTCTGTGGTCGTGTGCAGTTGGGGCTACGTATAGAGGGGGCCGTGCGCAGAAAGGGCCGAGTGCAGAAGGTAGGGCGAGTGCAGAAGGTGCCGGGTGCAGTATCAGAATATGTGCAGGAGGAAATAAGGGTGGGGGTGCCTTAAGGGCCCACCATTAGCGGCTTAGCTGGTTTGGCCAGGTGGTAAGGCATTGTTCTTGACCACTGGCCTTTGGGGAACTTTTCATACAATTCATCATGGGATCACTCAGAAAAATGGAATCATTCCAGTCTTTCATTACTACTCTTAGAATTCTGTTCTTCACCACCTAACCGCTTTCAATCAGGGTAGCTCCCAAATAACGAGACTTCGGCAATTTTCCAGCTTGTCAATAAGGAGGGTGACATTGCAGGGCTGCCTTTGAGGAACGTCTTCTCTGTGACCCAGACTACTCTGAGATTCCCCATGTTTATGTCACGTATTTCCACATGGCTGACTGAAATTGCTCCTATCTGTTCACGTGGTGGTAGGTCAAAGCTACAGTTGACATTTTTGGTTTTGACATATTTTGCTCTCTGTTCCACCAAGTCAGATGGTGAACATGCTTCCACTTTAGAGATGGCCCTTTTATGTTGGCTCATCCACATTTTCTTTCTTTATTGAATACCAAAAAATATAATGTGTGGGCAAATCACAAAATTTTATGATTTATTGTTTTTCTTCTTAAAATTACATATTGCCTAAAACCTTTGAAATTTTCTTTCAAATTGAATTGAGTAAGCTTTGACAATCACCTATACCATGTGATAATCCCTAATAGAGTAAAAAAGCCAATCTCTTTTAAGGTAAAATAGTGATGTTTCTAACCCTTAACACTGTATTAGGAGACTTTTACCATTTAGAAGGATAATAGTGCTAAAATTAGATTCTTACTCTGTTTCTAGAAAGATATTCTTTATGCTATTGCTCTTGTAAAAAGGTAACATGCTATTAGCGTATATATTAAATCTTTCTCTGAAGACTCAGCAATTAGGAGTGATGATTCCAGGAAAATTTCCAGAATATTCTTCCATTTCTAGTTCTTTATCTTCAGAGGGGAGTTCTCGAAGTGTGGTCCTGGGATCCTGGGATCCTGGGTGCTCCCAGGACACTTTCAAAGGTTCTGCAACGTCAAAACTGTTTTTGTAATAACACTAAGATGATACTTGCTTTTTTTACTCACATTCTTTCATGAGAGTACAGTGGAGTTTCCTAGAAACTACGTGACTTATCTATGCTGTTGCAGCAGATGAATGCAGAAGCAGGTATGAGAATACAACTGTCTTCTGTTAAGTCAGACATTAAAGATAGTTGCAAAATTTTAAAGCAGTGTCATTCTTATGAAATTTGATTTTGTTTGGGAATATAGGATTTTTTTTTGTAAAAATGTTTTACAAAAATGTTTTACATGGGTTTATTATTTTTAATGGATTAATAAATATTTTTAAAGCTATATATTTTCATTTATATGTGACAAATATCAGTAGATATAACCTATGTAAGCTTAAGCTCTTTTGGGACCCTGATAATTTTTCAGAGTGCAAAAGGGTCCTATGACTCAAATATTTGACAATTGCTGTTCTACTGTTCTCTCATTCAATAATCTTATATAGAAATTCACTCGGTTAAAGCTTACTAAGTATTCACCTGGTAGCTGTGGGAGCTGTGCTTTTCATAATTTTAAATATGTATGAAAAAGCTTTTGCGGCCAACCAGAACTGGAAGGTGCCCTGTGGGAATCATTTTGTGTGCAAATGTGTGTGTTGTATACTGTGTAACTGAAAAATGGTAGTATTATTTTAAAAAAATTATTATATTAGGCAAGCTGATATTAGATTCTATGACTGAGTCCTCATTCAGCAAATCACAAGCATTTATTTTGTTCCTACTGAATGGCCCTACTAGGTGTTATAGAAATGAATCATATATGATCTCAACATTGAGGGAAGCAGCTGGTACAGTGAGATATTAATTACACCACAACTGACCAAGTGCAAAAGTACATCAATTAGCACTTTTTTTTTGGCTGCCACTGTGGTGATAGAGGAGAAATTTATGGACTTATTTAGGGGAAAAGATAGACTGAATAAACATCGAGAAAAATATAAGACTGTGTATAATATAGTTTAGAATAGAAGTTAAATGTGTCTGTATTCAGCATAGAGAGAGCAATGGGGCAGATAAGTTCAGATATTGTTATATTTACTTAATTAGCATCAGAGTAGCTTCTGCAGTTCTCGTAATGTTCTAGTTTTTACTTAGGTGGTCATAACAAGCAATTGTTCACTTCGTGGTTATTCATCAAGCTGTGCATTTGAGATTTCTTAATTTTTCTGTGGATGTTATACTTTAGTGAAAAAAGTATGAAAGTTAAAACTCTTAAATTTAAGTTACTACTGTAAAATGTTAAACTGTTTGCAGTAGGTACTTTAAAATATTTATCCAAAGCTTCCTTGATGCTTATAGATAGTCCTCATTTTTCTTTCCTTTACCAAAGATTTTCAGTAGGTTCTTTTCAGGGCCATGATAATGAATCACTTGGTAGTGAGTTTTCAGTTTGTAAATAATCTGTTGAGGTCCCCTCACCCTCTCTCTTTCGTTCTCACTCAGTGTATTATATTATGTTTTTAGTAAAAAAAGAAAAGAAAAAGTGATCCAACCAGTTTAAAAATACATATTCTTGAAAAGTTTTTAATCAAAGTCATATACATACATAGTTTGGAAACAGTACAATTATAAGATTTGTAAAATGTACACCTCTCCCTTTCTATCTCTAGATCTTGCTACCCTGCACAACTAATTTCCTTTTTTTTTTTTTTTTTTTTTGTCTCTATCTTCTGGGTTTTCATCCTAGTATCTAAATAATACATCTATACTTTTGTAACTAGATTTATTTCTTTTAGACATTACATATTGTCTATGCCACTTATCTGTCCACACTTCCTTTCTTCCTAATTTTTTCATTGTTATAAATTAATTAATTTAATTAATTATAATGGTAAAACAAAGTAAATACAATTCACAGCTGAGTCTAATAGGGTTCTAGAATTGCATTTCTGGAATAACTTCACTCTTTACTAGAGTTAACAATTGCTGTAATCTGCCATTGGTTTAGGTTTTCATGTTCCAACCCCTAATTCTTAACAGACTTTTCCACGAAAACTCTAAAAGTTATCTCGATGTTTACAAACACATAGGTTAATTTATTTTTGATCAACTTGGTTTTTTTCTAGGAGCCATTCTTTGGAAACTCTCCATCTGGTTTCTTGTTGAAACCAGATCGGTTGTCCTCTAGAGTCTTACATAACTGGATCATCTGGTTAACCAAAAGTAAATTAGTTAATTAAAAGAATTTCCTTTTTTTTTCTTCTATATGGGATTCTTCATTTCCTACAACTCATATCTTTGTCTTTATTTAGTTTGGTGGAGTTATACATCCCAGTAAGAAATAGTTTATGGATTAATTTGGTACAAAATTTGGCATAATATTAAGCCTTCTGATCCATGAATGTGGTTTGTCTGTATTTATGTGTTTGTGTATAAATTTATATCTATATAACATACATACATATGTTATCTTTTTTAATTGTTCTAAGCAGTGTTTTTGTAGTTTTCAGTGTAGCTATAACAAGTCTTTTGTTAAATTTATTCCCCACGTATTTTATATTTTGACATTATTGTAGGTTTAAATTTTAAATTTTCTAATTATTTGAGGCTAGTACATAAAAACACAATTTTATATATTGACTTGTATACTGTGACTTTGCTACGTTCACTTATTACTTGTATAGTTATTTTGTAAATTTCTTAATGGTTTTCTATTTCTATGATTGTGTCATGTGTGAAGAGAGACAGTTTTACCTCTTTTTTTATATTCGTGCTTTTTATTTCTTTTTCTTGCCTTATCAAACTGGATAGGAGTTTTGCCTGTCTTTGAACTTTACATACCTCAGTCATAAAGTGTACACTGTTCTCCTTTTGCTTCTTTCACTCAGCAGCGTGTTTGTAGTATTCCATATGTTGTATTAATATAGATTATTCCTTCTTAGTCTTTATAGTATTCCAGTGTATAACTATGTCCAAGTTAATTCATTCTATTGTTAAAGGGTATGTGCATTTTCAGTTTAAGGCTATTATAAATAGCACTCTGTGAACATTCTAGTATATATCTTTCATGTAAATATGTATATGAATTTCTTTTGAGTTTATACATTAGAGTGGAATAGCTGGGTCATAGTGTATAAGATATCTTGTTCTCTTTCTTCTCCTCCTCCTCCTCATTTTTCACCATTTATCGGTATTTATTGCGATTAATTTTTAATATTAGATGAAAAGTCAGCCATTCTTCTCTTTCAGTTCCTTGTGCTGTTATCTGTGCTTTTGTCTGTTCATCAGGACTTGGCTCAGAGAGCACACATAGACTTTGCTTTCTTATATTAAAAAGAGGTGCATGGCTCCTTTTCTTTATGACTTCTTCCTATCTTCTTTGTTGCCCCCCTCACAGAAGGATCTGCCCCAGGCTTTCAAAACTAGTGTCCCTCAACAGTCTCCTGGTTCTAGTTTTCTTCCTCCTACTCTGTGTCTTTAGGTATTTATTAAAACAGAGCTATTCCTACTAAAAAGCTACTCAACTTTAGCTAAACTAGAGCACATTCCTTCTTGGCAGTCATAGGCATTTATTTCAAAGATCCAAACAGTTAGGAGGGAAGAAATCCTCTCACTCATCTAGGAATTTAATTGCTTCCTCGCTGTTTGCAGCTAGTGGGTCCTGTGTAAAGGGAAGGCTGAGTGATAAAACATCACTAAAAAGTGTCACATCTTGATATTAGAATTTCAGGGAAAATTCTTGTTAAAGCTAAGATTTGAGGATTACTGGAAAAGTTCACTTACCCTAGTTAATTTATCAGCTTCTTAAAGAATAATCGAAAAGCTGTCCAAAATGCAGACATCTATCATTTTAAAAAATATTCTTAAAATTTTGGTGAATATTAGCTTTTTTGTAAATGAAATCAGAATTACAATTAGAAAAGATACAAAATGAACCCCATAGTAAATAAAGAATATTAAGATAAATAATCCGATTTTTAATTCTACATATTTTCTAGATCCTAAAAAAATGATATTCATATTTTTTCTGGACCCTGAAAAATGATATACAGAAATTTTATTTAGCCTTTCAAATAAAGAAAACCTAATTTTGATCCTAATATTTACTGCATACCAGCTGGGGGCTTAGCATGGTGAGTACCAGTTTCCACATCTATAAAATGAGGTTAATAAAACCTATTATAAGGTTGTTGTCAGGCTCATATAAGACCAGGTAAAATGGCCAGCACAGTGCTTGTATGTAGCAAAACTGCAAATAATTTTCTTTTATTAGTTCAAAAATGGTACAGAGTTATGTTTTGTTTGATAAATGTTGATAAAATTCAGTATCAACATAGAGCAACAAAGAAACAAAAATAATTAAAAATATATGAGCAAAGTTACTATAGAAAGGACACAGAAAATTTATTTTAAAATGATATATGTTTATGAACTTAAAGTGAAGCTTTTACTCAGCATTCAACATCTATTTCACTATTGTAAAACCCAAAGCAAAAAATCTCTTTCATGACACTCAATGAAAACAATGCACTAATGACCAATCACTTTAAATATTTATAGAAAGTTTAGTGGAGGAAGTGATCTAAACCAAGGAAGGAGTTCCTCTGGAGACCTCAAAAGAATGTTTGCAAGCCATGCCAGTGTACCTCTACCCTGAGAAGAATGGTCAAGTAATCATGCGCTTTTGTTTCTCCAGGGAGAAGTTGGCTGTGGCCCGTCTGCAGCGAGAAGTTGCCCAAAGAAGAAGTGAGGGGGCCATGGTAAGTCCCGGCTGGTTTCTCTTGATTCTGAACCTCCCTTCCAAAGGTCTCTGGTTTGAAAGCATTTTGTCTCATTAAGGATATCTAAGGAAAATATTTGCTTGCAGCAAAGGGAATGTTGTATTGGTAAATGATGTGTTTATAATGTAGTTTAGACAGCTCTGCCATTTGCAGAGTCAGAGAGAGAGAGAGGAAAAATAACTATTTAAGTGTTGAAGAGGATGTTCAAATGTTCAAAGGTTTATAAGGCTTAATTTTCTGAAGGTATACTGGATGCCCAGGCTTCCAGCTGGGAGTGCAGTATCTATAAATGAGATTCTTAGATTTTCAGAGAAGGACAATTAAACATATTTCAAGCTTCTCAGTTTTTTTGATGCTAAAAAACAAACAACTTAAAAGAACGCTATGATGTTTGCTAATGTAATCGTCTTTTGTCCTTTTCCTTTTCTTCACTATTTGCGGTGCATTTCTCCCTGTCCTTTTCAGCATGTGTTGTCTAGAAAACTGATGTTTCCTCGTGTTTTGGATTGTGCTAAAAATCAATATGGTTGTTTTGGTCTATAGCAACTTCATTTTATAGACTGTCTTTGCCCAGGTATCTGCCTGTGTGCTACGCTAACATCAGAGATGACTGCTTGGGGACCCCGGTAATGTACATGTGTGGATTAACTGCGGCTGCTACCTCTGAGGGAAAAAATAATACGCCAGATTTTTTTTTCCTGCATAAGACAAAACAATAGCATGCATGCAATTTTTCAGCAAAAGAATTAGCTTTTTTTTGAAAAAGAGAAGTAATGCATTTTTAGATCCCGAAGGCTGCTTCTATTTGATTTCATGAGAGTTAATTGACAATGCATCCACTGAAAAGAGTAAGAAATTTGTAAAATACACTGGCCTTGCACTTTTCCCCACAGGGAAAGCAAAGGGCTGGAGTAGGAGGCTGAATGTTGAGTGGGTTCTGAAGGTATAGTAGCCCCTGAGCACGCTAAAATACTTAGGGGATCATATTCTTTGCTCTGCTAGTGATCTTAATGCAAAGAGAATCTTGAATGTTCAAATAATATGAAACAATTGTTCCCAAGTATCTTTGAGCAATGAATTGGAAATAAATTGAAGAAAATGAAGATTTAGTGAAATGGTAAACTGAAAATTTTCAATCTAGACTTTTACTGCAGTGTGAAACATATAGGGCTAGGCAATTCTCAATATTTTAATCTTTTGTTCAGAGATAGCTTCTGTTCATCAGCTGTGTTCTAATCGAATGTGAGGAAGTGACTTAAATTTTCTAGGTCTCAGTATCTTCATCTTTAAAATGAAGATGGTGAATTGTATGATTCTATTAGTTTAGTGAATCATACTACTGAACATTTGTTCATGTAAGGCTTTTATGAAGGAGAGCTTTTTCTGATAATAACTAAATGTTACTTAAGTTCATAAAAAAAGCAGATCTCCAAAGAAGGTAGTTTTTTGACTCTGTTAATGAATGGGCCTGAGTTGAAATCATCACAGACAGATAATTCTATAGTCTTTTACAAAATACCCCCCCCTTTAAAACATTATAGAAGTAATTATTCGTGCAAAAATACCCAGAAAACACAAACAAACAAAAAGATGATTCTGGTTGCTCAAAAAATGACTTTGAAAAAGTTACCAGTGTTTTTTTTCTTAATTTAATGATGGCAATGAGAAAAAACACATTTATATATTGATTTAGCAAGTGTTTATTGAGCACCTACTGTGTGCCCAGTACAATTCTAGGCTCTGAGGAAACATCAGTGAAAAAAGCAGGCAAAAATCTGAGAGCTTACATTCTGCTGGTTGGAGAAACAGACATTCAGCATACTTAGAGTGTTAGATGGTGGAAGGAACTATGAGAAAATGAGATCAAGATAGGGGAGGTTGGGAGGCCTAGGGGATCACTGTTTTAAATTGGGTGTTCAAATAGTTAACCACTGAAAAGTAACTTTTTGAGCAAAACTTGGAGGAGGCTAAGGAGTGAACCATGCTGCTATCTGGGGAGGAGCATTCCCAGGCAGGGAAATCAGCAAGTGCAAAGGCCTGGAGTGCCTGAGGAACCATGGAGATAGGACGGCTGGTGAGGAGTGAGAGGAAGAGTGAGTAACAGACGGTAAAAGTCAGAGAAGTGCTGGGGGACAGAGGGTAAGTCATCAAGGGCCCCAGGGATCCCTGGCTTCTGCTCTGAGTGACTGGAGCCATTGGAAGACTTTGAATGAGGCAGTGATGTGATACGACTTACCGCTATTCGTATTACTGTTATCTCACCCATTTCATAGTTTATCACATTTCAGTTCCTTAGAGCCCATAAGCCCTGATTTTCTTTAATGTCCTTTAATTTTTTCTCCCTCTATTTCAATATTTTTTCCTTCTTTCCTTACCCAGTTAACCCCCGCCCTGAGTTTTCCACTTAATTATATGCTTCAGCTTTTCTGCTCCTGGGATTCATTTATTTCTGACATTCTGATTCTTTCATATGACAGCTCCTTAAATCAGGCAGTTCTATTAATCTCTAAACTTAATTCTTGCTATTATAAGCCAGAACTTTGTCACTTCTGTAGCAGAAATGGAAAACAGTTCATCACAATCAGATCACCTTGTTTTTAAAGACTACTATTTATAGTATTCTACATTTGTATCCATGAGAAAAGAAAAATGGTATGGGAAAAGTTATTTAGGAAGTATTTTCAAAAATGCTATATAATTGAGGCAGATATTTTTAAAATCATCAATGAAGCAGTTATAATCAAAACCTTTCATGTAAAGCATTCCCCTGTTAAAATTTGACTTTATGCAATAAATCTCATTACTTGTAAGTTTTGATATAATACCCAAGGTACCATTTTTGAGATATTTATTTTATTTTTTTAGCCTACTTTTTATTTTGGAATAATTTTAGACTTACAGTAAAGTCGCACACCTGTATACTCTTTAACCAGTTTTCTCCTGTTAACATCTCAATATAACTATGATAAAATTATCGAAACTAAGAGATTAACACTGGCATGTTACTATTAACTAAAATCCAGATTTTCTTAGAAGTTCACCAGGTGTTCCAATAATATTCCTTTTCTGATCTAGGATTCAGTCCAGGGCACCACACTGCAGGTAGAGGGATTTCTTTTTAATGCCTAGTTAACACATATTGGGGGTGTTCCAATAATATTCCTTTTCTGATCTAGGATTCAGTCCAGGGCACCGCACTGCAGGTAGAGGGATTTCTTTTTAATGCCTGGTTAACATATATTGGGGGAGGAAGAAGAACATGAACTTGAAAGGGAAGCGGGTCTGAATTCAGAGTCCAGTTCTACCAATTGTTAGTTGTGTGACCGTGGATGTGTTAATTTACTCATTTTGATCAATTCTTAAAGATCTTTTGTTCTCTTAACTGAAGTCTTTGGGAATGCTTTCTTTCGGTGTATAAGATGTTTCATATTTGTTTCCTTTGTTCTTAATTCTTTCATGAAATAACTATCACCATTATTTTCCTACATACCTTTTATTATTTTTCACAAACTGCTGTAAGATTATATTTCTCTTCATTCTGGGAAATTATGTTTCAGCTTGTGCTCCCTATCACTGGCTCAGTTTACTGTAACATCTATTCTTAGATCTTAAATTTTGTTATACATAAAAAGGTCCATTCCGCCCCAAGAGTATAAAGCTATTCCGTCTCATTATCTTCTAGGCTGTAACTAGTTCTTATTTTTCTTTATGTAAATCTTTGCAAATTCTAGATTGGTATGAAGTAGGGATCAAAAAGAACATTTCACAAATTGATAGTTAATTTCACAACATCATTCATGAAACCATCTAACCCTTCTATCACCTTTATTATAGTTCAAACACCCTTATTAATTTGGGTTAATTACTGTACTGCTTATGCTTTACCATTAACCATTGCATATTCTTAATTGTTTTGATTACTTGAAATTTATAGTTTGTTAATATTTTGTAGGGCAGGTTCCTTTTGATCATATTTTTCTCCAAAATTGTAAAGATATATTTGCTTACTGAATATAAGAGTTCATGAGTTAAAAATATGTATTTCGATTTCAAAAAATTGCAGAAATGTTTTTATATGTATTTATGACACAAAATAATTTGTTTCAAATTATATAAACAATACTTATTTGTTGTTTTTGCTGTTTTCTTACCTTTTTAATTTAGAGGAATATTCTACCACTGTTTTTTATTGAAAAGATATTAATATCTACAAAGCATTAATATCCTGCCAAATGATTTTTCAAAATGATTAGATTAATTATGTAAAACCTCAGTACTCTGTGGTTCCTTTTTATCCCAGTGATTAATTTATATTTGGGCAAAAGAAAAATATTAATTCTTTATTACTCAGCTCAAGGCAATAAGAAAACACAGAATCCCATTTATCCTGTTATAAGATTCCATTTTCCTCTTTATCCAGATATTTAGACACTGGCAGGGTGTTACCCTACTGTACCATCAGCTAAATTCATAACCAACTGTACATCCTTTTCTTTGCACAATGAACATCCAAGGAATAATAATCAAAGATTGAGATATTGACAGTTACATTAGGAATTTGAGGGGGAAAAAGAGTTTGAAGAAGTAGGGAGATCAGAATTTTTGGATCTCCCTTGTTGGAAAATGAGGCAAACTTGTGGCATAAATACTCCTCACCAGATCCTGCTTGTTCAGTTCCACAGTGTGGACAGTCTGTTATGGTGCTGATACTGGAGTTGTCCGGGTCACCTGATACAAGCTTGCATAAAAACACTTTGAAGAAACTTCATTCTGATGGCCTATATGTGTTCATGGTTTCTAGCATGTGCCAATTTAACAGCAGGGGTCTCTTCTAATATCTGCATAGTATTTCAGAGATTTACACTTCGTCATATTTTTAAATTCCTGTTCCCTGCCCTCAACAGCATGTGAGTTAACTGTTTTTTTTAGTAACTTGTAAAAATCAAAAGTCATAGTTTTGAATACCTGTTATTTAAATCAGAAGAAATAATTTATTTCAACTTAAGAGACAAATGTAAAAAGAGGAACATTTCACAAAACCCTGAAGACATTGCCTTGGTGAACAGTCAGGATTTTGCCTAGTATGCCTTTTTTCTTGCCATTGCTGCACAGCTGGTAGTCAGACCTCTGGTAGACGAAAGGCAGCCAAGAAGGGACATTCGGAGTTTGAAAACCCAGGATAAGAGGGGCATGGAACTATGGTCCCTAAACATTCCATTTCCTACTACTAGCTTTTTGGGGTCAGGTTTTGAGTTTTGATAGAATTGGAAGATGGTTGTTCACCGTAGCCCGGTGGGTGATACAACTGGTTTCTAACTGGTAGTAGTCAAGGAAGGGGAGTTAAGGTGGATGCATGGTGAATTAAGCTTTTTTTTTATGAGATATTATTTATATACTAGTTTCAGGTATATAACAATGACTTGAGATAGTCACCACAATAAGGCTAGTTAACATCTATCTCCATACATAGTTACACTTTTTTTCTTATGATGAGAACTTTTAAGATCTCACTTAGCAACTTTCAAATATGCAATACAGAATTACTAGCTATAGTTACCATGCTGCACATTACACTCTTAGGATTTATTTATTATATAACTGAAAAATGTCTGCCTTTTGATACCCTTCCCCACCTCTGGCAACCACCAATCTCTATCTATGAGTTCATTTTTTTTAAAGAGGCCACATATAAGTAATGTCATACAGTATTTGACTTTCTCTGTTTGACTTATTTCACTTAATACAATGTGCTCAAGTTCCACTTATGGTGTTGTGAATGGCAAGATTTTCTATTTTTTCATGGCTGTATAATATTTTGACGTGTGTGTGTACACAGCTACACACACACCTCATTTTTCTTTCGTTCATTCTTGTCATTGAATGGACACCTAGTTGTTTCATGTTTCACATCTTGGCTATTGTAAATAATGCTGCAATGAACATAGAGGATACAGATATCTTTTGATTTTACTCCCTTTGGATAAATACCAGAAATGGAACTGGAACATATGGTAGTGTTATTTTTTAATTTTGGGGGGAACCTATCATACTGTTCTTTATAGTGGCTGTGCCAATTCCTACATTCCTACCAACAGTGCACAAAAGTCCCCTTTTCTCCACATGTTTGCCAACACTTCTTTCTTATATTTTTGATAATAGCCATTCTGTGTGTGAGGTAATATCTCATTGTGGTTTTGATTTGCATTTCCTTCATGATTAGTGATGTTGAGCACCTTTTCATGTAACTGTTGGCCATCTGGATGTGTCAAAGATATTCTGTCCATTTTTAAATTGGATCATTTATTATTATTATTTTTTTATTGCGTGTGTATGAGGTTATTAACCCTTTCCAGGATTAATATTCTTGATATTAATCCATTATCAGATATGTGATTTTCAGATATTTTCCCCCATTCAGTAGGTTGCCTTTTCCTTTCATCGATGGTTTCCTTTGCTGTGCCGAAGCTTTTTACTTTGATGAGGTTCAGCTTGTTTACTTTTGCTTTTGTCACCTTTGCTTTTGGTGTCAGATCCAAATAATCATTGCCAAGATTGACATCAAGAAGCTTACTGCCTATGTTTTCTTCTATTAGTTTTATGCTTTCAAGTCTTTATCCATTTTAAGTTAAATTTTATGTATGGTATGACGTAGTGGTCTAGTTTCATTTTTTTTTGCTTGTGGCTGTCCAGTTTTCTCAATACCATTTATTGAAGAGACTGTCCTTTCCTCATTGTATATTATTGGCTCCTTTATTGAAAATTAATTGACCATATATGCATGGGTTCATTTCTGAGCTCTCTGTTCTATTGTCTGTTCTATTGATCTATATGTCTGTTTTCATGCTAATACCATACTGTGTTGATTACTGTATTTTTGTAATATAGTTTGAAATCAGGAAATGTGATGCCTTCAGCTTTGTTCCTTTTTTTAAACCAAGATTGCTTTGCCTTGGCTGTTCAGGGTCTTTTGTGACTCTATAAAAATTTTAGAATCGTTGTACCATTTCTGTGAAAGACGCCATTAGGATCTTGATAAGGATGCAGTGAATCTGTAGGTTGATTTGGTTAGCATGGAGTATCTTTCCATTTATTTTTGTGTTTTTCAGTTTCTATCATCAATGTCTTTTGTTTTCAGTGTTTTGGTCTTTTCATCTCATTGGTTAAACTTATTCCTATGTATTTATTCTTTTGATGCAATTGTAAATATGATTGGTTTTTAATTTTTTCTGATAATTATCAGTATACAGAAATGCAATTGATTTGGGGAAAATGTGGGTTTTAGCAGCACAGACAGCTTGGAATTGTCTGTTCTTGGTAATACACTGGTGTTAGAAGCTGTCATGGCAGTTGCATTTGAAGTATCATCAAAAAAAGAGAAGCAACTTGGACAATACATCATTCACAGTGTTTATCATTGGCTGAAAAATATCCACAAGACGTATTTGGAAAAAGATCCAGGACTTTTTTAAAAAATTGTTTATAAAAGCCAAGTTAATCATTTAAAAAGCCAAGTGGACTTGGCTTTCTAAGAGTTTAAATGTTAAGTTCCAAACTTCAGGACAAGTTTCTATATATATTTACTAAATTTTGGCAATAATATTATTTCATTCATGTATGCATTCAACGTATCAAGCAGAGAATAAAAATGAAATCCTTGCTTCCATGAAATTTATAATATAAAATACTTACTATACAAATACATCAGTGTCATGCTTTTCATGATCTCTGTCTGTAGTCATTAATATCAGAAATCAATAACAGCCAAAAAAGATAACTTTGAAAATTATGTAGAGTATTTTAAGTAATTAATTTTTAAACAACTAAAAGAAATTTAAAATATTGGAACTGAATGACAATGAAAACACTACTTATGTACAAACTTATGAGATTAATCAAATTAATACTTATTGTAAAATGTAGAGTTTTAAATGCATGTAATAGGAAAAGATTTAAAATTGACAAATCTCCAGCTCAAGCAGTAATAAAGAATATTAAAATAAACCAAAGGAATGCAGAGGAAAGAAATAATGAAATAAAAAACAGAACCAATAAAGTACAAAAAGAAGAAATAGCAGAAAAATTTTATCAATACCGATTAATTCATATACACATAAAAATTATAAGACATTTAGACATGTGAACAGTAGGTGTTTGATAATATTAAGAATTGTTAATGTTTAGGTATAATCTTGATGTTGTGTTGTGTGTGTGTGTGTGTTTTAAGTCTGTATTGTTTAGGGCACATACACAAATATTTACCAATGAAATGCTTTAATGTCTGGGTTGCTTCAAAATAATACTGGAAGAGGGAGGTATTATTTAGATGAAAGTATTATTTAGATGAAACAAAATTGGCCATAGTTGATAATCATAAAAATTAAGGAAAAGATATACTTTTCCTCCTGCTTTTATAAATGTTTAATTTTTTATGATAATTTTTAAAAAAATATGTCCCCATAAAATGCTGCCAGGCTCTGATGACTTTACAGAGTTCGACCAAACCTTTAGTGAAGGAGATACTATTTTATACAAACTGGTGCTGAAAAAAGAAAATAGGAAACTATCCCCAACTCATTCTTTTAAAATAAACATTTCATTTTAGAATAGTTATATATTTAACAAAAAATTGAAAAGATAGTGCAGAGATTTTCCATATGCCCCATACCCAGTTCCCCCAATTATTTTACATTTGTATTTACATTTGTCACAATTAATGAACCAATATTGATACAGTATTATTAACTAAAGTCCATACTTTATTCAAATTTGTTCATAATTATACCTAATGTACTTTTTTTTGTTCCAGGGTCCCATCCAGGACTTGCATTATTACATTTACTTGTCATGTCTCCTTAGGCTCTTCTTGGTTGTGACAGTTTCTCAGACTTTCCCTGTTTTTGATGAAATTGACAGTTTTAATGAGCAGTAGTTATGTATTTTGGGGAATTTGTCTCATTGAAATTTTTCTGATGTTTTTCTTCATGATTAGACTGGGTTATATTTTTGAGAGTAGACCACAAGTTAAAGTACGTTTTTCATCACATCATATCAAGGTTGCATATTATCAGTCTAACATCACTGTTTAGGTGAGCCTTGATCACATGGCTGAGGCAATATTTGTCTAGTTTCCACTGTGAAGTTTCTCTGCCTTCATTCCTTTCCACACTGTCCTCTTGGGAAGAAGTTTCTGTGCACAGCCCACACTTAAGATATGGCGAGTGCAGTGATTGCTTGACATTAGAAAATGCATTAGAATGCATTAGAAAATGACACAAGTAATAGATTAAACAAAGAAAACAAAACCTCAATAGATATTGAAACATTTGATAAAATTCAAATTCAGTTCATAGTAATTTTTTTAAAATGTAGTCAGCAAGAATAAATGGGAATTTCCTTAAACTGATAAAAGGTGTCTACTGAAATCTTCAGTAAACTTTGTGCTTAGTAGTGAAATTTTAGAAGCATTCCTTTTAAAATCCATAACCAAAACAGGATACCTCCTGTTACTGCTTCTATTCGTTGTTGGAGCTGGTCTTAACTAGTACAATAAAATAAGTAAGTAAGTGATATAAGGGGGGGGGGGAAGCACAGATTGTATTATTAAAAAGAATTGTCTAAGTAGAAAATCTAAGGGAATCTTTAGACCAACCTTTAGACAAATCAAAGATTGCTTAATATAAAATGAAGACACAAGTCAATAGAATTCCTACATACCAATCAACACTTATGAAGCATAGTTTTAAAAAACAGTACTTAAAATAATTTGTTAAGGAACTTTTTAGGAAGGTATGTGATATTGATGGAGAAATTATTAAACATTATAAAGAAAGACCAAAATTAGTGGAGAGATATATATTCCTGGAAGGGAAGACTCAATGCTATAAAGATATCAACTTATCCCAAACTGATTTACACATTCCATGTAATTCCAATCAGAATCCAAACAGGGTTTTCACAGAATACAAAAAGCTAATTCTAATATTAATATGAAAAAAATATAGGTTAAATGTAGATGACATGATTTTAAAGAAAGATAATAGGGGGATGTTGTGTCCTACCACTCATGAAGATTTATTATAAAGCTAAAGCAATTAAACTAGTGTGGTGTTGGGCAAAGATTTGCAAATAAACCACAACAGAATGGAGAGAGTTGAAATAGATGGAAATATATAATGGAAATAGAATTACAACTAAGTGAGAAAGAATGGATAATTCAAAAAAGCCACTGTGAGAATTTAAACACCAAATTATACAACTTCATTGCTAGCAAACATTGTGCATGGAAGTAAATTTTATATGAATCAAATTTTTTTTTTTAATTAAAACAGAATTTTCAGACTTTTAGAAGTAAATGTAAGGTAATATCTTTATAATATTGAAATAAGAGAGCATTTTGTTTAAAAAACAAAGACAAATGTAGAAGGCATAGAAAGATTGATAAATATGAATACATTAGGAACAAAAATCTAGTTTATTGTTATTTTTATTTTTTATAAGATCATTAGCAAAGTGTAAGGGTCAGCTGCTGGCCAATGCAAAAGATTTGGAAAGCAAGCTAGTAGGAAGGTGCAGTGGTCATAAACACTTAAAATTTCTTATTTAGAAAAATACAGATTATAGATTAAAATATCACTGGGATAGCATCTCATGTCTATCTATTTGGAAAAATTCTAGAAGTCTGAAAATGTGAGAAGGCAAGGATATGTAGAAATTGGAGCTCTTTTATATTGTTGGTAGTAATGTAAGTGATGTAAACATTTAGGAAATCCATTTTAGATTACCTGATAAAGTTGAATATTAAACAGAGCCTGCGATCTAGAAATTCTACTTCTGTGTTTGGATCCTAGAGAAACTAAGGGGCTCATACAAAGATATACACTTTAGTATTGTTTCTAATGCTAAAAACGTCAAAGCAATCTCAAGTTCCCACAGGAGGAGAATGAATGAGCCAATTGATTTCTTCAAACAGTAAAATAATATGCAGTAGTTAAAATGAACTAGATCTGTGTGAAAAACAAACAAACAAACAAACATGGACACGTCTCAAAAACATATTATTGATGTATAAGTAGAAAAAGTATAATATGTATAGGAATAACACACACCAAATTTAGGTAATGAATACTTCTGGGAGGGGAAAGGGCTTGAGTTATATTTATTTATTTAATTTTTTAATAAAATAAATATTATGAATGTTTTCTTTTATCTCTTAAATCTGGCTGGACTTAAGTGATGCCACATATTTTTGAAATATTTTCTGAATTTTAAAAACATTTTATCTTAACAGTCTTAAATGGATTTAAATAAAAATGTTGAAATAAATGAAACTGAACCACAATACATCAGAAGAGAAGCTAGGAGAAATTAGAAGAAAATATTAGCTCACCCAGAGGACTATATTAGAAAATATGTTATTTTTATGATCTGGGCATAGTGAAGGCACATCTCAGAAAGATACCAGGGCCATAAACTGTGAAAGTAAAAGATGGAGCTTTGACATAGTACAAAACATTTATTTCTGTTGAGCAAAAAGTTATATAAACCAAAGTAATAAATTGCATGCTCCCCTTTTAAGTTGCAACAGATATAATAGATATAAAGATGTAAAATTCTAGGCATTTTCAGTAAAATCCTCAGAATAATGTCATGGATTACGTAGCTGAGTTCTGTCTTAAACTATGTTTGAAAAGCTGGATCAGTCTACAGCCTCTTATTCTTCCAAGTAGAAATGGTGTTCCTGCAGGGAGTATGCTTATCCACCATGGAGCACTCCCCACACAGTGAACATTTTGCTAATCCCAGGACTGGCCAGCAAGAAGATTTAGGTTAAAGGTCCACCTTCCTTCCTTTTATTTCAAGTCAGATACTGGAGCTAGAGATAGTATTCTATTAGGAAACTTGGAAACTATGCAGAATTTATTCCATTTTCTAACAAGACAGGAGTTTTAGAAGACTACAAAAAGCACAAAGACGAGTCTCATAGTCCCTCAGGTGGATGAAATGGCTTTCTATGGCTCTGTGTTTTGTGTTTGAAAAGGGAACAGGGAACAAACAGTAGGGCACTATAACCATAGCACTTTCACTTCTTCTTGTACTTTAAAAAGTTAAAGTAAAATTGACATACAGTGAAATACAGATAGCTTGATTATACAGTTTAATGAATTTAGACAGATACATTTTGTTGTAAACCCAACATTCCAGTTGAGGTATAAAATATTTTCATTACCGTAGAAAGTTCCTCCTTAACCCATCTCAGTCACACATTTCCACCCTTGCATAAGCAACCATTGATATAATTTTTATAGTTCATGTATTAGTTTGGCCTTTTCTTAGATTGTGTATAAAT
Source organism: Eonycteris spelaea (assembly GCA_003508835.1). Classification (NCBI taxonomy): domain Eukaryota; kingdom Metazoa; phylum Chordata; class Mammalia; order Chiroptera; family Pteropodidae; genus Eonycteris; species Eonycteris spelaea. The sequence goes on along the minus strand of PUFA01000079.1, from coordinate 3,882,047 downwards.
ATATGTATATAATATATAGTATACGTTCTTTGATGTTTGGCCTCTTTCCTTTAACATAATGTTTTTGAGATTCATCCATGTATTGTGCATGTGTGTTTTTTGTTTTTCGTTTTTTTTTTTTTTTAGATGAATAGTATTGCATTTTGTGAATATATCACAATGTTTACCCATTTTACTTTTGACAGAAATTTGGGTTATTTCCAATTTGGTCTAAATAAGGCAGCTATGAAATTCTTACATAATTCATTTTATGGACATATCAGTTCATTATAAGATATATGATTTATAAATTCCTTATCCCATTGTATAGATTTTCTTTTTCTTTTCTTGATGGTGTCCTTTAAAACATAAAATTATTAATTTTGAAGAATTCCCATTTATTTTTTTCTTTTGTCATATCTTTTGGTGTCATTACTAAGAAAGCTTTGCCTGACCAGAGGTCACAAAGATTTTTCTCTAAGAGTTTTATAGTTCTAGCTCTTACTTATAAGTCTGTGGTTCATTTTGAGTTGTTTTTGTGTTGTTTGAGGAAGAGATCCAACTTTATTCTTTTGCATGTGGCTATCCAGTTGCTCCTGCAAAATTTGTTGAAAAGACTGTTCTTTCCCCCATTGAATCATCTAGGCAACTTCGTTGAAATCAGCTGACATGAATATGAAGGTTTGTGTTTGGACTTTCAATTCTTTAGACCTCTGTGTCTATCCTTATGCCAGTAGAATGCTGTCTTAATTACTGGAGTAATCAAGTGGCACAAGTACTACTGTGTGATAAGTTTTGAAGTTTTGAAATTGCGAGTGAATATCCTCCAACTTTGTTGTTCTTTTTCAAAATCTGTCTTCTAGGATTTGGCATCTGTTCATTGTCCTTTTTGATTCCATCTGAGATTTTGGTATTTTGTATGATGAGTAATTTTTTTTCAATGACATTTGATGGATGTGATGAAACTCTGGACCTTATTCGTACCTTCTGCACTGCCAGGCTTCTGTTGACGCTGACAGCAGGAGAAGTGGGAGGCTCTGCCTTGTTACTAGCAGCTTAGGGAAGAAGTTCAGGTTCCCCATCAGCCTTCATTGACATCCAAGGTGGTTCTCATTACTCCGGCGCAGGGATGGAGTTCCATCTCCCTACCAGGCCTCCATTGACATTCTCCCTGGATGCGAAAGGAATAGGAGTACCTTGTCACTGTTCCCCACATGGCCCTCCATGACACTAAGGAATTTGGCCTTATTACCACTGAGCAATGGTGAAAAATGCTGTCTCTTCACTAGGTCTCCTCTGACATCACCCTGGTGGGGAGAGGGTGGCAGTGGGGAGAGCCCATTACTGCTCAGTAGAGGTAGAAGTGTAGACTTCCCTAGTGGTCTCCACTTACATTGTGAGGGTCAGAGAGCTCAGCCACCCACCACAGGTGAAAGTCTGGGCTCCCTCTCTGGCCTTCTTTGACACTATACCTTTGGATGTGTTGAGGCATCTCATTGTCGCGTGGAAATCTAGACTAGACTAGAAAATACCAGGAACAGAAGTGGAGACCTCAAATACAGAATCACTCTTTCACAAACTGGTAGTATGAAAGCAGTCAGATGTTGAGGTGATAGCTGGAGGGAAGTATGGGATCAAAAGAAGAGGGTTTTGTTGTTGTTGGTGGTGGTGGTGGTGGTGGTGTTGTTTTTAATGGCTGGCGCAGTTCAGGTTTGCATTCTGAGAATGTCTGTGTGGTTGAAGAGGGTACAGTGAGGCTGAAGGAGGCTGCATAGCAATGGCTTGGGCAGTGCATTCTGGATCGCTACTTCTTCCCCCTCAGATTTCTCTTCACAGTGTAGTGCTGGCAGTTGGGATAGGGGCAGAGGGAATGTGATTAAATCCCTCTTCTTGGGCACACAGTACAGTGTCCTTCTTTTTCTTTGCTTGCCATGGCAATGAACTCCACAGAGCTTAAATCAGTGTTAGCCTAACCAAATGCTGTGATTATGGATAGACGGAAAATATGCACTGTATAGATTTTTTTTTTGTATCATATGTCTAGAGGAGAAAACTTCCTGTGTCACTAAAATTATTGTTTAAATTAATTAAGTATAATTATTTCCAAACTGGATTATTTAGCTTAAACCTGGATTATTTAGCTTAAACCCACAATAACTTTTGGGATGTTATATTTATACCAGGACTTTTTGGTTTCATATTTTAAAAATACTGATTTTTTAAATAACTTAATGTAATTAAATCCTTCTTCTTTGGCACACAGTGCAGTGTTTTCAGCTCAAAAAGGAGTTAATCAGAGAATATTATTTGTATGGACTGAAAGACACTTGCATGTGGGCTTCAGGCCCCTGTGGTTGGGGAAGGGGAGTGGAACTAAACAGGCTGGATAAAGAAAATACTGCAAAGATAGCTATTACACAGAAACTGTAAATCCACATTTAAACTAGATTTTAAAATAGATTTTAAAAAATAATCTGTTTTTTCATATACATGCACTCATGATTTTCATATTGATGTAGATATTATTGTGACAATTGAAATACAACATCATTTAAAAATGAGTCATGGTTACTTTTGTCCATCAGGTGTTTTCTAATCAAAGGACACAAAAGAAACAAAACTACTGTCATACGGAAATGTTTAAGGTTAGAAATAGTTGTTATGCAGTTTTGTTACCAAAACGCTATGGCGCTTACCTAAAGTAATATGAGTAACGGTTTATCCAAAGAAGAGAACGTGAGTATAAACCTTAAAGCAAGTGTATTTAATAAAAGGCACTAGCAATTTAAAAGGTTCTTAAAGTGATCGGTGCATATAAAAAAAAAAAAAGGAGAAGAAATAAAGTGGTTCCATCTGTTACTTTCTATTTCTAACAAAAGAGGGGAGAAGGAGTCCATTTTGATCAATGTTCTTTTAATTCTCGGACTTGGTATAAAATAAATCACAGTGTTATGGCAATTCATTTAAAGAGGTTAAAGTGATATGATGTGGCTTTTCATGGTAGCATGAGTTTCACTTGCTGAGCGCCTGGGACTTGAATTTGCCATATTACCTGCTGTGGCTTAAGTGATGCAAAACAATTATTGGGGCTTCCTTGTCACAGTGGCCTATTCCACACCTGCACCCTTTTGTTGGGAGCCCAACAGGGATGCTGGATTTGAGGTCTCCACTGAATAGACGTCCTCCCTATGTAGTCCTCCTACACTGGATTGATTTATGGATGTATCAGGCTCTTTGTTAGCATGTAAACCCCTAATTAATTTAAAGCCCTCTGTAGAGAAATTAAACTCCTAGTTAAGATTTTTAACAGACTCAGATGGTGCTAATAATGGGAAGCAAGTCCTATTAATGGATTTACCATGGTCACTGCCCTCCGTACTTCACAGTGAGGGCTGGTATATGGGCTTAGCATGTACCCTCAATAAAGAATGGGCTGTCAGGAAACCATTCCGTTGTTGCCCCTAACCCAATTAGGCTTATCATTTGAGTTCTAGCTTCCCATCTGTGGGGCGAAGATGGAGGCAGACACGGAGCACGAGAGACAGGATAAGGGAAAGAGGAAAACCTGTTTGCATTGATTGCATAAAGCCTCCATCAGATGTTTCTTTTCAACTAGTGACTCCAAGTTAAGGACATACTACTGGAGTTAGCCTAGGTCAGAGTAGGGAAATCAAGGCAATTCTCAGAATGTTCTGAGAATGAATAAGAGGTTTTAAATCACCACCAAAAGAGTCTGTCTTTAAATTATTGTGAACAACAATGAATTCTAAATGGATTAGGGGTGTAAGTAAATGTAACAGTGAAACTATATAAACTAGAAAACAGACAAATTTCTCTTTAACCTTGGTTATGGAAAGGCTTTCTAATTGTAACTCAAGCTCCAGATGCAATAAAAGGCCAATACATTTCTCATGAGAATTAAACAATTTTGCATAACCAAAAGCACTGTAAACTAAGTCAACACACAGTGGACATACTGGAGCACAATATTAGTAATGTACATCAAAACAAAGGACTAATATACCTAACATAAAAACTCTTAAAATTGAGGGCCAAAGGGCCAAAAATCCAATAGAAAAAAAATGAAAAAGAGACATGCACATATAATTCACAAAAATTATATGAACATGACCAACAGGCATATGAAAAATACATTCAAACTCAGTCATAATTAGAGAAACTCAGAATGAAACAATACTGAGATATCGTTTCTCACCTATCATAATGGTAAAAACTAGATAATATCACTGCACATTCTGTTGATGAGATTGTGGGGAAACACTTTCATACATTGCTGGTGGGAGAGCAAATTGGTGCAATCCTTCTGAAGGGAAATTTGATAATAGCTAAGAAAATTACTTATTCACTTACATTTATCCTAGCAGTCCCACTTCGAGGAATCTATCCTTATGATAAACCTACAACAATATAAAACCACAAATGCACAAAGGTTATTATTATTATTTTTTTTTGTAATTACAAAATACTGGAAACAGTCTAAATGCCCAGACATAGGAGTTTGGTTGAGTAAACTATAGCACAGACATAATCCACTACGGAGCTATGTGGCCGTCTAGGAGGAGGGGGAGGCAGACCTCTATGAATTGATCTGGAGTAATTTCCAGGGCTTTTTTTTTGTTTGTTTGTTTCATAACTCTGACTCTTAGAGTCATAGTATAGTTTTAAAGACCCTCAAATACCCATGATCGTACATAATTAAAACCAATCAGAATGTATGGGGAACCCAAAATGGAATACAAGCTGTAATACATACATACAACCACACACACACGTACACACATACAATATATATGTGTGTTGTGTATATATAAAACATATATATATATATAGCATAGCCTAACTATGCTATAAAGTATTAGTAAAGTGGATAGAGAAAAGAACCAACTATAAGTAACTGTGAAAAAACAGTGTTTTGATTGGATACCATAAGGCAAAAGATAGATAATTGTACATAGATTCTATAGTCTAGTAGTTAAGATGTTTCTCATAAGGGTATGGGGCAGAAATTCTGGAACTACTTTGCTTACTAGAATTAAACAAATAATTATATTGGAGATAATAAAGAACTGGGTTTATTATTCTTGGAGAAAGAAGTTATAAATGAGGAAAGGGACAATGATAAAATTGTAGTGTTTAGAATCAGAGATTATCAATAAAAACTCATGGTTAAGTGTATGTGTATCTTTTTCACATATATACACATTTTGCATACTCAACTCTCTCTCTCTCTCTCACACACACACACAACACAATATATGTATATAATATATGCAGAAATGTAGATATATGTGTATTAGATTGCCATATATACATGTATTTCCTAGCTATCTCCATTGAAAGGGCTTAAAGTGATGGCGTTCAGTCACAGTGACAGAACTAGAGCCCATCTCTTGGTTTCTATCCTCCAGTAAATTGAACTGAGACTTTTTGGAGAAATGATGGACTCAAGAGCTAGAGCAGGAAAATACAAGATGAACCTGAAACATTGTGTTGTGTCAGAAAGTAAGGAAAAGTCCCAAATAGTTGGGGATTTCTCAAAATAATACAGGATTCAACCTGAAAGAGCTCTTAAGGTGAAAAATGGAAACATCTGAGTATAAAATAATGTAAATAACGTCAGTAATGAACTTAACTTATAAAAAATAATTTCTGTGGGTTCATACTGATGGATGCTAAAAACTAGTGAGCAGAAGTTTGAGGAAAAATATAATTTACATAGTCTCAAAGTATTTTGTCCAAGGTATATATTAAGTACAAAGGGAAGATAGTAACTTTACAGTAGAGAAACCTGGTAGTGATTCCATGTGGAAGGTTCAAGTTCACCCTTAACCAAGCGATAGATATAAACATTGCTGATATTAAGATATAGTAGCATCATGAACCTCTTAATATGATGCATGAGAAGAACACAGTGTGTTTTGGTGTGTGGGGGGGGCTGTTGGGGAGTATATCTGCCTAAAATAACCTCATTCCAGTCATGGAAAAATATACGAGACAGCTAAATTGAGGGACATTGACAAAAAAATAATTAAATCAGTACTTTTTATTTTCAAAGTTAGAAAGTCAACACGAAAGACTGTGAGAAATTTAACAAACTGGAAGGGACTAAGGAGACATTGACAATCAATGAAACATGGAATCACTGAATAGGACCCTGGAACAAAGCAAAGGAATAAGCATATCAAAATAAAAAGAGAAGAAATTCAGATAAGCTATTTGATTTAGTTAATAGTAAATTATTAATATCAGATTAGATTTAGTTAATATTTAGTTTTTATACCAATGTTAATTATGTGCATATTTTTATCGCTGGAAAAAAATGTGCATATTTTCCTATCTTCTCGCCAATCTCTTTATCCCTTTTCCTTGCTTCCAAATTTTGGGTAAACCTATCCTACCTGGCTATTGATGATGCTTGATATTTCCATATCTATTTCCTTTCTTCCAGCTCCCCCCTGAGTTGCAATATGTGTCTTTATAAGAAAAAAAAAAAAAAACAAAAACAGAAAATATGACATCTACCCAACTTATCTTTGGTAATATCCCACCCCCAACCTCTTTTCATTCCCAAATCTAGGGAGTTTTTCTTATCCTCATTGAGGGTGGGGCAAGGGGCTGAGGGGAGAGAGATCAAACAAAATATTACCGGGGTCTTTATTGGTTGCCTCTGACATGAGGATGCAGCCTTCTGCCTGCCTGAACCTGAATCTTCCACATGGAATCACAATGCATTGCTTTTAGCACTGAAACTGTTTCATAAAGATATGATAAATCTGGGCTATAGCCTCCTGCAAGTGTCAAATTTGTGATCCAGAAACACTGGGATTTTTTAGGAATTAATATATTTAGCAATTGATGACATGTTAAAAGACAAAATGTAGGGATCTATATGGGCTCCTTTGTTTGGAATATTAGAATTATTTTTTATTTATTTTTTTGTTTTGTGCTAACCAATTTCTTAGGCTTTTGTAGTGCTCAGCTTATTAGGATTTATTTAGGATTTATCTATATACATCATTTGTGTTGCTGTTGAGATTCATGTAAGCATAGATATGTGGTAGCACTCATGGTTTTCTACATTTTGGGATTAGTGATAAAGAATTATATAGTTGGAGCTCAAGTCTTTATTTCTAGTAAACAAAATATTCTTTCTCAAATTGTTCCTTTATAAGAATTACTTGTGACTGTGTGATGGAAGATATTTTTAATGTTATAGGTTTGACTTCATGAAAAGTCAAGATGTCAAATAGACATTTTGGCATATTAACAAACTTACTTGGTCTCAGAAAAATGCTGTTAATGGTAGTTTTTCAAAGCAGTATTTAGTTCTTTCTTGATCCCTATATCCATATACACCTTTTAGGAGTGGTTTCTTTTTAAGAGATGTAAAGATCAAAAGATTATTTCTTATTGTTTAAAGAAAAACAGTTATTCTAACCCCGAATGTCTGCTTCAAGAATTGCTTTGTTAGAGTTTCATTTTTCTCTATTCCAAAGCAGGACGTTTTCCCCCTCTTGTTACTGCATTTCATATTAGCACTAGTGTCAGCATACAGGAACCATGGAGGGTCTGTTGTCTGCTTCATGTGTTAGAGATATTGTGTTGACAAATATTTCTGAAGCTGGGAGAGAGAGGCTAAGCCCCTGCTCGCTTTCTCAGATAATTTTATTATTGATTCAGGCTTTCCACCAGAAGAGGGAGCCACATTCATTTAAAATCCAAGTTGAGTTCTTTTTCTCCGCTAGTTCCAGATGGAATGCATGTGGTAAGGTACTCTGAACACAATGGAACCAGACCTCACCTTCGGGGTGGGAGGGGACACTGCTCAAAGAAGAGCACTAGATGCTGATGGTATGAGGATGCTTTCAGCCCCGTGATGAGCGGATATGTTCTGATGACTTTCTCTCTAAAAATAAAGGAAAAAACAAAAAAACAAAATAACCAATTAAAAAAAAAATGTATGCTAATCTCCAAAGCTCACATTTCTACCCAGTTGGGGGATCACATCTCTGTTGGATTACAAAGATTGGATCTTTAATTAAATAGGTAATAACCTACTTTTCCTTATCACTCCTCAAAACAACTGTCTTTTCTTTTGTGGGATTGACATCACAGTATGAAAAATAGGTTGTAGCCTTTACAGTTTGAGAACTGCCTTCTAAAGCATCCTGCCTTTCAATTCTACCTTTATCTCTGTACTTACTTGCTCAAGTGCTTAAAATTAAAGGGCAAAAAATCGATTCATTTGGACTATTACATTTTGCCTCAGAGAGTCTTAAAATTGTAAATATTTCTGGCAAGGTAATATATTAATCTATCAGAAGCCATTTAACTTATAGACTAGATTAGTTTATTAGTCTTAGGAATTTGTCATCCGAGTAATTAAGCCAGGAGATGGTTCTGTGGTTTTTTTCTTTCATTTTGTTGAGAACACTTAACATGAGATCTACCTTCTTAACAAATTTTTAAGTGACAATACAGTACTGTTGACTAAAGACACAGTGTTGTATAGCAGATCTCTAGAACTATTTATCATACTTAAACAAAACTTTATGCCCATTGATTAGTCACTCCCCATTCCACCTCCCCCCCCAGCCCCCGGCAAATACCATTTTACTCTTTGATTCTATGCATTTGACTGTTTTAGATATCTCATATAAGTGTAATCATGCACTATTTGTCTTTCCATGACTGGATTATTTCACTTAGCATAATGTCCTCCAGGTTTATCCATATTATAGTTTCTTCTTTTCTAAGACCAGTTAATATTCCATTGTATGTATATACTACATTTTCTTTACCACTAGATGGATATTTAGGATCTTTCTACATCTTGGATATTGTGAATAATGCTAGAAAGAACATGGCAGTACTAATGAGATGGTTATGTAGAGAGGCTACTCCCATGTTGAAAAGTGTCTCAGGGCCCAATGAAAGCATAAATCAAGTGGGACCTCAACAAAGGCCACATGGAAAGAAAATCTAGAAAAGAAGAGAATGCAGATGGCTTCAGATTTTTTGTCCACTGCACCATTGCCCTGAATGGAATCTTGTCAACAGCTTCCAGAAATAGGCAATGCACTTCCCCACCGCTGGAAGGACATGAGTAGACGTTCTCATTAGAGTAAGGCGTTACCTATTTCTTCTTCATTTTCCCCACCTATTACAATAATATGAGCATAGCGTTGAATAAGAAAGTCATAAAGGTAGGGATGATGCCAGAAGCCACCAGGTGGCCTTCCCTGTTATAGTCATTGATGAGTTCTTTGAGAGTCCACAATGATAGCAACCACTATATACTATGGAGAATGATGACAAGGGCTAATATTTGTGGAACATTTCTTTCTCCACAGGCTCTACACAGGCTCTTTTAAACAATCCATGGAGGTGGCTATTATTATTAATATTAATAATATTAGAGAAGTTAAATAACTTGCCCAAGTCTCACAGCTAGAAAGTTGCTTAGCTGGCTTTTGAACTCTATCTGACCCAGAGCCAAGCTTCCAACTATATATATGCCTTCCATTTTTACAAGAAATCCCCAAAGACAATGAAATTATACATTTCCCTTAATATTTTCCCCTTTGAAATGCTTGCCTTTCTAGCCACTTAAAGAGAATTGCTTTTGCATGAATTACTAAGACTTAGATAGAATATAATATTAGGCTCATACTAAAGTTATTTAGAAAGACATCATCCAAGGGAAAATATTTCCTAAAAGTCAGTGTTTGGTTATTGCAGGTTCCTTATACTATAAGTTGGGAATATAATGCATCTTTTGCATCTACTGGTTTATTTATTGCTTTACAAACAACTCTAAATTGCACAGAGATACCTTATGCTTGATAATCCTTTAGTGTCTTACTTTGGCAGCCACATCTAGCTGTTTGCTGTTACCTCTAAACTCTACTAGGTCATTTCATATTAGATTAGTTTTGCAACTGCACAAAAATGATACTATTTTCTAACTGGAAATATATGAATTTCTACTGCTCTGGGTAGCACCCTTTTGGGGAGCTGACCTGAGGTGCAAGCAGATGTGAGCTTGCTACACACACACAGACACACACACATGCACACACACACACACACACACACACACACTAATAACTATGAGTGGGATCCACTTTAATGTAAAAGTGTCAGGCTCAGCAGTCCTGATAAACTCTCATCCAAAGTCCCTGCAGGCGGAGAGCAGAGTCTGGATCCTCGCAGCAGCAGTCCTGGGTTAACATTGTCACAAAAAGGAAGCTGCGTATAACTGCTGATAAACACTCTGCAAGAGAAAGAGCTAGATGACAAACTGTCTAGTTGTTATGTCAGTAAAGCTCCACTATCCCCTGGGTATGAGCCTTCTTAAAAGGCAAACAGATGTGCCGTTTCATCTGTGCAATTGGACCTAATTGGGAAAGAAAAGATTTCCATCCTGATTAATGGGAGTGAGATTTACTGCAGCACATCTTATTGAAGGTTTCAAGATCAGTGTGGTGGTGGAATTCCAGAAACAGAACAGTAGTCAGAGCATTGGATTGATACTCTTCCATTTACTGCAATGAACTTTGGCATTTCAAGGTCGGGGTAGTTAGACAAGACTGCTGTGAGTTGTACAGAAGTCTTATTCCTGACTATACATTGTTTACTCTATTGTATGCATCTGCTGCTACTGACAAATGCTGATATATTTTTCTTATACAGTTCCTTTATGCTGGGATGCTGGGCCCAGGGCTGGGTTCTACAACTTTACAAGGATATTGATGAAGATGTTGAGGAGGATGACTAGCATGGCCCCTTCGTGGTGGGGCTGCTGATGTAGAGGGGCAGCCTTTCTATTTGCTGGGCTGTGTTTAGAAGACAGAGACACTGTCCATGGTGTAAGAGGAAGTAATGGGGCTGAGTGAACTCTTGGACCACACACTGAGCAATCTGTTTTCTTTTTGAGGGTAGTTTCAGCTTGTTTGCTATGAAAGCTGCACCATTAACATAAACAACAAATATTTCTTACAAAAATGCAAGAAAATTGCTGTAAGTGAACATTAAATATGGAGAATAAAAATATATACATTTTATCTCCCCCCCCCCCCCCGGAATCAAAGAAGAGAAATCTGTTTTTAATCTTAACTTCTGGTCACAAAGCTCCTGCTAGGAGTGGCTGAGTTTATAGCAAACCAAATTCAGTGGCTCTCTACTGACTCAAAAGAGGAAATGAGCTTTCTACAAATTCCAGCAGGCACCTACTGGGGAGGACTCGTTCTGATGACTGCACACTGTGGTAGATCTCTCCATCGAGCCATTGCCCAATGATGCGTTTGGTCTTCAGAGTCTCTATAATGGAAGGGATCCTGCAAATGGTATAGACATCTCTGGCAATAATGTACAGAAATTAATTTATTAGGGAAAAACTGGTTAGATACCTTTCACATGATAATATGGTACAATTTTGGAAAAAAAAAAAAAGTGTGGTGGTGAAATTCCAGAAACAGAACAGTAGTGAGAGCATTGGATACTCTTCCATTTACTGCAGTGAACTTTGGCATTTCAAGGTCAGGGTAGTTAGACAAGACTGCTATGGTCAAGAAATTTTATCAATTAAAACTTACTTTGAAGACTATTTTGACAAAATTTTAAGTCAAGGAATATGGCTTCATAAAATAGTGGTAAAACACATGGGCTCTAGAATCATGTTTTCTGACTTTGAATTTGGACTTTAGCTTGTGACTTTGAACACATTATTTTAACTCTCCAAGTCTGAGTTTTGTAATAGTAGAGTGGGCATAGTAATTTTACCTAATTCTAGGGCCATTATGAGGATTAAATGAGTTGTCACATAAAGCACTTAAAACAGTGCCTTGCAAATAGTAAGCATGCTATTAATAATCTGTTATTACTATTATCCTTATTATTTTATCATGACATTGAAGCCTACTTATTAAATCAGATTATACATATATACTTTCCAAGATAGGTCATATGGTAGGCCACAAAATAAGTCAATAAATTTAAGAGAATTGAAGTTATATCAAGCATCTTTTCCCACCATAATGATATGAAACTAGAAATTAATTACATAAAGAAAACTGGAAAATTCACAAATATGTGGAGATTAAACTACATGCTACTAAACAATCAATGTATCTAAGAAGAAATCAAGAGAGAAATCAAAAAGTATCTTGAGACAAATGAAAAAGGAAATCCAACATACCAAAACCTCTGAGATTCAGCAAAAGCAGTTCTAAGAGGGAAGTTTCAATGAAAATGGAATCCAACATACCAAAACCTCTGAGATTCAGCAAAAGCAGTTCTAAGAGGGAAGTTCCTAGCAATGCCTACCACAAGAAACAATAACATACTTTATATAAACAGCATACTTTATACCTCCAAGGAACTAGAAAAATAATGACAAATGAAGTCCATGTCAGAATGAAGGAAATAAAGATTACAGCAAAAATAATGAAATAGAGACTTAAAAGTTAATAAAAAAGATCAATTAAACTAAGAGCTGGTTCTTTGACAAGATAAACAATATTGCTAGATTTTTAACTAGACTCATTAAGAAGAGAGATGATCCAGATAAAAAAATCAGAAATGAAAGAGATTTTACAACTGATGTAACAGAAATACAAAGGAGCATAAGAGATTACTATGAACAATTATATACCAACAAATTGAACAACCTAGAAGAAATGGAAAAACCTCTAGAAATTACAACCTACCAAGACTGAATTACAATGATGTAGAAACTCTGAACAGATGAATTATTTAAGGAATCAGTAATCAAAAACCTTCCAACAACCAAAAAGTCCAGGACCAGATGGCTTTGTTGGTGAATTCTGAACACTCAAAGAAGACTTAATACCAATCTTTCTTAAACTCTTCCAAAAAATAGAAGAGGAGGGAACTCTTCTAAAAATTATTTTATGAGGCCTGCATTACTGTAATACCCAAACTAGAAAAAGATGCAACAACAACAACAATAAAAAATTGCAGGCTAATGTCCCTGATAAACATAGATGGGAAAATCCTCAACAAAATATTAGTAAAACCTTTCCTGTTGTTAGAAAAGTTCAATAATACATTAAAAAGAGCATACATCATGATCAAGAGGATTTAGTCTAGGGATGCAAGGATGGTTCATCATCTTCAAATCAATGTGATATACCAAATTAATAAAATGAAAGATAAATATCTTATTAGCACTTCAATAGGCAGAAAAAGCATTTGACAAAATTTAACATCATTTATGATAACACTCTCAAGAAAGCCTGTATAGAAAGAATGTACCTCAACATAATAAAGTCCATATATGACAAGCCCACAGCTAACATACTAGTCAATGGTGAAAAGCTGAAAACTTTTCTTTTAAGGTCAGTCAAAAGGCAAGGATACCTACTCTCATCACTTTTATTCAACATAGTATTGGAAGTCCTAACCAGAGCATTCAGGCAAGACAATTTAAATTGAAAGAGAAGATGTTAAACTATGACTATTTTTAGATGACATGATATTCTGCAGAAATCCACAAAAATGCCATCAAAAAACTGTTAAAACTAATCAACAAATTCAGTAAAATTATAGGATAAAAAATCAATAAACAAAATATGTTGTGTTTTAAAAACTAGTAATGAAACATCAGAAAGAGAAATTAAGAAACCATTCTCATTTACAATTATATCAAAAAGAATAAAATACATAGGAATAAGTTTAACCTAGGTAGGGAAAGACCTATACATTGAAAACTATAAGACATTGATGATAGAGATTGAAGAACACACAAATAAAAGAAAAAATTCTTTGTGCTTACAAATTAGAAGAATTAATATTGTTAAAGTACCCATACTACCCAAAGCAATCTACAGATTCAGTGCAATCTCTATCAAAATTTCAGTAGCATTTTTCACAGAAATAGAAGAAACAGTCTTAAAATTTCTGTGGAACTGCAAAAGACACTGAATAGCAAAAGTTATCTTGAGAAAGAAGAGCAAAGCCAGAGACACCATGGTCCCCGATTTCAAGCTATATTACAAAGCTATAGTAATCAAAACAGTATGGTATTGGCACAGATCAATGGAACAAAATACAGAGTCCAGAAATAAACCCGTGGTCAATTAATTTATGAGAAAGGAGCCAAGAATATAATGGGAAAATGACAATCTCTTTAATAAATAGTATTGGGAAAACTGGACAGCCACATTTAAAAGAATTAAACTAGCCCACTATCTTACACCATACACAAAAATCAACTCAAAATAGATTTTAAACTTGAATTTAGGACCTGAACCCACAAAACTCCTAGAATAAAACAGGTAGTAAGCCCTTAACATAGGTCTTGGTGGAAGAAATGGGTGAGGTTTTTTTTGTTTATTTGCTTTTCATTTTTTTAGTTTAAATAAATTGAATAATTTATCATTTTAAAAATTCTTTAAAATAAATTTTTCAGCCTTTAGAGGTCATGTTATCAAATGTTGGTTTATAAATAAATTGAGGCACCAAATTACTTGACTTACACAAAATGACATGACTAGTTCTTCCAAAGATGGAGCTAGAAGCTAATTCCTTTTCATTGTGCTTCGATCCTGGGTATCATGTGCAAAACAGTTGGTTTGGAAACAGGAGACAAGAGTTCATTACTTCCCTTCAGCATATAGTACTTCAAGCAGATCTCTTAACCTCTAAAGTTTTTTTCTCATCTATAAAATAACAAAGCTTTCTGTCCTACCTGCCCTTCAGGGTGGGAGGTCAAATATATGAATATGACTTACGAACTCTAAAGAACTCTTCAAATGTAAATTTTGATTATCATTGCATCATTCACCATGAAGCAGTTTAAAAATGATCCACACTGTTCTTAATGATAGCAAAGATATTATTTATTCTAATGAATTATCTTATCATTCAGTGATAGCTAAATCACTGTACTGCCTCAACCCCTCAGTGATATTCAGATCAATGGGCCATGAGGCTATGTGACAGTTTTTTTTAGATTATCCTCTGTAATCCAACATTGAGTATTGCCATTTAAAATTTTTATCATTACAAAAAACTTGAAATTTTTATGCAACTCTATTACATTTATGTCAAGTGGATTTCTGAGAAAGGCCAGAGTTTGTGGGGATTTCTTTAATGGAACAGAATAGAGAGCCCAGTAATAAAGCCTCAAGACCCAAAAGGTGCTAGGACCACAGGAAAGCATGTGAGCTGAAATTTTGAATTTGCTCATAATTCAGGTTAGTAGTGTTTAATTCAGAGACGGTCCCAGGTAATATTGTCACATATAATGTGGCATGGTAATTATAAACCTTCTCAGAGGGGAAGTATGTAAGGTTGACTTCCAGAGACTACGAAAAGGAAAAACGGATTTTAAAATCACAAGGTAGAGAAATGCCAGCCTCCTAAAACCAGATTTTTAAGTTTTAAAGTCTTTTTGGTAGCTGTTGTTCAGTTTTTTAGTTTATGTACATGATGAATTTTGAAAAGAGTTCAAGACTATGCTGAAATGAAAGACATTTTATGGCTTAGACAATGTGAGCTATTGTCTAAACTTAAGGATTTTAAATATAAAAGTGATTAAGGTGAATCAGGAATGAAACATGCATATGTGTGTTTAGATTTAAGACAACAGAAACTAACCTAGGGTAATAATGCAGAAGACATAGGGAAAATTATGTAAAGGAAGACCTTCATTTCAGCACTATTCAAAAGGGCAAAAACAAAACAAAACAAAACAAAACAAAACAAAAAAAAAAAAACAAAGAATATAAATGAAAACCAAAACAGTGAATAAGTAAAATATGGTATAGTAGTCCCCCCTTACCTGTGGTTTCGCTTTCCACAGTTTCAGTTACTTATAGTCAAACGTGGTCCAAAATTATTAAATGGAAAATTATAGAAATAAACAATCCACAAGTTTTAAATTGTGTGCTGTTCTGAGTAAGATGATGAAATCTTGTACCATCCCACCCTGTCATACATGGGAAATGAATCATCCTTTTATCCACATGCATGCTCTACCAGCCCATTAGTCACTTAGTAGGTGTCTAGGTTATCAGACCAACTATTGAGGAATTGCAGTGCTTATGTTCAAATAACCCTTATTTTACTTAACGTCTCATTCACCTCACTTCATCTCATCATATAGGCATCTCACATCATCACAAGAAGAATGGTGACTATAGTACAGTAAGATATTTTGAGAGAAACCACATTCACATAACTTTTATTCCAGTATATTGATTTTAGTATCTCTTAGTACCTGGTAACACAGCAAATCCAAAGCAGGTTGGTACAGATAGGTTATGTCTCAGGGGGAGGAATGTTTTCAGGTGTCAAACACAACTTATTGCTATATTTTAAGGTGTTTTCCCCTAATTGTCTTCTAAAACAAGTTATTTCATTTCCCATTTTCAGGGCTACCCTCATAAACCAATCGACATGCTTTATGTTTTAATTGGAGTAGATCCACAAAAAGAAGGGGTTCTAAGGAGACCAGAGGAAGACCAGTGGTTTGAGAACCTGGCAAGCTAGACCTGAGCATGGTCATTTAAATAGATTGGGAGTAGGTAAGCCATGTTGGAAAACTGCTAAGAATGGGTGCTTGATTTGCAGTAGAAATGGAAACAGACAAGATGAGGAGCAGAGTCGTGCCCAGACAATCACCAACATCTATATCCTGTGGTTTATCCATTTGTGTTATAAGGTGCAGTAACAGGAATACATAATTATAAATTAGATTTGCTTAGTGCCCTGTTACTGTTTTATTGAATTCAGCAAAGACAAGGAAAAGGAGGTAAGTAGGTACCCAGGGGTAAACAACCTCATCAAATTCTGTAGCTAGAAAGAGGCAGAACTTGGATTCATACTCAGATTTTGCTCCAGAGCTCAAGTTTCTACCTTCTGCTGTCCTCTTTCCTCCTGTGCTGATGAGCTATATTTAAAAATGGAAACAAAGTAGCAATTTGGATTAAAAATTTTTTGCACAATTTGTGGATGAGCCACCACAGATTGTTGAAAGGGATTAATTTATCCATCATGAAAAAATATGTACCTGCCTCCAGGGGAGCTTTGCATTCCCATAGCCTGGATCTGTGCACAAGGAACCATTTGAAATTGAGTTTTTGCCTTTGGGTTTAGAATTGTTTTCTCATTGTTTGCTGTGCTTAACTTGTCTGTTTTCTTAGGCATTGCTGGGTTGAAAGTAGGTTTTCAATTGTCACTTGTTTTGTTCAGTTGAGATATTCCCTTAATTTAAGATATCTAAGTTTTGAGAATCTAAGCTTACAAAACAGATAAATTATTCAGTCTGGATATACAAGAAAAGATTCTTACCCAGTTTACAGGGCTGCCTCCAAATAATAGGGTTCGTTGAATTGGAATTCATCTAATGCAATTACTACTTGATAGAGGAATCAAAAGTTAAGTTGTTAAGGTAACCAATAAAAATAAAGTTTTTTTTTTTTGGAAATGAGAAATCAATAGGAAAGTGGAAAACGTTTAAATAAATAAATTTTAAAAACAATAAAATTAACTCTACTCTTCACTACACCTTTTCAAGAACACGTGGGTAAATATCATCTCGGCATCTATGCATTTTAAAATTCCTTAGACAGAAGCCATGCATTTTAGAGTTCCAGTGCCATATGATTTTTATTCTGGAGTTTTACTGCAGCAAATATATAAAGCTAGCCTGACTTAGTGTTGACCAATAGCTACCAGTGGTAAGAAAATTTAATGATAAGGTTTTCCAAGATGTCTGGAAAATTTTGGCGACTTAAATATTTGTCACTACTTTCCTATGGGCTGTGACAGCTCAGGAGCCCAAAAAAGCTTGGATTCCAATGATGCCAAGCAGTTCAGAGCTGCTGAAAAATGAGGACTTGGGCTCAGCGCATTGCTGCCTCTACCAATGGAGGCAATCAAGTTAAAGTGTGAGAAACAATTGCGATCTGAGAACACCAATGTGTATGGGGCCTTCAGGACCAATCACATGGGTAGAAGCAGAAAAACTGAAATGCTGGAATATCATCATATGGAGTGATAGTACTTTAATTCCCCTTGAGGTTTTCAAAGTGCTGTTTGGGGAGTTTTCTTTTTGACTTTTAATTTCTTTGCAACTTAATCTTCCATGTTTTTTAAACATATAAAGGTAGAGCGTTTTAGAACAATTTTCGTCTCTGTTGAGATGTCGCATGATACCCGAGTATCCTTGAGCAATTTTATTTTATAATTCGCCTTTTATGGAAGTGAAAACATCACCCTAGTTCTCTAGTGCCATCTTTATGTTGCTGAGTCTTCACCATAATGCATTTTCTTATATGAGAAACAATAACATATGGCTGTTTGGGGGATCCTACTCCTGAAAAGCGCTTGATTTAGAAACACAGTTATTTTAACTTCAGAAAATAGTTTAAGAGGAGTCAAAAGTGGCTTTGAAAGCTCTAAATTTCCTGGTCTTTCTTCTTAAAAAAATTATTTGTTGTGAAGACCTAAGTGGAATATTTCTTTTAAAAAAAGTATTACATTAAGGAAGTCAATGAAATATTTCCTTAAGAGTTAAAATGGGGTATCCGGTGTATGGTAGTTGATTAGAGTAATAGATCACAGCCCCACAGGTGTTCAAGAAAGAATTTGGGGCTTCTATAGATCACTTTGATTTTTTCTTCCTCTGTATTTACAGTGACACATAAATGTTCTTCTTTTTCCAAAAATAAATATGATGGTGTAGCTTAAAGTATTTATAATTCTACTTTTCATAGAATAATTCCTTTTCAACTTAAGATGCTGTAAATCTTGCAAATGTGGGTATAGTACTTTTTAAATTCAAATGTTTTTGTTCAGATTAATCTTTAGCACATGCTTTTTGTGAATTTTAAATGCATTAATTAATGACTTCTTAGAAAAAAATTAAAAGCCTCTGCTAGCACTATTCATTGGTTATGATAGAAATTATCTAACTTTAAAACTGTTTCTTCTTGGCCTTTTACCTTTTTATGTAGAACATCCTTTTTGAGGAGGCAAGTGGTATGGTTGTGAAAAGCACATGCTTTTGAAGTGGTAAATGCCTAATTATTAGGTTGGATAATGAACTTTGCAATGGCACAAAATAAAAACAAGAAGTTTCAAATCTGATCCAAATTGTCCCTCGAGAAGGGAAAGAATCGTGCCTCGAGGAAGTAAAAAATCATACCAAGCCTCTTGAGTCTGAACCTATATTTTAGAGGTTTTCCAAAAAATTCAGACAAATCTTACTTTTCACCCTGGCTGTAGGTTTTTGGAGCTTGTGAAGATATCTTTGGGCATAAATCTGAGGCTCCACATATTTTATGTCCAGCTGGCATAAAAAATAAAGTGAACCTTCATCAAACAAGCCTGAGGTTTGAGGGTGAAAATTACTTTTTAAAACTTGAACCTCTCTTGAGAGTTTCTAAGAGAGTTTTTAAAATGGTTCATGCCTTTAAATTTTCACCGAGAAATATGCTAGCTGCCAGACCGCAGCATGCTTAGATGTAATGCTGCATTAGGACACTAGGTGGTGCTTTTCCAACTTTGGCTGGAAGGCTGAGTCTGAGCATCATCATTAGAGATACATGTGTATGATGTAGTATTTGCCAGTAAAAGTGATTTATGCACTGACAAGGGACTCATATGCTTGAATTAAAAATGGGACTAGAAGTGTATTTCTATAGAACAAAGTCTGATTTTAGCTTTGAATTCACTGTTATTAGGTGCGTAGTGTTTGATATCTTTTTAGATAGACTAATTTTCAATGAGCATATATAGGGTTCATGCTGAGCATAGAACACGATTTTAGGTACAAGATTAGATGAGTCATGGGTTTTGGCTCCAATCTCATAGAAGATGTCAATGCAGTGGTTACTAAGCAATTTATCAACAAGCATAAGACAGTTCATTACTAATATAATATGTAAAGCAGAATAGCCTCCCTAGAAATCGATTATCATATAGATTTTTTTCTGCAAGAGAAAACTCTGGAAGTACGCCTTGAAACTGGGTATAAAAAGTTCTGAGAGAAGAAAGATACAGTGAGTAGGAGGGAGGCTGAGTGAATTGCATGCCTAAAAGGTCAGTTTAGACACATTGGAAGGTGCGCAACTGGTGAAGGGCTTTTGGTGCTGGTCAGAGTTGTTATTAATATTTATAATTCTCAAATCTTATTTTAGTTATTGTAATGGGTTGAATTATGCCCCACCTAGATTTATGTGTTGAAGTCTTAACCCCCAGTCCCAGTACCACAGAATGTGACTTTCTCTGAAAGTAGAGTCACTGAAGTATAATTAAAGTCACTAAAGCAATAGGGTGAACTCCTAATCCAATGACTGGAGTCCTTATGAAAAAGGAAATTTGGAACTGACATGCATGTAGGGAGAATGCCATATGAAGATTGGAGTTATACTGCCACAGCAAACAAACTACCAGAAGTTAGGAGAGAGGCCCAAACAGGTACTTTCCTAGTGCTTACAGAGGGAGCATGACCCAATTGACACCTTGATTTCAGTCTCTGGCCTCCAGAACTGTGAGAGAATAAATTTCCATTGTTCTAAGTCATGTGTTTTGTGGTCTTTTGTTACATCTGCAGCCAGGGAATCTTTGTTCAATGCAGTCATATGCAGAAATACATTATCTAAAACCTGCCAATGTGGAAATGGTCTGAGTGAAGAAGAGATGGGCAGAGGGGTTCAGGTACCCCATCACATGCATGAACAGTTTTCCTTCTCTTTGCTCCTTATTCTCACTTTGATATAGGGCGACTCCTAAGAATAATTTTCAAACCACTGTTTAATTCACAAGCCTCACCACCCATGCTAACCAACAATATTTGCTCCTCTAATCGAGCTGTTTTTTTTTTTTCAGTTACCCCAACTTGCTTGTTGCTGCCCCTGCCATGTTTCACTTTTTAAAAATGCTTAATTCTTCTTTATCTATTAATTTCTTTATCTAACCAATTCAAATTCTATTTCTTGCATGAATCCTTTTGTGACTCTTATAAGCCTCATTGACCTTTTTCTCTGAATCCTTTCAAAACTGATAGGACCATGCCAGTGGTTCTCACCAGACTCTGCATCTTCTCCTTAATTTGGAATGTGTGGCTTTATAGAGCAGTACTGCACTCCTTGGAGATCATGCACAGTCTTTACATTCGTTTTCTATTGCCGTCACAACAATTACATACATTTAGCATCTTAAAGCAAGGCATATAAGATATAATTTCTGTAGGTCCTATAAGTCAGAAGTCTGGTTGGCTTGACTGGTTTCTCTGCTCCTGGTCTCAAAAAACCCAGATCAGTGTGTTGGTCAGCTGGGCTCTTACTGGGATGCTTGGGGAGAACCACTTCCAAGTTCGCTAAGGTTGTTGGCAGAATTTGGTTCTTTGAAGTTGAGGGACTGAGGGCCTCATGTTCCCCCAGCTAGGGTCACCTTAGTTCCTAGGGGTGTCTGTCCTTCCAACCTTAGCATTTGGGCCCCTGTATCTCAGAGCAGTAGTGGTGCATTGAATCCTTCTCTCTGAAGAAGTGCTCTGACATCTTTAGCCACATCTCTCTGGCCCAGCCAGAGAAATTCTCTGCTATTAAGGCTTATGGCCGATAGCCCACATCCTTACAGTCCATGATAGTCTCCCTTTAAAGTCTATAAACTTGATTGCATTCTGCAAAATTTCTTTTACCAAATCCACAGGTTCCAGGGACTACAGTGTAGACATCTTTGGGAGGCCGCTATCCAGTCTTCCATCATCTTTAACAGCCAACGTTATGAGTTACATTTGCTCTTTACTCCATCTCCCTTTATCCCTTCCACCAGTGCCTAGAACAGCTGCAGTAGGTTCTCAGTAACTTTAGTTGCCGATTTATTAATTGAATATTTGCTTATCAGTAAGCACCATTTTGTTATTAAACCAATGGCTAATGATCTAAATTATATTCAGGAAGATTGTTTTGTATTGAATTTAAAATGGATTGAGACCATAAAATACTGAAGTTATGTAGCAAGTGGCGGAGCTAATCTAGAAATGAAGTAATAAATGATGTAACTCTGGGGTTGTGGAAATGGAAGCTAGAGAAGCGCCATTCTTCTGAAATGTGAGTAGGACACCTGAATGTGACTGTTAGAGCAGATGGGCCCCTGTTTATGTGTCTGACACAAAATCTCAATGATATTTTGAATGAGCAAACGGATGCATGCAGCACAATGAATTTTCTCAACTCACAATTCAAAGTGAGTTCAAAAGGTGAAACCTCCATTCTGAAGATTGAAGTGTGTGTTGCTATTCATGTTCTTAAAATTAAATGGAGGAAAATTTGTAACCATCTTGGATTTCCCTTAGCAGCCCAGAAAAAAAAAATTATCTGCAGGCAGCAGTTTTTTTCTCCATATTTGGCCACATTACCTGTTTCTATAGCTGCATTTAATATATTGGGATCAAAGAACATAATAATAGCACTTGGCTCAAATAGGTTCCAATGAAAACCTCCGTAACCAAGAGCAAACAGAGAGATGGAATACTTTAAATTTCCTAAAAGATAATTATATGGTTTCTACTTAGCTTTATATATATGGAGCAATACTCCTCTCTGGCTTCTCATACCTTCTTTCATTTAGAAGCACATCCACCTATTAATTGAATTGCATAAAATGTTTTATGTCATATAGCAACCATATTACTGCCCCTCAGTGAGTTAAGAATTAGCCAGCATACCTTCGGTTAGATGGGGATTTGTAAGGCAAATGGAGAATCATTTTCTCATTTGAAAAGTAATTCATTGGATTACATGGATTTTTAAAATGAAAACATCAAAATGAATTGAATAAGCACTTTCATTAATAAGACATATTTAATAGTGTTATTTACAATTGCTCCATCAATAACATGAGGCCTTTGTTTCTCTTCTATGAATTTCTTTTATACATTATCCCATAATTTCTCAAAGTGAGATCCAAGTAAAACCACCAGCATTTTAAACACCTAAAGTGTTCATTCATATGAAGATTCCTGGACCACATCCACATCTTCTGACTTATATTCTCTTGGAGTACATCTTATAAAAACCCCTTAAAAAGGAACAAACAGAAACACCAAACAAACAAATAAACAGACAGACAAAAACCTTTCCAAACAAAAGTTTGAAAACCGTAAATCAAAACCACAGTGCAGTTGCTCTTCTAACACCAATCACTCAATAAATATAGTTAAATATAGAGTCTTCTTCCCTGTTTGAAACTTATAAACCTGTGCACATGGGAGCCCTTTCCTCTATGTATTATAACTGTTCCGTAGTAGGAGAACAGTGATTACTGGTTCTTTAGAGACATACTTTTGCATGAGCCATGAGTAGACACATTGAATAAGGATGTGTTGAGTGCCATTATTGCATTATTACAATAACTATGCTTGAGGTTTGGTGGATACAAGAAAGTAGAGTACCATTTTGTAGGCCCTTTGATTACCTACAGCCTATATAAGTACACATTTAATAGCAATGAAATTGGTAAATTCCATGTGAAGTGTAGGCAATAACTATTAAAAAGCATTGGAGTCAATGAGAAATCAATGTAATTTGGCATAGTGGCAGGAACAGGACAGGAGGTAGGTTTTGATGGATACATACGATATTGAGTAGCAGATGGTTTCAAGCAAAGGAAATAGTATGACACAGAGTTGGAGATATTCAGAATGTGTAGTGGAGAGTAAGCATAAAAGATGTGGCAAGAACTGATTCGAGAAGTTAGCTTAGGACCAGCTTGTGAAGCATCTCACATGTAAAAAATAAGAACTATGGATCATGTTATTTGGATAGCTGGGTCCATCACATATGGAGAAAGTCATGATCAGAGATTTATAAACCTGATTAAAGGAATGGGAAGTTGGAGGGAACAAAATAGGTTAGAAGGCTGATAAAATTATCTAGTTCACACATAATGTAATTGTGAAGCAGAGTTGTGGAAGTGGGAATGGAGAAGAAGGGATGGATACAAGCACTTTTGGAAGAAGAACCAACATGCAACATGTTAGCAGTGAATCTTTGCTTGTTGGAGCAAAGTGCTGGGTTTAGTCTTGAAACGATGTCTATGAGTGGCATATGTAACCTATAAGGTTCCATATAAATTGTAATTTATTCATTTCTTCAACACATAATTTTGGCCACTTGCAAATATATGGTAATGTTATATTAAATTCTGGAGATACAAACAAAAACATGAAAGACAAGCTGTCTTCTAAAGGGCTTTCAAAAAGTTGAACCAATAATTACAAGAAATTAGAAACTGGTGGGTGATGAGCTTGCAAGTCGGGTTGCTGTTAATCACAAGAGGGAACATAGCAGAAGCAGCAGGCTTAGGCAGAAAGAAGGCAAGTTGACTTTTCCACCCATTGATTGTAAGATGTATTTTACTGCTTGGAATTCCAAAAGGAGATGACACATTTGAAATAGAATAACTCAAGAAGGATTTATTACACAGAGAATGTTTACAAAAATGTGAAAATAAGGACACCGTAAGACAGAGTGCCAATGCCAGAGACCTCAAAGCAGTCAAAGTATTATCAGCCTGTGCCCATGTAGGAAGCATGTGCCCATGTAGGGAGCAGTTCCTGGAGCCTGGAGGAAACGAAGTCCTTTTATTAGTCAGGGTTCTCCAGAGAACTAGAGCCAAAAGGAAGTGTGTCTCTGTGTGTGTTTGTGTGTGTGTGTGTCTATCAGTCATCTATCTATCATCTATCTAATTATCTACTTATCTATCTATAGATTTATTTTAAAGAATTGACACACATGATTATAGAGGCCAAGCAAGTCCAAAATCTACAGGATAGACTGACAGGCATGCTGGAGACCCAGGGAATAGTTTCAGTACAAGTCCAAAGGTGGCCTGCTGGCAGAATTCCTTCTTCTAGGAAGGTCAGTCTTTTTCTATTAAGGCCTTTAACTGATTGAGTAAGTCCCACACACATTATGGAGAATAATCTGCTTTACTCAAAGTCTACTGAAGTTTTTGCACTAATTTTTCTTTTTACTTTATATCAAAGTAAACCTTGTTCATGTGTTTAAAGATGTGGAAGGTGGCATACTTTTGACGCATCCCTCCCATCGTTCATGTATGGTCTTCCCTTCCAAAGACCACTTTCAACTGTTTTACCTTCTAACTAAATAATATGGCAATATTGTTATTTATCAGTAGTAGATGTTAGCCATTGACCTTCAACAATGGCAGATGAGATTTAGCTCTTTTTTTAATGATATGCATAAAGATGAGTGTTTACCAGCATTGCATATGTTCATGATACATGAAGTAAAAGATTACAAAGCACTCTCCTGTATTTAATTATTCAATTTTATGTCTATTTATCTACATAATCTTTACCTATATTTCTGTCTCTCTTTTTTTTCAATTAGTTGACATTCAGTATAATTTTATTCATTTCAGGTGCACAGCATGGTGGTTAGATGTTTATGTAATTTATGAAGTGATCCCCCGATAAGCCTCATATCCACCTGACACTATACAGTTATTACACTGTTATTGACTATATTCCCTATGCTGTACTTTACATCCCATGAAAGTCTACTGATTTAAATGTTAATCTCGTCTTTAAAAAAGCCTTCACAGCAACATCTAAAATAAAGTTTGACCAGATATCTGTTATTACATCCTAGCCACACTGAAACATAAAATTAACCATCACAGCCCTGTAGAGTGGGTCACTTTGAAAGGAACAATGACTTTTGGTCAGAAGACATTGTTAATACCTTAGAAGTGACCTTTCAGGGAGAGAGTTGTAACAGTGGTTCTCAAAGTGGTGCTCTGACCAGCTTCATCAGCTTTACCTGGCAATTCATTAGGCATGCAAATTCTCAGAACCCACTCCTGCCCTGCTGAATCTGAAATGCTAAGAATGGAGTCACTGACAAATCAGCCTACTGATAAATTCTCCTCTTTGTGATTTCGATGTACTCTAAACACAGACTATTAAGTCAGGTAAATAAATGCACCTCCCTGCCTGATTCCTTGCTCAGATCTCTTGATGGGCTCCTCTGTGGGCCAGACCTGACAAGAAATCAGTACAAAACCTGTTAATCCATTAAGGAAGGCCAGATAGGTTAGCCTCCAAGGGCAGAGATCGGTGTGGAAAATGATAGAAAATGAATCAGGAAAGGTAAAAGGAAAATATCCTGCCCCTGCATTAAGGGACATGCAGACTAGAAAGACCCTCACAGAGAAATAATGGTTCAGGTTTTAGAGTAATTGAAATTGCCAAAGCAAACTTTAAGAAGAAAAGCAGGCCAAGTGTAGATTCTAAGCCTAACAAAAATGTTTACATATTGGGAATGTCCTGTGATTTTTCTTCTAGAACCACATTTCATCTTGAACTCTCACTGGTGAACTGAACTGGCTTTTTGCCTGGTCAAGACTATAAGTCAGAATCCTTAATTTTCCAAACCGAACACTCTCTCTGACTTCTACATGTCTGGCATATAAAGCATATGCATGTTTCTCTAATCCACAACACATAGGCTATTTATCCTTGTGGTACTCATCAGACTTCTACCATGAATTGATTGCAGTCCAGCACTTACCAAGTCTTATTTGAGACATCTGGTCTTTGAGAAAATGTGTCTAATGGACAAGTGATTCCACTCTGACCTTTAAGTGTCATTGCAATGGTAAGTTATATACTTAATCAGAATGTTAGATACCCAGCCCATATAATTTCAGACCCTAATAGAAATTACAGTGTTAACATTTAATGAGATACCCTTAGCTCACGTGGATTGCTTCTCTATGCCATTTATTGATTGATTGTTCAGTAAAATCTTATTGAACACCTACTCTCCACCAATGTTTGGCACTGGAGGTGGAAAAGTAGTTATAACATAGTCCTTACCCTCGAGTTGTTCGTGCTCTAGCAAATGAAGCAGAAGAATGAACAATTATAATATAATAGAACAGCTTATGATTGGAAGACAGTAGAAGGAGGTACTCATATTACTCAAGAAAAAGAAAGAAAACTTCAAGAAGGAGAAACTATTTAAATGGCCTCAGAAAATGGTAGACATTTGCCAAACAAACAGGGGATAGGGATCTTTTGGGAGAGAAGATATTCTAACCAGGGAAGGAACAGCAATGGGAAGGCGTGGAAGTATGCCAGGAGCAGAGCAGGCTCAGGAGGGAGCAGAAGTGGGGCTGGGATTGATAAAACTAGATTACCAAGGCATTTTATTGTATGCCTAGGAGCCCAAACTCTATCCTGAAGGTAAAAGGGAGTCATTAAAGGTTTAGAAGCCCTAGTTTAAACCGATTAGATTAGAGTGAAGCAGGTTTGATAGTGTGAAGCTATCAAACCAGTTTATTTTTTCACTTTTTAAAAAATTGGTAGTCTATTTTTAGAGCAGTTGTAGTTTACAAAAAAAAATTGAGCAATAAGTACAGTTCCATATTACCCCTCCTCCACACACACCCATAGTTTCCCCTTTTAGTAACCTCTTGGCATTTGTGGTACCTTTGTTCCAGTCAGTGAACCAATATTGCTGCAATATAATCGACTAAAGTTCGTAGTCTGCATTGAGTTCACTCTTTGTATTGTATATTTCTATGGGTTTTGGCAATTATATCCAGCATTACACAGTCATACAGAGTACATGGTTCTACTGCCATAAAAACCTCTGATGTGATACCTGTTCATCCATCCTTCCACCCTGAGCCCCTAGCACCCACTGATCATTTTACTGTCTCTATGGATTTTTCTTTTCCAGAATGTTATATAGTTGGAATTATATAGTTTGTACATTTTTTGAATTGGCCTTTTCACTTAGCAATATCCATTTAAATCTTTTATATCTTTTTATTTCTCTTAATCACCAAATATTTTATTGTATGCATGAACTATAGTTTGTTTATCTATTCATCTATGAAAGGATATCTTGGCTTCTTCCAAGTTTTTGCAATTATGAATAAGAATGCAACAGACATTCCTGGGCAAAGTTTTGTGTGGACATATGTTTTCAACTCATTTAGATAAATACCCATGATCACCATTGCTGGGTAATATAGGAAGTCTATATTTAGCTTTGTAAGACACTGCCAAACTGTTTCCCAAACTGGCTGTACTGTTTTGCATTCTTACCAGCAATGAATGATAATTCTTGTTTCACATCCTCACCAGCATTTGGTGGTGTTAGCATTTTAGATTTTAGCCATTCTAAAAGGTATGTAGCATTCTTATTGCTTCCCAAATGACATATGATGCTGAGCATCTTTTCATATGCGTATTTGCCATCTGTATATCTTCTCTGGTGATGTGTCAGTTCAGATCTTTTTAATTTGATTATTTGTTTTCTTATTGTTGAGTTTTAAGAATTCTCTGAATATTTTAGATACCAGTCCTTTATCAGATATGAGTTTTTTACAAAGATTTTTCTCCCAGTCTGTGACTTGTGTTTTCATTCTCTTAGCAGTCTTTTACAGAGCATACATATTTTTAATTTTAATGAGGTCTAGATTATGTTTATTCTTTCATGGATCATGCTTTTGGTGTTATGTCAAGTCATCTATATTTTCTCCTATTTTTAAACTTACTATTGAAGTATAATGTACACACAGAAAAGAGCACATATTGACAAAGCTCGTTGAATTTTCACAAATGGAATCTGTGAATGAGCACCCAAGTCAACAAATAGAATATTGCCAAATGCTCAGCCATCAGTTTGAAAGGAATATTAACACAGAACAGTTACGTTATGCTTTAAACAACAGGAACACAAACTAAAATGATTTAAAAGAACAGTCCTAATTATAAGGGGTGTTACTGACTAGATTTTACTTATCTTCAGGACAGGACCTTGCTTTAATTCTAAATTAAATTAGCAACACCTATTGAGTGCCTGGCACAAAGTAAGCAATTACTAATTAGTCAATGAATGAACTAATGGAAGAGGTGTGATGTATTAAGGTTAAGAAAACAAATCATTTCTATGGGCAAGATGATCAAGGAACCAATGATGGAGGAATAAATGGGGGTCACTATAGACCAAAAGTTATAGAAAAATTATTAGTCATTATTTGTTACCACATGTTATAAGTTCTTAAAAAGCAAATGAGGGCTCTCATTAGAGCAGGGCTGTTGGGGTGAGGCGGGGTTGGGGTGGTACTTGCGGTAGGAGAGTGGGGAAGCCGCAAAGAGCACTGGGATTTCTTAAGATCAACCAATAGTTCTTTCCCTGAGCTTGACATTAATTGAACTCTTGTTATAGTTTTTTAAATCTGGTTTTGATAATTTTTAAAGGGAATGTGAAAATACCAGAGAAATGAGGCAAAAATTATCAAAAACTAGTGACAAGCCACACAAATACATCATACTTTATACTATACATAAGAGTGAAGAGGTAGGATATCTATTAATAGAAGACTATTTTTTTTTCCTGGAATAAAGCGTTTTTATGAAGAGTTGGGAGATTGTTTCTCAGATTCAAAGAAGTTCAAATAAGATGAGGAATTAAATTAAGACACAAAATATTTTTGATAAAACATAAAAGAAAAGAGTGCATTTACTTCCAGAATGATAAACTGCTGAAGTAAAGAGGGAAACTGTGATATTTTTTTCTTAGAAACTATCAAGAAGCGGGGACACAGTGACCAGTTGTGAGCAACTGAAGCATGTCCCTGCCTGTTAACAGAAACAGTCTCTATGGCCCCCAAATGCCATTTACACTTGAAGAAAAGGCAGAAGTAATGTAAAAATTAAACATTGACATGTGAAGTGCACAAGTTGAACTGTGGACATGCTGACAACATTTAATTAAATAGCAAACTTTTAAAGACCTTAATGGAAGAGCTTTAAAGGATATCTGTTAAAGTTATATAAGCACTGACTGCAATGTGAAGCTCTGCAATATTCTGCCTTTCAGATTGCCTGTTAGTCAGTAAAAGTTGATATGATGCAGTGGAAATGACTTTCACATCGCCTATAACCCAAGAAACCATTGGCATTTGCTGGCAACTGAGGCTTTTCTGCAAACTCCAGAACACCACTTTTAGAGGCAAATTCTATCACCCTGATAGCATTTTCTAGTTTTATTGATCTTAAAAAACATTTCATTATGTTTAATTTAGGGAAATGAGATTTCTTTAATTACTATCAGTAGCAGCTATTAGCAGCTCAATTACATTTGCAAATTCATTTTTAAAAGCTTTATGGGTTTTCAGATAAAAAATTTCAAGTTCTAACTGCACCCATTAAAAGTTAGTGTTCTTCCCTTTGGTGCCCATGCTTCCAAAAGAGAAGATAAGTTTTATAGTGCAAAGTAAATAATGCTAGAAGCTGAGGATTAGCCTAAATAGGACTTAGAATTACTCATTTGAATAAATATTTCATTAAATAAATTGGTTCATCAAATATGTTTACAGATTCTCTTCCTTTGGGGTTTTATATGCACTAAGTGTGAAAGGTCAGGTTAACAGTAAGAGGAGAGGCGCTGACTGACTAGGAACGCAGATGTTTCTCATTTGTGTGTGTGCCTTGCCCTGGTTACAGTCCTATAGCGAGTTATATATCACCGCTATCATGTCTAGAGTAGTATCTTCATGAGAATTGTAAGAGGAGGTCCACGTTACCTCTAATTTATTGTTCTCTTGAATACTATCAGTAGTTTCAGAAGTGACTCTTAATTTTATGTTTCTGGGAGCTTCTCATTTATATATTAAATGGTTATTGCCAGTAGGAATGCTTTCCTCAAGCTGGGTGTTGCCCTTGTTCTTAGTCACAGTAGCATTAATAGGTTATTTTTCCCTTTATAGATTATAAAGAGATAAATAAAATAATTTATATATTAAGATCTAGAGAAGATTGGCACCTATAGCGAAGAACCCATAATAGGGCTTTGACCTTCTGGCTCATAATCAGAATGTATTTCACCTGGAGCAGCTGGATAAGCTCCTTGTAGGTAGTAGAATTTAGTAAATGCTGGCGAATGTGATATGTTGGACTCTCCATAAGAGAAGCAGTGTTTGGTATAGTTACAACCAGACCAGGGTTTGTCCATCCACTTGGTGGCAAGTATGAGCTAAAGCATAGAGGTACTACCTTGGAAAAGAAATAGAAAGCATCTTTTGAAAACTCTTGGGTTTACTTCATTGAATTGCTTCACTGTAATGCAAAAACGATTTCTTTTGGCAGGATGTATCAACTGCTGCAAATAAAAATTGTAAATGCCTTTGTTGCTGTTTGTCACGGATAAACACATGCAAGTTTCAAATGATGATTTAAAATCATTGTTCCTTGAGTTCTTTTCTGCTAATAAACACAAAGTCAAGAAAATGCCTTAAATTATTTAAGGTGTGTGCATTTGAAGGTCTTGTTTGTTGTCTTTTGTATTTAGAAGAGTTTTTTTATTCTTCTCACTTACTTTAACTTTTACCCAGACCACTAAATACTTATTGATGGACATTTGGATTGTAAGCTTTAGGATTTTGGTGTTTGAGTAGATTAGTGCCGAAGGGAGAGAGTTACACATGGCACATGTGGGTGACAATCTTACATGTGTTGCTGCCTGCCCCTGACTCACACCCACCATGGGTTCCCATTGGAAGTTGTATTAAGAGAACGAATCATGTGACAAACAAATAATTGGAAAGCAAGTGTTTATGAAAGCCAGGGATCTCACAGTTTAGTGTGCGTAAAATTGAGTTCCCACATGGAAATAAACCTTCCATTTGGGATCTAAAAGTATGACATTTTATTTTTAAAAAGGTAGTGGTGCCACTTAAAATTATCCTGAAACACTAGTCTCATGAAACATAGAGTCCTTGTTGTTTACATTTTGGATCTCCATTTTATCTAGCCACTGTTCTTTAATAATTTCATCACCAGAGAAGACATTAAAATGAACGTGAACATATGGTTGCAATGGTTTGAAAAGATAATAAAGGACAGAAGCATATTGTTATTCTCAGAAAGCTTACAGTTCAATAGCTGTCTAATTTAATAAAGTCTTGTTACAGTGGAATGATTCAGCTGTTAAGAAACTTGTAAAAACTTAAGCACTGGAGTCAATGTGATCTCTCTTTAATTCTTAGGGGTAGCAGTTTTTCATGCCCACTCTCAGGAAAGCTGCAATGTGCTGCAGAGTTGTTTGTCAATGACTGGGTTTATTTTCATAAGAAAGAATTGATTACAGAGTGAAAAACATTTAGTTTAACAGCAATCAATGAGTAACAGACAAAAGGACATTTGAAATTTTGAAGTCTTTAAAATATGAACTAAATGTATAATCTGGGGAGTTAAATTATTGGTTATAGAGGCCTGACCCAAGGGCTATTACAAATTCTAGATAGCAAATTTACTCTTTCTCTTCTGTGTCAACTCAGATGCTGTTAAGTAAGAGACTTAATTATTGGCTGTGGAGGAAAGTTAAAACTTATTTAGCACGGTAAATATAAAACTTTCGGTATGTGGCGAAAGAATTTTTCTGTTACAGCCTATAATCTGCATACTGAAGGGTCTTACCGTACACAGTTATTTGATTTTACTGAGTGATTAGACTTAACATTTTATTTCAGGTGTCATCTCCTGCCAACATTTAATCTCAGAGGCTCTTGGAGTATTAAAGGAAAACAAAATGTTTATCTGTTTGACTAAATAATCTTTATTTTTTATATATGCTATGACTAATATTTAAAATTATCTAATGTTGAGATTAGTTTGACATGAAGTAAACCCTTTGTAAATTGTTGTT
Source organism: Eonycteris spelaea (assembly GCA_003508835.1). Classification (NCBI taxonomy): domain Eukaryota; kingdom Metazoa; phylum Chordata; class Mammalia; order Chiroptera; family Pteropodidae; genus Eonycteris; species Eonycteris spelaea. The sequence goes on along the minus strand of PUFA01000079.1, from coordinate 3,849,321 downwards.
GTATTAAAGTAATTTGAATAATCTCTAACACTAAACAGCTCTGGCAGCAAATGACTACGGAGTCTATTTTCTCTCAGGGGAGGGACAGAGTATCTGTTCTTCATTGAGAATAAGAAGAGACATTGGCTAATGGCTCAGCACTTATTAGTTAAATGTATTTCTATGTATAACACAAAGCTCGTGTCTTTGTACAGAGATATATCACACAGGGATAGATTAAAAGATTCCTAGCTCACTGACAAGCGCAGATCTTACATGATTTTCAGAAGTGCTGCAAGGTTCATTCTTTCTAGAAAATGTAAACTTAACTTTTTAATTGTTAATAGTGGCTACAGTTTCACTAAATTTGGGGGAAAGCGTATCAAATTGAGTTTGTTTTTCAATAATAATGACAGTTCCCAACTCCATGGCTTCTGGGAAGTTTATGATTTGAAGTAAAAGGAATACCACTTCTTACAAAATAAATAATTAGAATTGATTCCTTTTCATTAGTTGTCAACTGATGATCTAGATTAAGGGTTTACAAACTGTGCCTGAGCTGCTTTTTCTACTTGTTTTTAGAAATAGTTTTATTGAAATACATCCACACCCATTTGCTAATATATTCTGTATGCCAAATTTTGTTCTATAATGGCAGAACTCAGCAGTTGCAGCAGAGACTCTACATCCCATAAAAGTGAAGATATTTACCATCTGGGCTCATACAGAAAGTGTTGGCGAACCCCTGCTCTAGACAGTCCTGCTTTGCCAGTTCATTGTTTGATATGTGATCATTGCAGTATTTTTAATGGCAAAGACCATCTCTCCTTTTTTAAAGACTATCTATTAAATCTCTTTTATATCCTATAGTCTCTTTATAGGTCATGGAAAGGGAGAGGCTTAGTGACTGTTGGTTCACTGGTTGAGGTAAAAGTTTACTAGACCAGGAAAGAATCGTTGGTACTTGTAAGGAGAGGCAGTTAAGCTCTCTGACCCAGGAATCAAATTGTCTGAGTTCAAACTCCAGCTCTGCTATTTATTTCTGGTTGTCTTAGCTTCATAATCTTAAAAAATGATTGCTTTGGAAATAGTACTTACTGTCCAGTGTTGTTGTGAGGATTTAGTGATATTACATAAAAAGTGCTTAGAACACTCAGTCCAGATTCATCATCAATATCACTCCTATTTGTGATATAGTAATACTCATTTTTTAAATTTAATTTTATTTTCATTCACTTGGTTTTTCTGAATTGCTTTTGTAACTTCTTCATGATTAGGCAGATGTTCTCTAAATGTGTATACATGTTTCTTTGTTCTACATATCAGCGGGACAGCTGCCACAAGCCATGGTTTAGATATAATATCTGACGCCACCATTTTGTTGAGTAGATAGATTATTTTTACATAAAAGGTAAAATGAAATAGAGCTACAGACTCCCTATGTTATAGTAGTTGTGCTTTTATTTATTCAATAACTGCTTATAAATAATGTTTACTGTACCGAACCCTTTGTAATTTGTGGACTATGTGTAGTTTCTCCTGGACTAAGAGGTGAGAGCTGCTTTTGTGGGCATTGGACATGACGAACTGGCATGCCTACCTAATGCCACATGTTTTGCTTGACCATGGTAATTAATGGCTGTTAAATCTCATTGGAACCACTTTCTTCGTACATGCTGAATCTGATTCATTTGTCAAAAAGTCAGGGAGTCTTAGCTTATATAAAAATATACACTTGTAGAACAATGCTTCAAAATCCGTAAACGTGAAGGAACCGCATTTTATAACATTCAAAGCTGTGTAAAAAAAACACCTTAGTTTTTAACATTATTGCTTTCTGAACAAGGCAAATTTTTTAGGAGGGCTTTTAAAGATACTAATGTATTAATGATTAAAATATTTTATAATTTTGCCAATCACTTTTTCATCTTCATTGGGGGTTTAATTTTGAGTGTATGTTGTGTGTGTACGTTTATATTGTGAAGAAAAGTGATTTATCAATGTAAATAAAAGTTTTACATATAAACCGTATTGGTCCAGAAACAAAATTTCACAAAGCTCTTGAAAATCTGTTCTTCTCTCAATTACCTGGGAAAGGAGACTTCAAAGAGGGGCTTTGAGCTTCTTTGCACAGCCACAAAGATTTAGGGTAGGCTGGATCACCCTGGACAGTTAGCAACTTTAAGGGCCTCATTTGGACTAGTCATCTAAAGTGCCTTTCCAAGTGTAAAGACTTTCATTTCTCTTTGATTGTAAGACCTGTAGAAGGGTAAAGATATTAATGTGTCCATGTGGAAATCTAGTTGAACAGCTTGGTTGTGTTCATTCAAGTCTGACTAAGCCATCCAGGAGAGACCACTTTCAAATAAGAGAAAGCTAAACATTCAGACAGGAGTGGAACTGGGGAGAAGCCAGGAGATTACAAAAAGGGCACCTGAGAACACAATTTTTGATACTCACTTAAATTGCACACGAAAGAGCTATAGTCATGACCTAGAAACTTCTCCTGTGAGCCTTTCTAAACCCAGCCATGTGTAAGACAGACATTCAATTAGTGGTAACTCTAGTCTACATGGGCCTATTTTTCATGACTATTATTTGTATCCTGTGGTGCTGTGTTTTCTACTTGCTTCCTCTTGTGACTATCTTCTATAACTCAGAAACTGAGATTATCTATCATGATCTTCCCTATTTGTGTGATTAACCAAGGGTCAAGTGCACTTTAAAAAGAAGTACAGGTTGTCTTTTAAGAATTATATGTTTCCCTTACTACAGATTAACTGTACTCACTCAGCTCATGTATAAACCTTTAATGAGTTCCCGATAAAAATGACATTTCTGTTTAACCTTACCTCTCTGAAATAACACGAACTCTAATTATTCAATATGTAATATTTTCAATTTCTTCTAACTTTGGTAATTGTATGAAATGAAATACTAAAGCATTGAGCCACAACTCATGATTAGTTCCACACTGATATTTTAAATATTATAGCTGACCTTTTAATAAAATGATAGAATGTGAAAGTTTGCATTTGCTAACAAGAGTAAGGCAAACTGCTAAATATCACGTTTTAAAATTTCAGGTTTCTAATGTACTCTGGTATTGTCACATAATGGAAGCTGGTTATGTAAAAACCAATCTGGATGTTCTCAGGGCCTTGTTTAAAAACTATTTGGAGAGATTTTCAACAATGAAATTGGAAGTATGAAGGCATTCTAGTATGTTTTTCAAATGAGTAAAAAGTATTGTGAGAAATTAACATTAATTACTGGGATCCCAGAAGCCATTTCTCTGGCAGATTTGAAACAAAAGCTTCAGTAGTACCTTGTACAGCCTATTGTTGACATTATAATTACTCTCCTTTTTTAGAGGAGTGAATAATTATAATAGCAAATATTCTAATTTTCCATACGCATAATTACACCCATTCACAGAAGAAAGGGGGAGGAATATAAGGATTCCAATCAGAAAAACAGGGTTCTTCGTCTGAATAGGTTTTTCCTCCTACAGTTCTAGAAAATCTGGTAGGGTGAACAAAATGAATAGTAAAATATGCTATCTTAAAAATATACAATTACAAATGCTTTCTAAGGAAGCCACTGTAAATCCTATAAGAAAAGACATTTTTGACTTAATAGGAGTTAAAGCAATTAGTCAGATAAGAGATTTGAATTTGAGGTTTAGGATTAGAAATTCTGGGCTGTTGGCAAAGGGCAGAAAAGTGACCAAACAAAGGCAATGATAAGGGAAAAATGACAAATAGTGAAATGTATCTATGGGGTTTCTGCACGAAAGAAAATCTCATCGCATTATCCTCAGAGTGATCAAAGACTGAAAGTTGTAACTAATACAAACTTTGCAAATCCAGAGCTGGCTACCATCTAAGAACAAGGAAGTAGTTAGGGAGGTCAAGAAGATCTAGTTAAACTCCCCATGAATGTATTGAACTGCTGGAATGCTCAGTGATATGCTAATTTTCTGTGGAGTTTCATTACCAAGCACAAAGCCAAATTCATGTCTAAAGAAAAGCATGCTCTTTAAAGAGATAGGAGATAATAATTATAAATGAAATACTGAGCAAAACGTGACATCATATAATTAAAAAAAAAACAAGTTGAATATTAGGAGGGAGCTCTGTATAGAGCATAAAGAAATGAGCATGTTTTGGACTTTACAAATGGATTCTGTGGGAACCATGACAAGTAATGCTAACTGGAACATTTTGGGAATGCCATTAGCATGTGACCAAATTGCCCAAAACCACAGAAATGTCAGCCCCCATCTGTAAGAGCCGATAAACCTGAGGATCCCACCGTGCAAGGTCCATCTAAGCTGAACACCTTAGACAAGGAATGCTCAAACCCGACCCGATAACATCACGGACAGGTGCACTAAAGCTGAAGACTCTGACCTTCTGATCCCCTGGCTTGGGACCGACATGCAGCTCTCCATGTCGCCAGTCAACAGAGATCGCTTTGGAGATGCTAAGGACTCTCATCCCTTCCCTCTGTCACATGAGACTCTGTGTTATCCCTCTCTGTATATTGTGTGTTAACTTGTGTGGCCACCTGATTGGTTTATCTGAGAAGGTTCCACTCAATAAACCTAGCATTGTGGAAAGACACAAATGTGTTCAAGGGTGTTACATTGGTAGCTCTTTTATAGCTTGCAACAGAGCACCAGTGTATGGGATAAGCCATGAATTAGGTGGATAGTGACATAAGACATCAGAAGGCAGAGCAAGTGTTAACCTTTATAGTAAATGTATCTGAAGTTTAAGATCAGAGTGTGGAAAAGAGAATAAAAGAGCTCAGAATCCTCTAAAACGGCAGTCCCCAACCTTTTTAACACCAGGGACCGGTGCTCCTACGAGAATCTAATGCTTGATGATCCGAGGTAGAACTGACACACTGATGTTAGTGCTGAGGAGCTGCTGCAAATACAGATGAAGCTTTGCTCACTTGCCTGTCACTCATCTTCTGTTGAGCAGCCTGGTTCCCAACAGGCCATGGATCAGTGCTGGTCTGCAGTTCGGGAGTTGGGGGGGGGGGCCCTGTTCTAAAGTAAGGAACAAGGAGGGGAAATATAGTGACTCAGACTTTGTAATGGAAACTAAATCTGCTGGAAAAAGCCACTCATTCTTCACTGGTCATTGAGATAATGTCAGAAAAGGAACAGAGCATGGGATGAAATGGGGAATAAGTAAATGTAAGTCATTCAGTACATTGATTGGTTCAGGGCAAAGAACTGGAAGTAAAAATTCCTAAGAGAACCGAAACCCTCTCCCTGCCTTATATGAAATAACTGTATCCACAGAAAGAAAAGAGTATTTAAGACTTCAATCAAGTAGGAAGGCACTTAATAAAATTGACTTCTGAGAACCCCTAAATGGGTAGAATAATTAATAGCTACTGTTCATTGTGATCAATTAACATGACAACAGCGAAAGATCTGTGACCAGGGGAAAAGAATGAGTCATTGACTTCTTATAACTGAAGCTGTTTTCTAAGTAAAGTTGAAAATCGAGCCTTTTGACCAAATAAACTCAAGGAAATTATTGGGGTCAGGGAAAGAGTGTGTCTGAATTAGGTAATTGACTATGGATACCAGGCTTACTACTCACTTGGTTTCTTAGAACTCAGTGTCTTGCTTTCCTTGGTCAGACTCTCAAATCATCAGATTTTCAAAGATTTGGGAGGAAATGTTTTTCTGAGAAGCTTGTTGAAGTCAGAAAGTCAGTGAGCCAGAAAACCCTGTGGAAAGGCCTTTTCCAACTCAAGGAACCATTGCTAATGGATCACAGTAATAAAAAACAAGCAGTCACTACTTGTACCTTTCAGTTTCTGGAATCCACCCTGAGCAAGAACTGTCTTGCTCAAACGTCATTTAGATTCTGTCATTCTTCTCAGGATCTACTGAGACCTACAGTTGTTTGGGAACCAAATTGAAACCGATGTTCTAGGGTGTCTGTTTCACCACCTCTCTTCCCAGTTGTATAATGCTCCATGTTACTTTAACATCACGGTGGCTGTTTTAGACCAGCCAAGAAAACCAAGCCCTTAGCCTCTGAAATCCTCAGCTTCACCCACCTAAGTATCCATACAAGGATGCCAGTTACCTTGGTCATTATCAGATGAAATTCATACTCTGACTAACCCCAATATCTGCACACATACCCATCTTATAGACACTATGTTTCATCTCATTATAATTTCATATCATTAGTAATTATGTTTTACTTGCTGTTTCAGGGGAGGAAAAATTACCGTCTATCCTCTTTGTGTCTCTGGCTGGGCCTAAGAATCAAACCAATATAAGACAGATTAACAGGAGAAAAGCATATTGAATTTTTACATGTACATAAGAGGCTTCACAAAAGAATGAAGACCTGAAGAAGTGACCAGACCGATAAAGAGTCAATTTGTGAATAACAGACAAGACGGACAGATTTGGATTAGGGGTGATGGATGGTGAAGTAGTAGCTAGGAAGGTTAAATGTTAGTTTAACAAGGTGTGTTTGTATAGCGCTCTCAGGCCCAAATTCTCTGTGTCTCTGATAAGAGTATAGGGGGAGCATCTTTCACTCCAGGGTTTTATGACCTCCTTCAGGGCAGAAGGGCTAAGGGGTGCGGGAGGTCAGAGTGAACTTCCTGCTTCTACCTTTTTTCTCAAACTTCTTCAGCTTACAATATTCAGCATGCTAAGGTGCCATATTCTAAAGTAACGTTCTAAACCCCATCACTGTGATTGTGGATAATTTCATGGGTGAATAAAATGTGAGAGTTTAAAGGGACCTGAGCATTTTGGACAACAGTCCAAAGAGGCTAATTCCATTTCCCAAAGTTGCATGGCAAGTTAATGGGAGAACCAAAACGGTGAGGACCCAGACTACTAGCCTCATATCTTCTCCACCATAGACATCATGCTACTGAAAATCAGGACGCCTAAAGCGATGAAAAATGTGGGAAGTGAATCAGTGCGTAACTTTCTGCCCTACTTTTTTTTTTTTTTAGCTGTATGATGATAGAAATCAATACTGCATTACTTTATTTTGTGAATACAGTATTACTATTTTATTTCTTTGCTTGTAGCCCTAGTTGAAAATAATAAAGATCACTGACTATAAGCAAAAGACAACTTAATTTTCTCTCTTTGTGGGATACAATATTTTGTTATAAATATATTCCAACATACTCTTATTTTCATTTGTTTATTTGTTGGTTTACTTATTTTTAATGCCTACAGCACTTGGTCTTCCTAGGTGGTCTCCCATCTAAGTACTAACCAAGCCCGACCCTGCTTAGCTTCCGAGATCAGACAGGATCAGGCTTGTTCAGGGTAGCATGGCCATAGGCTCCAACATACCTTTATAATTCATATCAATCTTGACATTCTAGACCATTTTATCCTGTTTCTCTGCTCAACTCACTCTGAAAATACTCCTCCCATAAAATTCACATCTGTATACTTTTGCTAACCTACATGTAATCATGCAGAGTGATTCACCTGTAGCATTTCTCTTTTAGAGTTCCCATTTAGCAGTCTAGTTTTGAGGACATTTAGTGTCCAACTGTCTTCTATACCTTGAAATTTCTTTCCTCCTCTTCCCCCCTCTCCTTTGTTTCTCTCACTCACCTTTCCTTCCCTTTTCTCACTTTTTTTTTTTTTTTTTTAAGCAAGCTCTATGTCTTTTTTTGTTAGAATAAAAGCTTTGTCTGTCTTGGGTGATGTTATCAGCACTGCGGATATATATTGGGCAGCTTCTATCCTAGCATCTCAAAATCTGATTCTGATTCTTCTGTTACAGGCAACAGTATGGGCTTAAAAAAAAAAAATCAATTCTTAAGTTCCTTATCTGTTCCTCTGCTTCTAGGATAACTGGATCTTACATAACTAATGAGAGTATTGAATTCAGGGATCCTAATGGGGAAAATATATTGCAATTTGTTTAAAAGGCAAAAATGAGGCTGCAATTAGATGTAATAACTAATGCTTAATTTAGAACCATTTTACATTGGCTTTATGGAAATTGGTTAATACAGAGTTTTTTCATTACAAACTAATTTTTATGAAATATAATAGTTTAATTTTGTTGCTGCTGTGTGTTTGGTTTATGGACTTCTGAAGAAAAGAAATCACTTGTCAGTTTTAGAGTCTCAGGAAGTAGCAAGAAAATTAGAATGATTATTCTGGGTCTCTGTGTAATCTTAAAATATTCCATTATACACCACACTTTGGTAAACACATGGTGGTATCCATGACTGTCCGGAATGAATTAATAAGCAAACCTAAGCAGATCTTAAATTCTGAATTGATTATTTAGTGTTAATGCCATGCTTTATATGCTTCATGTTTATATCATTGAAACAGATGTAGTTATCTTTTCCAATAGTCTAACTTAAAATTCTTATTGCACAGTATGTAGTTGGTTTGCCAGATTCCATATTTTTAATGAGCTCATGTATTTTTCTCATCGATACCCAAGAATATCACTTAATCTCTATGACCTTTTCTAATGACCTCTGTTCTTTACTCACTGTCTTTTAGATCCTTTTCCTTTTTTTTTTAATCCAAGAGTGTTAATATTTCTCCCATGATTCGTTGATCATAAAACGTTATTCAGGAAGAATAGTGTAACTTGAACACATTTCAGGACATTTTTTGAAATAGAAATATATAGCTTTCTATATATTACCTATCATGTATCTCTCAAACAATTCAGCACAGAATACCTTAAGATGAATTGATGCCTTGCGTGACTCACTAAACAGGACTCACATGGAGTGTTTGGAGATGGCTCTCATGTTATGGTGGACCTAGGGTAGAGGTATATATTGACTTTCTATATTTGACATCAAGTATAAATATCTTAGTGTTAACCCCTGAAATTTTAGTATACCACAGATCAAGCCACCTGTTTAAAATCATACTAGGTGGTGAGATTAAAAAATAATGTCTCATAGAAGTCTAAATGTAGAATTATCTATATTTTAGATGGCATCTGTCATTTAGTCTCAGTTCTTACATTAACATATAATTTAAAATTTGTTTTTCCTCAGTATTAAAGTTTAATCTACTTGAAAAAACACATGTTGAGCTTTTTAAAGAACTATATAACTACAATATTTATTTAACATTGAATGATCATTAAAGAATAACATTTTTATAGAATTTACCAAAAGTAGCTAAACTATATTAGATAATATAAACTATATACTTCAGTTAGCTATACCTTATTTTTATATGGGACTTTTAGGTTTTTATAATGCTTTATCATACATTATTTTGCTCATTCCTCATAGTGATACTATGAAATTGGCTTGGGCAATTTTATTTTCCCCAATGTACAGAGGAAACTAGTTTACAACAGTTAAGTTTTAAGTTAAGTGGCTTGTCCAAATCCACTTGGCTAGTAAATGGTGGTGTCTAAACTAGAAGCTGGCAGCATTCACTATTCTATATTTAAATATTTTCCTATTTTGTTATTTAGCTTCTTAATTCAGTTCTTTCTCCTCACAGTAGTCAGAAGATTTTTGAAGAATCTCCATCAGACTCTATCACTGGCTTGATTAAACCTGGTAACAAGTTACTATCTTACTCAGGATGCAGCCTCATGTCTTTAATACAGCCTTCATGGTCCCCTGTGTCCTGCCTCTTACTAAGTATGCCACTGCCATCCCTTTGCTCACTGGGCTTCCCAGCACACTGGGCTTCTCTTTGGTCTTCCCATATGTGACGAAAAACTTCCCATTCGTGCTCACTCTGCCTAGGGTGCTGGTCTCTTCTCTTTACCTGGTAATGTCTAATCATCACAGAGGTCTCAGTTGAAATGTTAATTCCTCAGAGAAACTTTCCATTAACCCACCAAACAAAATCAATTCCTCTTGCTGTCATCTTTCATCAAACCCTTAATTAATTGTCTATCAGTGTATACTGATGTATTTATCATTGTGATAGTTTCTTTAGCACCCACTTTCTCTCCTTTGTAAGTGTAAGTGTAAGTTTACAGTAGTCAGAAACCATGTTTCTTTGGCTCATTGCTGGTCTCCTGTTCTGGTCTGGTTTCTGGCCCATAGTAGCTACTCAGTAAACCGTTGTGATCTGAGCAAATGACTAAATCACGTAGGTGTGTACATAGCTTCTTTTCGAAGCGGAGCTCTGTGTTAAATTAGAAAATAATGTCAGAACCTATAGATTTATCCTCATTCCTTGGGAACATAGAGATAGAAATGGCTTTTTGATACTTGAAACAATTTAAGCAAATCTTGGAAAAGTATCAAGAGAGGAGTTTAAAAAAATAAAATGTTTTATCCAGGGAAATTGTGGACTTTCCTTCCCTGGAGGTTTAATCAGAGCATAGTAATTAAATTTGAGGAACTTTAAGGTCTATGCGAAGGCTGTGAGATATAGACAAGATTATTTGGGAGAACAAATATTTGAACTTAATAAACCTTTTTTTTTTTTTTTTTTTTTTTTGGTTTTTATGTTTCATTCTTTGTCAAAAGGCCTATCTTTGCTTGTGCTGGAATAGGGAAAGGGCTCTGGAATTCTACTCTTGATTCAGGATTTCTTTTTCTCCACCATGATGTGCAATCAAGTCAACCCTGCCATAACCGGACACATGCGGCCCTAAAGATCACCACCCAGGGCATGTGGGAAAAATGGAACTGGTGCACAATACTCAAAAGCTGTCAGTGATGCATAAAAAAGATAGGAATCTAATAAAAATGACAGCTAAGTTTTACATGTGTTAAATGATGAAGAAATACATAAATACTACACTAAATATGGCACTTTACCCTGAGAAAGACGCGCAACTTGCTTGCGGAAATGCTCATCGCCGGCTTGTGAGCTAGTGAAGCGGCTGAAGGAAAGCTGCGTGAAATTGGAGGACAAGATGTACCACCAGCTGTGGACGGCAGTGGCTCACAACATGCCCGGTGAACTGATGGCGCTGGCTGATCTCTCTGATGTCTGATGTTTGTATATTTCTACGCTAGGTGCAGTGACATGCAGTTTTCTGTGTTCACTTCATGTTTCTTGTGAATGAAATTGAGCATAAGCAAATGTGAGATTTGTGTCATGCTCAAATTGTCCCCTGATATATCAACTGCATTGGAATAAATTCGCAGTTTCGTAGTAAGTGTTACAGCAGAAATGACTGTAGTAAGGGGAAAAAATGGGGATTTTAGGTTGGAAGAACTTGGTTCTGGTCCCAGGGCTGTCGTTTCTAACCTGGGTGAGCTCTTTCACTCTCTTGACCCCATTTTCTTTATCTTTAAATGGAATTGATAACAACCGACTTTGCTGAGTTGTTCTGAGGAATAGATACAGCAGTGAAGGTGGGAACATGTTGTAAAATGTAATGTGCTCTCCAAATTCAAAATTTTCCTCATGGAACTTAGTTCTTTCAGAGTTAGAGACAGCAGCTGAAGAACACAAGTTTGAAAGTTCTCTCATCTTGAGTCAGCTTTTGCTGAGAAAAGTATGCAATCCCACCTTTTGAATGAGAGTAAAGGCTGAGTCTCTAAAGGGGTCTCAAATGTCCAGGCCTTAGACTGGGTACCCAGTCAGTGGCCTGTTAGGAACTGGGCTGCACAGCAGGAGGTGAGTGGGTGGGCCAGGGAGCAAAGCATCTGTATTTGCAGCCGCTCCCCAGCGCTAGCATCTCCGCCAGCTCAACTTCAGATCATCAGGCATGAGGTTCTCATAGGAGCACCTGTCTCTGTTGCCAAAAAGTCTCAGGACTGCTGCACTAAAGGGAAGGAAGAGAATGTGGCTGGTGGTTTCCTGTGGACATGTGTTTAATGTCGCTTCTTAGACTCAGCCCCAAGGCCAGTGTTTGTGTTCCTGTGGTCGTGATTTGGCTGTGATGGTAAGAACAGCCAGGAAAGAGGTGATTTTGTTAAATGATACTGGGAGAAATACAAATGTGGGACCCAGTGAGTTTTGAAAATCAGTCTTAGAACTCTCTTAAGATGGCTCCTTAAAGCCAGACTAGCGTAGCAGTTCTAAGGAGAATTGTTGCCACAGAAATTTTGTAAACTTATTTTTGTGACATTGTCTTTTACTTAACTGTCTTTCAGTACCTAGTGGCACTATATAAATAACATTCAATCATTCTCCATCTCTCATTCCCTTTCAAACTTCCTGCTGTAAAAGATGCAGAACAAATATATGGAAGAAAACCAAAATTACTTTGAGGATAAATCTGTTTACAACTAGGATACAGTTAATACAAACAAACAAACAAACAAACAAATAAATTGGGCATTCCATTGACATACTCTCTTGCTACTTTTAGCCATGTTTTATAATTTGGGTAAGATTTTTTTTGCTCATGTTTTGAAAGTAAGTGTGGCTTTTTGTCAAACTTTAATGATTTAACTAATATACACCATTTAAAAAGAATACATTTTAGTAAACAGCTTTTTCTTTCATTAGTCTTAGAATTCCCTAAAACTTTATATTGTAAGAGTATCATTTTATTCATATTTGAAAAAGCGTTAACAAATTAAACAGGAAGATTATCCATATGGAAAACTTTTTTCCTTATTAGATGTTGGAGATTCTTTAATATAGCAGTGAGTGTATCTATGTAACATTCTTTACTTCTGAAAGTAGAGATGCCATTTTTTTTTCTTTCTGTAGAACTTCACCTACTTCTAGGATGTGCTTTTGAACAATTTAGCATGCACCATTTTTTATTGCCTATTTCTAAAATCAAAGCATGGTCTTCCAAGTTCTATGATATAGGTGACTTATTCATGTTTCTTTTAGTCCAATGAGTCTATACAGAGAGTAATATTGTTATGTGTAATATTTGAGTAAAGATTTTCTACTTTAATTTACTTTTATTTGGGTAAAATAATGTAAATATAAAATTTGCAGTTTTAACTATTTCCACAGAGGTGAGACTTTAATTAGTATATTTCTCCTCCATGACCATGTTTTTCTTCCTTTTCAAAGCTACTGGAGAGTGACAGAATAAAGATATGATTTGATTTTTCTTTTTCTGGTTCCAATAGAAGGAACTGATTGTGGGGGGTTAAAAATGGACTATTGGAACATTAAGGCTGTAGACATTACAGTCCTGGCTTAGAAAAAGGCCAGCTCTATAATCAATAAGCAAATGTATTTTCAATACTACTGTTTATTGGGTAATAATACAAGGTATATATGTACATTAGACATAATTTTAATCTTAAGCAAGTGTTCATCTTCAATGGAGAATTATAATAAAGTCACATGAAAAACAATAGTAGAAAATATAAGTAAGGGCCAAAAGGGAGGTACAGATGGTAGGTGCTATTGAAACTCAAGGAAGGGAAGGAACAATAAAGTGATAAAGAAAAAATTCTAGAGGAAACGGCTTAAAGCTGAGCCTGGAAGGAAACTTAAACTTTGAATCGAAAGACTTGAGGGGACTTTTTAGGCAAAGGGAAGAAAATGGTCTAAGGAATAAAGGCAGAAGGAGCAGATGTAAGTATTTTTCAGAGGACCTTGATTCATTTCCAGATTATGATCTAATGTTTCCTTCATGGTCCTCAGGAGAACTTTTTTCATATGAGTTAGAGCTGGAGAAAATTCATCTTTGCTATCACTTCCTGTGAATATGCCCCATGCAATGGATCCTATTTCAATCTGGGTACATAGTACAGAGTCAGAGTGTCTAATGGATTTGGAGACTGAGGGCTTTACTTCTCTTCTTTTCCTTTAAGAGTTTAAGTCCCTCATAATCAGGCAGGAATGCTTTGGTTTTCAACATAGAATATATACCCTATATGCAAAGTGCTTAACTTAGTAACAGCAATAACTATAATAGCATGGCATGCTAAAAAAAAAAAAAAAAAAAAAAAAAAAAAAAAAAAAAAAAAAAAGGTAACAACAACAAAACAAAAACAATAATATTAGCATGTCTGAGTCAGTAATGTCAGGAGGATCTGATCTTGTGTGCTTTTTATCAGTTCTAAGAATGAGTTTTACTGAACCATCTATTCTGAGTCATCCTGTTCCTCTTTTAATCTCTGATGCCCGTTTGTGAGATGAGCTATTTTTCTGGGATTATAAATACATTGCGTGGTTTAACCTAGTTTTTTTCCTGTGAAAACCTAATTGGGCAAAACAAAAAATTATTTAACTTTATTCTCATGAGCTCCATGGTCTAATTAACTTGAAGTTCTTGGTCCTTCTATAAAACATAGTAATGTTCTCTTTAAAGCATATACCAGAGATTGAAGAGATGAAGTAATTCCGAACAGGCACTAATGATCTCAGTCATAATTACTTGAATTATTATGCATTTGATAGTATTATTAGGCCATAGATCTTAATATGTGCACAGTTTAGTGAAAATTATTTAAGCATTAGAGTCAAATCAGCCAGGATTGAAAACCTGTTACCTTCTGGTTTTTATGACAAATTACTTAGGTGTCTCTTATCCTTGGTTTCCTTGTCTATAAGAGATTAATGATAGAGTCTACTTCAGGGGTTGTAACAAGGATGAAATTAATTAATATACATACATAAAATCCAAGTTAGCACTCAGTAACTGACGGCTATTATTAATTATTTTTTGTCATAATATTTAAGAAACACCTTCTTAAAAGCCATTTCCTTTGTGCCTTTTATAGCATGAGAAGCTGATACATGAATTGGAAGAGGAGAGACACTTACGTCTTCAGAGTGAGAAGCGGTTGCAGGAAGTAACATTGGAGTCAGAACGCAACAGAATTCAGATGCGTGGCCTGCAGCAACAATTCTCCAGGTATTGTTATAACTGAGCTTCTTCCTTCAGAAGGTGCACCTCTTGCTGGACCAACAACGCCTTTGCTTGAATTTGCATTGTGCATGCTTCTATTGTGTCTGACTAGCTAATCCCCAAGCAGTTCTGGCTAAGCCATCGTATTGCATTTAGACCAATTTTCTGAAACTTTTCATTTGCACCTTATAGAGTCTTGGCTTTATTGAACCTGGTTGTCTTTTCTTCCTGGATGGCTTTCCAAGGGGTCTAATAGTAGGATGCGGCGGATTTGTGGCCTATTGGCATGTCCTGTGAAAGGCCAGCCAGGGGGATGAAATTTCCCTGGTCATCATAATCTTGTTTTAAGGTACAGAGAAAGTGTGGATCTAATCATCCAGTAAGCTGTTACTCGTGACTCAGGGGAAACATTTAAGAGCAGTAAAAAAAAAAAAAAAAAAAAAAAAAAATCAATGAGCCCCTTTCCTTTAGAAAGACATAACTTGAATTTGAAAGGAGGATTCTGAAAAAGTACCTCTTCTTAGATTTAATTACAGCACAATCAGAACCTTTCAATTTTCAATTATAGTTAGTTAGTGCTAGGTAAAGATTCAACTTGTTATTTCAAATCTATTCAGTTCTTTGGAGAAAATACTAACTTGTACAATTACAGTCTTGGGACCAGGTATAGGCACCATATGATGGACAATTTACTTTCATTTCTATATTTTACTTCACCATTTACAAAATCAGGAAAATAATTGTTGCTTTTTCTTTCTCCCTCATGAAGGTCTCTAGGCAGAATCAAGTTGAGATGCTGCCTTTAAATTTTTATGAGCAAACTATGTGGATCTTATCTTAAATTAACCATTAGGATTTGGATATGATTGGTAATGGATAATATAGCTTCCTCATTCTGAGGCCTTTATAATGGTTCTTATGTTTTGAATGTTTGCAAGGAGAGACCACTGTTGAGCCTCTAGATAATTTATCTCATTTTGGCTAATTCCATGAATGTATGCCAGACCAGTTTAGAGGCTTCTTGGAGAAACAGGGTAGGAAAGGTGGATGATTCCTCTGTGTTCAGGTTCATAATTTAATACCTCGTTCAACTCTTCAAGCTCATGATAATATAGAGGCGCTGTAGAAATGTACCAATCAATATTTTAACAAATGGGTGTCCCACCCCTCAGGCTATTACTTTTACAACCTCATGCTCAATTTTTCATTCAGTTTGATGACAACTTTTACTGTATAATTCCCAACTTTAAAACAAGCATTTTTTTGTAATGCTTGCCATTTTAATGATATAGGAAAGGAGGAGGCAAATCTTGCTACCCTTGCACTATCTAATTAAGCATCTCTATATTCATGCTATTGATTTACAGGGTATGAGACACATGATACAGTAAATTATTTTTATATGAGGCAAGGTCATCTGCTATAAATCAAGTGACAATCCCATACAGATTTGAGTTGCACAAAAGCCAAATCTTCATTATAGACTGAAAGAGAAGTTAATTATATGTAAAACAAACTGGTTGGTTTTACATACTGCTTTTGGGAAGATTTTTACGCCCTAGTATAATAAGTTTTCTTATGTAAAGCTTCTTTGAAATTGAAAAGTTCAAGTCCAGTTACAGCCAGACAACTTATGTAAATGAGCAAAAGATGAGGGAAAAGCATATATAACAGATAATTACACAATAATTTAACTAGACCCGTTAATCCCTTTCTGATTGCCTTCCACATTTTAAACTTTGATTTGTAAGATATTGCTAGTTATGCTTATTTAAACAATCCTGTTACTATAATTTAAGTCTTGTGAAATTATCAGTGTTACAGAATATGCCTATAGTGCATCACCCTTGGACATTGTCAGCATCTTAATGCTCAAATAATTAATTTCTATAATCTAAATGATTGTAGAGTTAAAAACTTAATTTCATGATTTCCCCCTTTTTGGGGGGTCGATGTTTATTTTCTTCATGATAATATTTGAGACGTAGACTCCTTTGAATACTGTTCATGAGATGAGGTTATTTTCAAAATAATGCTAATAACTTTTCAAAGGTTGTGAGAGGCTCAGAATAAAAGGTAGCTTTATAATAGGCTGATAAAATAAAAGCAGAAAATAAAGACCATGAAAGGAGAATTTCGTATTAATCATTCTTACACAGCCCAACATATTTTCTGAGAATAAGCATTTGACTTAGCTCTAAGATTCCTGGCAGACAAGATAAAAAGGGAGACACAAGAAGATATGTCACTCTTAACCCACAGGCAAGGTCTACTACTCATTAAAGAGAAAAGCATCTCTGGTAATAAATTCATAATAGAATGCATCACAGCGGGCCCTTTATAAACGATATTGAAGGATATAACAGACAATGGTCTAAGATGGTGCAAATTAGTGTTAATTCTTAGAGGTGGTACTATTTCTGCTGTGTCACTTATATCTATAAAGTTAAACAGCCTCTGAGTTTCACAGTACGTTAATTAAAAATGCTCAATTCGTGCCTAAGTGATAACAATGAAAATAGGAAAAAAACCCAGTGTTCAAGGTTCTCAAGTCAAACACTATATTGCAAGTTCATGGGAAATAGATACATGTTGTACCTTTTTAATACCCCTTTATGAAGCATGAAGGCATGAGATGCTAAAGCCTGGGCTGAGTTAGGTGAACTATTTTCCTGGTCTGTTTGATGGCAATGTAGCCATGGGAATATCTCAACAGTCATTAAGGAGATTCTTGAGTCTCAGATTCAGAGATAGGAAGTATTGGAGGGGAAGTGCATAATTAAGTAACTAGCTGGAACAATTAGGTGTGTGTCAATTAGAATTCAGGTGTCAGAACAAGCTATTCAAAAGAATTAGTCCAAGGCTTGATTTTATGCGGTTTCAGCTAGGTAATGGGCCTGGTGGCTTAAAGGTACCAGGCAAACCTGAACGTTTGTGATGATCTGTGGGAATGAATAATAAGATCATTTAGGTGATAAAAATCTACAAAAATATTTGAATGAGTAGTTCTCTTTTATGTCACCATCAAACCTTCATCCATAATCCCTTACTCCTTCTCAACCTCTGATTATGGTATAATAATCAGCAGTGGTCCAAAATTTGGGCAATTTAAAAAAAGATAAACTAGAGGTTACATAATCAGCTCAAAGCTCATAAATCAAAAATTGCCTGTAGTGAGGACGATTCAGACAGCCATCACAAACTTGATTCAGACCATTTACATTCTTCATTGTAAATACAAAGAACGAAAAAGGTACTTTCAAATTAAACATTCCCCATAAATGAAGGAACATTTCAACAAGGTGGTGCTTAGAGGCAGGTTGTGAACTTGTTAGGGTTGCCCCTTCTCTGTCTTAATAAAAGATGCTTCCCAGTTGTCAAGGCTTGTTTACCCCATTGCCTGTGTGGTATACATGGCTGGGCATCTTTTACATGGGATTAGCTTTGTAATTCCACTGTCGTCACTCTCTCTTTAACTGTTTGCGCTGCGATTGTTCAGCCAGCCAAGATTAATGATGTAGACTGAGGCTATAGCACTGCATTCCCCCCGTATACAGATAATTAGTGTTCACACCCCCTGCCTCAATAGTCTATCTTGAGTGAAAGAAGTGTTTGTGCATCAGTTAGATTCACCTGGGGAAGCACCAGGAACACTGTCTCCAATGAGGCAGGGTATGTTCAGGTGTAATAACAATGATAAAAAAAAAAAAAGACTTATGAAGAAATAAGCAACTTTACAGAATACTGATTTCATGCAAACTGTGCATGATTTGCAGATGTATTGGAGTCGGTCCTTTTGGAATCAACCTAATCAACGCACAGTTTATTCCTGAAAGCTGCTGTTCTTATCAATCAGCCATTTTGATTGTGTGTACAATAAGATAGAACACACCACGTGTTCTCAAAAAATGTACAGCCAAGATAAAGAAGCCTTATGTACATGTATGAACAAAACAACCCACTTATAGTTTAGCTATAAAAGAAGGGAATTTTGTTCCAATTTAGAACAGCCAGACTTCATACTTGTAGTGGGCATGTTATCATGCAAAGGGCATGAATCAAGCTAGATGAAATTAATAATTGTGTAGTGGTACTAGCAATAATTCATGTGTTTATTATGTGACAGCTCTATGGTGCAATTTGTTTGAAGCTTTAAATTAGAATCAACCTGGTAGACCCACCACCAGGCAGCATATTTTATAAATTACTGACAGCAAATCACATCATACCCAAAGAATCATGAGGAATCAATTAGTGTTTCTTTGTAGCCTTGAAATATTCCACACGTAAGAGAGAGAGAGAGAGAGGTGAGCACTATGCAGTGTAAATTTAAGTAAAAGGAACAATTAATCTTTATCACCCATAACTGACTAGGATAGTTGAAAATTGCCCAAATGGAGCCCAGGCTTTCACTCTTTACCTCCAGATTTCTCTGCACCTATTCTGACCTTCTCCCCCTGCTCTGTTATCTGCTGCCTTGAAGCTATTTCTTTGCTGACGGTAACAGGGATTTCTCATATCAGAGTTGATCGATATGCTTAAGTGCAAGTTTGCTGTATGCTGAACTTCAAGGAGATGGAAATGAAGATACTTTTACTGCTTAACTTGTTCACTGATCGCCATTCACATCATCAGCTCTCAGGAACGTTGTGGCATCTAGGATTCACTTTCTGCTGCCCATTTGGAAGCAGTAAGCACCTGGTATAGAAGTGTGTGTTGAAGAGGGTAATATAATCTTAAATGTTCTACCCATGTTACATTTTCTAAGAACATGTATTCTGTCTGGTAATTAAAAGAACATTTTCTCTGCGTCTTTAGAAGGAGTAAAACATAACAAGATAAGAAAAGCTGTCAGTTGACCTCTGGACAGTCGGCAGCACAGAGCTCCTTTGCCCCTCTTCTACGTTTCTGTTCCCATCTCAGACTGTTCGTCAACCTTAACCTACCACAGAAGCTGGCTCTACTGAAGGCCTCATTCTTCCTGATGAGTATAGAGCACAATTTTCTATTGATTTCGAGTTGCTGTTTTCACACTATCAGTAGTATTTCTGGCTAAATCTTCACAAAAGGAGGCCTGTCATCTGCTCCTCTGAGTAAATCTACCAGAAGTTTAAAATGGCAGAGCAACATTGGTTAAATGATAAATTTTCTTCAAATTACAACAGACGGAAGAAAAGCTGTTAAATGGTATCTTTTTTAGAATGCGTGGTTAACATAATACAGATCATATTTTGATGTCAGAAGATTATATCTTAGTGATCTAATGTGTAAGCTCTCTCTTAAGCAAAGTAGAAGGAAGTTAAAACCAACTATATAGAGAATGGAAAGAAAGAAGGCCATTTTCAGCTCCTTGAACAACTACTGGCTTAATGTTGAATGTTCCTTAATTTCTTTTTATTTCTGTTTCTGCGTGAGACAAAATGACACTGCCACAAGTTTCTTCTTAAATTCTTAACAGAGCTATTGTTGTTGAGTAGACAACATAAACATTGTATTGCCTATTACTCATCTCTGGTTGAGAAAACAATATTAATACAGAGTAGAGTTCCAATTTCATTTCGAAGAGCACTTTCCTATTAACTATGTTTCCTAGGACCTGGTTCTAGCCTCACATCCAACTAACTTAATAATAACTTCGGTTAAGTAATTTGACCTTTCTGGATCTCAGTTTGCTCATTTATAAAATGAGGAAGTTGAATTGCATTATAGTTTTGCAACACTTTTTATGCTTTTCAAAAGACTGTGTATTAGATTTGAAATGCATTTCTTGGGTGAAGTTATAATTGCACTGTTACAACCAGGTCTTCTTGAAGTTCTAACAACCAGGCTTTTGTATTGACGACTTACTTTCCACGTTGTCATCACAGTGAAGCTCAGTGGGATGGGGCTTTCATCAGGTCTATTTTGGTTAACTGACTCTGGAGAAGTCGAGATTAAAAAACTGCCAAGCTTAGATGAAATACTTCTGTTGAGGACAGTCAAAATTGAATACTGAGGAACCTGACTGGCAAAAGGAAGCTAAGATCCTCTGTGGTAGACATAACCATTATTGCTCTTGGCTCTGATGTTGTCTGCTTTAGGATTTATTTGAACTGGTTTGGAAGAAGCCTGGAGAGAGAGAACTTTATGCCAACCAGAATTGTTTTCGCTTCTAAACAATTTCTCTGAAGAAATAGCCATCAATAAAAACACCTGTGATTTAGTCTCTTCTCTATACATTTTTCAATTACCTATTTTAACTCTTAATGTGTTACTATCCCCATTCTAACACACTTGTTCTTTGAAGAAATAAATGCAAAATGTAGAATAATATGTTCTTTTTCTTAGCTGAAAACTAAATTTATTGTTACACTCAGTAGTAAATGCTATGTTGGCCAGAAAATCTTTCTTTTTTTTTTTTTTTAGTTGTATAGTTAGATTAGTTTTTACAAAAATATATCATCATGTAGTCATCACTGCAATCAAGAAATAGAATATTTCATGCCACTGAAAAGTTTCCTCATTTTCCTTTGATGTGGTTCCTTCTTCATACACCAAGCCCCTGGCAAGGACTGATCTGATTTCTCTTTCTATAGTTTTGCTTTTTCCAGAAAGTCTTATAATGAAGTTATAAATTATTTACCTTTTCTTGCGTCTGGCTTTTTTTCACTTAGCATGTTTTTTGAGATCTAAGCTTGTTGCATGTATCTGTATTGCTTAGTAATATTCCATTGTACAGAAGTACCACCATTTGTTTATCCATTCAACTACTGATGAGTTTCTTCCAGTTTTTGGTTAGAAAAAAGTTTGAACTATAAACATGCAACTTTCATGCTTAGGTCTTAGTGTTTTCATTTCTTTTGAGCAGAAAACTAGGAAGGAGATTCCTGAGTCATCTAGTAAGCCTATTGAAGGATCAGAGAACGTATTTCACATCCCCATATATCTCTTATACTAATACCAATGACCTTTGCCATGGTAGGGAGTCAAGAAATATTTATTTGTCGAAGAAAGAGAGGATGGATGAATAAATGCATGCAAGAATGAATACCTTCACTGAAGCAGAAAGATACAGCCAGCATTTTATTATAAAGACTTAAGTTAAATACATGGAAGAATTTTAAAGATAATGTGTTTATGATATAAATTTGCTTCTAAGAGAAGTTGTAGAAATGGCCATTTCTAGGGATCTTTAAAATTTTGATAATAGCCATCATTCTTAGAATTATAAACCATGATGGCCTGGGAGGACAAAGACTCAATTTGCCATTCCCGGGCTTCTGTAATAGAGTACTCACCTATAAAAGATGAGTTGCCTGTTTCAGAATATTCTTTGCAGAATTCCTGTCTGTAGGGCACTAAATGGAATTTGGTGCATTGAAAGTTTACTTCCCTTAGGGTAAAGTTTACTTTCAGAGAGTGTTTTATGACCCTTAGATAACATTTATACCAGTGTGTCTGTGGTAGCAGTCTCAGTAGTGACTGTTGTTCTGACTACTTTTGGATCTGTAAGCAGTGCATTTAATGAATGGTATTCCTCTTGAGTGCTGGTTGTAAACTCTCGGAAACTGTTCTTTGGGATTCTTTGTTTAATTTGTGAAAATAATTCAGTTAAGATGGCCTTGTTATAAATGTCTACATCTGTTACTAGCAAATAGCCTCAGGCTTTTAAGAATGTTTCTGCAGAATAACGTAGAGAATTAGCTATACTGAAACTATGAGATTTTGAGAAAGAAATGCGCTGTATTTTCCATTAAATTGTGTTTCAGAATTTTTTTCACTTTTCTCCTGACCAAAGGTTTTCATCTGTTGTTTGTAGTAGCAGCAAGTGACAGGATGAATTTTTCAAAATACAAATATGAGTTTCTTTTCACATAGTTTCTATAACATTTCAATCTATTAGGTTTTATAATAAACATTGTATTAATATTGATATTAACATTGCCACAAAAATGATGACATTTTATATTTACTTTATTTTCAATATTTTCAAAACCATTTCCTACATTATTTCATTCAGTTCTCACTGTAACCTTACATGGCAGCCAGCAAATATTATAATATCATAATTTAAATAAATATGATATTAAAACCTAAAAAATGAATTAATTTGTTCATGGTCACTTGGCTAGGTAGATCCTAATCATATAGAACCCAGGACTTTTGCCTTCTGGTCAACTGTTCCTTCTGTTCCTTCATTTATTAATTTTGTAGTTTATGATCCATGATAGAAAATGAAGTTTCAAATGATACTGAAAGCAATTGTATTTCATATAGACTTGAGTCTTGTTCATACTTCACATTTTCTGCCACTGGTAGAGTTTCTTAAATTTGATCATCACCTGACTGAGATTGTACTCAAGAAAACCGTGGGCCAGAGGGATAAATGCAATTATATCAAATTAATTGGAAAACCTGATAACTACAATTTTCTCATTTCAGAATTCATAAGGAAGGTCCAATCGTTGTAACTTAGTGCCTCTTTTATGGTCTCTACTTTCTTGGTATATTTTGGGCATTATCAAACCAGCTGGGCTGATGTTTAAATTGGTATTTGCAGACATCTGGACAACTATCAAATTATGATTATATTTATTACATGGACTGTATAGTTAAATATATATTTAGCTAAGTTGACCCAAATTTTCCCTTTGCAGTTGGCTTGGGCAATATGTATTTACCTAATAAAACCCAAGTTCCAAACTAACTCTGATGCCTTTTATAGTATTCTACTTTCCTCACGTGATTATTATACAGACTTTAACCACATAATTCTATTTTTTCTTGCTAGCATTTTTGGACCTCAATGTGATGCTTACCCACTCTTCCCAGCTGACTATAAACTACTTACAATTATAGGCTTATATATAGTATGTGCTCAGTAAAGTTTGTAATAAATAAATAAAGTAATATTTTCACTGGACCATGTTGCTGTTCTAAGCTACAATTTATTGAGCCATCACTGTGGATGATATTTGGCCATTCTGTTACATTATAGTTATCTAAATAATTTTCAGATTTCTAATTAACTTTAATTTTATTCAATTAAAAATTTTTATTCATATAGTGGCAGTAAAAGTAAGTATTTGCAAGCAGTAGAACAAAGTATGGCATTTTTTTTTTAATGACAAAATTGGTTTGACTCTGTACTAAGCAAAGTGGGGAATACAAAATAAATGTCATGTTCCCTGTCTCTGAGGATCTTATAGTAAAGATAGAGTCACACTTAAAAAAAGAAAAAAAATAGAAAAAGAAATAAAGAAAAAAAAATTGACAGATAAAATCAAATTTTGACTGCAAGAAAGGGAGAAAACAATTACCTAAGAAGAAAAGAATTCATTTGAGATAAGTACTCAAATTACACATAGGTGAGGATTTAATAGAACCCGGAAGGAAGAACATCTTAGGTTAAGAGAATAGAAAACAAAGACAAGCCTAAAAGTATGAGTATTCCCGATGGGTGTCAGAGGCAGCTGATAGCTGTGTGTTCCTGAAGCTCAGTTCCTTTACAGCTCTTATTTAATCATAATAGCAATTTGAATCAAGGCCTCCATCATTCCCTTGCATCTTGGGCAGTGAAAGAATGCCTGGTCTGCCTTTGCGGTGTTGATCTTATGAATATCTCAATCACGCAAGTCAGTGTTACTTTGAACCCTTTTCTATAAGTCCAGCGGTCACCTTTGTTGTCAGAGACACTTTAAGAATTGATTTCTATTCCCTCAGCAATTCACATTATTGTCAGGATAGTCTCCAGGGAAGTAGTAATATATTTAGTATACTTCCAATATGCACAACACATATAACGCTTACAAGTCTATTGCTTTTTCAGAAATAGTTGCCAAGACACACGATATGTTATCAGGAAATACCCTACAGGTCTTTGTTGATAGAAGAATGACTTCAAGACCTTGCCGACCCAGACATTCTAAGCAATCTCTCTGAGTAAAGAATTCAGTAGTAGATGCACCTAAAGCCCAGTTTAGGAAAGGGCAGGACCTTGGGGGTTACATGACAGTAACCATCCATCACTTAATAAAACTCGAGAAGGTGAAGGAGTAAGTCTAAATACACAAAGAGAGAACTCTTAGATGTGAACAGCAGCAAAATTGCACAATTGAAACTTCTACGATTACCCTTTAAACGTATGGTACATGTTATGCATATGTTTAACTCATTTATTTTTCTTAACATTTAAGGATTGGTGACCTGTACCAGGTACTGTTCTAGGTACCAGGGAGATAGCAGTCACAAAACACAAAAAATGTCCCTTCCTCTTGGAGTAACCATAATATTATATATAATTTAATTCTTAAAACAGCCATCCACGGAAGATAATCATATTATCTTTTTTACAGATGAGGAAACTGAGACTCATATGAGTCAAATAACTTACCCATCATCATAATTGAATGTATTATAGGTGGGATTTAAACTCAGACAGCTGGCTCTTCATCATTACTGTATTTCCTATTTTTGTTACTTACAAGAGAGCAAGTGAGTTAGTATTTATTAACTATTGACCTTGTGCCAGTTGCTTTTTTGGGTGTTTTAAACATGTAATCTCATGCTTACAATCCTATGAGGAAGTATTAGTATCCATATTTTATAAAGAAGGCAAATAAGGCCCAGGGAAGTTAGATAATTTGCAAAAGGTCACACAGCCCCTGAACAGCTGAGCCAGGATTCAATTTAGGTCTGCCTGTCCCTTAAGATATCTTTTCTTCCTATTGTACACGTAAATGTAGTCAGTGTAAATGTAGTCAGAACACACAAAACATTGTTTCAGGCATATATTGTCAAGCCAGCTCACTCTAAAACTTATAAAACTTTATAAGTAAGTACAAGTATTATTGTGTTCTCTTCTAGGATTACTTGTTTAATGCACTTTTAATGATTTGAGAAATTCATCTTTAATTAAATTTGAAGTGAATACTAGATATAAATGTGGTGACTTATGGAGTCTATCATTCTTTCCACTGTAGTACTGCTCAAAATATATTCATGTAGATTTCCTCCTAACTTTTAATATTTCAATTAATATTATCTTTTTTTTTCATATAAAGATAACCATCAAATCACCAGAAGAAGAAAAAAAGTACCAGGTAGGGAAAGGTAGATATATAGTATACAATAATTTATCTAAAAGAAAGTGAGATTTGTGTATGTGTGTGTATTACATGTGTAAACAAATAAATGGAAAGACATGTTTGGAAGAATAAAGTAAAACTTTAAAGGTTGTTAATTATAGATAGAAAGAGAGAATAGAGAATGGACAGAATAGAAACACGATTTCTCTAAGTAAACTTTAAGGATTTGGCTTTAAAAATATGTGAATATTTAATATAATTGTAATATAACATCTAATTTTAAAAATTCTAAAAATTGAAAGCACAACAAAACAAATATATCTATCTGCAAATTTAGTTGATGACAAAAATACACAGAATAATTTGAAGTACTTCAAGACAGAAATTTGTTCATTCATAGTAGGATATATTAAGGACAAAAAGAAGTATGCATTATGTTGTACACCTAAAACTCATACACTGTTATATATCAAAGAAATAAAAATGAAAATGAAAAAAAAATCCAATTATCTGAAAGAAAACACGAAAAATTAATTGTTTTCAGTAATCATATATTTGGAGCTAGTGTTGGTATTGTTTTTCTGAGACTGTTATTAAAAAGACTCATATCTAATTGGAAAAGGTTTATACCACTCGAAAATGTCTCAATTTGTGTATCAATAAGAATAATAACAGCAGTGAATTAAATGTATCATCTATGTTTAAATCCTTTGGTCATAGTGAAACAAAACAACCCCAACATGACGTTCGAGGATGCTTGGGAACCAACTCGTTATTTTCAAAACTGATAAATGAAGAGAAAGAATCAAGCATTTATCTTGTCTTTTCTTTAAGAAATGTAACTAGATTGTTGTTGCAGGGTAGGGGAGTTTCTTTTTATAGGCTATTTCAGCTAATAAATGAAGAAATAATGATGTAATTGGAATGTATTTTGCAACTCCTAATAAAATAATGGATCTAGGCATGATCATCATTGGCTGCTAACATCACAGAGACAGTTATCTGTTCTCTGTCTCCTGATGGAAATACCCAGTACCACATGTGAAACTATATTGCCAAAAAATGAACCTGAATCTAATCAAGCCTGCCAATCTAATGGCTAATAAACAGGAAGCATCATGAGAATAGATTGGGTAATATCCAAACTATGGGAAATTCTATAGAAAAAATAATCTGGTTTCTTCAACAAATAAACTGCAAGAAAGAAAAAGGGGTGAGAAGAAAACCTATAGATTAAGAATATGTAGAAACATTATTTGGATCCTAATTGTAACAAACGGTAAACAGAAAATAGGTGATATATCAGAAGATATGAGATGGCTGGAAAATTTGTATACTTCCTGCACCTGTAATATAGTTTATGTTTTTAAGAGTGGTAATATATGGTTAAATTTTTCAAAGAGTCTTTATGTTCTAAATTTACACACTGACATAAATATGTGATTTGCTTTAAACAATCTGGAGAAAAGATTAGGAGTAAATGTGAAACCTTATTGGCTGTGAGTTGGGTATAATTAAGTTGTGTGATGGTCACATGAGAGTTTCTTATATATAATCTCTAATTTTGTAGATGTTTGTAATTTTTTACAAAAAAATTAAAAGGAGAGTACCTTAGAAACATGCTATTTGTTATGGCTTATTAGCTGTAATCTTCATATTGTTTAAGAAATTAATATAACTTAATATAATTACTCTCAGTTGTAAGCCTGTAATTTTCTAAAATTAACACTAGAATAGCCTCATCCCTAACGTTTATGGCATCTTGAGCGAAAGTACAAATGGTGGCTGATGTTCCACGTGTCTGAATATGTAAAAGTTATAAATCAAGCTAGCAAAATGCCAAATAAAATATGTTCTACTCCCTTACCTTGGTGAATATACCTTCATCAGATCCTGGAAGACCAAATTTGAGTTTAAAATTCTCAGATTCCTTAGTATGTTGAGCTGGCTTGTGGTGATACTGGGACTCCTGGTTCCTAACTTCTAGTCTACAGCTCAATCCTTTGGTCAGCTCCCCTCCTCTTCCCACCCCAAGCCCCATCCTCCTGTTCCACCTGGAGCCTCAGTGAACTTGTATAGACACTCCAGCTTTCATGTCTAGACCCTGTTCATGCCTCTGTCTTCTGATTCTTCTCTAGCCTGGGGTGTACACAGAAGCCATGCAGGTCCCAGAAGCAGGCTCAGGCCGTTTGGAAGGAAATTCCTAGTCCATGTTACCAATAGCATCACTTGGTAGAAAAAGGGCTTACAGGAGAGTCAGAATAGAGCTCTCTGAAGCTCAGGGCTCAGAGCTTGATATCTCATGCCTGGGGATAAGCGGGATAGGGCACTGTTAGGTTAAATTATACAGTTCTTAGAAGAAACTCTTAGTTTTGCTCACATGGTTTGACTTTTTCATTGCTTTTGACATTTGCCTTTTGCAAATATGAACAATTTAATAGAAATACAAACTTAACATTTGTCTTCTTATAAAAATTATTTTTTGTTGTTGTTCTCAGAGTATATTTAGCAACTTTAAAAGATTTAGCTGCCCATCCACATTGGAGAATTAATACCAGCTCAGAACATATTCCAGACAAAAAAAAAAAAAATTCAAACCATTTTTAAAGGAAGAGGTGATTCTTGTTTGAGTAGCATCCGAGGCAGGTGCCTGGTGTACTGCCTGAACTCTACAACACAAATGCTACTGTGGCAGCAAGAGAGTGTTCTAATAAGTCGGGCAGAAACTTTCCTAGAGTAGGGAAGTCTTATTCCACGGAACAGCTGGAAACAGAATTCAGCAAGGGTAACTGCCCGAGTTGTCCTCTGGCCTAGCATCTGGGGACAAGTTTCATTCTAAAAATTGCTGAAAGTACAAGGCCAGCAGTAGACTCCATGCAAACATTGTGCCCTGGGTCTGCTCTAACAGAAATAAGACAATGAGCTATGGGACAGTGTGCTCTATCATGGAGACCTTGGGTCCAATTTGGTGGCATCTGGACATTTGTAGGAGTAAATTAGAGGTAATTCCAACAATAATTTTATATTAAACCAAATGGCTGCTACTCGTCTGTCTACACAAAGGCTTGGAAGTGATTTCAGTATTTCTATATCTTTCTGCAGATGGCATTGCTGCTATTGTAGATGATGGTTCTAGCTGAAAGTTAGTATCAAAAGCATAGCTACTAATTATACTGTTAATCTATTCTTTCGGCAGATGTTTATGGGTGTTTTACAGTGTATCAGCCACTTCTGCATTCTGCGTGTCTGTGTTTGTGCTTATTTAATCCTCGCAGTTAACTAATAAAATGAATAGCACCATACCTATTCAAAGATGAGTAAACTAATGCTCAGACAGCTAAGGATGTAAAACCAGTAAGGACTTCTATATAATATCTGACACACATTTGTCTACTTCCGAAGTTTTATTCTCTTTCTATATGTTGTACTGCCCATGATCTTCCCATTTTCTTCTATGGAGAATTTTGCACTGCTGTATCCCAGCCAGAATTCTGTTTCAGTACCCTCCCATACACTCCCTTAATTCACCTAGAATCTTAGCATCTATTTTTAAGTTCTATCTCTCATACTCTGCGATGTTCCTCTTTTCCTAGAATTAAAATGTCACGTGATTTTGTGCTAATTTATCTTTTGCTGTGTGGCCACTATTTTGTATTTTTTATTTAAGCATCCTGTTGACAAATATCCATCACAGTCCAGTATGAATGAGGCTAGAATAAAATTGGAACTATTACAATGACAAAGAAATAGTTCCACTTACATTGTTTCTCCCTGCACCAAAAGTACCAGGGCCCAATCTTCTTTGGGACATGGCACAGTGATGGGAATATTCTTGTTTCCATGAAAATCATGGCAGTAAGATATGAGGAAATGGTGGTCACAGTGGCATTTGTAGATTGGCATTTCTGCCTGTACGGATCTCACATGGCTGTCATGAAGACTCTGGTCCACATTGATTAAAGATAAGTGAGCTGATATTCTTCACTGGGTGATTTATATTTATACTCTATCTCCTCCCAGACTATGTGGGTTTATACTTCTTGTGTATCACCATGGTCTGGAAGTACAGTTGGTGTTCAATAAGTTTTTCCTAGTTGATAGATTGAATGCATAGTGGCAGTGATTAGGTGTGGTTTTACCCAAAGTGGCCGAGGCCTTGGTGAGATCTGGCTCAGCAGAAGTATTTGGACAGGTAATTCTACAGTGGCAATTTGCTCTGAAAGTGCTCTTTGCCTGCAGCAATAATTCTGAGTTCACTTTCACTTAAATGGGTTAGAGTAGAGATGTGTGGGAGCAGGCCTCTTTCTTGTTCTCTCATTTAGTACGTGTTATAGACTGAATTGTGTTCCCCTCAAATTTATATGTTGAAGCCCTAACCTCCAATGTTATTGTATTTAGTCATAGGACCTTAAGGCAGGTAATTAAGGTTAAGTGAAGTTATAAGGGTGGGGCCCTTATAAGGACTTGTGTCCTTAGAAGAATAGTAAGAGGCACCAGAGCTCTGTTCTCTCTCCATGAGCACATGGAATAAAAGTTGTGTGAACATAGTGAGAAGGTGGTTGATTATAAGCCAGGAAGAGTCCTCACCAGAAATCAACCCTGGTGAACCCTTGATCTTGGGCTTCTAGCTTCCAGAACTGTGATAAAATAAACTTCCATTCCTTTTTAAGCCACCCAGTCTGTGGTAATGTTATGGCAGTTCTAGCAGATTAATATAGTATGT
Source organism: Eonycteris spelaea (assembly GCA_003508835.1). Lineage (NCBI taxonomy): Eukaryota > Metazoa > Chordata > Mammalia > Chiroptera > Pteropodidae > Eonycteris > Eonycteris spelaea. Next base: position 3,818,788 of record PUFA01000079.1, on the reverse strand, counting down.
GAGAGTAGGAGGGCAGAATTATAACCCTGCCTTTATGTTTTTATATGTGGCATACTTCCTTGGGTTCATAGATGAGAAAAGCCTTGGGTTATGTGTAATTTCCAGCATGTCACTTCACTTCTTTTTCTGTTCAAGATAACACAGCAGGAAGCATGAGGGAGGCTAACAGGAGTATCAAAAAGATATTTAGCTTTTTTCATTCTAACAGACAGAGGTACTGGGATGTTAAAATGCTTCCCTCCAGGTTGATAAAAACAGGTTTCCTAAGACTCTCTCCTCTCAGTGCCTTCTGCACTAACACATCTCTTCCCTAGTACTCTGGACCATCCCACTATCCAGCGCCTGGAACAGCAGCTACCGATCAGAGCAGTGTCCTTCCTGGTTAGTCAGTGCCCAGGCCCGACTAATTAATTTTAAGTACTGTATCACCCCTGCTTACTTTAGAAATTAACCAGAATTGTTTTTTAAAGTAAGTCATTTGCAAACTTTAATACTTTATTTCTAACAAATAACTAGAGGCATTTGGCAATTGGTTGTGAGCCACAATCCCACCGTTGAGAACTGTTGTAGGAGCTCACAAAAGGAAAGAGATCAAGTCTATGAATGAGATCATTCAAGCATGTAAGAGACTGCCTCGTGATCATCTCCTGCAAGGCTGCGAGGGCTGAAGGATGATAGAAAATGCCAGTTACTGCACAGCTAGCAGATGATGCATAATGTGCTTTTTTTTGCTCTTTAATTTCATTTCTTCTTTTGCTCTGAAGCCTTCTTGTATCAAGTCCAAGGAAATGAATAATTTGTGTCAATTAGGGGTAAAATCAAAATAATTTATTTACTTAAATGACCAGGTTTCTGTATGTTTCTGTGGCTAGTTGGGATAATAATTGAATTTATATTGCCGTTATTTTTTCTGAGCTTCATTTTATGGGACTATCCCTAACATATTTTTAGGGACATGTTTGAATACTTGGTTTTACTCTTTTTTTTCCTCAGAAAAACTTGATTCCATTAAAAATGCCTAATGGAACCAAATCTTGATAAATCCATTTAATCCTCTTAAGTACTTAAATGCAAAAGAATGCTTCATTTGAATAAGGCCTTCAAATATATCTAACTTGAAATTATGATAGCTATTTTTTTTGTAGCACATGGGTATGATTAAATAAAACCTAAGTGTTTTAAGCCCCTACAAAAAATTTATAAACAAAATTTTTAAAAGATTAAGCAACCTCATGAATTTAATACCTTCCGATGTTCTACTTTCTATATCCTTGAGCAGCAACCATTTAATAGTTAGGTTTGCATTTGCAAGCACGGGGGAGATATAATTCTCATAATTCTCTATAGGAAGCATTATTAATTTAGTGCTCAAGGGTTGCTGATTCCTGGATTTGTTACTGAAGATAATTCACAATATTTTGGTTTTCAGTAGCACATATTATTTCCAAATTGCTTTGTAGAATTTTGTTGCTATAAATTTTGTAGCACACATCACTACATATGAGTTAAAAGGTCTGACTGCATAGCTCTTAGAAACATTACAGATGAGGAAATATTATCTGAATTCTATAAGGCACTTTTATCCCAAGCTACTCAGGGAGCTTACATTATTTAATTAATGTTTGGGTAATTTGAAGCCTTATGATACATGATCAGGGAATATTTTTCTAATCTCAAGAAAGGTTTGGTGGAATTGCTCCTTTTATAAATCAGTGCAAGAGTGAATGGTTGAACCTTAACAAGATGTGGAAGAAAACAAAAGAGGATGATAAAAATTATAGATCCTGACATTAATTTCTCTTAAATATTAAAGATATTTTGATATAAGGAGGGGTTAATGGAGATCATTATAGTAAGAGTGGAATCCCTGGTTTTCTTTCATTTATTCATTCAAGATGATTGAAGACCTCCAGTGTGCTAGTGACCTTGTTTGATACTAGGTCAAGAAGAGCGAAGGAGATGCAGGAGCATGGTTCTCAGTCTCTCAAGGGGCTCCCTGTAAGATTGTTATTGAAAAAGAGAGAAGCTGTCCTGAAGTATTGGCATGTAAACAGAGATAGTGTCTCTTAGTATTGCTCTCTCTCATTCAGTGCTGGTCACGCCATAACCAGAATGCTTGTTGTCTTGGCAAATATTTCTGAGTGTCTGCTGTGCATAATTTTCAGGCTTTCCTGATTAGGGCAGATGCAGAGGAGAATTATACATACTACTTAATTAATTATAAATCAAATTTATGAATCTTAGGAAACAAAAAACTAAGATGGTCTTCATGTTAAATTAGTGAAATTTTTAAATACTTATCATCTTTTTTAAAGAGTCAATAAAAGACAGTGAGGGAACTTGAATTACAGCATGAAGGATTTAAGGTAGATGTAAAATAACTACTTACTAATAGCAAAGATGATTAAATAGTAGAGAGACTATGGAACGAGGCTCATTTTTTTTTTTTAAATGGCAGGAACATTTAAATTCTATTTTTGTCTATGGCCAGGGAAATAGAGTAGATAATGTTTAAAGGTTATTTCCTACCTTCCAAGAATATGCCTTCTAGATGGGCAGAAATAAGATGATGAAATGATTCCCAACAAAACCATTTAGATGACGCCCTCATTTATTTTTTAAAGGTCTATTTCCCTTAAAATATTTGAGCTCCCCAAGGATGAGGGCTCTGTTGGCTCTATTTGTTTATACCTATATACAGGGAACATACCATATGACCCTTCCCATAGTGGATGCTCAGTAAATGTCTGTCTAGAGGTGCTTATCTGGATGGGCTTCCATGATGAATAGCTGGTGGGATTGTCAAGGAAATTTTCTCTACTCCATGCAGAAAAGACGCTATTTTACAAAGCTGCAAATATGAAAATTTGGCAAATGAACATATTGATTGATTAATATTAGATTAATGCATATTATTTACATTTTGTGCAGTTTTACCACAAAGCTCCTTTAAATAATCAACTTAATGAATCTGCTGCTTTTGAACTAGAATTCAAATGTGTAAAATGTAATTTGTACTATGTCTTACAACTTTGCTATAATACAGCTATAATGCAAAGAAAAATACATGGGTGCAGAGTCCATGATTTGACTTGCAGTCGCTGTCATGACCCATAGAATTGATTAGAGCCCATCAATATCTTTTTAGGCTGTAAAGTTAGGTGTTGACAAGGCAATTGTGTGAACTGGTTGTGGTTCATTCTACCCTGTGGGTCTTTGCAGGGTGAGATGTTAAAGGGTTTGCTATGTTTTCCCTGAAGACTACACTATTTTGGATTCAGGCAGCAGTGGAGTGGGCTGAAATTGCTCCCCAAAAAAGGCCACATTAACAAAAAAGGTGGACATTTGAAAAGAAAGAAATGAAACATTGTCATGCACTGGAAAAACCCACTAGACTTGTTTTTACTTTGGTTTTAGCCCCATGAAAAGGATTCTGGATGACCTTGAGTGATTCCCTTAATTTCCTGGGGCCTCAATTTCCTCATTTCTACATAAATTCTTGGATTCTTGCTCACTGTAACATTTTATGAGTCAATAAAATTGTCCAAACTTCCAAAGCAGCTGTTTTCAAAATTCTGTTCCTCTTTCAATAGTCTAGTCTAACCATATTTTTAAAAACTGCTTTTTTTACAGTCACACAAGTTCTGCCTCACTACTTTCCAACAGCATTCAAGAAAAAAAAAGTCATTATTTAGAAATGATTGAATTCAAATATGACTCTTCACTTGTTTTCTGAAGCAGGGTGACCTTTATTCAGCATCTACATGAATGGGAAGAAAATTTATCTCCTCTCTGGAGGTGGGCAAAAGTAGCACTTGGGCATATGCCTAATAAGTGTTCCTAAAGTGATTGCCCACCAAAGAGGCAGTGCTGGTTTCCATGCCTCCTTAAAGGTGTGATGCGATGGCCCCTCTTCCTTGACAGTTCCTAAAAGAAGGTATCCCCAGGCATAGCTCGCACTGTCCTTTCCTTTTTCAATACAGTCAGCTTCCTGTGCTTTCTCCCCAACCCCTTTTTAAATAGGGAAGACGGCTGCCAAGGGAGAGAAGGAATAAAGTATCTGGAGGGTGGGGCGGTGAGAAGAACACATATGGTTATATTTTGCCATGAGTGAATAGGGTTTTACGTTTTATTTCCATGGCTGTGAAGGTTTAGTGTAAACATGTTGGGAGACACACACACACACACACACACACACACACACACACACACACACACACACACACACTTTTAAGCCATGAACATAAACAGAAATTTAAACAGCAATAATGAAAACATTAAAAAAAAAAAAAAAAAACAGATGTTATATAGATCCTCCCTTCAGACCCCTGCTCTTTGCCCCTGTGCCTAGGGCATGTGCTGAATGTCATTTAGGATTTACTGGATTTAACCATGGAAATGGTCATGTACTCTTAGAGTTTGGTGACACTACTGGCCAGCATGGTGGAATGCCAAGTGTATTGATTCTGTGTCTGGGTTGTTTGTAGGAAGAGCCTACTAATGCAGGTGCACTGGTTAAAGCAGAAAGGCTGTCATTTTGAGAGGCAGGAGAATGGAGGGACATAGAGTTCAAAAGAGTAGATGAACAAAATGCTCCCAGGTAGACGGATGAAGTCAGATGGAGAGATTTGAATGGAATTTTTTTTTTTTTTTTCTCTTATAGATGAGAACAATTAGAATGCTCCAAATTAAAATTAGGGCAAAAGATAGTAATTATGTCCATGTGTTTATTGTCCTTATAAACCAGAAGGTAAATTTAAAAGGTAATGTCCCTTAGCGAATCTAGGATGAAATAATTCTAAGTATCTGCGTTAAGTGGTTAAAAGTTAAATATAAAAATACGTTATGTGAGGATATATATGTTTATGTACAATTTTTAATGAGGAAATAAATATTGTCAGTGTAATTGGTAGGAAAAGTCTAAAGATATCTGTAAAAATATGAAGAACTAGAGGTACATTGCAGAAAATATAAGATGACACAATGTGATTTTTCTAGAAAATGAAGTGAAACGGAGTAGTTGCAGCTGTCCACAAAACAAGAGAATTCTCCCAAAGGAGGAGCCTGCTGCTTATGAGAGAGAGAAAGAGAGAGAGAGAGGAAGGGAGGGAGGAGAAGAGGGCAGGGAAGGTGTACATGGCAGGATGACTGTGAAATCATTAACAGAGGTTAATAGTCAGGATGCTAATACAATAACAGTTAATGAGCAAGCAGGCGAGTTCCCTTCTGGAGCGAGGGAGTTAAGGCACACTTCAATAATTGAATGTGTTGAAATCACTGAGGTTTGATGAAATTCACTTAAGAATCCTAAAGGCAACAGCGAAAGAGGCTCCAGAATGAATGAGATGATCTTTGAGTACTTAGGAAGGATGTGTGTGGATGAAAAAGGGTAAGTTTGTTGTTGCATAAGGAGATGAATGTATAAAAGGTTACAGGAAAGGGTAGATTTGAACAGTAATATAAATAATCATGGGCTCATGTCCTGAAGGGAACCAGTAAGAAATAAAGCAGAAATAAGATTTAAACGGGAACATGGCCAGCCTCATCAGCACCTTCTGCAAACCCCTTACATTGATCTCAGCTCCATGTGCAGTTTTGCACACTCGAGATTCTGAAACATACACCTCAGGCTGGCTTAATAAATTTGGTTGATCAGAAGGAAATAATCGTCTTCGAATTTAGAAGCTGTGAGCTCCTTTATCGAGCAATGAAATGCTGGTCTCACAAGTAGCACCTCCAGTTTCCTGGTTAGCGATGGTGGATATAGTCAAGGGTGTGCAGCTAAGCATTTGGCAAAATTTAAATTTTCAGCAGGTAGCAGTTCCAATGGATTTGTAGCCACATCTCTTTGGTGCTGTGTTAGTGTTGAACCAGAGGTGACACTGGAGCTGGCAGATTTTTCTGTATTAGTTGAGAAGAAATCACACTGTTGACTTTTTTCTTAGATCTCTAGTTTTCTTTGTACTTAAATGATTTTTTTCAGGTCAAGAAGGCAAGAACGGTCCTTACTCAGGAGGGCCGTCTCTTAACCGGAAGTACTGAAAGATCGTTCCTACAGTCACAGTTATAGACAGTTGAAACAAGGTCATAGGGTATTATCAAAAAGAAAGTACTACAACTCCCTAAGTGTATGGAATTGTTTCTCTTTATCTAGCTGTGTTTAGTGTTCATGTGGGTGAATTCTATTGAAAGCACTAGTTTCTGGGACACTGGGGAGATGAGGAAGTGTCCGAAACAACAATAACAGCACCACAAAAAATGATTTAAGTCATGTCTGTTATGTGCCTGGCATCCAGTGTGTGCTGAGTGTGCTTTCTCTCTTTTCCATCTCACATTAACCGAAGAGCTTGGTACTATTGAAACCCTCATTTTATATATAAGAATAATTAAACTTTACCATGTTAAGTGACTTGTCCAACATTTCACCTTGAGAAAGTGGCTTAAATCCCAGGCAGTCTAAATCCAGAGCCTTCACTCTTAACCACTACCCTACATGAATTTTAGAAAATAGTATTCAAAAAGTAGCCATAAAAGAAAACAGTGAAAAATGAAGGTAAAACTTTTGAAGATGAAGATAACTTATACCATTCATTCATGTGGAAAAGTGATGGAAGGAAAACATAATAACCAGAAAATATGTAAAAATATGTAATGAGATTGCTAAGGAGAAAGCTATCAATCATTCTCACTGGGGAAAATGAAAATAAATGAGTTTTTTAGCACTATAAAAATAGGGTGAAGTAGCAGACATGACTCATAGGTGATAAAATATCACAGCGCTGAAAGGAACATCCTCAGATTCAAACCCATCATTTTTCAAGTGGGGAGATTATGGTTCAAAGAGGAAAGGTGACATTTTCAAAGTCACTGATTGAGTTCAGTGCAATGCTAGGACCTTAATCTGGTTCTCCAGGAACCTAACCTCAAATTCGTTCTACTTCAGACTATGATTATTAGTGTAAAAGATTCCTAAGAAAAGATTCATGAGAACAACATATTTGTACACTTTGTGTGTGTGTTAACGAGCTTGTCTGACCTATTAATCAAAAATGATCTAATTAGCAATATTAGAGCCAAATGCATTTTTGTAGAGGCAGTAGAATATATGAATAAAGTGGCAGTGAGAGATATTTTAAAGTAAAGCCATTTGAACTTGGACTTTGAAATCAAGGTCTTGAAGAAAGAACTGAATAAAGTTTCTTAGACAAATAGCAGTTTACAAAGTACTTGTAGGACGTTAATTAACAAAACAGATTCATCTTCCCTTTTTCCCTTATTTTTGACCTATGCATTTCTCAGAGCTAAGGAGTCTATTGGGAAAACAAAACAAAAACAAATAAAAAGTCAAGTTAGTATGATTCATTCTACTGACCTCATACTTTCTCCTACAGTCATTATATTCTTTGCTAAGATTTTACAAAATCTTTTAAAATCACTTTTTTCCCCCTAAAATATGTTTTTCCCAGAAACTCCTCATTCTCCCCAGTTATCAGAATTAGAGTGTGCTCTGAGGTGCCTGGAATATATTCTTTTTGGTATGTTAGTGACTGATTTGGATGCCACATGAGATTCACTTCAGCACATTTACCTTTCATCACATTCTGCAATCCAGCGGCCCTCGAGACATCTTTACTTCTTTTACAGCCTTCCCTGCTTAGCCCAACATATGCCTTCATGTGAGACGTGAAGCCTCAATGGAATAGTCTTCCAATTATGTCCAGAAATATCCTTTGATACCAGGGGACTACCTTCTACATGCCTCAGACTTTTCTTTTATTATTTTTTTCTTAGATTGAAACAAAAATGTTAATTTTGTAAATTATCATTCATTTGTAATATCCATATGACCAAAAACATTAAGGATATAAAGATCAACAAAATATTTTTTAAATGGTCACTTTAATCTCACATGTCTACTGGGAAAATCATTGTAAAGAAGCATTTTGAGATACAACTTTATTTTTCCAAGCTAAAGAAGAGTTTATTAGAACTGCTTAAATAGAAAGTATTACTCCAAATTTGATCAAAAGAGAAATGATATTTGAGAATATGAATAATGTGAAGTTTAAAACAAATGAGGGCTTTTGCAAGGTTCTGCCAGTTGCTACAAGCATAAGAATTTCCTATCCTATTGCTACAATACATTTTTTGCTTTTTGAATTCAAATGCCCATAGCTTAGGAATACTTGGGGAGCAGAAATGTAAATTATATCAGTGGCAGCGCACTGTCATACCTAGATTTTGGAGTCCCACTGCCTGGGCTCAGTCCCAGTTCCATTTTACTAGTTATCCAGTCTTAGACAAGTTTCTTTAACTCAGTTTTGTTATTTGTAAGGTGGGCCAACTATGTCTAGTTTTTGGAAAGACTAGCATAATGTATGTAAAGCATTTGGAACAGAATAAAGAGCTCAGTAAAATTAAGTGGTTGATACATAATTACCAGATGATTAGTAATCATTAGCTAACATTAAAATGGGGATCCATACCACCTCGTAGATCCAGTGGTTAACCATGGGTCACTCCTTCCTGTGACTCCTTTCTGGGAGTTTATGACTAGGAGCAGGAGTATAGTTTCTGTACTTGAAATGCTTATTTCAAATGGATTCTTGGAAGAAAATTATTGACATACTCCCATGTTTCATCAGGAATGATTCCCTATCCACATATTAGGCTTCATCTTAGACATTTCCAGCTGCGATCACCTGAGGAGCAGAGGAGTTTCTCGGTATAAAAACCCTGAAGGTCCACGTTCAAAGCAAGCGTGAGCCATGTAGTCATTGTCACAGCTACCCTGCCTTTGTAGCACAAAAGTAATCATAGAAATAGGTAAAAACAGAGAGGTATTTCTTAGTAGTCTTATTTACAAAAGCAGGCAGCAGCACAGATTTGACTTTCAGGCCTTAGTGGGCCAACCTCTACTCTAGGGAATTATCTAAGAAAAGATAGGTGGGCTAACAATGAAAAGGAATGCTTAAGGAGAAAAGGTGAGATTCGTCTGTTAAATGTTAAAGTCCTGTGGGATGAAGACCAGCAGCATTCTGTAAGTCTGAAAAGGGTTTTATGAGAATATACTGTCTACCTAATTCTTTACCAGGCATTGTCAGAAATATAAAAATAAAGATATCTGAGACATGATTTGCATTCTTAAAGGTTGTAATCAACCTGTGGCAAATTTAGCAGAGACCAGTAATTAGTAACTAGTTAGCAGCAGTGACCCAAAGAGTCTATGTTCAGATTTCTATTAGTGCATGTGAGGTGCTAAGAAAATTGAGGCAGAATTTTCTAACTGCAGTGATAGACACTGAAAGAAATAAATTAACTTTGTTCTGAAGAGTTAAAATTATTTTCTCAGTATTTTTTTCATTTATTTTCTTTATAATATTTTGAATTGAGAAACCAAGTCAGAAAAAAATATCAAGTCCATGTGCAGAGAACAAATTCCAGAGATCATTGGGTAAACTGGAGACAAACTCAAAATTTGAACTCATGGCTATTTTCATACCATTCAAAGCTGTTCTTTCCATATATGCTTACTCTCTTTAATAAAATTTACAATTTTCAGTCATTTGTAGAAGTACTGTTGGGGCTGAGAATAGCTCATTTAAGAACCACAAGTACCATATTGAATGTGTTTTAAGAATTAATATTCAATAGTACTAGAACAATAGGAAAAATAAATCATTTTCCCTACATGTTTGTTTAATACCCATTTTCAGGGACATGATTACTTTACTAAGATGCTGCCAGGTCTCTGGTGAATTGCTACCAAGTTTGCAAGTACTTTATAAACTAAACATCTTCTATAAAAAATTAAATAATAATTCATGCTTTTACTTGTCACAATGTCTTAAAAACTTGCAAAAAAAAAAAAAAAACCCTGACAACTGATTAACATCTACTCCCCCGAAACATAATGCATTTCTTCTTTTTAGCTTACCACAAATATGTAGTCTGAATTTCATGAATTATTTTGAAAGAATTAATATGAAAATTTTAATTATAGCTAAGTATTCTTACTTGCACAGCTGTATTGTTTAAATAAAACTAGGGTGTTAAACACATCATATACTGTTAGTTATTTATATGTTTTTATCAAATTTTAATATTTATTCATTAATAAAGTTGACCTTTTAAGAAATATTTCTCTAGATTTAATTCAGTAACCATTAACAGTAAGTTTAATTGCAAAGTTTCCTTGAAACATAACTGAAATTGTGGGAAAATGTCAACACTTTATAATAAGTGGCTAATCATTTTAATTCTCTTGGTATTCACTGCAGTATCATTAATCATTATAGAGTCATTTGATCCTAATATGGATGTAATATCTAATTCTGCAGAGATTCAGCTGTAATTTAGCAACAATTACTGTCCACTTATTATAAAGTGATGCCAAAAACCCTAATGCAATTATTTTAATGCATTTTGGTTACATTATATAATAGTATTCAAGTTTGCAGATGTTGCAAAAACTTTAGATTGATGTAGCTGATTAAAAACACATTACATTGGAAATTTTTTTACTTGAGGTATTTATGCTGGTATTTCACAAGGCACTCCCCATTCCATTTTTAGAATAGTTCTAATTTGCTTCAGTGCTTTTCTTGGATTTTTTTTTTTCTGGTTATTTGCTTTGAAGAAAGCAATTTGTTGTTGTTTTGTTTTGTTTTCTAAGTGGATGCAACTTTTAAAGAGAGTATAATAGAAAGATTGCTAAAAAGCCATTGACTTTTCAGGGACTTGCCAGCATGGAGGTTTTTCAGGGATGAGAGTGTCAGCTGCTTGCCTGGATTATAGGGTTCACTCAGAGGTAGAAAATGCACATGTTAGCAGGAATATCTGACAAGTCCCCTCCTAAATTATGTCAGGTGACATGTGCTTCACAACATGTGTCCGTTAATCTTTATATCAGGGAGCACTGCCAGTCAGCTAGGGTAGTTTGGGTTCAAGATTCTTCCCTGCCTCTGTGGGATCAGGCACGTGTGACCACACTGTGAAGTAGGAGTCAATTGTTGTTATAACCTTTGTGTCTTTGGCCTTCTTTATCTGAGGAGGCAGTTCCCATACTGTTATAACAACTCACCAGATTTTCAGGGAACTCCCATCTTTCTGCTTTCTCCTTGAATCCTGTTCACAGTAAAGGATCCGATAATCAAATGAAAGGTGGGAAACGTGGCCAGGCACCGAGATAGATTTGTATTACTACAGAAGGAGCATGGAACTGATACTGGGGACAAGTACACTCTGCCGTACGTAGTACTGCCTTAGACAAATGTTTATAAGATACTTCTTAATACATATGTTCTAAATAGTATTTAACTATTCAGCCTCCCAATTATGATATTGGCATATATGGATAAATAACACTGTTACCTGTGTAGCAAGGTGTCTATGCATTATCATCTAGATCAATGTAATTGTATGACCTCTTAGGCTGGTGCAGTCTCCCAGTAGACACCTTTCTTTAGTTTCACTCCTGACACGTAGGTGAGGTTTACTCACGAATATAAACTCAAATTAATATTAATTTAGCTATTCCATAAATGGGAAGCTGTATCTATCTACCTTAAAATAGTAATCTACAATAGAATATTTGAAAGTAAAATCAAAATCCCTGTGGGTTATCAGGAATTTTACATCAGGTTTAACAACACTTTTTTAGTTTTAGGTTGGTTCATGTTAGGTCGCTGCATCTTGTCCTGAGGAACCATTTTTATTATAATGCAATTATAGAAACAAATAGATCAAAGGATATAGGATAGTATTACACACTGATAGTAGGAACATAAACTGGTAGTCACTCTAGTGGGTAATTTTGCAGCATCTAGAATTTTGAAGCATTTAGAATGTGCCTATCCTATGACGAAACAATTCTGCTTAGTATTCACCCTAGAGTGACACCCCCTCACCCACCATGTTCACAACAGGGAACATGAACGGATGTTTATGGCAGCTTTGTTTGTGTGATTGAACTTAAGAAATTGATGATGTTTGACCAGTTTTAACTCATTGACATGGCAATTTGGTGTGGTCCAATTTAATAATTGGAAAAGACAAAAACGTTCATCAATAAGTGAATGAATGAATTGTAATGTTCATAATTTGTCTATTCATGATGTGTCTAGTATAATGCTATCTATTGTTGCTTAACAAACTACCTTAAAACTCAGTGGCTTACACAACAGCGATTTAGCATTTCTCACAGTTCTTTAGGCTGTCTGGGCTTAGCTGAGTGGTTTTTCTGCTCTATATAATATTACCTGAGATTACCTGGTGCTTGGTTTGGGACTGGCTGGGTCCTTCTGTCTCTTCTCTCTCCCTCTCCTCCTCCTCTCTCCCTCTCCCTTTCCCTCTTCTCCTGTCCCCCTTCTTCCCTTCCCCTCCTCCTCCCTCCCTTTTATCTTCTCTCCTTCCCCTCCTTCCCATGTGATCTCACATCATTCAGTAGTTGACTTTGAGCTTTTTATACAAGCTACTTGGATTCCAAAAGGACAAAAGCAGAAGCTTCAAGGTCTCTTACAACCTGAACTCAAAAGTTCTATGACATTATTTTCACTAGACTTTATTGGTGAAATCCATTGCATGCAAGGCTAGCCCAGATTTAAAAAGAGGAGGAATAACGGAGTGGCAGATTTGTATAGTGATGGTGTGAATTGTTGGTAGCCAGCTTTGGAAATTATTTATGACATATACTATGGAATATGGGAGAACACGTGAATTGATTTGCATAGATTTATAGGATGTATTCCGGAATTTAAAAAAATGTGGAATGATACGTGGTATTATTTTTCTACTGCTGTATAACCAGTTACCACAACTTAGTGGCTTAAAACAACTCCCACTTACTATCTCATAGGTCAGAAGTCTGAGTGGACTTACCTGGTTTCCTAAGGTCTCACAAGAGTGACGTCAACGTGACAGCCAGGCTGGGTTCTTATCTGGAAACTTTAGGGAAGAATCTGCTTCCAAGCTCATTCTAGTTGTTGACAGAATTCAGTTCCTTTTGGTTGGACTGAAGTCTCATCTTCTTGCCAAGTGTCAGTGGGGACCATACTCAACTTCTAGAGGCCACCAGCATTCCTTGGGCCTTTCCATTTCAAAGCCAGCAGCCGTGCATCATATTTCTTTCACGTTTTAATTCTCTTTGACTTCCCTTCTGCTACTACCTAGAGAAGACAATATTTTGAAAGGGCATGTGCGATTAGATTAGGCCCACTCGAATAAACTCTCTTTTGATTAACTTAAATCAATTCATTAGCAACTTTAATTATATTTTCAAAATTCCTTTTGCCATGTAACATAACATAATCAGGATATGATAGCTCATCATATTCACAGGTCTGGCGAATAGACAGGAAGTGTTAGGGGAACATTTTAACATTCTGTTTACCATATATGTAAACACAAGCTAGCACCCAAGATAATACCAAATGCATATAAATACACATAGGAAGTTTAATAAATTAATTATAGTAGTTACTGCTGGGGAGTAGACCAAAATTTGAAAGGCAGGAGGTATTTAGCCTTAATATAAATATTTTATATTTTATATTCTTTAACAAAGAAATTTTGTTTCTGCATTAATATAATTAGAAAGTAAAATAATGTGCTAAAATAGAATCCGAAGGGTCAAACACTCCACCTCCCTGACTCTGTATAGAACTAACTGTGCTGGCACCAGAGCACAGGGGTGCCCGCCTACGTCTCTGGGCACTGTCTTCTACTATGTGACTGCTCCAGGACTCACCTGCTATCATTGTACCAATATAATTCATTACAGCCGTGTCCACAGCCAATATTCACCAGCCAGTGTCTTTATAACCAAATAGTTGTCATAATATTAAAATACTTCCATGTTGGTTGGCAAATAGCCATTGTTCCAAGCTCCCTCAGTGCCCTGCAACCAAGAGGCGTGTCCTCTCATGCTGAAGATTTGGAACAACCTCTCCCTCCCTGAGATGCTTAGACTGCCTGCAATCCAGCAAATAAATGTCTGACACTTGATATGTTAGGGCCCCCAGGGCTGCTCTAGTGTTCAGGCCAGTGTGCTTTCTTTCTCCTTGGACGGTGTTCTCCTACTCTTACTGCTTGTTCCATATTGCAAATTACTCTTCCTAGTCTAAGTTTTAGAAGTTTGAATTCATAAGGTGGCACCTTTCACATGCATCTGTCCCTTCTCTTTCAAATGATAAATGAGCTGGAACCAAAACTATTTTCTTTTCAAACCCTAACAGTGATTGATATGTGTCCTGTGCACTCCAACTAGCTCTATCTTAAACCAGTGCAGAGATATTTTATATGTTTTCTCCTTTACCATTTAGAAGGAAGAAAGCTAACACTGTGTTTCTATTAGAAAAAAAGTTTTTGCATTAGCAAGAAGAGGTTGAATACCCCATCAGATGTCATGATGTTTACTTATAGAAACCTTGCAGAGAGAAGGGTTTGTTTCCCTGTCTCCACAGTAAGTAGAATAATATTTTATTGACTTTGAGCTTCACTCAGAAATTATTGCAGGATGTCAAGCTTCCTAAGTAGCGACTCAGGCAAGTTCAGGCAACTATAAGTGGTGTGCAGGTGCTGCTGTTTCAAAATGAAATGATGTTTGCCCTTAAAGGTAACCCGTGGAGCCCAACTCCTGAGTAATCTGCAAAGAAAATAAGATCCTTGATACACAGAATGAAAGTATTTAGTTTGTCAGGACAATATAGCCATGATATAGTGTTTTGGTTTTTTTTTTATATAATTGAATAAAGTGATTCATTTTTAGCCTTCACTAAAGCCAGTATTAACAATAGTAATAGCTGATATTTATTGAACAGTTGCTATGTCTCAGGTACTGTGCAGAGCATTTAACATGCAGCAAGAACTTATTGAGGAAGGGAATATTATTATTTCCATTTTACAGATGGGAAAATTAAGGCACAGAGCTCTTAAGTAAATTAACTAGAAAGAGGCAGGAATTACAATAAAATCCTAAAACCCACCTGGCAGCTGAGCCCCTCTACGTAGTACTATCTTGCTCAGATCACACTGGCTTGCAGTCTTCTCCTAGGCCTTCGCCTTCAAATTCCCATAATTCTATGTGTGCAATCTCATTTCCAAAGGTTGCAATCAGTTAACAGGAGTAGTGTTACTGAGCCAAACTGAGTGAGGTGACTCATTGTAAGAAACATGGGCAAAACTATAAAATAGACCGGTGATTCACTGGCTCTACTAGTTTCCTAACATTGCCATAGCAAAGTACCACACACAGTGTGGCTTAACATAACAGAAACTTATTCTCTCATAGTTTTGAAGGCTAAAAGTCTGATATCAAGGCAGCAGCAGGGCTGTGTTCCCTTTGAAGGTTCTAGGGAAGAATCCTTACCCCCCCCCTTTTTTTTTTTATAGTTTATGGCGTTTGTCAGCAATCCTTGGCTTGTAGTTGCTTCGTTACAGTTTCTTCCTCTGTCTTCACAGGGCATCTTCCCTCAGTGTGTGTCTCCAGGTGTCCAGATCTCTCTGTCCCTTTACAAGGGCACCAATCATTGGGGTTGGGGCCTTCTCTGATCCAATGTGATCTCATTTTAATTTAACAACATCTGCAAAGATTCTATGTCTAAAGAAGGTGGTATTCACTAGTTACAGGTGGATTCAGCCCACTTCACTGGTCAAGAATCGATTGTATTCAGATATTGAATCAGAGGTTGGAATGATGAGGCCACTGAAATAGATTTTTTAAGCATAGTGTGTTGGAGAATATACTCATTAAAACATTGCTTTATTTTGGAAAAATATTTGCTGTTACTGTGAAGCCAAATGATTTTTTTTTAACCGAAATATCTGTTAATGATTTTATATAACAACATTCACTCATAAAATATTTATATACACATTTCTCTATGCTGGACACCATTCTAGGCTGCAGAGAAAACAATGGTGAGGAAATGCATTCAAAAGTCCTCTCAAGGAGCCCGCATTCCTGTGGGGACACCAAGAGTTGCTAAAGAATCTCAGGAGTGCAAGTTTAGCTTTAAAGTGATGTGAGTTCTCTGAAGAATGACTTAAAACAACAAATTTATTCTTCCCTATTCTATAGCCCAGAAATCCAAAGCTAGTGTCCACAGGGCTGTACTTCTTTCTGCTCCATGGAAGAAGTTTTGTTCTTTGCTTCTTTTTTAGCCTTCTCTAGCAATCTTTGGCTTGTGGCCACATCACTCCAATCTTTGTCTCCTCCTCTTCTGTGTCTCTCCTCTTCTGTTTGTCTTAAATCTTCCTTTGTCTTTCTCTTACAAGGACCACTACCATTAGATTTAGGATCCCCTTCAATAATCCAGGGTCATCTACTTATCTCAGGGCCCTTAACCTAGCCACATAGCTGCAAAGCCTCTTTTTTCCAAATGAAATAACATTCACAGGTCCTAGGGATGTGACCTAGGTTTCTTTGCAGGGATCATTTTTCACCCTACCCACACTTGGGGTGGCTGAGATAGCAAAGCATGTGGAAGGACAGGTTGGAAGAGTCAAAGCTATAGGAAAGAACTTGAAGGCAGAATAGTGTGAGCTTTTGGCTCTTTCAAAACGCATTTCACAAAGCAATGGTCTTAATTAGGAAAGTACCGCCCATTAAGTAATATTTGAAAAACTGTTTGGGCTTCCTTTTAATCCCCATTATCACAGATGTGCTATTGGCTTTTACTGTGTAGTAACCAGAAAAGCTGGATGTCCTTCAACATGTGATACAGAGGTCCAAAGAAAGAATTGCCCCTAGTTCTGCTGGACACTCATGTGTCTACAAGTTAATGTCTGGAACCTAACTCTATTTTATTTTATACACACACAACACACCACACACACACAATGTTTTCCATAGTGTTAATATACACTAATCTTTTTCCAGAATGCACCTGTTTTGTAAAGTTCAGGTACTTTATTCAGTGTTTAACAAGAGTATTTTACCATTTCAATAAACTATTTCACCAACAGGGTCATCATTTATACCATCCCAGTTAACTAGAAAACACTCCCATTTTCAACCATTTGTCTACATTTGTAGCTGCCACACACAAATACATAATAGAGGAGATGGGAGACAGAAAAAACACTGAAAATCAAACAGTGTCCATAATCTAATCATAGCTGCAGAGTGGAAACAGGTAAAGCTCACTAGACCTTACTGAATTTTATTATTAAAGCTTGTCTTTAAAAATTTTATATTTTTCCTATATATATATATATACATATATGTATATTATATATATATACACATACATATATATACACACACACATATTTATATATGTGTATGTATGTGTAGGTGTGTAAATAATTTTGGTACCTTCATAAGAAGCCTATAATATGGAAATTATTTATTATAAGTTATTTATTTATGTATTTATTTATTTTAGTTTTTCTGCTTTTTTAAATTTCTTATTCTGTCCCAAGAGGTCTCCACACATTCTGCACATTAATTACTCTTTCACTTTTACATTCATCTTTTATTTACCATGACCTATTGAAGAGTATGTTGTTCAAAGTAAGTGGTGAGATTTTAGGAAAAGAGATATTTCCTATGGTATTTATGACCCTATCGCATGTCATAACTCAAGGGAAAATGTTGACACTTCACATATAAATAAGATCCAGGTCACTTATGAGAGTATCTTACTTTTTCATATCTCCATTTCGGCAGCCTATAATTGTCTCAACATGTTCTCTCTAATTAAGGCTGTTTTTCTGTCTTTATTATCATATACAAATAAGTATGATCTATTATTATTTATTATTTCTGTTCTTTTATATCCTTGGACATCGTATATGGAACTTAAAAAATTGTTTTACTTCTTTTACATCCAACATTATTTATTATAATTATTAGTGGTTGCAAATTTCTCCATTCCAGGATAGCCTTTCTCAATACATATTATTTTATTACAAATAACTTCCCATTTATTTCTCCTTTGCATTACAGTTAGGACATCATATTGATTTTTTCTTGAAAAAATTATATTATCTGTTATATTATCTGTTAATTTCATTTCAGGATAGTAAAGAGAGTATTATATAACATTTGTTATAAAATAAAATGTAGCATCTGATGGGGTCGAAAACCATTACCGTAAATAATATGACAAAGTCTAAAATGTGAGAATATGCATGTGTAAGCCAAAGGCAGAAGCAGCAACCTTTCTCCGGGGCGGTGAGAGGAGTAGGTGTGGTTGGAAGATAAGAGGAGAAGGTGGGGCAGGGGGAGGGGTGAGAGGTTTCAAGCTTCATTTTAAAAGAGGCACGACCTACTCACTGTCTATACACGTCTCTCTGGGTCCCTCTCAGTGTTTTTATTCCGTCTCTCTCACTATCCCTTTCGTTGTCCCTCTCACTCTCTGCTTCTGAGAGGAGATCACAATTTGTCTGTGGAGTGTTACCCCTTTTCTAATAAACTTTCCTTTTGATTCTTAAAATAAAAAAAAAAAGGAAGAAGAAGAAGAGGTATGAGAGGTTTGGGGCAGAAGAAGCAATTCTAGCCCATGTTTGAGGAAAAAATGAGGCTGGAAACTAGGAGAACAAGGACTAAACACTAGAGTCCACATAAATGCGCATAAGGCTTCTCCAAAACTGTGAATGAGGAGTGCCTTATCAGGAGGTTATATTGAGTTAATGTCCCCATGAGTCAAAGAGAGCGACATCACTTTTATAAAGTTACAGAAGAAGGTGGTATAGGATTTAACAACAGGTTTTGTTCAAGTCCTATGCAAATTCTAAACCATGAACTATAATTATCTTTATTTCAGGCTGTGAGTTTGGCAGTCTAGGAGCCAAAGATTTCATGCTTCCATACCAGATCAAGGCAAAAAGAATCTACAGCTAAGTTTTAAATTGAGGAAGAAAAATAAAGAAGCAATAGGACTTTCACACAAACAAATGAATAGAACTGGGCTTTTGATAGTAAGATAGAAATGAAGAGGAGATACATTTCAGTCAGGTTATGGTGAAGAGAAATAGAACCCTTGAAATACTTATCTCAATTTATGAGCATGCATTTATTTTCTTCTTAAACTTATGTTCTCTCTCACACTAGAATGGTAGCTCAATGAGGAAAAAGGACCACTTTTCTGTTTTATTAAAAACATGTAAAAATACCATAGTGCCTGGAACAGAGTAATAGTTCAGTAAATATTTGTTGACAGAAGGAAAGAATGAATGACTTGGCTAGGAGCTCTTGAACCTCTACATTAAACACCTGTGCATTACTATTCCGGATTTTCATGATCTTGTGCTGCTGTAAAAATTATTAATATAAAAAATAATGAGATTAGTTCCAGATGTGTGGTATTTTCACTGTAAAATGTTTTCATATCTATTAAGCAGAGATATGCATCAAGCCCCACTGTCAAAAAAGTGGCTTACACACTCTAAGACATAAACGTTTGTAGGAAATAGCCAAGCAAAACGTTTGTGTAGCAGAGCCTCCATCCTGTTGGAATAAAGATTAGATCATTAAGAAGCAACACATTGCATCCAGTTATCAGTGTTTGCATACAGTGTAGTCTATTAATTGGATGAGTATGGAGAACACTGATATACCATTTCACTCCATCAGAGGATTATTTCCCTGTCTTTATCAATAAATTCTGCCTTGAAACTTGAGGATTGACCAGAAAAGAGCATTTTTTTTTTTTTAGTCTGTTCTTTTCAGTGTTTGTATTGGTTTGTCACTGGATTTGTACATTTTACTAGCAACTTAGTTTTAGTTATAGAATGCATAGTGGAGAGGCAAGGGTATCACACCTTGGGTTCGAACTCATTTACAGAGAAAATAAAAGTAAATAGGTAAGAAAATTCAAGCAACCTCTCAGCGTTAGAAGGAAAACGAAATGGAACTGGGCGTTAGATAAGATAGTAGTTTGCTCATTCAGACTTTTAATGAGTTTAATTAAAAGAGATGAATAGATCCCTTGAAAAGTCATGTACTCTTGAAAAGTCACTTTCTAGATTTTTAAAAAATATTATGTCAACATGATATTATCTGGTAAATAAATTCCCATATCATTGATGATGCATGAAATCACAGAATGTTCACCTCTAGAATCATCTCAGAGCTCTTTCTTTCTCCTTGTGTTCCCTATCCCTTCCACAAATCCAGTTTCCTCACTAGTAATCATTGCCTAGGCTGACATATACATGAAAAATTGTCCATTATATATTTACAGCATTATGAAACCCATGTGACCTCTTTATGTGTTTGTTTGTTTGTTTGTTGGAAAAATTAAGCAAAACAAGGTAAATAATGGATTCCAAATTGTTGTGATGTGGTATTTCACTTGACTTTAGAAGAAAAAAGGAAGAACTCTAGGCATCAAATAAAAATAGCAACTTGTTTAAATGCTCCTTCCATTGGAATAAAGCATCTCAAGCTCTGAGATTTTCTCTTGTCTACAACTGTATGCCAAGCAAGTGGTAGCATCTGGCAGTAAATGACAAAGAACAGCCAAAAAGGACTTTGGTAGACCTAGTTTGGCTCCTACAACTTGCAGGTGAAGACTTTGAGCCAGAGCCGTGAAGTGATCTAAAGTCACACAGAAATGACAGTTTTCTAATTAGAAACCGAGAGAAGAAAGTTTTGGTAGCAGGTTTTGATTATTCAGTCTCTTGGGAGTTTATGTGCTTTCCTGATTGGTTCTTATTATATCTGTGGAAAATGCAATCAAATATATGTTGAGGACACTTACTATCAATAGGGTACCACTTCTGGCTTTTTCTTCCTCATCTACTTTTCTGCAGGGAAGGGGTTACCATCTGCTTCTGCTTCTCATTTGGGGTCTGTTTATTCTAATCTTTCCTCTGCTGTGCAGTAGGGATCCTGCCCTTATAGGGCAGACCTGTGGTTGTCCAGGGACGTGATAGTGTTTCTAAACCAATGATAAAGTAATTAGTAAGCCTGTCTACCCAAAGACCTAAGACACATGCCCCTAACAGCTTCATCAGCAACAAAGGTCTTAATTTGATTCTGTATTTACCTGACGTGGTGCTTTCAGTTGATTCAAAGATTAGCAAGAAGGAATAAACGTTTTCTTTTTTTTTTTTTTTTTTACCACCCAAAACTCTAGCACTCTGAAAAAAATTTTAACTTCCCCTAAATCAATCCTGTCACCAAGAGATAAGCACTGTTAGAAATCTCATGTATATTTTTTTTTCATTTTTTGTGTGTGCTTATGTATCTAATTCAATGCTTCACAAAGATGTAATCAAACTGATTATGAAATTTCTCTTTCTGCTGATTTCATTTAGAATACATACCAAAAATTTTAAATGCAACCTAGACAGTTGCTACTTTGCAATTCTTTGTTAAATGCTGCATCATCTCTGCATGTTGTTGAAAGTAGAGAATGCCTGATGCTCATTAAGAGTTTCACACGCTTTGGGGACTTTTCAGCGGTGCTATTTTCCAGAAATCTTCTGAAGCAAGTATCATTGCAAGCTCTGTCAGATGTTGTTGCACTACTGTCCTAAACCGGGGGCTAGCAAACCACTGCCCATGGGCCAAATTCACCCTTTACTCCATCTCCTCTCCCTCACCTGTTTTTGTATGGTAAACTGGCTAAGAAAGTTTTCACATTTTTTGAAGAAGGGTTAAAAAAAATAAGAATATGCAAAGGCGTGACCTACAAAACCTAAAATATTTAATATCTGGCTATTTGTAGGCATGTTTCTGCTTCTCTTGCCACTTTTCCTCTCCCCTTGCTTTTTTCTTACAGATGCTCTGGATGACGTGCTTATTCCCCACTGCACTGTGTTCTTCAAGTTTCCTCCCCCGCCAGGAAGGCCCTTCCCAGTTTCTTTGCTCAGAAACTCCTATTCATCCTTCAAACACCTCCTCAAATGTCAACTTCTCTTAGGAGCCACCTTTGACTCCTCCTGGAAGTTATGCAAGATCCTCTGACTTGTTAGAATTGTTCTCATGTATCTTGGGAAGTCAGAAAAAAGTGCTTTTGCCTTTCTTCCTCAGTTGACTGTGAGTCCTTAAGAACCAAGTTCAAAGATGAATGTTGTATCTACCAGCAGTTAGTCTAAATTTTAACATAGTGAGATCTTAGATTTTGGTGACTCGAATGGAAGAAAATACGAACAAACAAATGTATAAAACAGAATGAATGAATGAATGAATGAATGAATGGTGAGAGTTCCTTTCCCACTCAGGTGCACTGTTTGTAGGTTGTACTCCCTGCAGAACTCAGTCTATTTCTTGGTCATCAGTACCTACTGTACCCTGAGAACTTCCTATCTGGTAAGGCGCTGTAGTCCATGCCAACCCATTGCTCTTGATTCAGGTTTACAAACACTTTGCGATCAGTTCAAGGACCCTCACTGAAGACAGTTTTACTTCAGCAGCAGGTATTTACCAACTGTTACATTTTTGTGATGTAACCATTTAATGCTATTTTCGTACCTCCCTCCTCAAGCCCTGGTGTATCCCTGAAGACTCTAGTTCCATTGCCGCCTGTGGACTGGATGGCTCTATGCTGGACAAGCCATTGAGTGGGCCTGACTTTTAAGGCAGACAGGTAGCCTATGCATAGTTGCTAATATGATGCTTTAATCCCAAACTATCTAAGGTGTGCATGATGGTTAATTATATGTGTCAACTTGACTGGGCTAAGGGATGCCCAGATAGTTAGTAAAACATTATCTCTGTGGGTCCATGAGAGTGTTTCAGGGAGAGATTAGGCTTTGAATCAGTAGACTTAGTAAAGAAGATCTATCTGCCCCATACATTGGTGGGGATCCAACCCATTGAGGGCCCAAAAGAACAATACAAGTGGAAGAAGGGTGAACTTTCTCTCTCTGCTTGAATCAGGAGCCACATGTTCTTCTTTTGGACAGAGCAGCTCCTGGTTCTCAGACCTTTATATTCCAGGACTTACACAAGCAACCCTTCTCCCTCCTCCCCGCAACCCCCTCCCTCATCCCCACCAGGCACAAGACTCAGACCAAATTACACCACTGGCTTTCCTACTTCTCCAGCTTTCAGACAGCAGATGATGAGACTTCTTGGCCCCCATAACTGTGTGAGCCAATTACTATAATAAATATGCTCATATACATTCTATTAGCTCTATTTCTCTAGAGAACCCTGACTGATACAATGTGAATTTATTTATTTTTTTTGCCTGTATGGAAGTGACCACAAAAGAAAGTCAATGTAGGAGAATCTCTTGTAGGAGAATCTGAGGAACTATTAAATAGTTATTAAAACACTGTTGCATGGGTTTTTCTTAACACCATTTATAGATAGGATCCCCAAGGCACAGAAACTTAAAGTGTCTTCTGAAACAGAGCGCTCAAGATGCTCTGTTTTCCCAATTATACAGTCACTGTGATACAAGTCCTAATCATCTTCTGTCTGTTTTGGCTTCTGGGGAGGAACAGTGGCCCCAGACAGGGTGCAGCATATGCATGAAACTTCCGTGCAGCCAAGCCCACATAAATATTGCATTGTTTTAAATTTTCATAAACTGTAATCCATAATGGCTCCCGAAGCACCAACTATTTTCTTTCCACTGCATATCATGCATTTTTAACTGTCTATAATTACACAATTAAGCAGTAGGCCATTGAGGCTCACAGGAATCATTAGCTCAAAGTGTTTCGACTTCTATACTTGGCATCAGGGACAGTTCTTGCCTGAAGGGATGGTGAGTCTGCGCACCCAGGTGCCTGAAGAAGGAGAGTCCCCACTCTCAGCCTTGGGTTTCTCAAGGGAGTGAAATTCCTACTGAACTTGAACATGGCATAAGGGAGTAAGAAAGACAGAAACCCTAGCCCCAGCTCAGGAAATGGTACGGCATTCCAGACCAGGAGGAGATGGAGAAAATGAACTACATGTTTTTTCCATGCCCATCCTTCCTACCAAAGAATGTTCTTTTAGTGAAAAAGCACGACTTTGGGTGAGAGGAAGGTGAAAATGGTAAATACAAGGTGATAGAAGGAGACTAGACCACAGGCAATGAGCACACAGTAGAGTATACAAATGTCATTATAAAGTTGTACACCAGAAATTTATGTAATGTTATTAACCAATGTTACCCCCAATAAATTTATTTAAAAAAAAAAAAGCACTAGAATGTCCCTCTTTAGACATATTCAGTCTGCTTTGCCTTTTTTTTTTTTTTTTTTTTTTTTTTAATGCCTACAGCACCTGGTCTTCCCAGGTGGTCTCTCATCCAAGTACTAACCAGGCCTGATCAACCCTGCTTAGTTTCTGAGATCAGACGGGATTGGGCTTGTTCAGGGTGGCATGGCCATAGGCATGCTTTGACTTTTAACTCCATGAAAAATCTTTAGTCTTGTCCATGTTGCTTCTGTGATCCAAACCTATGGGATTGTATATTATTTTAACACATCACATGGCCTAGGTGTGTATCAACACAAAGATAATGGACTGAAACAGTCATACAGTCTTGTACAGTGTGCTGAATACCTACAGCATTTTATATGAGGATCCAAAAATCCGTAGTGGCAATTTTGATACATTTATTCATTTCCTTCACTTAAAACTGCTGTGAAATCCTCTCTAAAAAGTTTCTCCCACACACATTTTCCTAAAAAGCCATCCCCTTACCCTTGTACCCTACATAAAAGGCATTGAGAAAGAGAATATATTTAATGTCATATTTCTATCCACTCACCCATAGTATGTATGAGTGTGCTTTGCAGTAAAGATTTGTTGAATACTAATGATCATATTATAAATATATCTTTATTTACAGGTTTAAAAATAACATTTTGAATGTTAAAATTAATAACAGCAAGATTATAAACATTAATTTTACAATGGCACGTGTGTTAGCTTGGATGAGGACTAGAAAATAAGCAGATATTGTATTTTTGACAGATTCAGAAAAATACATTGTTAAATAAGGAGTTTGACAAATATTAAGTGACGGAGATCAGTTTGCCTGTCCTTTTGTGTTTCTGTGTATTGTATTCAGGTTCTGTTTCTTTTTTTTTCTAGTCCTTTTTTAAATGTTACAGTTCAGTTTTTGCATTGGTTCAGATTTTTGGAGAAATAACCTATCAATTAGGATTGGAAGTAGGATGAAAAAGTTATATCATGAGCTATCAAGAGGGATTGTACAATAGCATTTTGCTTTATAAAAGTATTCTTTGCTTATGTAAAAGATGTATTCAGGGGTTCCATTAAATAAAAAAGGAATGCCTTTGAAATATATGGCTAAATTTCACTTTTACACCTTCTTCAGTATGCTGGTCAGCTTGCATTCTGGATTGAGCCATGCCTGTGACTTTGTCCTGTGCAACCCAACCTCCTCCTTCTGCTGATGCTTTTCATTCTAGAACAGTCTGCCTTTTCTTCTTTTGTAGCCCAAGCTCTTTTCATTTATGACCTAATTCAATTCTGTTTCTCAGTGAAATTCTGCCATTTTTCTAATCACACTTTTCTGTCCCTCTTCTGAAATCCTTTAGTACTTAGACTCTTCATTCCAGCACAGGTTCCCAGTGCCTCTCTTTTACTCTAATTCTCACATGTCTATTTGCTTCGTCTCTACAATTAAATTTTAATTTCCTTGAGAGTAGGCCTCATGCCTCACAGTGTTCGGTAAAATTTTGTTAGCTGATTTTTTTTATTGGTGTATCATTAGTTTCATTTAAAAAAAAAAGTTCTCAAATGCTCATTAGTGATTTAAAGATGGGTTTAACAAACCCTTTCTGTAAAGGTTTAAATAGTAAGTATCTTCAGCCTTGCAGACCAGATGTTCTCTGCAAATGCTCAGCTCTACCATTGCAGTATAAAAGCAGCTGTAGACAGTAAGTAAGCCAGTGGGTGTGGCCTGTTCCAATGATATTTTCTTCACCAAACAAGCAGCCATTGAGATATTATCAAACCCTGACTTAAAGTATGGGAAATTCTTACAGAGTTCCTCGATTAACTTAGATTAACGACTGAGAAAGAACAGTGTGAATCGTGTGAGCCATGCATATTCACCAGTCCACGGAAGGAAGAGCATGTCAGAGGTTCCCTGACATGTTTCTAGAACATCCCCAGTAATGTTTTACAGTTACTCAGAATATGACAAGTAATGGCTTTTCATTTGTTTAAAAGTAGTGTTCATTCTGGGAACTCTCACACAGTGTTGTCAGGAATGTACATTGGTCCAACATTTCTGGAAGCACTTTAATATTGTGTAGCCTAAATATGTTCATAGTCTCCTCTCCATCAATTATCTTCTGGAAAGGATGCTGAAGAAAGCATTCATTCACTCAATCTGTGTTTACCGAGGGCCTGCAGTGTGTCAGGCACTGTGCTAGGAGCTGGGTCTCTACGGAAGTGGACAAAGATTATGTTATAGCCTATCAATTACCACATTGTTTAACACAGACATAAATAAGTAAAAAGTTTTGTATCCAACAATGAGCAGCAGTTAAACTATGGTATACTTATATGATTAAATATTTTGCAACTGTTAAAAATGATACTGTGGAAGAATTTTAATTATATGGAAGGATATTCAAATGAAATATTAAATAAAAGAGTAGGTTAAATGTGTTTATAGAAATATTTTTCCAGACTTAAAAATGTATAGGTGTAAGATTATAAATGTTCACCTTTATGCACATTCAAATATTAAAATCTTTCTTCATCAACCAGAGTATTATTGGGTAGAATAGAATCCGTTTCCCTTTATCTTGACTTACTAAGGGTTAACGGGAAAATCCTTTGTTTCAACCCTTCTTAATCTCCAAGTCCCCTTTGCCGCTATAACAAATCCAGTTTTATGAATATAATTGAATCTCCTTTGATGATTCAGTGTGTCGCAGGACCTTAGGGCTGTAATGCTGACCATCAATTATCATTGGATAGGACAAAAGATATAGATGTGGAAGATACAGAATATTGAGCTGAATGTGAAATGATTCTAGGATAGCCTCTGGAAATTGCTTTATAGAATGAATCCCCAATGTCAGTGAGTTTTTGTTGTGTGTCTTTTCTCTTATAAAAGCCAGCTTAGTTCAGGGAAAGAAAAAAAATCCAGTCATTTGAACTTTCTAGTTACGTAGAGCCTGGTTCCTCCAGATTATTATTCCTTGCCTTCCCTCTCCTTTATTCATTCATTCATTCATTCATTCATTCATTCATTCATTTTTGGTCTCATATAAAATATAAAAAAACTGCTGTTCCTATTCTATCTGTGTGATTACCTGAGCACTGGTTATTTATCTAATGTTGACTAGATTAGACCAGGACTGTCTCTTGGGATCAAGAGACCCGGAACATTCCATAGTGCTCCATCAGCCAGAATCCTTACTCGGTTGAAATCAGGTTGAAGCGAATACACAGCAAAAGCTGTTTGGGGGAAGAGAAGTTTAAAAGAGCAGTCAGTGATCTAAATGACATCTAAATTTTACATCTGTGTTCAAGAGAGATATTTATAGTTTTCTTGCCTGTCTGGTTTTAGTATCAAACTAATGAGTTTGGAGTGGGAGAGTGAGCAGATAAGATTCACTCACTTTGATTTCAGCTTTTCCGTCTGACTTTCATGCTGGTTTGAGTCTCTTAGGACAACCACCTTCACCTCCGCTCTCTCTCCCCATTTCACTGTCCAGCAGCAGAGGTCGTGAAGGAATGGCCCCACCCAGACCTGGCTCTAATGAGAATCAGGGTTCCAGAGTACTGTGTAATGAATTAAAAACCTGTTTGACTCCAGCTTCTCAACTAGTGTGACACAACTGGAATTATAGACGTGCTGAGACAGTGATCCCCCTCAGCCCTCAGAGATCCAGGTGGATTCATCCCCAGCCCCAAGCATCCATTTCCATTTATGCAAGTGTAGAATGCTAATACCTTCGTTTAATATATGCATTGTGACTTGAAAATTTGGGAAGCTTAGATCAGATTTTCCAAAAGGAGACCCAAGAATATTCCCTGCTGTAAGATAAAATATTTGACAAAGTTCAGAGTCAAATGCATGTGGGAATCTGTGCTCTCTCTCTAGGACAGCCCTCTCATCTGACAGATGAGAAACCTGATCCTAAGGGTCCATACTTAGTGATAGAGCTGGGACCCATATGTTGGTTTCTTATGTCATTTTCTGGTCTTCACTTTTCTGCAAAACAGCCATAGAGACTTGAGTGAAACTATGGGTTTTTTCAGATATAAAAGCAGCATGCAGTTGGTAAGATAGAAAATGTCCTATGCTGGAAGTCAAGAGAACTGGATTTATGTTCTGTTTGTGACTCTTGAACTAATCACTGTATTCTAGAAGAAACTGAGAATTCTTCTAGAATGTGCAAAAGCTTGTCTAAAGTAGCAGAAGCTAAAAAAAATAAATAACTTGTCCAAGTTTTAATAGCTGGTTAGTGGCAAAGCTCAGCCTCAGACAGAGCTTTCTTCCCTCCAGCGCTGCCTTTCCTTGTGTTTTATACACCATTGCATTTCAAAGGACATGATTACATTTGAGAGAAAACATTTTGTCCTATCATCAAGGCGTGTATGTGTGTGTGTGTGTGTGTGTGTGTGTGTGTGCGCGCGCGCGTGCGTGCATGCATGTGTGTGTGTTGTCAGGAAACAAAATGCTGACAGCAGTAAGTGTTGTTTTTACCAGAAAGAGATTCTTTCTAGAGTTGCCATTCAAAATGTGTGAAGTTGTGAAATGACCTTTCATCACTGCGTGCATCCAAGCTTCTAGAACAGGGTGAGCCAGAAATCTTTGCAAGGGGAAGTGAGGATCAACCTGAAAATATATGTCTTTCTGTTTCTCTTTTTCTAGTCCAACAAGAAGAAGAAACATCCATGGTTAATTCAAGCTGAATTTAGCTCAAACATATTAATCTTGAAACTCTAAAGAAAGAATGATTCTATAATTTTGAGGACTGGAGTATCTGTTAGTATATATTCAAACCACTGTGTTTGTAAAAACTGTTATATTACATTGCCTTTTAGCAGCATTGCAAATATAGCTTTAGTTTTATAAATATGTGAATGGGATCCACTGTACTCTATATTTGTTCTTATTAAATTCCACTGACTTGAATCGTTTTTCTGAAATAAGATTCCCCAAAGAACTAATACCAAATTTAACTACTATTTGTCCCAGTTCCTACACTGGCATTTGTCTGCCCAATAGTCATTCTTCCCTTTCTTCTCTTTATTAACAGAATTTCTATATTGTTGAGGATACCAATGAGGGTATCTTTCTTTGCAGAAAGAGGTAGTCAGTGGGACGTCAGGTGGAATTTGCTCATGAACCTTCCTGGAAGACTCTTTAATGGGGCGTATTCAGCCAACGCACCTTTTGCTTTCTCCACTTTCCTTGTTTTTCCTGCTTCCTTTTATGTGTACCTGATGGTGCTACCACCAGACAACATCCTATGAATGACCTTGAGGGTGGAGGCAGTCATACTCTTAAAATTACAGAGCAGACCAATAGATAGTGTAATCCCAAAACACTGATAATATCACGTGCCCACTATCATCTAAGTAGTTCAGGTAGCATTAGACTGTCCATCTCTAGTCTTCTTTTAAGTAAATACAAAATCTAATACTTTAAGCAAACCACTGTTAATTTGACTCTGCTACAAAATAGTAACACTCTTCCTATTTGAGACAAAAATCATGTAGAGAGTGTTGCAATATTAAGCTTTGACTATCAATCATTTTTTTTCTTTTCCATTATGTAGAATTAATTATCATGAGGTTATAAAATATGTCATTTAGAAAGTTTATGCTTTGGATTATACAGTATCTAGAATACATAGAATTATATAAACTAATGATGCAAAACACTAAGTGGGTTTTTAATTGAGTTTTAAAAAAAGGTATATACATTAAATGCACTTCTTATATACAGTTTTATTTATATTGATAAATGCATAAAGTTGTGTAACAACACCACTATTGGGATACAGAAACTTTTTCTCACACTGAAAAAGTTTGCTTATGCTATTTTTTTGTAGTTATTTATATAGGTCTATTTTTTGGACTTGATTCTCCTTCATTGATCTATATGTCTATTTCTGTAGCCAAGACTACACTGTCCTGTTTGCTGTAATACTGTACTAATTCTTAAAATCAGATAGCCTGAATTTCCCAATATTGTTCATTAAAAAATTTTTTTGGCTATTATGATGCCTTTGCCTATATAAATTTTAGAATCACCTAGATGATACCTGTTTCACTTTTTTGGAGCTACTGTAAATGATACTGCTTTTTATATGTCAATTTTTAGTTGTCCATTGCTAATATATAAAAATACAGTTCATATTCTATATTGATCTTTTATCTGTAACTTCACACTTATCATTCTAGGGAATTTTATTTTTTGGTAGATTCTTTGGGATTTTCTACATAGATTATCAAGTTGTTCGAGTAGAAACATTTATGTTTCTTCCTTGTTTAACCTGGATGCTTTTAAATTATTTTTTGTTATTTTATTTCTTTGGCTAAGACCTTCAGTATGATGTTAAATAGGAGTGATGAGAGTAGAAATTCTTCCTTACTTCTAATTTTAGGAAAAAACATTCAGTTTTCACCACTTTTTATAATTTATGTATTTTTTGAAGTTCCCTTCTATTCTTAATTTACTGAAAATTTGTATCCAGAATGAATATAAACTTTTTTCAAATGTCTTTGTATCTATTGAGATAATTATATGGTTTTATATCTTTAGTCTGTTAATTTGGTGAATTACTCTGATTTTTGAGTGTTGAACTAGTCTTGCATTTCACTTGCTTGGGATGTTAGGATGTATTATTCCTTTTATGTATTGCTAGAATATATTTGCTAATATTTTGCTGAAAATTTTTACATATGTGTTCAAGAGTGTAACCTTCTAGAGATTTCTTTTCTGTCTTTGGTTTCGGTACTAGTGATAATGTTGACCTCATAAAATGAGTTAAGAAATATTAGGGATTTTTTGTTGTTGTTGTTTTGTTTTAGAAGAGATCTCAGCCAAGATTTTTCTTTGTTGGAAGGTTTTAAACTACAAATTCAATTTTTTTAATGGATATAAATATTTGAGTTGTCTATGTCTTGAGTGAATTTTGTTAGTCTGTGTCATTTTGTGTCAAATTCCTTTCATGTATCTGAGGTCTACAGGGATGTTTCTTTTTGCTATTGATATTTTAAAGTTGTATCTTTCATTTCTTGGTCAGTCAAGATGAAGGAGCTTGATCAATTTTATTGAACTTTTCAGAAACCATTTTCTAGTTACATTGTTTTCCCCTGTTTTTCTCATTTCAAATTTTATTGATTTCTGCTTTTATTTATTTAATTTCTTTAGCTTGCTTTGTGTTTAGTTTACTCTTCTTTTTCTACTTCTTATGGCAGAAGCTTACATAATTGATTTGGGAATGTTCTCATATAAGCATGTAACGCTATAAATTTCTCTCTATGAATCTTTATAACTCTACCCTTTTGTAGATACGTTGTATTTTCATTTATATTTAATATAATATTTTCTAATGTCCTTTGTGACACATGCTTTGACCTATGGACTATTTAAAACTGTGTTACTTAATTTCCAAATATTTGGAAAATTTCCAGATTTCTTATTGTAATTGATTTCTACTTTAATTGTATCATTGTCAGAATATGTATTTTTATTATTTTAGTTTCTTTAAATTTGTTATGGATTGTTTTATGACCAAGGATAGGTGCTATCTTGGTGACTGTTCCATATGTTCTTGAAAAAAAAGAAAAAGTGTATTCTGCTTTTTTTGGTTAAAGCGTTCCTTGTCTTTTGTTTTCTGTTTTATTCTTCTCTTTTTCCCTTTCTGCCTTCTTTTGCATTATTTGAAAAATTTAAATATATCTGTTGTTTTCTAAATATGTTCCTGTATAGATTTTGTAGTGATTTTTTTAAGAATCGCAGTATTCATACTTATTTTTTTACAGTCCAGAGTTAGTAATTTTTACCTCTTTAAACAGAACATAGAAACGTCAATCATATGGGTCCCTTTACCTCTCGCATTATGTAGTCGTTACATGTATTACATGTAGCTTCTTTGAAAACTCAAACAGATATTATATTTTTTACTTTCAACAGTCATGCATATTTTTTAAAACTTAAAAATAGAAATATAATATGTTTACCCACATAGTTACCATTTCTGTTGCTCTTTCTTCATTCATGATCTCCCAATTTCAGTCTGGCATCATTTCCATTTTTCCTGAAGAAATTTTTTTAGCATTTCTAATAGAACAATGTGCCTGCTCATAAGTTCCCTTTGTTTTTCTCCATTTGAGGATGTCTTTATTTTGCTTTCATTCCTGAAGGATATGTTCACTAGATATAAAATTCTGGGTTAACAGTTCTTTTCTTCAGCACTTTAAAAATACTATTTCACTATCTTCTGACCTTTGTGGTTTCTGATTAGAAATCTGCAGTTATTCAAATTGTTGGATGATTGAAATATGTAATGTGTTATTTTTCTCTGGCTGCTTTCAAGTTTTTTTCTTTATCTTTAGATTTTAGTAATTTGATTATGACATATCTAAATGTGGATTTCTTTTTTGTTGTTTTTTTTATTTTTATTTATTTTTTACTGTTTAATGTTCACTGAGCTTCAACCTGTCAACTTAGTTTTTTTTTTTTTAATCAAATTTAGGAAGTTGTCAGTCATTGTTTCTTCAAATAGATGCATTTGTTTTTTTTCTGTTCCACTTTTTTTATTCTCTTTTTCTGTGACATAAGTGTCATTTGGATATTGTCCCACAGGTCTCTGAGACTATATTCTTTCTGTTCCCTATTGTTTAGATTAGATACTTTCTATTGATCTGCCTTCAAGTTCACTGATTCCTTCTTCCACTGTCTCTATGCTTCTACTGAGCCCATACAGTGAATTTAAAACTTGATTTATTGTATTTTTTAATTCTAAAATTTATATTTTTTAAATAATTTTTTTCTTTATTGATAAATTCTATCTTTCTACTCATTTCTAGAGTGTTTATCTTTAATGCATGGTGTATGATTATAAGAGCTGCTTTAAATTCTTTGGCTGATAATTCTAACATCTACATCATCTCAGGAATGGTTTGGAATGGTTTTTCTTCATTGTTTTTTTCTCTGTTTAATTTTTTTTACCTTTTTTTTTTTTTTTTTTTTTTTTTTTTTTTTTTTTTTTAATGCTGACAACGTTGGATTATATCCTGGGCACTTTGAATGTTATTCTGTGAGACTCTGTATTCTGTTAAAATCCTCTGACAAATGTTGATTCTTTTTGTTTTAGCAAGCAGTCATCCTAGTTAGGCTTGAAGCATTAATCCCATCTTTTCTGCTTGGTTCTAGTAGTTCTCAGAGCCTTTGTGGTACTATTCCAAGCCAGCCTGGCACCCACCTGGAACTTGGGCAGTAGTTAGTCTATATTCCAGTTTAGTTCTCAAAGCTCTTGCTACTTCAGGCCAGTTCCAAATGTATATATCTTGTAGATGAGTCAAGAACTTTATGCCCAGAATTATAAGATTCCATTTCCAGCTTCTTTCTTTCTGTGATTTCCCCTGTACTTACCAGCTGTGAGGGAGTCCTTTTTCCTAATTCTGGCTACAAAGTTGGATTTTAATGTACTTACACTGTTGCATGCTTCCCACACATGGGTCTACCCTTGTCACAAAGTGGGAAGAGAATAGAGAAAAAATAATGAGGATTCTTTTCACACTCTTCTGACCCTCTTTCCCAGTCCCTCAGGTCAGAGAGGAAGATTTTCTCTGAGTTTTAAGTATCTGAATGTTCACTGCCTGACAGGAGTGCATCCTCATCCCCAAGGCCCCATTCAGGATACTGGAAAAAAAAAAAAAAGAGAGAGGAAAAGAGAAAAGAAAAGATTTCCATATATACTCTCTGGTGCACAGATGCTTACCTTCATTTGTCTTCTGGCCAAAAATTAATAATTTTTCTTGGATATAGTCCTGTTCATTTAAGCTCTGTGGTTGGGCATTCAGATGGTGCTTATGCCTTAGCCAGGAAGTGTGGAAGGAACAAAGAAATGAGAAATATGTTGCTTTCTGAGTCATTCTTTGTGTTCTGACTCTCCCCAATCTACCTATTTTTTAATTTTTCAGACTTCTTAAATAGGGCTATATGTAGTCTGTTCAGTATTTTATTTTATTTTTTATTTTTTTTTTGTAATTAGTGAAATAGAGTGTGCTTACTGAATCTTAGTTAAATTGGAAGTCCTAACTGGATTTTTAAGTAAATATTTTGAGGCTTCTTTTCTATTCTTTTTGTTTGTTTTTATGATTCTTAAAATGCTATGGACACATGGTTCTGAAACATGACTTGATAATTTAATTTTTTATTTGCATTTGAAAAACATTGCTATATTGGCTTGTTATTGGATCGTGTTTAACCTTAAACTGCATGTGGGCAGGAACATTGTTTATTTGGCATCATATTCCATTTCCTAGAACAGCTCTGGCACACAGTCACTCAACAAATATTTGCCAGTGAATTTAAAATTTAATGTACCATAATTAAGATCCTAATAATTTGGAATGACTACAATGTTGGGATTCTTGAAAACAAAAATCTGTTTTGAAAATGCCTATTTGTAATAATTAATGACATCGTTTTTCATTTAAAAAACATGTTACATGATCCTCCCGTATATTTCATTGAACTTAAAGCTTCTATTAAAAGTTTAACTAGGTTGTTGGCTTGCAACAAATTGGAAAAATCACAGACTTGCATCACTGGGAAGGACCTGAGCAAACATCCAGTTTCCCCCACTGGATGTGCATCTTGGCCTGGCAGGGGAGCGCTTCTCAATGAATTAACACACCTAGAAGTAAGTGATTCTCAAACTTGAGTATGTGTCAGAATCACCTGGAGGACCTGTTTACAGATTGCTAGAGCTTCTGATTCAGTGGTTCTGGGTTGAGGTCTGATCATTTACATTTCTAACAAATTCCCAGATGACTCTGTTGCTGCTGGTCCAGGGACCACACTTGGAGAATGACTGTTCTAAAGATGATACTTAGTTGGCATATCTCCCTTAGTGAAATGAGGATGATAATTTATACCAAGCCTTTTGCATGAATTGTCATTCTAGGCACTGATATACTTTTGTAAATGAGTCTCTCATTAAATTTGTAATATGTCATATTCATAAGGAGAGTAGACTTAGGAAAATATATGAACTATGAGTTCAGACAGATTTGGGTCAAATCTTGAATCTTGCTTTTACCAATTAGGTGTTCCTTGAATCATTATTCACTCTCAGTCTTTTGTTCTTCATGTGTCTCCAGTGTAAAATGAAAATAGCAATGTTCTCATTTTGTAGAGTTGTCATAAGGATTCAATGAAGGAATATATTAGTTCTGTAAGTGTGAAGTCCCTGTAAATGCGTGGTGTTAGGCTGGACCCTGGGGATGGAATGCGTGCTCTCAAGTTACCTATATTTAGGCACACAGTGGAAGGACATAGTGAACTGGGAGAGTGGGGGGTACCTGTGCTAGTCTGGTAAGAACAGGCATTGCTGCCTGAAATGGTGAGATGTTGAGGGACAAGAACTAAGGAAGGCAGGAGGGAGAAGCATCATGAGAATTAGAAGAATCTAGATAAACAGAAGAGCACAGCAAATACTTGAAACGAGAAATATCACAAAACATGTAAGAAACGGCTCAGGAAAGAGTGACAGAAATAATAACTGACTCACAATGTACATTTACTATGCTCTTCAATAATATTCATTCATTTAATACTTATAACACTCCGGCACAGCTTGTGAATGGGAGAGATGGGATCTGTAATGGGCATTCTGGCTCTGTGCCTCTGATTTTATCTTTTGTGCTATTCTGTCTTTACATAGGAGGCTCTCAGGAAATGTTAATTCTCTGCTATTCTCTTTCTTTCAAAATGTATGGTATCCTGGAATATGCAGATTTTTTGTTGAATTTTAAAGCTCAACTAGTATAGCTTTAAGATCACTGGCTAGAGGGTTGGACTCTATTTTCTGCCTAAGAATTCCAAGACTCAGAAAGAATAAGAGGCCTCTCCTGGTTCTGTACTCAGAGCATCTCAGAAAACCAGAATACTACCCAGCCTCATAAGTTGTCTCTGGCCTCTATTAAGTGGAATTTGACTGGCAAGGGTAATATACAGACTGGAGTTTCTTCTATGGACATTCCACCAATCCTGGCATATGGGGTCACTATAATTCTATTGTAGGTCTTTTTGCTCTTGCTTTTCCTGTTTCTGTATTGCCCTGATAGTACCTTCTTGTTCTGATATTCAAACACTTTAACTCGCCTGTTGCTTCTTGCCAATATGATTGGTCTACATTTAACACTATCTGAAAATAGTTATGTTCTTTTTCTTCTTTAGTGCCATTTTTTTTTTTTGGTCTTTCTTATGCTTAAAGCTATTTTTATTAGCTTGCCCTAGAATAATTGATAGATGTGTGATCGACTCTTCTAGAATTATAATTAGCTAGGGCAACTTTTCATACACATTTAATCCACTAAATTGTTAAGATTAATAAGTATTCCTGGGATTGGATATTCACATAATTTCTATAAAAGCAACTTTTTTGAAAATAAAATATATCACATCTTTTATAAAATAAGCTGCCTCTACATATACATTAAGTCCTCACTTAATGTCATCAATAGATTCTGCAACTTTAAGCAAAACTGTAATGAAACCAATTTTACCATAGGCTAATTGATATAAACAAGAATGAAGTCCCTGTGGCACCTCATTAATATTATGATGAAACGGCATTGAATGAAATAACATTTTTGAGGACTTATATAAGAGGATACACATACACACACTCACCCCTCCAGTATACCTACTTTCTGTACTGTCTGTATGTACAGTTTACCCTCAGACAGTTCAGGGATTAGGAATGTTGACCGTCATGCAGTTAAAAATCTGCATATAACTTTTGACTCCTCAAAAACTTTACTAAGAATCTCCTTTTGACTAGAAGCTTTACTGTAACATAAATAGTCAACACATATTTTGTAAGTTATGTGAATTATAAACTGTATTCTTACAATAAAGTAAGCTAGGTAGAAGAAAATGTGATTAAGAAAATCATAAAGTAGAGAAAATACGTTTATAGTACTGTATGTATTTATTGGAAAAAAATCACCCATGAAGTTCAAAACCATATTGTTCAAGGGTCAATCGTCTATTTGGAGGTTATTATGTAACTTTTTCCCTGGTTTCTTTTGCTGAAGTCTGCAATAACAGTGACTTGAGGAAGGCCATTCATTCTTTAAGGAAG
This sequence comes from Eonycteris spelaea, assembly GCA_003508835.1. Taxonomy (NCBI): domain Eukaryota; kingdom Metazoa; phylum Chordata; class Mammalia; order Chiroptera; family Pteropodidae; genus Eonycteris; species Eonycteris spelaea. The sequence continues at coordinate 3,781,564 of PUFA01000079.1, read as the reverse complement.
GCAGGTTTCGTCTGGAGTCGGGGTGGGGCAGATGGTGAACAATTCTGACTCCATGGATTTAAATAAGAGGCTGATCCTCTCTAGGAAACATGTACTAAAAAGTAAGTCTTTAGGTAGCCTGGAGAGATGATGCAGGAAAAATTTCCTTGCTGTCTCTCTTGAGTACATACAGGTTGATGTATGGGTGCTTTTCCTGGAGAGTGGGTACTAAGATTCAGTCCCTGTAACCACCAGTCCCTAAAAATTGATTCAGAATTGGGATGAGAAGGATCTGCTGGCCTGGTGGACAAGCCAGCAGATCCTTCTCATCTTTACATCCTTAGCCCTATCTTCACATTTTAATTTACTCTTTGTCTTTAGTTTCCATTCATTATCCTTACACAGTAATTCTCACAGCCTTGAGAGTTCTAATTGTATTTTTCATTAGGTAAGGAGACAATGTTCTCATACCACTTTTTACAAAAGGAAAATCATAAATTCACACTAAAATGACACTTTTTTTCATACTCATCAGCAAACACCATATGTGAATATCAATCTTAGAATTTGCCTAAACTCTAGTTCTAATAATCACCACATATGCAAGACAATATGCATTGCAAAAGTTTCTCTCTTCAAATATGCTTTCTCACAAACCTATCTTAGCTGTTGAAATTGCTGCCACAAATTGTCACTTTGGAATACACAATTAAAGGTACCTATTGAACAGCAAATACTAGATCCCCGATGTAATATATATCTGATGAATGAATCAATGAAATTTATAAATATTTATTTGTGATTTCTATAATTATAAGGTGCTGAGGATTTGTTTATCACATTACTCTGCTAATCAATTACACTCTATGAATCACCTGCATTTTTTCAGTCCTCATTCATTCAGTCACTTTCAAGCAACTACCTTGTAAGTTATTCGCATTTTACCCAACCACAGCAACCCACCATCTAATAAAACAGGGAGGAAATCGTAGGCTTTACTGTGATATCATCATCTTTCCTTTATTCTTAGCTATGCTTTAATAGGAATTAAAAGACTGATAAAACTTCAGTACCTATCTATATCTGGAATGGGTTACCCATTAAGTAACAATAGCTGTCAGTGCCATAATTTTTTATGATTGCATTAACTGCCTAATAGAGAAGAGTTTTGGGGTGGGGAATGAGATAAAAGATTTTGATTGGAAATAGGAGGAAAAACTTAACATGGGATGTTTGTTGCCCATGTCGCTACTTTTTTGGGATTTATTTCTGGGCATATGGGAACAGACAAAGTAGATTGAAGATATGAAAGTGTTTGAGCATACCCCAAAGAAGTAAAATACTTAGTAAAGGGATGTAGAAAGGTATTAAAATAACAATAATGATATTGTATTTCCCAGGGCTTTTCATTTGTGAGTTATTTTCTACTTAGGCTTGAGGGGATCCACAGAAAGATTTCAAGGCATCTAATTTCAGCCTCCCTGTTGAATATGAATACCTCACTGGGAATGTTAGTCCCCGGGATCTATTGCTGACTCCTTGGGCTCCATTGTTATGACATAGTGTCACAGTTTACATACATTATCCAACTGAGTACGGGAAGGAAAGCTATAATCCAGAATCATAGAATTCCTGATTTCAAATTTGAATGTAAATGAATGAAGATTGCCTTGTTTTGCATTTAGATCCTTCCCTAACTGGCTTTTCAGGTTAATTCATGGTACATCATTTTGCTAGTTATAAATCTGTTAAAATCTGTTAGTCAGATCTTATGGAAGGAGTCTTTCTGGGTTATGTATGTTCTGAAATCTTTATGTGTGAAGTTACCTTCATATGTCTTGGGGTAATAGATAAATTTCCAATGAGCAAACAGACGTAGTGTTATGGTGCTGAGTCCCCTGTGTGGCTCACAACTTCAGTTCTTACCCAGACAGTGGTGACTTGAGTGGGGTCAGATAATTCCTCAAAAAATGGCTTTATCTTTTTTTCTTAATTGTGCTGGTGGTCCTTCAGATCCAGAATTTGAGTTTTTGCTCTAACAGACCTCACATTGATCAAGGAGCATCTCTATGGGATGTTGTCTAGACGGGCCCCTTGCTAAGTTTGCCTGATATCCTGAGATTGAGCACGAGGGTACTGCTCATTTGCCATTCACTTTCTTCATGCCTCCAAGAGTACATTCAGGCTGTGGCTATCTTATTACTATTTTTGTGACGAGGGCAATGTAGGTGATGTAAAACAATTGATTATCTAAACACCATGAGGATTTATATTTTAACAAGACAATTTCTGAGTGGCCCTGAGGAGCAGCAGAAAAGACCTGTTCAACTCTGTCTTGCTGGTGCTAAAGCCTTGGACCTTGGACTTTGAGAGCCTTGGACACTGGTGAGCCTGCAAAGATTCAGATGGCCCTAAACTTCACCATTACTATTAGGCTTGTACCTTAGTTGTCCACTGAGCACCAATGGTGGCTGTAGTGATGCATTATCTAGACCCTTTTCCTTCAGAACTTCCTTTCTTTTCTCTAGCTACTGGGAGTATGGATGGACAGATAGCTCTCTGCTATATCCCACTCTGGGAATCATTATCAGGTAAAGTAAGACATCTTGCCCAAATCATGATTTTTCTTAAGGTTAGCCCACATTCAGTAACTACTTCATGAGGGACATAAAAGCCTGGTGGCATTCTCCAATTGGTGGCAATTCGGTGGATCCATTCTAGCTCCAGACCACTTTTTACCCATTCCCATAGTTGAACAACCCCCTTTCATTGATTTCCTGCATGTTAATTTCTTTGTTAAAGTCTGTTTTTCAGGGAGACAATCTGTAAAAGCTCATCAATGAACAGAACCCGAAATGTTGTCCTGTAATGCAGCCTGGCCCACATAGGCCATCACATCCTACCTGACTACTCAACCTCTCTCTGGCTGAAACTTTTCCTTACACTCCCAGCTGCTGGGAGACATTCCACTTTGAATGGGTTTGTCATCTCCCACTTGACTTTGAGTATCCTCATTTGCCATATGGGATCTGACACCAGCATCTCATTATACACTGTACTTCTGTCTCCTGCTGCTAAAGCCAGCTGTAAAATATAAGCATTTGTCCACTCCCATTTTTACATGATCCTGGATTCCTTTTGTTCTTCTCTTAGAGGCTAGATTCCAGCAAACTTCATGCCCAAATAATCTTCATTTTAATTTCCTTTTTTTGTTTTTGTTTTTTTGTTTTTTGTTTTTTTTTTTTTTTTTTTTTTTTTGAAGGCAGACCAAGAAATAGTATTGCCAATGTTAAATACAAGTTTAGGTAACATTAGAGTATCTTAATCGAGATATCTTATAGGCTATTGAAAATATAGAACTAGAGCTTACTGAGAGATCACAGATCACAGAATATACATGGAAAATGTCTAACTCTTATAACAAATGATGATGTCACACCCAGAAGACTCTTTTGAATAGCACTGCAAAAATGGCACTTGGTTTACCCCATTCTACTCAAAGTTGGAGTATTTGTTCCCTTTGCGTCTTAGGAAAATACCTGAATGGGGTAACTGCTAAGGCAAAGTGGTTTAATATTAAACTTTGTTATTGTTGCATCTAAATTGAGGTAATCTCTCTGGAAAAAGTCTAGATTCCACTGGAATTCTCAGTACCAAGGAGAGGATTTTTATGATACAGTTTAGGTCTGATTTTAATATTTTCTTTTCCCTCCCATCCTCTTTATTCCTACCCAAACCATTGTAAATATTGTTGCAGACTGGTTTTTCTAATGTTTCTGAAACCAGAAAAAATATAAAACAGGATTTTGCATGTAAAGGGGTGGACAGCATTTCCATGTAATTGCATGGGAAAGGAGTTTATTCTTATTCAGCCTAATGGAACATGTAGCACTCAGCATTTTATGTTTGCAATGCTTTTCATCTTTGAGCATGTATGTGAGTGAATGTGTGAGTGAGTGAGAAAGGGAGTGAGATAGGGAGGGAGACAGAGAATGTTGTAGGCCTGAATAACTTGGAAACAAATATAATTTCTCTACTTTGGTGATTTCTTATTAATGAGCTGCATTGGCAGTGTATAGCTTATGGATTTGTCCAGAGAATGTAGATTATAGTTTTGGTGATGGATATAAATTTAATTGTAGAATTATAAGAAGCTTTTAAAGGGTAAAAAAGAAGACAGTTTTCTGGACGATAAGAAAAAGGAACACTTAAAAACAAAAAGAAATATGATGAGCCTGTTTCAATTGTTAGTTCTAATACGAATCATAATTTTTAAATAGCTTCTACAGTTTAATAATTAAGCCTCCAGTTTATCTTTCACCATACTAAAGCTCCAGATTTCTCTTACTTTATTACTACTAAATTTTCTGGTGATCAGTAATGTTTCAGCTCCAATTATCTTTATGAAGCATATGCAGGAAATACATAAACACATAAAATATGTGTTATACAGATGCATGCGCACCATACATATAAACACACACACTTTTCTTTAACTTTTTATTTGAACATTTGACATTAAGGGTGAGTAGAGCTAGCGGTTCACATTAAAATGAATGGAAAAGAAATGGAATAATGAAATGTGTGAATTATAAGTTACATTGGTATAAACAATTTTCTACCAAATATTCATTATCTAACACATTATCTCACACTGTCATCAAGTACAGGTGAAAAACCAAATACTACTCCAGCTCAGCGTCAGGGAGCCTGACCTCTCAGTGACTTGGCTGAAGTCACGAGGCCACCTCATGTACTTGTTCAAGTGTCCTGATGCTCTACTGGTGGCCTTTCAGTCATAATATCCTCCCTCTGAACTATGTGTTGATATCCCATATGGCAAACTAACTCATGAGACAACTTCTATTAAAGAAAAAAAAAAAAAAAGACTGGAATGACTTTTCACAGCTGTTTTTACCATTTGAGCTTTTTCAAGAACTGCAAGTGTGACTATTAGACTATAGATTTATAAGATGTTTCCTTTTCTCTTACCCTGGTGCCTAGAGATGAGAGAACATTCTTCTAATAACTTTTAGGTACTCAACACTTTATACAAAATGATCAAGCTAAATGACTCTGTCTATGGTCCTGATCATTTTAATCCACTTTGGTTGTTGCTGCTCAGTAAAAATATTGTTTTCAAAGCCTCTTGGAGCACCCTGATTTTTGTCACGTGCTAAGGGAGCCTTTTTTGTTTGCATAGCCACAGATAGACTAGCCCATTTATTTTAATGAACTTTTAAGTTTCTGGGAGAATTTGAAATAAAAAAAAATGCTATGAATGTGGGTACTCAACAGCTAAGCTCAAAGATGCAGATTGGAAGGCAAACTAACTGTCTTTTTGTAATCAGTGTGGAGTTTCTATTATAATCATAATTGTTGACGTTTCCTCCTAGTCTCTAAGTACTCCTTATACAAAGCTTATCCAGCCCATCCAGAGCAGTGATGGACAGTAACATTTATTTTTATGTGAGCAGTAATTTTAAACTTTATTTACCAAGCTTTCCTTGGCTTTTTACAACATTTGTAATAGTTCTCTGAATTTATCTTTTCTTTGAAATGGTTTTGCAGTGAAAGAAAAAATCTTCAAAAATCTTTCTTAATCTGTTTTTTGAGTTGTGTAATAATGGAAAAGTGGCATTATCAGTTTAGAAGGAATTCAGTTTTTAGTTCAGTACTCTTTCTGGCACATATGTGATTTTATGTTGTTAGAAGACCCTTTTAGAAAGATTTTTTCTCATAGGCAAAGCTGTAATGAAACTAAGCACTGTACTTAAAATATCAGTGTACTTAAAGCTTTATTTCCCAGTTGTAATCACTTTTGTTTGTGGTGGGGGAAGAGCTTTGCAAGCAATTTGATAAAACATTGCACGTTTGTTTGTTTATACCCAGTTTGGTCTCCTGATGACGTTTTATTTATAGCTTTATAGCTGCAATGGAAATCCATGCTGAGACCGAGCCTAGATGAGGTAGAAAAGCATCTGTTGATGTCAGCATCTTCTCCTCCCTGCCTTTTCCTCAGCTCTCTGTTAGGAGAGAAATGGAACAGGAAACTTGAGTCACCGAAACTGAATGTGATTTGGCACCTGGTGCCAAGGAAGGGAAGTTAGCAGCAAGCAGAAGGGAAGTTCAGGGCAATTCCTGAAAGAGCAAGGGGTTGGTTGGATATTTCTAATCCCCATACTTTTAGTTTGTCATACAGCAGATATACTGATTTTCAAATGTCAGCAGTTTCCTCTCACAAGATATATAAGTTAGGTAGTTCAAGTTTTCCAACTTTTAAACAAATTGAAACCATATCTTGGGCAGGAGATCAAAAGTTGATAGTAATTCACCTTGCTCAGCTAATATTAGATGTGAAGAGAGCAATGAGTAGAGAAAGTTAAGCTGCTGAGGCCTTCCTGGGTGTAAGGACAACTGTGAATTAAAGTGCTGAAAAAAGCCTACAGATTATGGTTGTGCATTCTAGAACAAAGAGGCCAGCAATTGATGGGGGAAAAAAGCTATGATGCATTTTCCTTTGTGCTAGTCACAGAGCTCCTCAGATCTTTGTCACATAAAAGCTTTAGAGGAAAGTCATATTCAGTTATCAGAAATTGTTTCCTCTTGATTTATGATCTGGTCAGGCTCCTTGGTAAACTATCTGAACCCTTCCTACCAGAAAAAGGGAAGCTGCAGATGGATTTAGCACATATAAATGCATGTTGGCAGTGTATATATAACTTCAAACAGCTCAGAGGTAATAAATTGAGTTTCCTGTCAATGCCAGTTGAATAAACACATTTGTTGTAAATGATCTGACAATAGAATTATTGATTATAAATCTAAAATTTGACATGTGGAATCACATCTCCATTCCATTGCAAAGGAAGGGAAGGAAGTAACTGAGTCCATTCTATAGGGGCATCTTAGCAGCATCGCTGGCAACTCAGCTTCTTCCTGCTGTGATTAATTCATCTGGAGTCACTCGGATGTCTCTCTTGGGGGGATTGCATTAACCTTGCTTTGTCTAGAATAATATGTACAGCTAGTGCCTTTCACGGGAGCTGGGTTTTGCATGCCTGTTTTAATGTTTTCTACTTTGAAGTAGGAAAGGAGAGCACCCAGGAGAGTGGACCAATTAAGATGTGTCTAACATGTACAAATCCTTATCCTGTTATTTAGAAGTAAATATACTAATAATACAGTCCTTTTTTTTTTTTTTCCTCCTATGCTGGTCAATTTGTGTGTGCTTTTTACTAAATACTCTTTGGTTTTGTGAAGATTTCTGTGTAAACCTTATAAACAATTGAACTATAAAGATTGATTCATGAAGAAAATTATTTCACAGAACATTTTATTTAATCCAACTTTGTAGAACCTTAACTCACCTGGAATAAAATTAAATGTGAACCATCTTTTAAATATATTTTTAAATCTATAGCCTTGCTATTAAAGTTATCTCAAGCCATCCCACAGATCACATAACTAAATGCCTCTGCAAAGAGGAGCAGAAGGATTTATAAATTTCTTCTGCTTCAAGAATTTGCTTTGTTTTTTTTTTTTTTTTTTTTACAATTATGGAGTTACTCCTTTGAAGGACATAGAATTGTTTATTTCCTCAAGATGATGCTGAGTCTTCATATTTGAAGTTGTGCTTTTGTACTTTTATCTGTGGTACTTCAGTCATAGTCATTGTACTATTCTTTTGAAAATACTGTTCAATATCTTTACAGCGAATCTGCATGATACACTTAACTGACCCTCCATGTGTTGCCAAAGAGCATTGACTCATTTCTCATTTAACAAGAGATACAGGGCCAGGCCTCGTACAGTGAGAGATACATTAACTTTTTCTTTGGTCTCTTTTTCCTTTTTAACTAGAGCCCAAAGTAACACCAAGTGTAAATAATTGGCCTTTTTGTCTTTTTCATGGTGGTGGAAATTGAACATTCAATTTATTTTTAAAGGTTTTGCCCTAGCCATTATAATTCTTTATAAAAACATACAATCTAGGGTTCATTTATAATACTTGGCTTGTTCCAATTCCAGGGTTATTTATGTTTTATCTTTAGTACTCAGAAAAATTTCAGAAAACTGAAGCACAGCGAGGTTTGAATGGTATGTTACATGGCAAGCACGAGTTAAAGTATATTATTCATATGAATGTACCAAAGAATCAGTGGACACAATACACTGTCAGTTTTCAATGACACTTCATGTTTGGAGAGCACAGAAATGTGTTTAGGTGCTGAAAGATTTAATTCCTGATTGTTTAAGACTGAACAGCCCTAAATGACCCAGCAGCCACCAGGTACTAATAGTAAAGTCATGGTCCTAAAAGGGAAGGAAGACTTTGATTAATTATGAGCCTGGTTTCTTTCTTCCTCTGAGAACTCATCTCTCTTTCTCTCTTCCTTTATTTTCATTTTCCCCAACAAATTTGAAGCAGAGGTTTGGCAGTTCTGGCAGACAATGTGATTTTGAATTCTGTTGCCTATTACTACTTAAAACCCAAATCTAGATTCTGACTCTGCTTTTCATCTGGTTCTGTAACTTGGTTCTATGATTCACTTCTTTAAGTCTCAGTGTTCCTAGCTATGAAATAGTGATATCGTCTCTTTTAAGAAGGGTTTAAAGATCAAAAGAGGTGATACATGTGAATGCCAGAGGTACGGTGCCTGGCCAAAGGCCCAAATGCAGTGGTTGAATTTTAATCTAATCTAATATAAAATTCAACTCTCAACTGTCTAGTAACAAAGCAAAATTTGTAAAACTAAACAATTTTCTTGAATATTTTCGCATGTGTGACATGAATGCTAGCTTTGCTTTTTCCCTTTTCAGTAGTTGTTATAGATGCAATTCTTCTATTTAGTTATAATTCACAGGCAAGAATGCAGGCAACCTGCATTCTTGACTTAGTTATCAGGCTCATGAGCAGTCTCCGAATCTAACAAGGTGAGCAGAAAAGAAGCCTGGATGATGAAACCACTAGGGGAAGAGAACGTCACAAAAAGAATTATAAGCTATCCAGAAGGCTACCCAGTATGTAGCCTCCTAATAAATCTTCAGTTCTCCCCAAAGAGAAGAGTGATGTCTCTTTATTCTAGTGTACGCCCGAGCAAAGCTCATATTCCTTGCCACTGTGTGCACATTTGTCTTCATAGGTGAGAAGAAAGGGAAATTGGCCCGTGTTTAAAATCTTCATTCAATTTTACTACTTTAGACTCTGACGGCTTTTACATAAAAATGGCAGGATTTAGTTGGCAGTAGGGTAGATTTCAGGGACAGCTAGAACACGGGAGGCAGATAGCCTCATATTTTGATCAGTCTAGTCCACGAAAATGTATACATAAGCACACAGCTATAAAATATATTGAGTCTAAACATTTTTCCTTCATTGGTATTTATACTTGGTAATATCTGGAATTTTAAATAAGTTGATTATTTATTTATATTTTGCTGTACAGCAACCTGTTGTGATACATGTATTCTCTGGGACTTTTTTGGTATAACCCTTTTCCTTTTGAGATCAACTCTTCCCAAAAGAGCCTTCCATGAAAGTTTGATATCTTTCTTTCCCAGAGCACACCTACCACCTGCTACTTTTTGTGTGTAATATCTGTCATTATGAAAAAGAAATAACTTGTTAGTATACATGCAAGCAATTACACTTATATCACAATTTTGATTCTCAAAACTTTGCTATTATGTGAAATTCCTTATCTTAAGTAGCTTAAAGTTCAGCTCCTGGGATTTTTTTAGTTCCATTGAAGTCTTAGAAGACACAAATGTGCATCGTTGTGCATTTCTTTGGAGTTAATTTTGACATCTGACTGTGTCCTGGGAGGATATGGTTTTCCAGCTGCAGTATCTGTCGGTGGTCCTGGTAATCACCAGATTAAGTCAGCTGGTTTGGTTGATGAGAAGACTTCTTTCTTTCTCATTGTTTTATACTTAAGAAGCTGCGCATTTGATCAAAGAAAAACAACTATTCCTGATATTCTTCAACTTTGGAGCCACAGATTTCTGAGCACAATTGGCAAAAAATTTTAAACAAAATTGCCGGAAAGAAGATCCTTCTTCAGAAAAAAGTTATATTGTTGTGAAATTTGCACACTCAGCTTATGACTAAAAAAAAAAATCCAAGGGAAAGATTTCCTGCTTATCATCAATAGCTTACATTTAATATATAACTATTGACTTCAAGAATGAAAGATGTCTATATAGTCTTTAACTGTGTTGGTCATCATATTTAGCACATTTCTCACCCCTAGAGTTACTTACCCCTCACATGTAGTTGGCATAAATTGTTGCTGAAAATGAAAAGCAATATAGAAACTTTAAGATTTAGCATTAAAGAAAAGAAATTGTGTGGTTTTTTACCCACCCCTTAATTAAAAAAAAAAAAAGAAATTAGAGTTTATCAGTAAGTATTATTGAATTACTATTATGTACTATTCTGAGTGCAATGGTAAGTTATAGGAGAATATGGAATTACATAATAGGACCATTTTAAACTAATATATGGGTTATAATGAAGAATCAAGTTGCTACTGTGAGTATAAATGAGTGTTGGAATTTAGGCGGGAGATAATGCCTTTGGGGAAGTTTTCATGAAGAGGCCAGGATTGAGCTGGCCACTGAGGTGTAGAGAGGTTCTGGATAGATGCAGAAAAGCAAACATGCATTACAGACAATGAAATCATAGAGCAAATGGTACAAAGAAGAGAATCCACATCAGATAGGTGCAGTTATGTAATTTTCCTGTGGAGAATATAGGTTAATTTTAGAGATTCCAGAGTGATCTGATCAAGTAGTAATATATGAAAACAGGTGTTTTAATCGTATATGGGTACTTACTGTATCTTGTCAAATGTTTTTTCTGCATCTATTGATATTATTATATATATTATATATAATATATAATATGATTTCATTCTTTATTTTGTTTATATGGCAATTCACATTGATCAATTTGCATATATTGAACCATCCTTGTGCCCTAGAATGAACCCCACTTTATCGTGATGTATAATCTTTTTAATGTACTGTTGTATTTGATTTGCTAGTATTTCATTAGTATTTTTGCATGTGTATTTATCAGAGATATTGGTATACAGTTTTCTTTTTTGTCTTATCCTTACCAGGTTTTGGTATGAGGGTAATGTTGACCTCAAGTGAGGTAGGAAGTATTACCTTTTCTTCAGTTTTTATGTGGGATATAAAACTGAAGGCAACGAACAACAAGACAAACAACTCATAACCAAAGACAATAGTTTAGTGGTTTACTAGAGAAAAAGAGGGGCAGTAAGGAGGTAGGAAAGGATAAAGAGTGTCAAATATATAGTGACAAAAAAGATTTGACTTTGGGTGGTGAACATACAATGGGGTATACAGATGATGTATTATAGAACTATACACTTGAAACCTATGTAATTTTATTAAACAATATCACTCCAATAAAGTTAATAACAAATGAATGAAGAAATGAATGAATGAATGAACAAATGAATGAAAATAGGGAGAAGGTGTGGGCAGAGGGATTAGTATTTATGTATACACCTATCTATCAAATAGTAGTCTCTTAATAACTGTTGCAAGTAATCTTAGGATGAAGGTATTTACTCTTCTAATTAAAGCTGATGATGAAATTAAAACCCTCCAAGGGAGGCAGGCAAACTTGAGCAGGCTAGCCAGATGGAAATTCAGAAATCTCACCAAAAAGACCAGTTGTTTTTTAGTCCCTCATCAAAAGGACAGGTGTCATTGCTGGAAGTTATGTCTTCCTGCAGCTCTGCATCTGGCTAATACGAGACTTGGAGAGAGAATAGCTGGTAGATAGACTAAATGATGCAGTAAGTGTCACCCGTCATTATCATTTTATCCTCTGCATGCGCCTTTCAGAGTTTAAATTGACTACAGCCCTTATGTCGTTTTGTTGTTGTTGTTTTGTTTTTGACATTAATACTTTTTTTTTGACTTGACATAAACTGGCATCTTTGTTCTATAATGTTGAAATCTGATATCTTGTAGCATACCATCCTTTGGCCTTTCAATATGGCTCTGACCTACTCCATTTCAGGCCTTGAGGTAGAAATGAACTGCTTTAGGCTGTTTGCTGTTATTTAAAACTAGACTCAGTCTTTCGTTTTCCACTTTTTTTAACTGGATGATTCATTCAGATTCCCCTTCTGTCTGATTGGACCACAATTGCCCCTTCACCTTTGGAAAGGTATATGCCCTGATGTTGATATCAATGCTGGGCCTTAAATGAGAACTGCTTCCTTTAATTCATCGTTTGTGATAACACTGCTCCTCACTCCAGTTTCCCCACATAATTCTCTGAATGATGTAAAAGCAGTGTTTTCAAAAAAGACTTTCAGGAGACAGATCCATAGAGATGATTAAAATGCCTCATAGAAAAATCTGTAAATTTAAGATTTTAGTTAGGATGTTTTGCAGGTACTTTCATCAGGTTTTTAATTTTCTGTGATGAAATGAAAATGCCCACCTGCTTACAGACAAAGCCTTAATAAATGTCAGTGCAATGACTCATGATTATGCTGAATAGTAAATTGTGGTGCCCTAGTGGACATCTAATTGCTGAGGAAATCCCAGGCCGGATTTGACAAGAGTGAGAGTATGTCATTCTACCTTGTAAAGAATAGTTCCCTTTCGATTTTGAATTTTCTCTGTGAACTATTTTATATCTGCAGCCCAACTAAAAACACATTAAATTCTCTCTGTCACCAAGGTATTGAGGTTCAGAATTAAATTCCTTGGCCTCTTTGTGTCTTCACTCTATCTACCTCCCCTAGGACATTGGCCAATGTGATATAATATAAACAATGGCACACCCAGTGCTATGCTGTTTCTTCAAGCGCATGTTCTCACAGCCGTCATCTTGGCATGTTCCATGGGTAGGGCCCTGCACAATGTCTCTCTTTACATTAGTTTTCCCAACACCTCAGCCATGGATAAACTCCTTCCCTCTCTCTCTTATAGCATGTTGTGCCTTTCTTGAGCCCTTAGCATATTTTTCTTTGTTCTCTGGTTATTTCTGTATATGCTGTCTTCCCTCTGGGGCAGGGATGTAACATATCTTTGTATTCCAAATAGTTTATTAAATAAGGTATGATCTCAGTCAATGTTTGTGAAAGGAATAATTGCATTCTAAGTAAGCATTTTGAAACAAAGCATTTTAGAATTAGTGTAAAATTAAATTCCACCTACATTTTCTTACAAGTTCAGATAACTCTAGCCTTAAATTTTATACCAGCCTCTGACTTGCCTTTGCTATCTTCCTTTATTCTGATAAATACTGTAGTTTATGATACATGTGCTAGCTTGATCTATCATATACTGCCTCTATTCATCTATTTACCCTGCATAGAGTACTTGAATTTGAATTTTTAATGGCAATTAATATGAAAGTTTGAGGTTAAATTATATATATGCTTTTCCACATGTCAGGTTGCAAGCTATATTTTTATGGAATGCTCTCATAGTTTTTGCTTTTACAGTTTAAATGGATTATTTAAGAATTAAGAGAAGGAGGAATTAAAGGATTTACAGTATAGCTCAGGAAAGAAGTGTTTCCTAGTAACTAAAGCCAAAGTTATATGAAGACACCAATAACTGGAGTTTGCTTTGAAATCTCACCCTGTAAGCAACTTAGACTTGAAAAAATAAATTGAAAACCTGCCAATGAGATTGGAAATCATAAGGGAAATGGGTTAGACTAGTGCTATTTTGCATGGCCATGCACACTGCAGTAGGATTTAGAGAGTAAAGAAAGTTAACCTTTGCTTTTTAAAAGGCCACTTTGCAAATTTATCTAATTAAATTTTTATTTCCATAGTCATGCTGTATTTCAGAAAGATAAATTTGATTGTCAAATCAAGAGTCTGAAAGTACAATTGTGATCAAATCATTGGCAAGTAGGTAGCAAGCATCACTCTAGAATATGAATTAGTATTTGCCACTAAACCAAAGCATTTGATTTTCTTGAGGATCTAGACTAGGGATGGCAAACTTCCAGCCAGGAGTCAAATTCCTCTTTAAGCCGATGATATCTTGCTTTTTATATACTGTATTACTTTTGTCATGGAAACCGTAGCCTGGGAAGGAATGCACTGTTAGACCTAGCCGCTACAGAATAAAACCTCTCCTAGGGTTGAAGCAGAGAAAGAGCTGTGAAGAATAGTTTACCAGCTAACCAAAAGAAGGCAGGGGCAGCAAGTAGTTGATTTTGTCACTCTGAAAATTATAGCTCAGGTAATAGGAACTAAAACTTATCTCTGAAATAGCTGAATTAACTGAATTTTCCCTCCCTCTTTTCTCTTTCTTCTGCAATGTCGTTCTTCCTGTCTCTCACTGCCCCAGGAACATGCCGAACATCGGTAGTGTTGTTATGATTTTGATTATATTTCTCCCTGACATTCTGTTTAATCACTGCTTTCTTGCAAATTTTTCTTCACACTTTCAAAGAGGCCTAACTTAACACAATTGTTTACATTAACTGTTCATTCAAGGACAAAACACATTTTTTTATGCTTGAAGTAAAATGTAAATGGTTTTTTTACAGCAGACTGTCCATTTTTTCACTTCCCTTGTCCATCTCCAGCCTTCATCCAATATCCCTTTCTAGGAAGATGGGAGGTCGACCCTTTGTCCCATATCTATTGCCATCCATCAGCTTTCAGGTTAGAATGCTCTGGTAGTTGTAGTCTGGCTCCAAATGATGGGGTTTTCTGGTCCAATGATTAGTATGTAAAATCCTAGTTTGGTTACTGCTGAGGATGAAACAAGAATTTGACTTGATTTATAATAATCTGTTTATTTTGTCATTGATGGAAAGTAAAAGCAAGGTTTGTTTCTAAGCCTCAGACTTGTGAACCTAGATATTTAACTTGCACAGTTGATGAAAATCAAAGATAAATGTTTTGTCACAAGCATTCTAGGAGACTGTGCTCATTTGCACAGGAAAAAAGCAGTTTTGTTTATCTTTATAGCCCAGATTTTCTTGGTACCTGGTAGGCCTTCAGTAAAGGCTTGTTGAAAAAAATACATGTGTGAACCTGGGTATTTCATTTAGTCTCTCTAGACCTCACTTTCCTTTATCTACAAAGTGAGGATATTGAATCAGGTCACTAAATGACCTTTTAGATCTTTCATTTATTTTCTCATTCATTCATATATATTTACTCATACAGCATTCTGAAAATACATACTGAAAAGCCTACCATTTTTAGGACCTATTCTCCAAAAATTTTGATGGTCGTTTAGAGATGACATATTGGAATATTTTAAAACACAATTAAGTCATCTCAGGGGTAATACATGGGTTTATTCTCTTAGATACTCAGAGTGCATTATAAAATAATGTTGACCATTTTATCACGAGCTTTAGTCAACACATTCAGTCTCTTTTAATGTTTCAAGGTGCTCAGAGGGAGGACTTGTTAGAAATCTGGTTTGTCCTGTGGTGACACCTCCTCCCTGATGTCTAGGACCTATAGAACCCAGCACCTGTTTATGTTTTGACGAATTCAGCTTTGGGATTACTCCAACCCACTGCCCTCTCACCTTCCTTACTAACTACCCTTCGACTAGAGGTTTCCTCTGGCAACGGTTATTTCTCAAGATCTTTTTGGTCATCACTCACCTACTCTGTGATAAATATAAGAAATTTATTTTCTTTGTAGTGAAGCCAGTCTATAAAAGTAAGGTTGTTGGAGCTGCTTGATTAAAGGAAAAGAGTTTAATTAGTTAAAGAATAAATTTAAACCCAGATCATCTGTAGTCTCAGAGGACCACGCAGAGGGAATAATTAGGAAATTGGCTTTTATTTCTCTACTCGAAGTCTCAAGTCAGTCTTTTTTTTTTTTTTTTTTAATAGCGAAGTGGAAAACCACTGATCTTGAACAACCCAGACTCTTGACAAGATTAACTAAGGGAAAAAAATCCATTAATCTGATTACTTTACCTTTAGAGTATTAAAGCATTCAAATTCCAAGGTTCACTATATTTTAATGATTCCAATAGCATTCACATCTTAGACTAGCAAGATATTTTACAAATGTGGGCAGTTGTACATATACTTCAAAACAGGCACTTTTATTTGTCTTTCCTTTTTGTGATACAATTGAGACAAAGAAAGGTTAACAAATATTTTCAAACTATCAAAGGCTGCTTCGTAATAAATGAAGAATATAGATGTCCTTTTGTTTAGGTTATCACTCAAATAGGTAGTCAACATTTTACAAACCTGGTGTATACCAATTCCAATGAGAATGTATGTATGATTCTTCAAGGACATATTTTTAATGTAAAAACGTAGAAAAATATTCCTGGACTAATGTTTCAGAAAATAAATAGCAGCATAGATAATGTGCTCTGAATTTTGTGTATTATATCCCAGGCTGAATTGAGCAAATGTAGAAAATTTTGTTGTTCCTTCTCCAAATAGATTTAGTACAAAGTGTATTATTATCTGTGCATGGTTTTCATGTTACAAATAGGAAAGATTACTTTATATTAGTCTGTGGAATGCAGATTTCAAATGATGCAAAGGTTGCTCATTTATTTTTTCTTTACCAAAGTAAACTCTCACATAAAATCATCCTTCTTTTTCTCACCAGGATATCATTCTTATCTTTTCCTTTTTCAGAAGACTTGGTTTCTCTCAGTCTTCTCTTTAGCCTTTTCTTCTTCCTATCCACTGAATCTTAACACACAATCAATTAATATGTTTCTATGGAGCTTTAATTTTGTAACTAAGACTATGCCAAGTGCTTTGGGAATCTTTAAGAAGAATGACATCCAGTTCCTCCCTCAAGTGTCTTATACTCCAACTGGGAAGCCATAAAGAACATTGGAGAAGCTGTAAGAAAACCATCAGGTGATGAATTGCGAATCACCAGTAAGCACTGGGCAATTAGATGGGAAAGGTCAGTGCTACAGGTGATGGCTGCCCTGCCACCCCCAACTCTCAACTCAGTGGAGTATATGGTCTGTCTTTTCTTGTTGAGGCTTAGCACATTGGACTGAGTTGATAGTTACCTACTTATGAACATTACTTTTGTCTCCACTCTGTTGGAACTTCTTAGAACCAGTTTTATAATCTGTACACCTTTCGTCTTTAGCACTAGTTCATGGCTTCGGGTGTGATGGCTATTCAGTCAATGTTTATGAGTGAGGCTTACTTGAGTCAAATATTAAAAGATGACCCAGGATTTAGGTTAACTGACCCAGGCATGCTGGAGCCCTAGAACTACAAGCACACGTATTGGCAATGAAGGTGAATGGGATGGCAATCTCCAGCAGGGAAGAGGATGTACAGGTCAAGGTGAACTCTGTTAATTCATCCCAGAGGGAAGTAAAACAATCCAATTAGTCTTTCACCACTTACACCCCATGACCACTCAGCATGTAGGTGCACTGTGTAAACCCACCTGTTCTCAAAATCTGTCAGATGTTTAGGGACAAGCTGAAACAACACATCTTAAAATCAATTTAGACATGTAAAACTCCTTTGTAAAGGTGAGTGGTAATAACAATTTTTGCTATTATTTCTAAACAAATCTCTGCTGGAAGTGCCAATATTTCAATAGTAGATGAAAACAGGTCTGGTAAAGTGTGACAATATGAGTATTATATCACTAAGTGGAATTTTAATTTACTTCATAAATATGTTCATTTAGGAATCTTCAGATTGTCCAGAGAATTTATGATATAAGACATTTTATTAATCCTGCAAATTAGCCACAAGAGGCCTTCATATATTATTCATAGCCTTCATTCACAAGTTATTATCATTCTCATAATTAAATATATCAATGACAGTAGCTTCTGAAAACTTTAGTTGTTTTTGGTTTTGTTTTGCTTTTGGTTTCGGTTTGGTTAGAATGTATTCAAACATCAATCACCAGAATATTAGTAGCTATAGACTGGGTAACTAAATATTATCCCTTTGTCTCAGCCTTTTTAGCACATGAACTGCATGTATTGCAGGCTTTCTATATGCAAGCCATATTTACTGCTCCTCCAAACCCTGTGAAGTAGTTATTTGTGTTTGAATTGTTTTAAGGAGACAGACTCAGAAAGGCTAGAAAACGTATCCCAGGTTACATCTGAGCCAGGAATCTTCAGGTGTAATCCAGCACCCTTTCCTCTGCTCCAGAGCAGGGCACTTTCATTCTAAATATAAACCTTGTGCAAGGTCTGAGGTTCACCCTCCCTTGGCTTCCTGTGAACCTCACATCACCGTGAGGTGCTATGACTGAGGAAAGTGTGCAAATGACATAATCTTTTTTATTATTAAATAATTTATTGAGGTAACATTGGTTAATGATATCATATAAATTTCAGGTATACAACTTCTATTTCTCAATATCTGCATGCTCTATTGTGTGCTTATCATCAAGATTCTAGTTTTCTTCCATTACCATATATTTGACCCCCTTTATTTGCCCTCCCCCTACCCTTCTTCCTCTCTGTTAAGCACCGTTCTCTTGTTCATATCTATGAGTTTTTGTTATGTTTTGTTGGTTCATTTGTTACTTTTTTTGGTTTGTTTTATATTCCACATATGAGTGAAATCATACAATTTCTGTCCTTTTCCATCTGACTCATTTCACTTAGCATAGTACTCTCAAGATCCATCCATGGTGTCACCATATTTCATTTTTTTAATGGATGAGTATAAATCACATAATTTTATAGTAAAAGAGACTTGAACCTGAATCAGTAGAGACTCTAAGACATCAATTTTACAAATAAATATTTTTAAATGCGTGTGTGTTGTGAGGCTCTTTCTGTTTACTCCCCCAATGTGCATGTATGCCAAAGTTCTGGTGGTTTTTGAATGTGAGAGTTCAGTTATATACACAGCTTTGTAAATCATTTTTTAAAAGCTGTAACAAGCTTTGCCAGTGCCGTTCACTCCAAATGAGTATGATTACTGGTTAATCAAAATGGTTTGTGTGAGTGAATGGATGTTGTAATGTGAATAATTATAAATGCTTACTCCATGGTCCCCCTTGCAAACAAGTTGGCTCAGCCAGCTTAATGAGGTTTTTTTCCTGGAGTGTTTACAAATTTTAAATAATTAAAATTAAATTGAATTGAAGTCCTTTGTAATTATAACTGCAATTACATCATTACCATCCAGGCAATTGAAAGGGTGGTGGGGTAGATGAGTTCTTTCATGTTTAAAGTCAAAATAATTATTTTGAAAAATGATACCAGATATTTTTTAAAGTTTCTCATTTCAGTTAGCCAGAAAAAGTACTTTGAGAGTTCATAATCCAGGACATTTTTTTTTTCATTGCTTTTTCAAACATACACAAATTGGATTCACTTCATAGGAAAGTTTGTAAGGATCATCATCAATTTTGGCAGCCTTAATGAATATTAAAAGCTCATGAGAAAGCAGTGGTTTGGGAATGAGCAGAAACTAAATTTCATGGGAGTCAGGTGCAGAGGAGCGCTGAGACTTTATAGAATGTTTTTGAAAAATGCCTAATACAGCATTGTTTATAATTTGATCCTTAACAAAGAACTTTGTATTGGGGGATAAAAAGCATATCCATCAAGTTTACATTGCAGGCATGGAAATTAGCCTGGAAATGAGGGCAGGGTACAATTTGCAATCATCATGGTCAGCTGAAGTAGCCAGGAACAAAGGTAATTGAATTTACTGAGGTCAACTGAAGACTATTGCTCTTTGAGTGGGTCTCTGTGGCCAAAGAAGGGAGCAAGGGCAAATCACTCTGAAATTTTTCCTTGGCATGAATTATTTTAATAAGCCAACCTACGAAGTTACTTGGATTGTGGAGATAGAGCCAGCAAAGTGATAGCAGGGACAAGGATATTGATGACACCGACTTCAACAAAATGAACAATATATCCTCCCAGACATTTCTGTTTCTTCCCTTCTGTAGGAAAATCATGCTGATATTTCCATTTCCAGAAATGCTTTCTTCCTCTTTTGATATCAAGTAAATTATTTGCAATACTTTGCCAATTTCCCTGTATAGATTTAAAATGATTTCAAAGGGGCTAGGTAGCTTCAAGTGAAAATTAAACCTTCACTGGAGAGTCTCTACTTTCGAAGCATTCATTTATCCTAAGAATTTAAAACTTTTTAAAATCATTTAAGTATTTGGAAAAATTATTTAATAAAATGTATTTGATGGATTTTTCATTTAGGTATTTTAAAAAGTTAAATCATATTTTGGTTCAAAATTGTATAAAGAATAATATAATGAACATTAATACTGAGATTAAGAAATAGAATAGTACAAATAGAGTTATCATCTCTGTATTTCTTCTTGATCTGATGCTCCTTCCAGTCTCTGAGTGAACCTAATCTTAAAATGAGTATCCGTTCATTTTATTTATCTTTTTATCTTTAATACATATTTATGGATCCCGTTTATATATAGCATTATTTTCTATTTATTTTTTTCTATATGAGGATAATTGTTAAACATCTATTACATGCACAAAGATTAAGTTGAACAAATGGAAAGAAATTAACCTGTTATTGGAAATGATTTCTCAAGTTCTCCCTAAATTATTTTATAGATTTAACACTACCCCCATAAAAACTATTAACAAGGTTCTATGGCTAGATATACAAACAAATATAGATGTGTGTACATGCATGTGTTATTCATATATATGTTTTCTAGCTCTGTCTGCTGGAAGGAAACAATGATATCCAGTAAACAATGAGCAAACTTTATAACCCAGATCTTGAGTTCCTAATAACGTGGGAGAGGAATAAACTTCCCTCTACTCTCAAAATTCTTTCAGCTGATCTAGTGATCAAATAGATATGAGACAGATTAGCAAGAGAAAACAACCAAATTTATTACATACATATGTATGGAAACTCCATATTCATGAGTGAGTCAGAGACACCACATACGTGAGAGGTTCAGAGACAGAAAGGGAAATGGGCATAAATATGACATTCTGAGCTAAGGATGAGGTAAGGCACCTGGGGGCTTTATAGGGTAATTGCAAGGAAAGCACACATTCAGTAATTATTTTGCCCTGCAATATAAGTAGGTAAAAAGTTATTTCTAGGGATAACTATTATCATGAGCCAAGCATCTAATTCAAATTCTTCTAGATAATGAAGTTTCCCTCAAGCCTATGGGGTCTCAGTTGTCTTTAGCTCAAAATAATCTACATACCACTGAGGTACATCTTGAACTGGCTTGTTCTGAACCCTTACAATACCATTTTTCAATAAAAGAAATCAGAAATCCTTAGCCAAATGGTTGATTCCTGATTTAAGGCAGAGTGAATACAAAATGAGCCTGAGATATCTTGTAGTGCCCGAAAGTAAGGAAGTGCTTAAAAACTAATGGGTCATGTTAATAGGAAACAGGAGCCAACTTGAAGGAGCTCCTAGGGGTAAAATCTGGGTCGATTTGAGAATAAATAAATGGCAATATTGGATTATAGCCCACAGAATAAAATATCCGTGAATTCATACTGATACAAATAACTGAATGATAAATTGTCTTTTGACTGCAATCAAGTATAGTATCTGTTCTTATAAGCTGTTTCTTTTATAAAACATAAATGTGGTAACAACCTGCATGTATTCTGCAACGTTCTCCTTTTTAATTACAAAATATTTTAATTACTTTTTCAATTACAGTTGCCATACAATATTATATTAGTTTCAGGTATGTAACATGAAACACTGGTTGTAAGGATGCCCAATGGACTTAGGGGAAGAGTTCCTTATTACTAGTGATTTGAACTGTGCATCTGGTTTTGAACTCTCCACCTTATTTAGTTCTTTTTCTGGAGTTTTGTTATGTTCTTTCATTTGGGATGTGTTTCTTTGTCTCCCCATTTTGGCTGCCTCTCTGTGTTTGTGTCTGCATATTAGGTAGAACTGCTATGTCTCCCTGTCTTAGTAAAATGGCCTTATGTAGTAGGTGTCCTGTGGGACCCACTGGTGCAGTCTTTCCTGGTCACCTTCCCTTCAAGGTATGTCCCTTGTATGGGTTGTGTGTGTCTTCCTGTTGTAGTTGAGCCTTGGTTGCTGTTTGCATGTCAGTGAGAGGGATTAATCCTTGGGCTGATTGGCTATGGGAACTGGTGGTGACCACAGTAGTGGAGCTGTTGTGCAGAAGCTGACTCTGTGGAGCTGGATTCGCTTTAGCAGGGTTCTTATGCCTGCACAATCTTCTCTTTGTGTATGTCGTTTTGGGCTATGGCCCTGGGTGGTGCCTCCTGGGAAGGGCCCTGCTGCAGGTCAAGTTCAGCTGCAGCCTGTGCCCTGCCTGAGGCCACCTGGCTTGAGCCACTAATCAATGTGCAGAAGGCTGACACCTATGCTGGGCTTGGAGGTGCCACAAGATTCCAAACTGCAAATCGAGGCTGGTTGCTGCTAGTGCTGGGTTTGGAGCAGTTGAGCAAGAGGTATGGGGCACGGTGATATAAGATGCTGCCTGTTTGAGATTATGAAACTTTGAGAGATTTTTGGAGAGTCCACAGCATGAGCCTAGACAGGCCATCTGTATGGAAAAGTCAGCAGAATCACCTTGGTGGACTGCAAGTTGGGTGGTCAGGATCTTAGGGTGGGGCCAACTGTGTTAGCCAGGTTGATGGAAACTCAGAGATGGCTGCTGCCTGTGTCTGCACACTGGGTAGGGATAGGGCTCAACAAAGGAATAGTGTCCTTAACTGGGAGAAAGCTGCCCCTCTAGCCTTTGCCCTGAAGTCAAATAATTCAGTTCCTCTCCATATATCCCTGGAGCCTTTTGAGCAGCTGCTTCAGTACTAGATCTCAGAATGAGTATTTCATCAGTGGGTAAGTTTGTACATGGGCCCTTTAAGAGGAATACCTGGGGCTCCTGGAGCCCTTTGTCTCAGCCACACTCTTCAGTGATTTTCACATCCAGATATTGTGGAGACTTCTCTTCCTAGCATTGGAATCCTGGGCTGGGGAGCCTGGTGTAAGGCTGGGATGCCTTGCTCCTCCAGGGAGACCTCTGCAGCTGAGAAATCTCTTCTGATTTTTAACTACCACATGCAGGTATGGAATTAGCCCACTCTGCCCCTCTGCCCCTCTGCCCCTCCTACCAGTCTTGAGGTGGCTTCCTCTGTATGTTCTTAGTTGTGGGACTTCTATTCAGCTAGACATAAGGTTATTTTTAATGATGGTTGTTCTGTTTTAGTTTAGTTTAGTTATATTTTGATGTGCTCTTGAGAAGGAGGCAAGCACAGCATTTACTGACTCCTACTTCTTGACAGAAATCTGGCTTTCTCTTTTTTGATTCAACATTTTCTGAGGTATAGCCAAGTTGATAGTATTTATTTTCTTCTGTGTAGTATTCCATTATATGAATAAGGGTCAACTATTTATATTATCTTTGTGTCTCTTAAAAAAAGTGCTGCTATGAATATTCTTAAGCACATGTGCAAGAGCTTCTCCCAGGGCATGCAAATAGATAGGAGTGAAATTGCTAGGTTGTTTAGCATGCTCATACTCATTTTCTACTAGACTATGCCAAATTTCTGTCCTGAATGGTTAGTTACATCAGTTTACACTCCCACTGGAAGTGCTTTAAATTTTCAAAGCTCTACATCCTGCCAAGTTTTTATTTCTCCAGACTTATTTTTTTTGGTAAATCTTGTTTGTGAAATAATATTTATTGTGGTTTTGATTTGAATTTATCCATTATGAATGAAACTGAGCATCTTTTTGCACATCTGTGGCCCACTTATCTGAAGTTCCTCTTCTGCAAAGTCCCTATTCATGTGCTTTGCTTAAATTTCCATTGGTTGTTGTCGTCTTTCATGATTTATGGGATACCAATCCTTTCCTGACTATAATCTTTGCAAATATCTTTTTTTTTATTCTATGGCCTGCTTGTTTTATTTTTATTTATGTCTTTTGATAAACAATATTTTATTTTAATACAATTACATTTATCAGACTTTTTGTCCATTATTTGTACTTCTGGATTCTTGTTTAAGGAATGTTTTCTACCTCAGATTCATAAAGATATTTTCCTCTAAATATTATTGATCCTTATGAATGGCATGAGGTAAATATCTAATTATGGATAAATAATTTCTCAGTACCATTTATTGAGTAGTCTATCTTCTCATTGGTCTGCAATGATGGTTCTGTCAGATACCGAGTTTTCATATGTTTGTGGGTTTGTTTCTGGGCTCTTCTGTAGCTTTGGAATCCTTAATGAGATTTAATAATCCATTTGGACAGGAACTACATCTTTGTGTATTATTTCAAGAATACTAATGTAGGAATCATTGAATCAGCCTATCTTGCAGCCAATCAAAAAAAAAAAAAAACTGTCATAGAATTTTAAGATGTGTTCTCAGCATTGACCTGGGAAGAATTCAAGGAGGTACACAAGAGAATAAAATATGAGATAATGTCTTTGCCCTCAAAGATTGATAAAAAAAAAAGAAAGGGACAAGCATTTTTTTTTTTACATATCCATTCTGAGCTAGGCATCAGTGAGAAGCTCTAGGTAGTTGACAGTCTTTCTGAGTATACAGTGTTAATTCCTGTGCAACAATTAGGTAATACTTTCAGACAAATTTTGTTTTAAATTGTACTTTTTAGTCTTTAAATGCTAGAAAAGTTCAAGGAAGTATTTGATACAAGATATAACTTTTACAGTCATAAAGAAGCCAGAGTCCATTTTGGACTAGATAAATAGTAGCATAAATACTCAATGCTGATTAAACTTGGGCCTTTTTAAAACTCTTCTAGTCAGTTTTCTGCCAGAAGTTCTAACTCTTCTTCATAGACCAATATGTGGCATAAAATGTTAAACCCCAAACAGAAACATTGTCAGGATTCTCTAGGATTCTCAATCCAATCTCAATGAACCTTAAGGGGAAAACCACACCCACAGGAAGATTAGCCTTTCACATAGTTACTGTAGAAACCAATCCCAGGTTCTCTCACAATTCCTCCTGATGCCTACAGCATGAATCTGGATCCTGTCACTGAAGTTCCCGAAGGTCTTTCTTTGATGTAGGAGTAGTGTGTCTCTCACTTCTAACATTTGTGTTCTTCAGATGATGTTATATTTAATTACCTTATTAAATGGTATTGTCGAATGTATCCAGAATTTGTTTTAATTAAGTATGGTAAGGCACACAAACACAGAAATGAATGTCATGAAGAAAAACCTTATTATGCTCACAGATCCCCAGAGATAGGAGGTGTACCATGTTATGCAGGAGCCACTTGAGGAAGCACAAGCTTAGATAGGAGGCAAAAGGAGAGCAAGAGGAAAGCAGATTTTATTACGATTTCCTTGCAAAAGTCAAAGCAGGGTAATCAGGTTTAGAATTGACAGAGCTGTACCAAAGGGGCTGGGTTAATTTGTCTGGTACCTGGCCCTAGTTGATTAGGACTTCTTGGAGTGTAAGAACCAGATAGAGGAGGTAGTTTAGCAATATGGGTTATGCATTGTTTGGTTTGCATGGGAAAGCCACACTTACTGAAAAGGATAGTAGTTTGCTATCTACAGGCATTTACACCCCTGAGAGAGGAAATCTCGTCTATGTCAGCAAGGACCTGATGCCAGAGCATCAGAAATACAGAAAATAAGAAAAAATTAGTTAATTAAATGACTCGGATCTTATATTACCTTAATGTAAGGTAGTTTTTATTTTTTTCAGAAAAATTAATCTTGAACCTATCAGATGCAATTCTTTAGAATTTTTTGACTTATTTAAGGGTCCTATAGAATTGTTTTCATCTATATAAAATCTGGGGTCTTTCCAATACAAAGAACAATAGCATTAAGATAAATTAGATAGACTAGCCCACCCTAAAAGAAATGCTGTTTTACTCACTTATGTAATTACAGTTAAATTCAAGAATCCCGATGATAAGTCATCCCAACATGGTTGAATCTGTAAACTTCTTTAATTAATATTCATCTTTAATTATGGAAAATAACAAAAAGTACATGTGTGCTTACATGCTCATGCGCGCGCACACACACACACACACACACACACTACTAGAGCAATTCACAGAGTAGCCACACTATTCCTATTATAAATCAAAATTTTAGTATGCTAATATAAAAGCGATTTTAAAGAAGTATAAGTTTGTGAGATCCAATGACCTATCAAAAATAATTTAAAGTACAATTGTATTCACTCCATTTTTCACCAAAAAATTATTTGCATTCATGTAAATTTTTTTTTTATTATTAGCTCACCTTTCTTTGGGAGAATATCTCAAATCAATTACCATGTAGTCTAAGAAAGAAATCTACTACTACTTGTATTACCTCCTCCCACCCTGGAAACTTACCTTCCATTATATACCAGTAGCCATTTTGTGATGCACCAAGCCATTACTAAATACTCATTCTATTTGCTAGATACCAGGCTAGCTGCTTACCATTTTATTGTATTAGGCTTTTGGATACACACGGAAAGTTGAAAATCAGTGGAAAAACACATTGCTATAAGTTTAAATTGCATGGTTGTGTTTTGTAATTAAAACTAAGTCAGATCTTTGGATATTAAAAAATTGACTGCATTTAATTACCAGATGAACTTTTATCAGATTGTCAAGAATATCAAAAACAGATGCAAACCAGTGGAGTCTAAGATATTCCTTATTGTGTTTGTCACTCATAGAATCTAAACTGCAATGAAAATAATGCTAAATGAGAATTTTTGTCGAAAAAAATCTTTCTGATAAAAACCTAAGTTTCTTTATTTTACAAAAAATACACATTAGGTGTTGTTTATTTCTCTCTTAGGCTGAGAATGTTCTATTTAGAAGAGTCAATGTTTGCAGTTTTAATCAATACAGAACAAAGAACTTGTATATGTTCACTGCTGATTACGTTGGTCAAGTGTTTGATCAAGCTGATTCTTTCCTGAGGTGTATATTTCCTCTCATAGAATTTTATAGGAGTTCATTTAGCAGATGAGGCAAGACAACATTTCTCAAACGGAACTGTTAAGCCTCAATTCAGATAAGAAAGGCAATTTCAGTTCATATACTTGGTAATAATGGCCACTTCAATGCTATATACATATATTTTATACGTATATATCTCGTATAAATATATTATTTAAAATATCTGTCTATCGAACCTGCGTAGGTGATAGGAAAACATTCCTGATATAAACATTCTTAAAGTTTATGTAATTAATGAAAACTATTTGTGAAATTTCTGCTATTAGCACTATCATCAGAATTTTAACTGAATAATTATTGTTAGTTCTTGGTTTCATCAATGGGCAATCATTCATTCCCATTATAGTGGCTGGCTTTGTAATTTCTTAGTCTATGATTTATTACAGAGAGAAGTCATGATTTTTTCCAGTTCCAGGTCAAGTACATGTAAGAGAAGTTTGTCTGAGCCCTCAG
The DNA here is from genome assembly GCA_003508835.1 of Eonycteris spelaea. Taxonomy (NCBI): domain Eukaryota; kingdom Metazoa; phylum Chordata; class Mammalia; order Chiroptera; family Pteropodidae; genus Eonycteris; species Eonycteris spelaea. The sequence goes on along the minus strand of PUFA01000079.1, from coordinate 3,754,182 downwards.
CACTTTTCTTTCTCTAACTTAAGTTCCAAAGGAACTCAGAGAGAGGTCAAGAGCATCTCCTTTTCAAAATTTCATAGTCAGCACATGTGGCATGTTCACTTGTACTCCACTAAAGAATCTGAAATATGCAAATATTCTTTTGGGAATCTACAAAATCATCACTATTCTTAAGATGTTGCTTTTGCATAAGTTAACATTTGTCATAGCACTCAGGCCATTCTGAACCTCTTATCTATTCCAAATTTGAATGACTAACCCAGAAGTTATCCAGGAGAAAATTCAATAACTTTTAATTAATTTTGTATGGCCTGGAGAAATAGAGAAATTGCATATAACCAGTAATGTTGTTTGTACAGCATAATTCTGCAAAGTAGATCAGCTCAACTTTTCAAAGCCTCCCATTTCAAATGTATCTAAATCAATTCCCTTTTGTAAAGGAACTCATTCTTGTTGCTGTCTGGTCACACCTAGATGACTGAGATCAGATGCCCCTACATGTTAACCTTCATTATTTTTCAAAAATTTGCAACATCCTGGATACATTTTTATTTTCCCTTCTTTAGAAGACCCTTTCTTTCTAAAACTGAATTGGTAGACTTAAAATAGATTTTTTAAATACACATGCATACCCATATAGTTAAGTATGTAATTATTTTGATATTAAAAAGAACATACGCATTTTTCACTCAATTTAATTCATTAAACTTTTATTCTATACCAGCCTTGTTGAAGGCAGTGTTCTAAAGATGGACACACAAAGATGGAGAATGCCAAAAGATATAGTTCCAAAAGATATAGTTCAGTGGGGTGGACGACATTCACAAAAAGGTGCATCGTAGTGAAGGATGTGAGAAAGATTCGAGGAGAATTAGAAATGCACAAGAACCAAATATTACTTCTAGTTGGTTGAGAATCAGAAAAAAATTAGAGGCTGGGTCTTACCACATAGGTTTTTAATAGACAGAAATTGATGGCTGAAGAACATTATAGCACACTTCTCTAATTCTCAGTTCTATTAGGTAGGGTATGCTCTGTGTGCTTCTGGATGAATAAAGACATTTAAATATCTTTCCTCTCCAAATATTTAGAATGTCAGTTCTGAGTAAAGGGGAATAGGATTTAAAAGCAGTGTTTGGAGGGAGTAAAATCACATCAAGGACCTTCTAAATAAGGATGGGTTTAAAATAAATTAAAATATGTTTAAAATCCTTGGGTTAATTAATGTGTATGATCGACAATTTCAATTTGTGCTACATTAATGTGTAATATTATCCTACTGTGAATAAGTTTTTCCAAATAGTTCTTATTAATTTTTTAGGACCGCATTTCTCCAAGTATGGTTCCTGGGCCACCTCTAGCAGAATAACTTGAAAAGTGCTTATTGAATCAGACTCAGAAGCCCTGGTGTCTGCTTTTTAACAACCTAGTGGAATCTATGTCTTCCAAAGTTCAATACCATGGTCTCAGGTTATGTAAATTGTTCAGAAAAGTAGTAGAACTGTATTTCATTCCATATATTCCTTAAAACAAAGTTTCATGGACGGATGGACTTCTCCCCTACTATTCCCATTTAGAATTTTATTGACATGTTCTGTTGTTTTTCTTAATGTCTGTTGATTAAATGTTGAGGAAATTGTGTAGAAATCATTAAATAGTTAAAAAGTTTGCTAAAACAAGTCTAAAGAAAGCTATCCATGGAATATTTTTTCATCATGACCACTCTCCCTAAAGAGTGTGCACACTGAACTTTTTCCTGGTCTTGCAAACTTCATGGCTTACAGTGCTAGTGTACAGGGTTCACTAGTGGCTGCCTGGTACCAGGGGACATGCCAACATCAGCCTCTGTGATAACTGTGTCTGGCTTTGGGCTCAGCACTCCATGATTCAGATCTGCCCCTGGAGGGTCTACTACTCTATTCCCGCAGCACTATAATCTCAAAAATTTAGTGTGTTTACTTACCTACAGGTGTAGGATGATGTATTTCTAGTCTCACGGTGTCTGAATTCCTAGGTCAGGGCTAAACCTTGCTGTGCAATTGCATGTGCAGACTTATAGCTGAGTTTAATTGTGACTGATATTAAGGCAGCTGGGCTCTTGTCTCCTGTTCAAGATCAGGAGTTCTGATCCTAAAAGAAAAATACAGTCATGTGGATATGTTGATTGTAAATAACTTAAAATATCCATTTACTTTTAAAAGTTAACTAACTAAGTAAGCCAGAAGACCTCGTCTTGATTTGCTCTGCTGAATGCAGCATCCAGAATATTTTCTCTAATGGGGAATTATTAAGATTTTTATTAGAAAGCTGAGTATACTTCCCAGCAGTATTGGTTTCACCCTCATTTGTCCATTTTTCACCTGGCAAGTCAGCTGATCTGAAATCGGAAACTGAGATGCCTAATAAACCAACAGTCGAACTGATTCTTACTGCTGTGGACTCCTCTGGCACTTGTAAACAAAAAATAGACTGTGGACAGAACTCCTAAGCTGGCAGCTGTCCATACCTCCTCCTCCAGATCTAGTCACATGGATTCCCTACTCTTAGCGACACTTCCTAGTCTTGTGGACTTGAATTCATGTATTGAGATCCTGTCGGGCCCTCGGTTTCCCAGAATTGAGATCCTGTGATGTTCTCTGGGGTTCAGAAAACCTTTTGTAATCACTGCTACCTTCTCCAATTCCCTACCTGTAGAGGTTGAGTGGGGCTCTTCAAAAGATACCCCTATGCCTTATCCCTAGAACCTGTAGGTATTACCTTACATAAAGAAAAACTCAGTTTTTATTTCTTATGTAGGGAAAACAAAACAAAATAAAACAAAAAACGATTCTTCCCTACTGAGTATTTCTTACTTGTGTGTCTCTTTTACTATTTATTCACACAGAATACTTAACTTCTGACACTTCTGGTCACCAAATGTGTGGGGGTTGCCTCACACTATCAATTCTATGTGACACCAGCTGGCGTCTTATAGTTCAACTCAGTTCTAACACTGTCTTACCTGGGGGTAGCGTCAGTTCCCACATATTAAGGGCCCAGTTCCACAAGACTGTTTCCTCCCCACTTCTTAGGCCAATCATAAGTAGGAGGTCCCCGTGTTACCGACCATGTCTGTTTGATTTAGCTACAAATTGAAGGTTCCCATGACTACCTCCTCAAGTTTGATTAATTTGCTAGAGCAGCTCACAGAATTCTAAGAAACACTTATGTTTCCCAGTTTATTAAAAGATATGGTTTAGGAAACAGATGAAGAGATACATAGAGCGAAGTTCTGAGAGGGTCCCGAATGCTGGGTATGTCAGTCACCCTTCTGATGTAGGCTGGGCTCACCAACCTGGAAGCTCTCCAAAACCTGTGCTGTCGGGAATTTTCTGGAGGCTTCCTCACATAAACATGATCAACTATTAACACACATCTTTAGCCTCTCTCCCCTCTCTGGAGGATGGTGGGGCAGGGCTGAAAATTCTAAGCTGATCAGGGCTTATTCTTTCTGGTGACCAGCCCCTAGTGCTTCTAGTGCTCTTATCAGTTAGGAATTTACAAGGGTTTTAGGAGCTCTGTGCCAGGAACTGGGGGAAGGGATCAATATACTTTTTCTGTTATCTCACAATTTACATTGCAAAATATGTGATTAAGTTAAGGATTTTGAGTAAAAGAGCTAATCCTGAATTCAACCCAGGTGGGCCCTGAAGGCAATCACAGGTATCCTTATAAGAGACACACTGGGAAGAGAAAACAGAGAAGGCAATGTGAAGACAGAGCAGGGAGAGATATGGCCGCAGACAAGGCATGCTGACAGTCACTGGAAGCTAGAGGAGGTGAAGAAGGTTCCTTTGCAGAATTAAGAGAGCGTGGCTGAGCTGACACCTTGATTTTGAATTTCTGGCTTCCAGAACTGTGAAAAGTTAAATTTCTGTTATTTTAAACTACTTAGCTTGTGGTCAAAATGACAATGCACCACTCCATTCGTCTCTTTTCCCACTGGCCAAGACATTGACCAACACCCACTACCATTCTCTGAAAACAGCCATCCACTGAACTGGATTTGGCCCTGCTGCTGACTGTGGAGACATGTTGCTCAGTGTCTGAGGGCACTGGATGTGCTAGTTTTATTGAGAGGAACATTAGGAAGCTGCTGTTGTGATCCTTTGCCATCCAAACGGCCATATAAAAAATGTAAAAGCACTTTTTAGTTTCTTGGGGTGAGGTAAGCAAAAAATAGATGCAGCTAATTTCCTTGACTCTCCCTCTCTCCCCAAAGCTCACTCGTGCCTTAGTGTCTGCTGTACTTAAATTTTATAATAAAAAATAACCAAAAATTGTAATACCTTAGTTCTTACATCTTACCAGATTTCCATATGTTAACCGGTTTTATCCAAATGGCCAGTCAGAATATCCTACACTTATCTTGAGTTGCCTGCCTGTTTTCTGAATCAGAGATGAAGCTGGCAGCCTTAGGGACCACAGATCCTCTACCCCATTTTAAAATATGAAGATATGTTGAAGATCTGGATTCCTGTCTTCGCTTGAGAATTGGAATATCTTTGACACAGGATAAACTGCACAACAGGCCTGATGAGATAGAGATGAGCTAGACTGCTCCCAGGCTGGCCCCTCAACTTATTTTGCCAGCCCAGCTCCTGTAGGCATTGAGCGTGAGACCCTGGGTGGGGAACCTGGTGTTCGGGTGCTCACTGTCACCCAAAGAATAGCCCCCACCCCAATGCTCCATTGTTAGCCATCTCTCTATAATGCCCCAAGGTCATTCCCATCTCAAAATCAATTCTCTGATTCTGTAATTTATGAGAACATTTCTAGTGATCAAATATCTTATTTTCTTCCCTGAAACCTAATCAATGCCAAAGAACACATTTCTGCACATGTATCCCAAAACACTTCAGAAGCACACCGTTACTGTGCAGGAGGGGGATTTGGCTAACAGCTTCAGCAAGTACCTGTTTGCATTGAAATTTGTGTACATAACTAAGAGGATTTTCTTTTTGGGGCACCAATTTCACCAGGCCTAAGGATATTTTCCTTTCAACAGAGTTAGCCGTATAACTAAAAAAAAAATCTTTGTTAACATTTCTGTTTGTCAAATGGGTTTCCAAAGTTGATTCTGGCTTATTGCAAACAAGAAAACAAATGGAAATGGACAGGTGGTGCACTTTTGTGGAGGGGGTGGGGCGGGCACTGGATACACTGCCCACTTTCCTTCTCTTCTGTATTCCCTTCACAGGAGCCTACGTGCCAAAGAGGTAATATTAGCTTATGTACTTAGGTGGGCCCTGAGAAGTCATTTTTTTAATCTATGTAATAGATACTCAGTAAGTATTGATGAATTTACCTTATTAATATCAGATCAACCATATTGGGTAGCATTTCTACTTTAGATATATCGTTTTTGAAAGCCCTATCCAACAGACCAATGCCTGTATCTCCAAATCAGTGTTGAAACGTAATCCCAGTACCATAGTGTTTGGAGGCGGGGCCTTTGGAGGGTAATTAGGTCATGTGAGGGACCCTAATGAAATGCTCTTATCAAGAGGCCCTAGAGAGCTCCGCCCCCTTCTGCACATGGTGCACAAAAAAGATGGCCTTCCACGAACCAGAATGCACAGTCCCTAGACTCTAAATCTGCTGCTGCCTTGATCTTGGACTTTTCAGCTTCCAGAACTGTGAGAAATAAATGTTTGCCTTTTATAAGGCCCCCTAGTCTGTGGTATTTTGATATAGCTGCCAGAGCTGACTAAGCTGATAAAAGCTGGATTGGATCCACAGTTATTTTATTATCCAGTGATAACTCTTCCTTCCCTGAATAAACCTCCCTACCCAACTAAAATAGGTTAGTGTTATCTGCGTCAGATAGACCTGGGTTTGAATTTTTGTTCCACCATATTCTAACTGGTCTTGGCAAGTTACTTTACCTCTATGTAATAGTCTTCAAGTAGGGATGGTAATGCCCACTTTAAACAGTCATGGTAAATGAAAATATCATAATGCACGTTACATAGTATCTAACATAAAATACCCATCAGCGTTATTACTATAGTTAATGCTACAACTGTTGATATGGCTGTACAGTGTATGCAAAAATTCACTTATGCAGTGAGCTCAACTTGCTGGAGCAAAGCAGGGAATATAAAAAGGAATCAGAAGGTTTTTGCGGTAGTGCAAGCAAATGCCTTACGATCTGGATGCTAAATTGCACTCACTTTATTTCTCAGAGAGTACTGTGTTTCTCACTCATCGTTTATTTCTCTTTTACATACATTGTTATACAACTTGGTTATAAAGTTTCTAAGTTCATAGCAATCCAGTAAAGGAAATAGTGTGTGGATAAAAACAACTGTTAGAAGCAAATATGGTAATAACAGTCTCAGACAAATAACAAATTAGGAAAGGGACAGGAAAATTATATCAACTCAGCACTTGGTAGCTATCTGTTACTCTTCTATCTACATGGTCTTAGAGATCTTAAATTTTGTTCAGATCATACAAATAAAAGTTAAAAGTATGTGATCCATTTTAGGAAAATGCTTATGGAAAGATATTGAAACTTTGCTTGACTGAATAATAGTTAATAGTTATCAGAAAAATTCACTGATTTGGAATATTTTACTAGTTTTTTCTTATTATAATAATAGAAATGTTAGGAATAATAGTAATTATTATTAAATTTTTAATCCATGAGAAAATATATTCTGTGGTATGTTAAATAATTCCTTTTAGAAATTTTATTCTGAGATCAATAAATTTAACATACAAACATACTATATGCTATAATATAGTATTTTATAAACAAATGTAGAGCTGCAAATTTTGAGTAAGCAATTGAACAAAAATTTAAAAATTTAGCACTTTTAAATGAATCATAACATCATATATGCATTGTACTTTAGTATATAATACACATTTTGGGAAAACCAAAAAAAAAAAAAAACCCTCAGAGTCAAAAATTTCACACTGAAAGAAATCGACGAGTTTTAGTTCACCCTCCCTTTCAAGACAGGAGTTCTCTGTGCAAGATTCCCATATAGCTACAGGATCATGAAGCAGTCCGGAGACTGGAGACTGGACCTTATCTGCCTGAGTCATATACCACTCTCCCACTTACAGTCTGTGTGATCTTGAGCTCGTCACTTCACTTGCCTGTCTCATTTACTTCATCTAATTAGAGGGAATGGTGGCAATAATAATAGTTACTCATATAGTATGATCATATAACACATGCAAAGCACTTAGAACATGGTTTGGAATATAAGTGCCAGTAAATTGATGTGTTTAGTACCAATAATCTATAATCCTTTAAATTAAGAGTTACACTGAGTGAGAGAGAAACTCAAGGTGTTTCTCACGTATTTCATGGGTGCTACGTGCTGGGTGATGTGTGTGAAGTGATCAGTCTGAGTGGACCTTCAGATCTCAATGCTTGTGACAGCTTTGCTGTCATGAGTCATTTTCATGGAGACCAGCTCAAGGAGAAGTAGGCATAGGTGATCACCATTATTACTTGAAAGAGAGCTGTCGGCACAGCTCTGGAGCTGAAAGCTTTGCCCTCCCAAACACATTTAGTTTCAGGGAAGTGCGTCTCTTAACCACATGCAACAGCATGATTCGCTGTCACCTGTGTGTTGGAGTTAACTGCCCTGATAGGTGCCCTGGTTGAGATAGGCAGGAGCGGGGCAGGGCAAAGAGACCGGATTGAGTCAGATCTGATGGTTAGAGGTCTGGCTAGATCCTTGGTTGGAGCATAGCTAAAACTATTTGGCCAAGGGCCAGTGTAACTCGAAAATGCACAATGGACTGGAGTGATGAGGACTTGTCTACAGAAAGATTAGGATCAAAAAACAGGCAAAAGAGGTGTTGGCAGAAGTAACATGAAGTCAGCACCAAGGATAATCCCCCGGGAGCTTTTGCAGCACTGGTTTTATCAAAGTCAGTGCAGCTTCTGACACAGGCCCTACTTTGATTTAAAATGCCTGAGCCTTTAAATCCAACAAAGCAAGTTTAAATGCCTTTAAAGAAAACTGCATCTTTTTCCTCCCAAGAAGTCTTCATAATCTTTTTAGAATAGCATCAAAACATCCTTTAGGTTGGAAGGCAATCAGTTTTCTGAAATCTTAAATTCTTTATCATTGTGATCTTCTTTTGGAATGCCTTCTCTTTTTTTCAAGACTAGGGAGGTTTCTGGAAGATGTCCACAGTGACCCCTGATTGTATTCTATTAGAAAAAATTAGAACTGATGTAGTTGGCTGTGATTTTTGAAGCCTGTGTTGAGAAAATGTGCTATTATCATAGGACAGACCCACACTGACCACCATCCCTGGAACTCAAGAATGAACTTGAGTCTTCTGTGGCTCCAATGGAAATATCCTTAATGGACTGTGCTAGAAAATCCTCAGAAAGTTCAGCATTTACTCCTTTTGGTTTTGTCTTTCTCTAGGCCTACTCCTTGCTAACATTTAGTGGTGTTGATGCCATAATTAACAAAGTGTTAGGTTCTCCTTTAAAACGCACTTCTACCTACAGCACCCAGCAGTGTCTGATGACAATATATCACACCTTTCACAGACACTGATCCACTCAGAAATTAGAAGTAATAACTTGTTTACTAGCCCTACACATATTCTTTCTACCATAGAGTCATGTTCCATTGAATGATGTGATCTTAGTTTTCTGGTCCTGAAAGCATGCAAAGTAAAAGCCTTTGGTTTCTCAAAAATTATAATTAACCTTAAGGGGAAAAAAGGCAAATACACTTAGATCAAATAGATCATGTACTGGCTGATCAACAGCTTTATGCTGTAAACTCAGCCACATTTAGGCATCTTTGGAGATATAGGCACTAAAGACCATTTTACTTAATGTAGGAAAAAGTTTTGGATATTTGCTTGTTTTTAAACCTTCTTGCTACATTATACTTCAGCCACAAAGATAGTGGGAGGAATAAGTTGGAGAAAATTGGCTAGTAATAAGGATTGTAAAGTGAAGGGAGAAAACTCATTTTCTCTAGGGTGATAATTAGACTAATTCATCTGATATTTTCATTCTTTGCAAAACACCTAAAAGCAGAGTCAGAATTACCATGTATAATATTTAGTCATCTTTTCAGACCCATCATCACATTTTCTGTGGCATGCAGTCAAATGTATTATCATGCAGGAAGACATGCGCTGGGTCTCTTTGCAACATGGTCTGTGGGGGCTATTCACACACACTAAACAGCTGTACCAGGTAATGGAGAACGAGTTCCAAAATCCAAGGAAACATATAAAATGTCTCAAATTAACAAAACTATTATTCACGTATAGTCGATACATAAGAGGAGAGGATTGAGAAAACAGGTTTCTTTATAAGTACAAGCAAGAAAGCCAGTCAGCTTTTCTTCTATATTTTCAAATAGCATACAATGATAGAATGATTATATATTATTTCATGTTAATTACTTCCTTACACAGCTTTTTTCAATATTGGAAAATTATAATTATTTAAAATAAGTGTATAACTTTCTTCCACATTTAGTGTACTAAATACAAGTAAATGAGGTTTTCAACATCTTTAAAAGTGTTTCGTTTATTCTTAATAAAAGATAAATTAACTCTAAATTTTCGAGAATTAAATAAAATGCTATAGTTTACATTTGCTTATTAAGGCCTTTTATTTTATTGCATAATGAGCATAATTTTTAGATAACTATGAAGTATCAGTAGAACTTTCTTTTGGATTTTTTTTATTTTGATATCTTGTGAAGGTCTAATAGTTATCATCCTTAGTTTGTATTTTGCTAAACGTATATAATGTTTTTATATGACTTATTTATTTCAAATGTATGCAGTAAGTAAAGACATTCATTAATTTCTCTCTTTGTTAGTCTGAAGAATCCTTTGACCTTTCTATAAAAGAACTTGTAATATTTGTAAAGTTAATCACAAATATACATTGAAGAGTTATGAAGTACTTGTACTATATCTGCAGAATTCATCCCAAATATGCATCAAAGAGCCATGAAATAAAAACAATTCTATTAGCTCTACACTCTATAATTCTTTACATTCTATAATCAGATACCCTTCATGCTCTCATGTAGTTTACCACCGTGTCAGTGAGAAGCAATTAATACATACATTTATGTCTCAGATATAAAGGATGTATATTTGATATATCAAAGAGAGCTAGCTAGTCCTGGATAAGATCTGCATTAGAAAGAAGTTCCTCATTGATTATAAAGAAGATGATAGTTTGCAACCAAGCCTTACTTAAAGGAAAAACAAAGAAAAAACAGGATAAAGAAATGTAAAATAGAATATATTGAAAACATATGAGAAAAATATTCACAGGTCTAGGAGACAGTATGAAAAAATACTGGCAAGAGTCAAAATAAAGAAAATTTTACAGTTTTCTTTGTGCAAATGGAGAGGATGTGTTTTAACACTTGGTCCTTATGTTGGTTATCTATTGCCCTGTAACAAATTACCTCAAAACTGTACCCTAAAATAACACACGTGTTTATTACTCCACCATTTGTGTGAGTCTGGAATCTGGGCATAGCTTAGCTGCATGCTCTGCTGCAGAGTCCCTCACAGGCAGCAGTGAATCTGTCTGCTGGGGCTGTAGTCACCTCCAGGCTTTCACTTCAGTTTTTCTTCATTCCTCCTATGGCCAGGCCCATATCCTTCATTACTATGCTTTCCTTCTAAGAGTCTTTGAATTTTAGTGGGCAATAATTCAAACAAAATAATGAACCCCTAATGGTTGACTTTCAATTATCAACAAGGGTAGAGGGTTGGAAACTTTTTAGGCATTTCCACCTATCTTGCCTTGTAGACCTGCTCTGTGGCTTTGTTTAATGCCAACCATGACCTGATTTCTTTTTAAGATAAACTTTCCCTTGAATTACTATGGCTGGACATTTGTTCTCTTCCTATCTCTACCCACAAAAAGAAAAAGGGGTGCTGCCTTCAGAACACTTGGGAAGGAAAAAAAATGAAATAATATAAATAGGTTTTGACATGAGACATTAGCAGATGGTTTTATATAGGCACAGCAGTATTGTCTTAGCATTTGTTAATAAAAAATCTGCAGCCATTGTTTATATTATGTTTGTCAGGAAATGATCATATAAATAAAAATGGAAATTGGTGTGGAAAGAACATAAATATTGAACACATTTTATGCTGCATATCAATCAGTTAAGGATGGAGTCGTTTCCTGTCCTTTGCTGTTATTTGATGCAAATTCATGAAATACAGAATGCATAAATATAGAAGACGTTTGTTATGTCATTCAATTACGTATTAAAAGGTGTTTTCATTTGAATTTCAATCCATGAATATTGCATTGCCTTACCTCCTAGTGTTCCCTCAAGGTACATTTTCCTAGTTAGACAAGCTGATGTCTTCCTGTGAATCTGATCACGTTAAATATGGCGATTAGCTCTGTTCTATTGGCCAGACTCTGCTATTCTTTCCTGAACCGTTCAAACACAAAATTTAAAAAAAAAATAATAAATGTCTTTCTTACACTGAATGTTGTTAGCAATGTGTCCAGACTTGGAAAACCTCTTCTTGCTTTAATTATGATGCATTTTGGATAGCAGTTAAGACTACACTTTCTTCTATAGCATTAACACTATTATAAAATCCAAAATACCAGTTTCTTTGTATTATTTTGTATTTAGACAAAGAACATGCCAAATCCTTGGGAAAGGCTGCTAAATTATTTCTGAAGACAGAAGGTCTGCAAAGAGCTGTTTTCACCAGATTTTGGTGAAATATATCATCTGTTTATCTAAAGAGTTTCTATTACCAAAGCAGGTAAAAAATAGAACTTTCTTTATTTTTATCAGCTTTTTGTACCCATGTGACTATTGTCAAAAGAACTCAAATGAGTCAGGGGCTTTGGCTAGAAATAAATGACAAAGATTTTTTTCAAAGGTCTTAGGATTTGCAAATAGAAAACACTACCAGATAATACCCAGAATGTTTTGAAGGAGAAAGAAAAGTTTCAGGGTTTTTATAACGAAAAATACACATTTGAAAAAAGTCAGTCCTGCATTCTTAGCTTACAGATTGGCTCAGGATGATAATCTTTCAGATGTCTGGTGGTCTGGATAACAGATGTTAGGTGGTCTGGATAATGAAACATTCTTTCTTAAGAATGACAAGTGATTGTGTATGAGATATATACATCTCCAGCATAAATGTTCTTTAGTTCTTCAGAGGTTTATATTTAGAATTTAGGTACATCTAGGCACTGATACACAGCTGAACAGTTCAAAGGTTTAGGCACCTAGGCTAATAAAAGCAAGAATAGAATTATTTCCTCATGCCTCAGTGTACCTGATTTTAATAACTTAGCAGCTCGACCACAATAACTATATGAAACAGTAAAATTTTATTTCTTCTCTCTTTCCTCACTATATTTCCAACTTTCCAAAATGTATTCTCAGTCAACAGACTTTGTGTGATGGCGACTCTCTTACCTCTTACACACTAACTTTCTTTTCTATGTGTGCCTAGGCCTTAGGTTAATTAACATTGATCTAGACAGTAGCTCTAGTTTATCTGGTTTTATTGGTTGGCATGAGGTCACTGCTTTCACTTTCATCTGAAATTTTCTAAAATCAAGAGCAAGTATTACTCTCTTCCTTTTTTCTTTCTTTCTCCTTCCTATTCATTTCTCTCTCCCACCTGTCTCTCTGACTTCTGTGTTATTCCTGTCCCTCAGCCAAACCTAATACTCAGAGTGACCCAAATATTCCAGGCTCATTTGCGCCTTAGCACATTCTGGTCCCTCTTTCTAGGCATCCTTGCCTTAAGTTTTCCCCTTGGCTTGTCCTCACTTACCTTTCTAGGCTTCATCTCAACAATATCAGTTCATTAAAATCTTTTCTGTAAAGTACTTCCCTTGACCATTGAGAGTGGCCCACCCCTCTGCTCTCAGCATGTTCAGGCTCTGGTATGTTACCAGGCAGTCATGTTACTATGGTTTTGTTGACACTTGTTCATGCACCAGTAAATAGTAGTAAATTCCTTTTGAGTAGAGACTAAATCTTTTATCCTAGTGTTCTTTGCACCCAGCAATGTTAAGATCCAGTAATTATTGGATGGGTGAATGGATGGATGGATGGATTGTGTTTAGGTAGGAATAAAGTGTTTTTCTTATTCTTAGAAATGAAGTACATTAGATATGCTCATTGTCCTATTGGAGCTGTACAATTTAATTGAGAAATTTAAACATGTATGTGGAGCTATAAAACGAGGCAGGCAACATATGCTAAGTCCAACCAAAAGACAGAGGGAGATAAAGGACTATGGAATAACATAATAAACAGATCAAAGTGCAGAGGTCAAGGCAAGTTTTGATAAGGAGGTGGCATTTGAGCTCTTTCTTGAGTTCCGTTTCTCTTCATTCTTCTTCTTGTTATTATCAGGAGGGGCCAAGGAATTGGCAATCAGGAAGACCCCAGGAGGAAAAAAGTTATATATTTTATGTGTCAGTATAGCAACTCTAGAATAAGTCTTCTTTATTTCAAATTCTTCCACTCTTTCTAGCCATATGACCTTGGGCAAGTTATTTAACCACTTCAAGAAGTAATTTCTACATCTATCAAATGGTGATTGAAACTGAGTTGTTATAAGGGAAAAGAGAGAGATAATCTATGTAATATTCTTACCATGATGGCTGGTGGTATATAGTAATTGCTCAATAAAGATTTGCCATTATTGTTGTTATAATTATTAAAGCCCTTTACCATGGTGCATAGCTGTTTTTGTTGATTGTGCCTTATTGTGTTAAGCAAACCCTATTGTAAAATATAGCTATGCAACAAAAATCTCTCAATATAGTTATTGGTCAAATATCAGCAATTTCATATAGATCAACTTAATATATATGTATTTCCCATTTAGAATCTTAATATCTTGTCTATAAATCAGAAAGTCACAAAATACAAAAATTATACATGAGAAAGTTTGTGATCTCATGGTCCATTAATTCCAAGCAATAGTCTCTGTAAAACTATAATTTTGCAAAAGATTTGGACAGTTCACAGGAGTACATCATTAAATCTTGAGTAGGTAAGGCTTAAATTGTGATAAGACCTTAGTACCCAGATCTCAGTAAGGTTAGGTTTTAATGTGGATCATGAACATAGTAAATGAACTCAGTCCCATGTTTTCCTGATTTTCACAATTTACCAAACCAAAGATTTAAGTCCAGCAAGAGAATACAGCTCAATAAAAGTTATGTGGCAGTCATGTTACGCCACAGGGACGATATGCTGTTGAGATGCAAAAACAAAAAAGTATGATCAGCCACATAGGTTAGCTTCAGAATGCTGTAAGAATCCACTGGAAATGGGGATTTTCAGTAACAGTTGATTTAATTTTTAAAGGATCTGAAGAGCTTCACTGGGGATGAAGAGGTGTTACATTCTCAATGGGAAAATAACATGAAATAGGTCTGGAGGCAATAAAGCAAGGGGTATATTGCAAGAATAAATTTGAAGTAGCCATGTTTTGGCTGCACATATGGTATATGAGGAGGAAAAGAGGGACTTGAGGTCATAGGAGGAAAGAGATTTTTCAAATACTTTGCTACATGGTTCACTCTTTGTCCTGTGGCAGTGAAATGGGTCCATGTAAGATTTTTAACCAAATTATTCTAATGGTTAGAATTATTGCTTAAAGGAGATTGGCCTAATGATAGGTGAGGATGGTGAAGTGACTAACTAGTTAGAAGGCTTTTTGAGCAGTTGAATGACAGGTAATAGAGCTTGATCTATGTAGGGATATTGTTCAAGGAAAGAGTAGTAAATTGAACGGAAAAATTTGCAGTGCTTAGGAAGTATTGGGCTTTTGTGGGAAAGAGGGAGTAGTTGAAAAAAAAAAATACTCCAGACCTTTCGTTCAAAGTGACTGGGGATGGTGGTATCAGTATCAGTCCGGAAAATCGAGACCTGTCAAAATACTTGCAGCATAGAAGAATTTAATCCAGGGAAGCAAATGGAAGGAAGGGTTCAAAGAGCAAAACGAAAGGAAGTGTTCAAGGAGCAAAAGTCAGGGGAGTCTAAAAGCTGTCAAGTTCAAGCTGAGGTGTGGTCCAGAGTTAGAAGGTTGTTTCTGTTGCCATAGGTGAAGAAAGTGGGAACTGCTGCCAGTGTTGCAGCAGCCCTTAGCCCAGAGACTGGTGACAGGCAGAGGACTTCAGAATCCAGCTAACGAGGAAAAGTCTGACATTGCTGAAGCCCACGCCTCCTCTACCACTGTTGGCATGGGAGGGAAAATGTCAGCCTTAGAATTTGTGAGTATACCTCATTAGCAGAACCTGAAAGCTGACAAACCCAAAAGCTGAAGTCTGAGAAGATGCAGTTTCTTTCCTTTTCCTGAGTCACCAGGAAGGTTGCTGAGGGTCAGCAGACAGTACCAGGCCCAATAGAGAAGACAAGAGAGGGCAGAGAGTCTAGGGATGATGTCATGGCTGGTGACGGTAAGAATGCTGAGTATGAGTTTCTGGTAAGGCCTCGAGTTGACCTGAGTTATTGAAAAGCCAGATGTGGACTTGGGATTTAGAGGGATGGATAAATCGCAAAGGGAGAATGGGGACAACAGAAGGCTTCACTAGGAGAAAGTTGATGTTAACTTGTTTGACATGTGTTTAAAAAAAAAAAAAAAAAAAAGCTCATGGAGAAAAAGGGCAGAATGAGGGCTAAGGCCTGGAAGAGACAGGAAGGCCGAATCCGGAGTTCAATAGCATCCAAGACAAATGGGGCCCGGGGCCCTCCATATGGGTAAATGTTCTAACTGGCATTGCCAATGAGATGATCATGTATATGTTGAATTTCCTGGGAGAGTATGACATCAAAGCAAAGACAACAGCATGGTGTTTCACAGGGTGGTAATCAGCCAATGTATCCAAATATAAAATCCAGAAATAAGCACTGCTAAAAACACTACAGTCAATGTGGATGCTAATCTCTCCTATATTGATATGTTTCCTGCCTCGAATAGCTACACTTATTAACTGATGGCAGCTTTCCAGTTGCTGGCTGTGGTTGCCGTCTGATCTCACCCAGAAGAAGAACATTGACATTTGATTTACTCAGCTTCACTCATCAATTTCTTGGCTGTGGAAAAACAGCAATATCGTTTTAGAGCCCTTATTATAGCTAACGAGGGATAAATAATTAATTAAGTCCTAGGGGACACATGTTCTAACCAGTTACTGCAGGATGGGCCCTTTCCCTCTCCTTCCCAATCTGGGAGAAGTCTCTGCACTTTACAATTAAATGTGTTCTTCATTTGGGGACGGCAAAGATGACTGAAAGAAAGTCAAATGTGCTGATTATTGTTTGGGGGTTTCTTTTTTGACACTTGTGTGGTGTAGGTCTCTAGTCTTTACCGATATTACAATTAAACCACACGTATGGAAGGAAAGCAGAGGTCTGCATGGTTTCTCCCATTTGTAGATGGGTAGGTGTGGGCGGAGACTTCTGACAAATGAATCTGAAAATCCCAAGGCAGTACAGGTTTAAGATAAAAAATAGTCAAGGTATCATGGTATTTTCTAGCAGTTTAATCAATATAGTATATTATCACTCATTTATATTAAAAAATCTTAATACTTGACAGATTTTGAGTGTTTGTCAATGCTTAGTTTCTGTTCATTTTTTCTTTTATAATCTGAAAACTGTCTTTTTATGGTGCTTTTAGATATCAAAGGAACTTTATTTTTCAAAGTTTAGTTTCAGTGTGTGTTCTTTGCCATTTCCCCCGCAAGTACCTTTGCTTCTCTCTTTCTGTACCATTGATGATTCAAGGATGCATAGGCACTGTTTGGCCTAGAGTTACTGTATTTCCAGCATCTAATTCATTGGGCAGGAATGTTCAATAACAGTGCTGTATGAAAGCTTGTATTCCACGATAAGAAATACTTGAAGACAATTGACTCTTACTTGATGTCGACCTTGTGTTGGGAAATTTTGCAGTTATTGGTAATAGTTTAATCAGAACTGTTCTTCCTTAGCAACAGATATTCTGATGTGGTTATTCTTTATTTTCTCATAGACATCCAAGGTCAAGAAGCACATGTCCTAAATGCCAGAGGAAACCTGAACATCCCAAATCACTAGGAGTAAATACATATACAGGGAACAAAATGAGACAAGTGCTCCAAATATTACCTATTGGGGCAGCATTATCTAAAGGGCCCAGTCGGCATTTCAAATGTAGTAAATAAACTTCCATGAAACAATGAACCTAACTTTAAATGTATGTTAGTTGGAAGAGCCTTTAACTAGTTTGGCTAACAATGATTTAAAATGTTTTGCATTGGATTAAAATGCCAACACCTGTAGCAACTAAAACTGAATGCTCCTACTTTCAATAGACGTACGAGCTAGTAAGCACACACTTAAAGCATATTTCTCATTAAGAAAACTCATAATAAGCAATTTAAAATTGGCAAACAAAATCATTAGCTATGTTTGAAATGCCCTTTTGCATCAAGCTAAATCCTACGCATTTCCCAAACTTCAGCACATGTCAAAACCTCCGAAGAGTGTCTCTTAGCCTCTTAGATCTCTTTGTCCCCATGGCACTTTCTTCTGATACTGATTATATTGCAAGGTAATTGGTCCGCCTGCCTCCCACGCATGGCAGTTTTTCTTTATTCAGGTTTCTGATTATAGCATGAAGCACATAGTAGGCGTTGAACAGGTGATTATCAAGTAAAAGAATAGAACACTGAATGAGGGGATAAATGAGTGAGCAAATAAGTGAAGGGATAATTAGTTACCCTATAGAAGGTGTTACTTTGAAGTTTTCCACTATTTGAATTGAAATCAGATTAATTTAAATATGCTTCTCTATCTATTTTTAAACATTGACTGTGCCCCAAATGAAGCAAATCAGTATTTAACTTTGTGACTTGAGGAAGTTCCATCCACCCAGGATAAATTGACACCTACTTTTATATGATGTGGATCATATAAAAAGACCTGAGGTATACACTGGGGCCCCTAACAAACTTACAAAATAGTTGTAGAACTAAGACACCTGTACATGAATTGTTTTTATAATATTTAACAGTGCCTGTGAGTAAGTGTTTTAGGAGGACATAAGAATAGAACTGAGACTCTCATAGATTAACATGCAAGAATATGCTTATAAAAAATATAGATTTTTGGCTTCCCTCCTAGAGTTTCTGGTTCACTGGGTCTCAGGTGGACCTGGGAATCTGAACTTTTAATGAAAACCACCAGTAATTTCCCACAAGTGTTCCAGGAAGAAAACTTCAGTGGATTAAGGAAAGACTCCCCCAGGCCAGAGGAATCAGTAAAGCAGGAGGTGGGACTTGGTCTGACTCCTGAAGGATACATAATAATATTTGGATGAGCAAGAGGGAAGGGAAGCAATCTTTATTTTCCTTAGGATAATTGGCAGAAACATCTCTATCTAAATACCAGATGATTATGATGATTGACACAATACACTTCATTATATCCCAGAGTAAGGAATGGTACTCTGATGCTTCCTTTTTTGTTGTTTTTAATCTAACATAGAAGCATATTTTAAATTGACTTATTTTTTCCCCCAGTTTTTACTTTTACCTGTTAAATCTTGACAAGTTTCTATACTTCAGAGTTTCTAAGGATCAAGCATACTGGTTATTGCCATATCTTGAGTGATGATATTTTAAAGAGGGATTATTGGCTAACAAGAAATGAAACATTAGATATGTCCCTCCACTAAAACTAGTTAGAAACCACCCCTTCGATTTTTCTTGCCAATGAAACTTGGAAGGTTACGGAAGTTTTGTGGATGCACAACTGCTTTTCCATGTTTATATATATTTACTATAAAATAGGCTGCATCAAAAACATGTCTATCAACTGTCATGCTGAAGGCTTGATAGTGTGTTCTTCAAAGCAAAGCAAACTTTGAAAGTGTTTGTTTGAAGATTCCTTGATCAGAGAGGCAACACATTTGTGGACAATTCAAAGAGTTCAGAGAGACTAATTGCATAGGCTGGCAATCAATTTGGCATGAGCAAAAGAAGGGTGACAATCAATATCTAGTTGAGGTAAAAGAAGAGTCTCAATAGTGACAGCTCAGTCACCTAGCAGAGATAGATAAGTGACACTCAATGGAAAAAGCTGCCAAGACTGACACTTGCTGGCCTTTCTTCAGTTCCGGTGCTCAGTCTGTTACCAGAATAAAAAGGTTCTATTTGCCTGAGCACCAACCAGTTAAAGAAGAAATGCAGGCAGGTTTGCAGCAAAGAAAGTAAAGATTTATTTCAGGGAGTTACAAGTCCCGGAGATGCAGGTGAGCTAATGCTCTCAATACCCGCCCCCCAAACCCCCACTTGGGAGTGCAGATTATATGGAAAAAATCAGTTGTCGTGGAAACTAAAGAAGTTGGGGTAATTGATCATTGTGTTCATTCTGGAATCAGTCTGGTGCTTCCTGTTTGGTCCCCATGGCCTGTGGGACTGTTGTTCTGCCTAAATGGGCCTGGGGCTGAAATACATCTAAAGCTAAGATGTTATCTTTAGTGTAACCAAATCTTATTGTCCCCATGACCATAGACCTGAGTCTTTTTTCCTTATTATTTACTTATTTTATTTATTATTATTATTTTTTAATTATGGTAACATTGGTTAATAAAGTAAGTTTCAGGTGTACAGTTCAACGGTAAGGCATATATATATACATACTGCATTGTGTGTTCACCATCCAGTTAGATTTTTTTCTGTTGCCACATATTTGACAACTTTTACCCAATCTCTCTCCCCCTTTTCCTCTCCTCTACCGTCTGGTAACCACTAGTCTATTATCCATTACCATGAGTCTCTGTCCTGTTTGTTTGTTGCTTTTAGGTTTATATTCCACATATCAGTGATATCATGTGGTTTTACACTTTTTCTGTCTGACTTATTAGTCTTGACAGATCTTATATTTTAAGGCTCAGATTAAAGGAGTGGGCATACAAGAAAGGAGAGTGGAAAAAAGCAAATGAGTCACAATGCCATTATCTGGGCAAAACCAGCTTGATTCAGGAAAAACTATACTGAAGAAAAGCTGGTGTGCAGTTACAAGTCCATCGGAGGTAACTGAGTGCAGTCAGACAGGTGGAGAAGTCAGTCGCTGAGAGGTGGTTCCATATATGCCCTCATTTCAACAATGCAGAGATGGAAGACATCATATTTGCATCAACATCTGGTTTTCTTCTCCCTGCCAAGTGCTCAGAAGACTACATATACCAGCTACCCTTGCCGTGAGTTGGGCCCTATGACTAGTTGTGACCAAATGCCTTTAAAGAAGAGTGACAGTTCTGTCACTAAGATGTGGTAGTGAAAATCCCTACAGAATTCTCCAGTTTCTCTTTTCCCAGCCAAGGGTGAAGACTTCATGTTGAGAGGGTAGGTCAGCCTGAATATTTGTGTTATTCCATTGACAGAAAGATCACAATATTTATCATCCAGGACAATTTTTAGAGTGAAATGAATACTATTAATAATTATGCCAGGACAACAGACCTAAACTGGTCTGTCCTTGGAAACCAGGACAAAACCCTACTCGTGGAAGACAATTGATTGCTGAACTGCTCAGTTATTTTTTTTAAGTCACTGAGATGCTGAGGTTGTTTGTTACTCCAGCATAAACTGTAGGTTATCCATCAAACCATTTGTTGTCTGAACTTGGAGAAAGGTGTCTTTAGCATTGCTATACTTTCTAAGAAAAGGCAAATGGTATAACTTGATTGGCGATGCTCCCAAGGAGCCTATTTCCTACTATTCATAGCACCACCAAAAGACTGACATCTCAGAGGGGCCTTGACTTCTGAAAGAACTATCTTTAAAGCCCTAATAAAAATAAGTACCAACTTATATAACATTTTGCATTCTATATCTTTGCATTCTCATAACATCTCACTGTGGTAAGTAGAACTGGCGTGATATATCCGTTGTACAGATAAGGAAAATAAGACTTAAAAAATATAAAAGATTTGTCCTAAGTGGCATAGCTGGTAATAACATCTCCTTCCTGGCCCACCAATGCCTCTTTGGTGAGTACAGGAGACTGAGATATACCGACCGTACTGTGGCTACAGAGTTGTGTCTGGGAGAGGATTTAATAACACCACTTTTCCAGATGTGCTGTGGTTTGCAGTACCTGCTTGCTTAAAAGAGGCCACTCTGAAATATTGTGGCTCAAACAATATAAGAAGCATGTGAATTAAAGAGCAGGCCCAGTAAAAAATACCCTGTGGACATCCATGAAGCTACAGAGTCTGGCGTGCCTCACTTTGAATATCTAACATTACATTGCTGGATTTAAATTTTCAAAAGCATAGTACATATTAAGAAATAAATTATGATTATCCAGTCCATACTTTACTTTTTCTTGATCAAGGTAAAATTGTAAAATTCTCATTTTAAAAAATGGGAAAATGAGGCTCCAAGTTGTAACATTAGTTTTCTAGAACAGAACAACCTCTAATTAAAATTTAATGTGTAGTCTCATAATATATTAAAATATTTTTATTATTCCTATCAATAGTGGCCAATAAGAATAAATATTGAGGGCCAATAATAAATTGAACTGTCTGGTAATGTCAAGATTTCTCCACTATTGATACTGAGCTATAAAGATCTGTTCCCCCAATCATAAATACATTTATATTAAAAGTAGTTGTCTTAGCAATTCAAAGTTCTTTTGAGCATTATTAGACTCAAAGAACATTTGTGCTTCAGACTATGTGAGAAAATAAATTGTAAAACAACTCAAGCTGGGTTTATTTGTGGAAATTCATTATTTTGAAGAATTCTGTCAGGACACATTACAAGAGTAGATTTTGATGTTAAGTAGATGAGCTCATGAGACTGCACATGGGTGATTATATAAACTATTAACTACTTTGTGTTAATAAAATTAATAATCATAATAGTAACTATAGCATTAATTAAAAACCTACTCCATCAATGGAAGTAACCTATCTTGTAGACATCGTGTCGATTCTTGGGATAGAGTATCAACCGTGTTTTCAGAGTTTCAACCAGGGTCATGAAAACTAGTGAAGTATACTTCCTGGCAGTCACTGGCACACATGGGGTATTCTCTCCTTCTCTTTCTCACTCCTGCCCGCCCTCCTAATGCTACAAAATGTGAATGCTACAAACACGTGAATCCATAAATGCAATTTTGTTTTCTGCCACTGTTGAGCAAAAAAACCTTGAGATTTGCTTGTTAACATTCAGGGGATTCCCTCCAACTCCGTGTGGAAAATGGAACTTGTCTGAATGCATATCTCTGCTTGCTTCCTTGCCCTCACCACATCGGCCTCTCTCTGTGCAGTGAGCTTCCCATGCAAGATCAGCACAAGCCTGCCTCTGCGAAAATTTACATTGCTTTCTGCTCACATACAGATGGCCCTGAAGTGATGCAATAATTCAAATTGGACTAGCACCTTTCTATTTGTTTATGAATGGTGTGGCATCCTCATGAGCGAATTAGAGCCCCATGGTTTCTGGGCAATGGTATTATTCTTGCAAAATTTGTGCCATTAAAAATATATATCATCTAGGAAAGAAATAACAAATTCCAGCTCTTTGACATTTATCCAGAGTGACTTTCAGTTTTGGCTTAGTTTTCAGTTATCTTCGCTGTAGATTTACTGTTCCTAGCTGTTACAGGGAGAATCAGCAGGGATTGGGTTAAGAACAGCACAGTTACAGCTGACCTGGGGATTGTCCCTGCTTACATGCTTAGATGTGCTAGCTTCTAAGTGAGGGAATTCTCATTTTCTAGGAAAACAAGTTGGTGCAGTTGGGTAGAACCCAGCTCTAAACTAGCAAAGTTTCCACACGAACAGTTTCTCTTGGAACTGAAAATTAGTCAACTTTTCCTTTCACTCCCAAACTTGAAGAATGCTTTGCACTGCAATTAAAATGGATAGAAAAGATAGGTTTCTCAGGAAAGCAATGAAAGTAGAGTGGAAAAAAATAAATTTAAGAGCAAATGATATGGAAGGCCTTATAAAATATGTTTTTTTATTAAGATAATTCTCCTATCCTCTCTCCCCTAGCAGTGGAGCAGTAGGCTATCTTGGAAGAGATTAGTCTGCCAGGAGTCTGGTGGTAGTAAAGGATGTTCAAGCTAGAAATTTCATCTAGAACCCTGGTCTCATTAGGATATTGTTCTAACTAACTAAGCTAAGTAGCTGCAAATGAAACATATGGACTGTGGACTGTATAATTGATGTGGCAGAAAGAGCATGGAGTAATGTTTGGAAGATCTTTGGTTTGTTTTACTGATGACTAGGAACCCTGCATATCAGCTCCACGTGTCACAGCTCAAGACTTAGCTCCTCGGCACCTTTCATTTATCACTACTTCTCTATGACCAGTTAGGTCTACATGTAGGTCTGTGGGGAAGTGAAAATGGAAGGTGCCAGGGAATAAGTGAAAAAAAACTATTAGTTTCATTCATTTACTGAAAAATAATTTACCGACTACCTACCCAGTAACAGTAGTTATGCTTAGTTGCTAGAGATAAGGTAAACAATAAGGCACGGTCACTGACCTCAAGAAAATTACACTGTTAACAAGGTGCTACGATGCTACCTCAGAGAAGAGCTTAGAGTGCTAAGAAAGCACAAAAGGAAACTTTCTCCCTTACAGAAAGAAGAGGTCAAGTCTTGGCTAGTGTTTTCTTTCCATGCCATTTGGTTGGAATGGAGAGTACCCTGAGGGTAGGGTATATTTTTCCATGAATAGCTAGTATTGAATGCTTTGACAGGTATTTATTTGGGCTATAGGTTATAATAAAAGCTGTACTAAAAATAACAGGTGTTAAAATGTGTCACTGTGTGTGAACCTGGGATTAGAAGAAACTTAATCTAATTGGGAGAAAACCTGAATTCAAGTACAGAGCATTTGCAAGTAACAAGAACCCACTGATCAAGATATCGACACATGATTAACGAAATGGCAGAAAATGCTCATACCCCGCCAAGGAAACACCAGCATGGTTTAAATGTTTGCTTGAATGCTGTTTTGGCACAGCAGAAAAATATTTCAAGTTTTTTAATCAAATATTGGTTCCAGTGTAAATTCTACCATCATGAGGAGTATGACCTTCGATGAGTTCCTTATTCTCATGGGACCACAATTTCTTCATTTGTAATGAATGAATGAATGAATGAATACATATGTAAATAAATAAAAATAAAAATGTAGATAGTAGTACCCACCCTGTAGACTTGTAAGGATTAAGTCAAACAGCGCTTGCCATGGAGTAGTTGTAACAAAGTAATATATAAATAAATATATATGTGTGTGTGTGTATATATATATATATATATATATATATATATATCGATATATATATATAAAATCTAAGTGATTTTCTATTTTGTCATTCTGGGTACTAAAGCTTTTCTCCAGTTTTCCTTAGGAATTCAAAGAGAACGAAGGTAGAAATATGCAAATTCTGCAAAAAAGGATTGAATAATAAGATGAGACCTTGTGCAGATGCTGTTGTTTTAAATAAAGATTACCCAGATTCCTTCATTCTCCCTCCTTTAGTATATGAAAGACCAAGCAAGTCTAGATGACCTGGATCATACTGCTTTCTCAGCGTGTAGGGAAAATACTTCAGTTCACCTTAGTAAATGACATAAATGAACTTAGCCAAGAGATTGGAGTTAGAAAGGAGCCAGACAAGATATTGAGAAGAAATGAGAAGACTGCAGATACCCAGAAGAAGGATGAAGAAAGAGAAACAGAAGAGTGAAACTAGGTATTTATATGGTAGATTACATGGAAGACAGATGGATGTTTATATATCTCTGCTTTTTCTCTAATATTTTAGAAAAGGACCAAGTCTCTGTATGCCTGCACATCCAATGGGGCATGGCCATGTCCACTTGATGGTCCATTATGTTATGCATAAAAGAGGTCCTGGGTTTTATCATTCCAGGCTGCCCTAATTCTTTGTGGTTTAGAAGCCTACTGGAGGCCCGTGGGCCTACTTTGAGGCCTGCTGTGGTGCAGCAAGAGCACCCTTACAGGAGTGTCTGGAGACAGACTGCCAGATCAGCATGCTTGGTGGATGTGGCACCTGAGATTTAGGAAAGCCAGCAGAGGCTAAGGTGAAGGTCACTCAGAGTGCTAAGCATACCACAAAGCTGACCAAGTAGAATGAACAGACTTGGAACAGCCTAAGGACTTTCAGACATAGAGCCAAAAGGACCAACAGCAACAAACCTGTGGACGATGGACTTCTGTCCAGATATAAGATGGCACCACATTCAAGTCTCCCTACTCTACAAAGAGCATGATCCACCCAACCAGATCTGCACATGGCTAGGAACTTTCTATAGAAAAGAAATAGTGTACTCCTCTTTTGAGACGCTAAACACTTTTATCCAAGAGATAAATGGTCTACAAAAATAAAATAAAAATAAATAAAATAACACTGTCAACAATTGGGTATAAAAAAATTTAAACATACAGAGAAGTTAAAAAATTAATTTTACAATGAACATCATTTACCTACCAACTAGATTCTACAACTCATATTTACTATACTTGCCTATATATTTACATATCTAGCCATATAGCCATCTCACCATCTCTCTCCATCTAACAATCTAATTTTTGAGGTATTTCAAAGTAAGTTGCAGGCATCAGCACAATTTACCCCAAATTATGTACATACTTGAACATGAATATCGTAACTAAAGTTCCAAAGTTTTAAAAAATTTTTTTCAAAGTAAAATTTAGAAACATTGAAATACATAAATCTTAAATGTAGCATTGGATGAATTTAAACAAATCTATATATCTGTGCAATACAAACCTCTGTGGAGATCTGAGATATAGGGCATGATCATTTCCCAGAAAGTTTCTTATGTCCTTTCCCAACCCGTCTCTGCCATCTCTGCCCAGGAAATCACTGTTCTTAAAATTTCCATCAGAGACTAATTTTCCTGTACTAAAATATATATATAAATGGATTCATAGTATTTAGCCTTTGGTGTATGGCTTCTTTCACTAGGTGTTGTGTTTTTGAGATTATTTTATATCGTTGCATGTATTAGCTTATTCCTTTTGATTGCTGAATAGTATTACAGTGTAAGAAATATATAATAGTTGTTTGTGTATTCTCTTATTGATAGACACCTGTTTCTCCATGGATTTTAAAATTCATTAAATATCCATCAAGCTAGACTAAATGTAACATTTAAACTCAGGTTTGAGACAAAAGTTAAAGCTAGTCAGCATATAGGGCTCAAGAAAAATAAATCAATATTTTTTTCTAAATAATCCAATCGTAGTGTGCTTAAACTTTTTTAACCTTCCTAATAGGCATCCAGTGAAAGACAGCTAGTATTTTATTGTAACACTTCATTTTCCCAGCAGATGCAGGAAGCATGCTTGTCCTCAAATGGCCATTGACTTTCCAGGATGAGTAGTGTCCTCCATATGGGGTCGCATCACACCATGCTTTTATGGGGAGGAGGCTGAGGTGAAGGAGAGGCGCTGCAGTGACTCAAGCCTCAATACCAACTTTCTGTTTTAACCCCAGTCCTACTCTTCCTGTTCTTAAGATGAAGTTTAATCATAGTAGCACTCTGAGTTAAGTTGACACACTTTTGCGAAGTGGGAAGATTGGGAGTCAAATGCAGAGGAACACAAGGAAAAGCAATCTGCAAGTCACAGGAACAGCTCTCGACAAACTTCACAATATAGGTGAATAAAATAGAATATGGCGTGCACTTTTAGCAGAAGTGGATGAGTTATGGTCTTACGCCTCCCATATAAGAAAGTGTATGGGAATATTGAGCAATTTTATTGTTAATTTTATTATCAATTTATATTATTAACCAGCAAGTAAATATTTCTTAAAAATATAACTCTGTTCAGCATTCAGTTAAAGAGCCCATCAGATACCAGTTTGAGTTGGGGAAGGTAGCTTCTTGTTTTATGTTTATTTTGTTCTATTTCTGTCAAAAATAAAGTTATGCTAAACTGAATATCTGATGATAGATGGCGTCAAAGAACACTTTAGTCTGATGTTCTGATGATTTCCTAGAGTGGCAAAATAGAGGGCTAGATCTGTAGAGAAAGGACGGGATGTGGAAAAGTCCACATTCCTTTACGTGCTGTTAGAAGAAACAGCTCCTAAGGTAGCCTGGGATCATGTTTTCTAATTGTACTTTTTTTGCTGAATAAGTCAACATCTTTGGGACCCAAATCACATTCTCTGAATGTAAAGAAATCTGATTGTATCAGCCTCTGAATGATTAGGTGATTTCCTGCCTTGAAAGGATTCAGGAAAACACTGTTTTTAACATTTACTTCTAGACTGTCTAGAGAGACCCTCTCTATGAGACAATAGGTCCAATGACAAGTACCCCAGTGATCTGTACTTTAAATAGGGGTGCCTGACAAAGGTGGGTGCCTGGGTTCAGGCAGAGATGTTCAGTACAAAGCCTCACTAGCCCTGCTCTTGTGTGGTTTTGAATTGTTTTTGTTGCTGTTCATGTGTTCTTATTTAATGCCCTATTTTCCTAACTTTAAGTTAGTGCCCTTTTTAAGCAAAAATTATCTTTGTTTGGGTTTTTATCTTCCCCAGAAGAAATACTATAGTAGGAATTTATTAATTAAATGATATGTACCTTAAAACATGGAATCTATTTTTAATGAAATAAAATAGCTATATTTATATATATACATACACACATACCTACATAACCTGAAATATACTGTTTACATATGCATTTGATTTATTTTTTCTGACTTGTGTAGGTCTTAACTTTTTAAAAATAGTTTATTACACATTAAAACTCATTATATTTCACTAAATATAAATATACTCTAAAAAATTTTGGCCCATGTATTTTTAGTTATATTAGCTACTTGACCAGTATTTAGAAGAAAGGATTTAAACTCAGGTCAGACAAAAGAAAAAAAAAAAAAAGCAACTAGAAGACTTTGATTAAGGTCAGTGTTTAAGGATAAATTGTGCCAGTCAGCAACTTAAAAAAAAAAAAATCCTTTGCCAACACCTGACCTAAGGAAAAGAATTGGCTTATTTCTAATCACATTTGGGAAACATGATAAAATTATTCTGTGTGCAGACTGGTAATGCATATACCTCAGCTATCAAAATAATAAAATGAAATAAAATGTCATTGGGCATTCAAACAGCAATGGATGATGCCTCACAGTCTTTGATTTTCTGGAAAATAGAGAAGTTTGGTAAATGAGAGTTAAAAAAAAAAAAAAAGGATGTCATCAGGGAATACATAATGTTACATTTTCATCAGGTTCAAAATATTGTCTCTCCGACCAGATTCATAAAGGTTATGAAAAGATCAGACAGCTTAATTTTTTACCAAGAGTTGAGATTGGTCCCTGCAACTCTGTTCCAAGTTGTAGCTTGGAAATGTAATTGGTTTTAATTCATCATAAACCAGTGCCAGAAACGTGCCCACAGTGTTACTGTAAGTCTGGGATGCTTGAGATTCTGTTTTAACAACTTCTCGTCCACCTCTTTTTTTTTCCTTTTTTAAAAAAATACAAAGCCAAGAAAAATATAGAAAAGGTGAATAGATTTTTTTTTTCTTTTTGATCCAGCAATCTGTGCATAGAACTTTTAATTATATGGAAGAGATAATTCAGCAAGATATGCATAGAGAGAGAGTTGTATTTTAACTTATTTTTTTAAAGGCACAATTTTAATTTTAACTGAGTTCTAAGTGTTGGGACACATTTATGCCAAATGTTTATAAATGAATGAAATAAGGCTTGAAATAAGAAAGAACTCTAGCCTTTGTGCTAAGGTAGGAAGAAAGTAGATGAATATTCAGAAAACCAGAGGTTAGTTCCTTATCTGTCATACATAACCTGAGTGACCTTGGGTAAACCATCACTGTTTATCATTACTTTTGCTAGATTTGGCACATCATGAAAAATCTACTATCATTCAAGAGATCGTTTCTGTTTATATACAGTGACATAAAGTATTAGAGATTGGCTTTGATCAGTTTTTATTTCAGAATTCATGACTTCTTCACCCTTATTTTTTTCACATAAGCTTAGTTTGTCTCTTCAACCAGATGTTAAGCTTTCTTCAAGTTGGAAAAAATATTGTGCCTTTTTGGGCTCAGCAGCCAATAAGTGTTCACCAAGATAACTCCTAATTAGGAGCTGAGACTCTTCTTCAATTAAAATAATTCCCTGCATGGAAATAAGGTCTAGGGGAAAGCGGCTGCTGTTTTTACAGTCAATAAAAATGGTTTAATCCTAACTTCCTATCCAACTAACCATGATCCTATAAGTAAGCCATTGAACCTTTCTGTTGCCTCAGCTTTCTCATCTACCATGTAGATATAATGATATTTTAAAAGTGCATTACAATGACAAATATATGAGAGAATTCTTTGACTAGTTCATAGTACTAAATAATTTTGAGTTACTACCATTAATGGCATAAGATCTGTGAAAATACAGGAAACAGATTTTGTTTTCCTAGCTGGACACAAGAAGAGGTGGTTTGCATAAATGTATGGTCATGCATCATTCTCTGAGCACTCATCATCATGTCTACTGTCTTCTTGAAGTCCTTAATGGGTTGTGGTGCTATTCCCTGTAAAAGCAGAATTTCCCCGACTGGACAAGTTTGTTTGCAAACTAGTTCCTCACTCTGCACTAAATAGTTGTATGCCATATTAGAAACGTTGACATTTTGAACTACACTACCCTGGTTATGTGCCACTTCGGGGAATTCATGGGCATCCCAGAGCCCTTAATTTGCCATGCTAGAAACTTTATGTAAGAGAGAGAAGCTGGACCAGCCTACTTTCTTTCTGAAAATAGTATCCTATAGAGTCACCAAAAAAAAAAAAAAAAAGTGCATCAACATGAAACTGTGAGACAAGGAGCTCAGTTTCTGGGCGAGGGAGCACTGTGTTCAGTGCATTTAGTTCAGATGTTCTGCTTTCAGAGTTCTGGTCTGTGAATCCTCATGGATGGGCCCCAAGGACAAGGTCTTTCAAACACAGTTCAAAAACACATAATGAATTTCTGGCACAGAGTAAGTCATTAATATTTTTTAAAAATTAAGTAACAAAGGATTCATATAACAATGTCTACCAAATACCTACTTCATGCACAATTAAGGGGACACATAATTTGTGACATGTTTCTATACCAAATATAGTAATTTACTTCAGAAGACAAGATAAGAATATATGAAATATTTGAGCATTTAAAGTGTTGTTTTATTTTTAAGTTATAGAATGAATGATTTAAAGTATAAAGCTATATGAATTCAAAGACATGGGGGACCACTGAAGAGATCTCTTAAGAAGTGGAACTTAAGCTGGGTTTTGAAAGATGGGTGGGATTGGAGAATATAAAGATGGTGTTGGCATTCTAAGAAGTAGTCATAGAACAAGACAATGTCTGGAAATGGAAAAGGGTGTGTTTGTTTCATTCTTTACTTTTGGGCAATTCAGAGGTAGTGTGGGTATTTAAAACAAAATAGGATCATAACATACAATATCTGTTATAACTATAGAAGTATTCATAAATGTGTACTAAGACATCTGTAAAGATATTTTTGTTTGAAATAGCAAAATATCAAAGTAATTTCAATGCTGTCAGCAGGGGGATAGTTAAATAATTTATGGTGTCACATAAGTCATGTGGTGCAATACAGGGAAATAGCTAAAAAAAATAAAGTATATTTCCGTGTGCTGGCATGGGAGGACCACTATGGGAAGACTTCACAGTATATGGTGAAAATACATTCATGTCATATTTGTCAACTTTGGAAATTGATTTTAAAAAATCAAAGTGGTATCAAGAAGATTAATGTGGTGACACTGCGTCAAATTAAAAAGGAACAACTGAAAATGGGGAAGGATATTGGGAGATATTTTCATGAGTACAAAGATAGGGACCTAAGTGGTAAAAAGAAAGAACCCAGAGACATTCTGAAAAAATGATTTGAAAGGACTTTATGACAGATTCTTGATATAGGGGATGAAGGCAAGAGAAGAGAAAAGAAATTTTCAGGTTTAAGCTTAGGAAATATAATTGAAGAATGATTTCTACTAACTGGAACAGACTCATGTTAATAGGAAACCTTCTTTAAAATTTTTGTTTTTCAGGATGGAAGAAACAGTACAAATCTATTACAGAGTCAAGGACCTGCAGAGCAGAAAAAAGAAGAAACTGTTAGTATAATGGTCTATCAGGTACAGTACCCATGTTTCTTGCTCTTGATTGGGTAATGGTCAACTTATTTTTCTCTTATTTTTCTAGCTCTGTCTTCCCTAACCCAGAGATAAATAAGCAAGTATGATCCAGACCCTGGTTCTCAGAGATATATAATTATTACTCTGTTCGAAGAATCATGTACATGTTTTTATTTAACTCATTCTTTTTTAAAAATAATTTATTTTCAATTATAGTTGGCATACACTATTATATTAGTTTCAGGTGTACAAGATAGTGATTAGACATTTATATAACTTACGAAGTGATCATCGAGTACATCTAATACCCATTTGACACCATACATAGTTATTACAATATTATTGACTATATTCCTTATGCTATATTTTATATGCTCATGACTATTTTGTTATTACCAATTTGTACTTCGTAATCCCTTCCCCTTTTTTACCCATCCCAAGCCCCCTCTCATCGAGCAACACTCAAAATGTTCTCTGTATCTATAAGTCACTCATTTCTTGAATTCCTGTGAAAGAAATTATAGATTTGGTTTTTTAAGAAGATGTAAAAAAATAACTTTGCAGTGAAACAGAGACCTATAGAAAATATTGCAGTTCTCTGCAATCAGAACTAGAAGAGGTATCTGCAGCATTCCCTGGGAACGCAGTGGGTTGGGGTGGGGGAGTAACTCACCCTGTCTGGGGAGTTAAGGAATACTTCCATCAGTTGGACGTTTGAAGTGGGCCTGAAGAATAGAAAATAAGAGAAGGATGTTGGAGGCAGAGGGGAAGCCTAAACAAAGGGGCAGTGGTGTGAATTTGCATGGCAGACTCATGGAGAATAAGATGCTCAGGATAGCCAGATAATGGTCAGGTGAGAAAAAGTATGATTGTGGTCTGAGAGTGTATAAGAGCTAGATGAGGTCAAGCTTGTATCCTGTGCCTATGGGTATGGCCTTGCCCCTCAGGAAATGTGAACTCTAGAGAGATCCAAAGAGAGTAACTGGTCAATGAAGTAACAAATCGTCATCTTCCCATAGGCCTTATTCCATGACTCTTTAGCACTCGCAAAGTGGCCATGCTGGGAAGCAGGACAACTTGAGTATGACCCAAGTTGGCCACACAGATGAGAAGGCTCTGGCAGGTATAGAGCACAGGCACACTATATAGATAAATTGAGGAGTTTCCTTGAAAATCACTTAAATCACAAATAGAGCCCTAGTATCCATTGCACAACTATGCATGGAGAGCTAAAAAAAAAAAAAAAAAAAATCTAAGACAAGCAAGGAAAAGGGCAGAAATTTGAGGTAGTCGCTGGGCAGCTCTTGGTATTTGCTGGCTAAAAAACAAGAGGGTTTGAGGAGGCAAGCGTAGGAACCCTGCTGGTAAAGGTATTTTCACACTAGCTTCCTGAATTCATGGGTTGGGTTGCTGTGCAACTGCTTATGAAAAAGATTGGGAGGAATCTGCTTGTAAAAGTCACAATGTCATACAAAGTTAAGACATCTAGGAAAAGTTAGCCTTAAGAAGTTTATGTCCTCAGTAGATGACTCTTGACACATATCCAGGACTACCTTGGGACGAAGGGACAGCCGTTCGCCATCTCCAGTGAATATAATGAAGAGAGTTGACTTAAGTTGCCTCAGAGGAAATTAAAGTTAGCACCATAAAGACAATAGAAAAATCACTACAATCCATTTCTTATGAAAGGATTTAGATTTTTCTTAATGGGGTCTTTACATAGATAGGGAATACACGTTCTGCTTTTCCTGATGTGAGGTCTCTTAAAGTTAAGGTAAGGACTTCAGTTCTCCCAGCCCTGAGTCTTTCCTAGGCATTGTATCTGCTTTGGTAGAAAATTGGGTTAAGTAAAAACAAAAGGGTACTTGATCCTGCATTACGTTCTGTGAAACCTAAAAGAGTCATGTGAATCTGAAACATAAATAATTTGTTCCCCCTCACAGGCCACGCCAATCTTCAATTAGAACTGAAGAATTTAGCATTGCTCTTGTACTTTTTAAAATCTCCTCCTTAAGACTCATCCAGGTTCTTATTTTCTTTTAATCATTTTTTTTCAGATCTCTTCATCACTTGTTAGTCAAATCTGTGGTGTAGACACTTAACATCATCATCAGAGTTCATTTTGTGAAGCCAGGAACTACTTGGACAGATACACTTTTTTAAAAAATGTGTTTTAAAACTGTTTTCCTCTATGACCCAGTCTATTTAGGAAATCGCTCTTCCCTCAAAGGCAGGGGTCCCCAACCCCCAGGTTCCAGTCCCATATGGTCAGTGACCCAGGCCGCATAGCAGGAGGTGAGCAGCCTCAAGCAAGTGAAGCTTCATCTGTATTTGCTGCCACTCCCCAGCACTAGCATCACCACCTCAGCTCCACCTCAGATCATCAGACATTAGATTCTCATAAGAGCACCGGTCCCTGGGGCCAAAACGTCTGGGGACTGCTGCTGTGAGAGAAATTAATACTACAGAAAGAGATTTTTTGGTCATTGTTCTAATGACCTCTGGCTCATTATCTGGAAAGAAGATAGACATGGGTTACACAGATCATTTACACATTCAGTAGATAGTTACTGAGCTTGTAGTATTTACTAGACACAACCTTGTTCTCTGGGGATTGAAGAAATGAGAGTAGAGAGAAGAAAAAGAGAAGTCTTGGTAGGTAGCGCTGAGGCCCAGGGAAGTCCCTACCAGCTCACAAATTCTGATATTCTAAATGTGGTGACAGTAGCAAAATAGGCTATGCTAGAAGTATGTGGTGATAGAGTGTAGCACAGAGTTAATACCTACCAGAAGCCAAATCTTGTGTTTCAGGTGAGAGCCGGGAGATTTATTTCTTCATAGTGTGGAGTTGTTATTAGCACACCTGACTCAGATTTTCCAACAGCAAGTTTTCTCTGACAGAAGCCGGAGGCCCGTGTAAAGCGTAGGCCCATGGGAAAGCTGAGTTAGTTTCATTTTCCACTGTGGAAGTGTTGTGAGGCTTTCATCATTGAGCTAATGTAATAATAACATAGTAAAAGCTTTGTTTGTTCCAGGCCCATGCTAATTGTTTTGCATGCATTAAAGGTGGTCATATTTTGTTCAAGACGTGTATTCCTGAAGACCTCTCATAATTTGTTACTAGTATAATTATAACTTGCATAATTCAACATGAATTCTCCCAAAGGATGGGCGGGCCCGCCATGTGGCAGTCAGTAGTTTAGTTTACCAATTTCGCCATTGTGCAGTTCTCGACTCATTTTTTAATTTGGAGAATTTACATGACTTCGATGTTTCTGCATGAAGTGACATTAATCACATGTATGTGACTGCAATTTCAAATTTACCTAGTTCAGAGTCCCATTGAATGTGACTAGATTGTTGCTCATTCAGTCCCCACGACAACTTTGTATAGGAGTACTGTGTTACCCCATCTTACAGATTTGGATATAGGCTCAGGGAGGTGAGTACTTGCCTAAAGATGCACAGCCTGGAAGTAGCCTAGAAGGGATTTGAATCCTAGTCTGTCTGACTCCATGGCCTCAGCTCCTTATGCTGAGGAATACTGAAAGATTACATGGTAGGCCCACGTTACCCGCTGATTATCTAAGTTGGGATCAGAACCTAAACCTTTCTGCTTTCTATCTAAAGTTCTTTTCATTTGTCCATTCATTTATTTTCTCATTAATTCATTTAAATGACAGTTATTCAATTATTATTATTTTTTTATGTAAGTCTATTAGTTTCCTGTTGCTGTAACAAATTTAGTGGCTCAAAACCACACAAATTTATTCTCATAAATCTGGAGGTCAAAAGTACAGAATCACATTACTGGCAGGGCCACATTCTTTTTGTAGGCTTCACAGCAGAATCGTTTCCTTGCCTTTCCGGATTCCAGCATTCCTTGGCTTGGCCCTTTCTTTCATCTTCAGAGTGCATTACTCTGAGTTCTGGTTCCATTATCATATCTTCTTAGAAAAAGGAGTTTGACCTTCTCCCTTCCTTTTATAAGGACCTTGTGATTACATTGGACCCATTCAGACAATCCAGGATAATCTTCTCATCTCAAGATCTTCATTTTAATCGCATCTGCCAAGTCTCTTTTGCCATATACGGTAACATATTCACAGGTGTCCGATATTGGGATGCGGGTGTTGGAGTGTGTGTTGGGGGGGGGGTCACGTTATTCTGTCTTACACTAGGTGACACATTAACCTAGCAGGCTGGTGGTGCTTAGCAGATACTGAACTAAGTGCTAGAGACACAAAGATGTCTGCCTGATAGAGCCTTCGTACTGGAAATCTCAGTTCGCAGGATGGTATGGAGAGAGGAAAGGCAAAAAGATACGTGCAACAACGTAATAGGAGTCAAAATAGCAGGTTGCACAGGGTTCTGGGAATACGAAGGAAAACGCCACTAAACCTATTGCACTGTTCTCCCTGGAGACTCTACCTTCTGCCTCAGATTTTTAATAATTTATTTCCCTTTTCTTTTAGTCTCTGTTTTTCTTGAAAGGGACTCAAAGTCATGAGCTTCTTAGCCTCCTTTCTCAGAACATCTTATATTTCCAGCACTTTAATACATATGACTATCAGTACACATATGTTTGGCTTTACAGTTTACATAGTACTTACACAAAATGGACGTCATTTGTTTGTTCCAACAACCTCTAAAATGGATGTTATCATGCCCATTTTTAAAGATGAGTCTCACAGGGACTCTGGCAAATGCTAAGTGGTAGAAATAGGAATAAGACACAGAGTTTCCAAATGAGATACATGGAATGAAACTGAGCAGTTACTGTGGGATAATTTGATTGCTGGGTGGGGACTGAGAAAAAACTCCCCAGTTCACAAAGGGAAACCATGTCTCAAATACAAAAATAAGTGAAAGTAAACAAAGATAAATTCATAAGCTAAAGTAATGTGTATGCCTGTCATTTTCCTATGAGAAAGACAAAAACACAAGTAAGAGAAATTATTATGTGTAGCACCAAGAGCAATCATTTTGTTAGAGGGAAATAAAAGATTGTAGAGAAGCCTGAATAAGCAGAAGCATCTTCAGTTTCCCTTCAGCTTTTATTTTTCTTTCTCCAGTTTGTTCTCTGTAGGTGTTTTGGGGTTTCCTATGTACTGTGTTTCGTATTCTTGTCACCCAGGCCATCATTTCATTTAGTCAAGTTAGAAAACATTAGAAAAAATCACAATTAGATATGGAAGGGGGCAATTAAGCATGAATTAAATGGAGTAACTGGTTGGAGAGGGGCATCATTCCTTCAGCTTCATCTCCCAAGATATTTAAACACAAGCAGCCTGACGTACATACCAAAAACCCTGACACCAGCGAGGGGTTCCTCCCTTGCAGTCCTCTCGTCTCTGTAGCTACTGTCTGTGCTTTTCTGCTGTTGCTGGTACATTTCCTCCCGTTTCTGTTTTTCTCTCTGGAACATGAAGTAAGCTAATTAATTGAAAAAGAAATAAGTTGATGGACAAGTGGAAACACTCGCCAGGCGAAAAAAGATCTGTCTGTGGGAACAGCTTCTGCCACTAATAAGACTTATGACCTCAGGCAGCCGCTTAAACTCTCTGGGTTCCTTGTTTTTCATATTTGTAAAAGCGGAGGTTTTGGACTAGATTAGGGATCACAAACACAAATACCTACAGTTGCCAAATAATGCAAATGGTTAAAGCAGGCCAGGTAAGGGAAAATAAATATATCAAGTGTCCCCTGGAGTTTGCATTCTATTTTCCTACTTTTGATAAGAAAATAGGTACAGAGAGAGGGTTTGTTTGTTTTGTTTCTGTTTTCTGATTTTTTTCTTTTTAATTAAAACACAAAAGTCTTGATTTTGAAAACCATACTATAGCAACCCACACCTGGTTTAATGCCAAAGGACAGTAGGGAGTAGAGACTGAGAGGCAAACTAAAGAGCCTCTGTCTGGCCTGAAGGCAGCAGCCACGGCCCAGCAACAGCTGCAGCAGATTCAGATGACCCAGAAATACACGTCAGTGTGGACAGATGGACACATCTCAAAAGAGGCGAAAGCTTGTTTTTCTGGACAGTTTCTTTGTCTGTAAATAAGGCTTGTTTTTTTACACATGGACTAACACGTGTTAAATGAGGGGCA
The DNA here is from genome assembly GCA_003508835.1 of Eonycteris spelaea. NCBI lineage: Eukaryota > Metazoa > Chordata > Mammalia > Chiroptera > Pteropodidae > Eonycteris > Eonycteris spelaea. Next base: position 3,716,797 of record PUFA01000079.1, on the reverse strand, counting down.
GCCCTCAGGACAGAAAGGTGATTTCTAGGGTTTCTGTTTGCTCTTAGAACTTTGGAATTTTGACACTTCTTTAAAATCCTGTGAGGCCTGGTCTACACTAAGTGCAGTACAGAGGGCATCCGTCTATACCACTGTGCCCCACACTGCCGACTCTTGCTGAGCACCTACCATGGACCGGTCATATACTAATCATTGTACAAGTGTGAGCTCATTGACTTTTCATGAGAACCCTTTGAAATAGGTACTAGTGTATTCCTCACTTTACAGAAGAGGAAACCGAGGCACAGAAAGGTTAAACCGTTTGCCCAAAGTTACACATTATCGATGTCAAGTCACTTGAGCTCCTTTGTACCCTTTAGCTGGGTGCGTAGGTCATAGAAACTGAGTGCAGAAACTTTTTCAAGAGTTGCAGTCCCTGTCCCAGGAGAGAACAGAGACGGCGGATATAGTGCTCAGCCATGCTGCAGCGGTGTCCAGATGTGCCCCTCTCCACCTCTCTACTCTGCCTCGCCTTCGCAGAGAGCCCTGAGCTATGCATTTTCTAAGTCCAACTCTATTACTGCCAGTGATGGTCTATGCTCAGTTATTGATTTCTTAGCCTGTATTTAAAGCAATATTATATGTTACACAGACTCTTTCCATTGGAAGTGATCTAACTAAAAATCGAAATGAATTTTTCTTAAATAATTCCTTAAATGTATTCTCAGATATAATTAAGCAGCTGATGCTTGGGCAAAAGGAACCTTTCTAGTTATTCTAAAATCTATCAGTCATCAAATATATATCCAGTTCCTTTTATGCACACGAGAACATGTGACATAGCCTGGGACCTTCCTCACTGAAGCCCAAGGTTGGCCTGGCAGAGGTTTACTTCACAAGTGAATTCTTATCGCGGGTAGAATATTTTTGAACTTAAATTCATCTCCTTTATTTCCTATAATGGCTTAAGTGTTCTTTAGGCAAATTCAAAAATGTAAATGCACTAGAAATAAAACTTAGGATTGAGAAATTACATTAAACAATCAATTACAAAAGATGTCTTTACTAAATAAGAAAGCTCTTTTAAAAATAGCAATATTCCTGGTATATTTAAAGTGTGACTTCTCCAAATTCTAACATAAAAAAAAAAAAATAGCTTTTTTTTTCATGAACATGTGTAAACGCAGGGCAAAACTGAAGTGTTTGTGGTTTTCAGGAATTGCAAAGTCCCTGACTCTATTTCCTCATTGAGGATCAGAATCACTTGAGGGAATCATAGCAGACTCAGCTGTCTGGGAGCTTCCTTGTAGTTTTTGACTTAGAATGATCTGTTTTGTTTCGTCATTTTCAAGTATGATGGGTCGTCGGTTCCTCGGTCCATAGATGTGTTGGCAACCAGTGAGGCACTTCAATACCCATCCACTCCACCATCAGTGTTCCCTCATTTTGCAAAGGAGAAAATGGAGCTAAGGTTCAGAGTCCAATTCTCAGTCCAGTGCAAAACTGAATATGCATCTATGCTGTGTCTATAGACTGATTCTTTCACATGCAATACTTCTTTCAGTAAGTGCCCTGGCAGTTAATTAGCCAAGAGAACTGAACTCTTTAGAAGTCTTTAGAAACTCGACTCTAATTTATACAAGTTATTCAGAAAAGTGTTTCATTTTTTTTTTTTTACCTACACAAAATAAGGTAAACAAATGCAAATACATGGATCAGCAGTCAGTGCATTCAGTGAATGCATACCAGTTGGGAAAAAATGATCTGAAATTCTACTGTCTGTTGAGAGAGTGACTAAGTCTTTGCACAGGTATTTATAAAATTATTAATACACAATAGAATATAAAAGATTTTATTGAGTGCTTTTATTTATGTCTATGGCCTGTAATCTCAGGAAGTCTCAAGTGCTTTCGATTCTGCTTTAAGAAATTTGGCCTTTTCTTTGAATTGCTGTGAACTTTGAATAGCTGCTGAGGTGGGTAATGGTAATAAAGGGAATATTTTTATTGTGTATTAAGTTTTAAAGGGCTGAAACTGTTCCTTGAGGAAGCAGTTTTCTTCCTTCCTCTTTGTTCTTTTTATTTTGTTTAAAGCAACATCCTCTATTCATATAAGTTTAGATAAAGAAGGTAGGATTTTTTCAAAGCCGAAGTGTGAGATGAGATTCAGTACAGCCAAAGTGTGGCCTACATAAACTATTTCTCTTCTCTTTGAAATTATTCTATACAATGAATTTATGGTTTTACACACTACAGAAATAGCTTTCTAGAGTTCCAGAAGTTTTCAAAAACAGTCTCATTTGGGAGCACCAGCTTGTTAGCACACCTGACTAGAGAGAAAATTCACCTCTGTAATTCCAATGTCACATTAAATACTTTGAAAGGAATAGATGAATTTTAAATACTATCACTAAGAGTTTAAATAGTTCCTACTTCTTGGGAATTTAAAATCCTTGGTTTAATGGGTTCTGACTCTACATTTTAGTTCTCAATTTTTGTCTAAAATCCCTGCTCAGACATGAATACTTTTTCTGTTAGATGTTGTGACCCTGGACTGAACTCTTATAAGGTAAAAGCAGAATATAGTCTCTCTGTTAAAACAAATGTAACCTATGAATAAAATGGTGCCCAGAAAAGCACCTTCTCTTCATACAGGTTAGTGGGTTTTTGACAATGAACACGAACTACTTTGCTCAGCTCATCTCGGCAGAGGAGCAGACTTTATCTTGGAATACCCAGATAGTGTCTCAGGCCAGGTTCTGTGGATAGAATCCAAAAGATATTGCCCTTTAGTAAGTGTGTGGCTTGGGCAAATACTTTGGGCACTTCAGATCATTAACCAGATATATCACTTATTTCTTTCACTTAGGAAACAATGGATTTGAACAGAGCAGAATCACGATGAATCCTTGAACTTTGATCTTATTTTCTTAAGCCACCTGAGGCTACAACACTATAATTTTATTTATTTATTTTTTTAAGGACTTGATATCAATGTTTTATAAAATGGAGGTAAAATAGTCTATGGGAGAAATTGTACAATTTTGGAATTAGGAAGTAGGTAAGAAAGAAATGGAAAGTGCCTGCTGGAAAAAAAATACACTTTCATTCCTGAGATCTCTCCTCTACAGTAACCTTTCAGCTATATTATTTTTATTGATTTTGTGTGCACAGCGAGCCCAGCATGACGATGAAGAGGAATCACCAGGTGTGGGGTGAGAGAAAAATGATCTGGCCGGGGGTCTGCTATGTGCACTTAAACCATCATGGGATTCAGGTGTTAATTGGCCCCACAGACATAACTAAGGAGACAGAACCTGTGCCCTCGCAGGCTCAGAAGCTTGTCCCCAAGCCCTGGACTGCAGGTTCTGGACTGGGGAAGAGTGGCATCTATACCAAAGTGTATTCTCCAGGACTCGAGTTCACTGTAATACTGAATGAGTGTTCAACCTACCTGGGCCCCGACCCAGAACAGCTTCATAGAATCTCCAACCATTGAGCCTGGGCCTTGATATGTTTAAAAAATCCTCAGGTGATTCTAATAGGTCTTTAGGCTCATGAGTCAGTCAACGCCATGTTCATGAAGATCTTTTCTAGCCAGCTCAAATCTATGAGAAGTATAGAAGAAGATTCTTAAGAAAACATGTTTCATGGGGTATAGGGGAATAAAGGTCAGTGAAAATTCAGTGAAAAAAAAAAATTCTTTTTTTTCCAATAATATTTTGCTATTACCAGGAAGAAGAAGTTATCTAATCTTAGGTCATTTAAGGCCTATGCCAGCTGTGCCAGTGACCAAAGATAAAGGATTCGCCCCCTGTGCACGGGACTTTGTAAACTTCGCAGGCTCTTAAAGGGGGCAAGTAGTGAAGTTCACCAAACATTGTTCCTTCCACGCCACGTCAGTCTGCTGTCTACTTATTCAAACATAGATGCAAACAGTGCTGAGTATTTCTTTTTTTCCCTGTGCAAGAGTTCATTTAGACCTATAATGGGAAGAAGCAGCTTGAGGAAAGGAAAGTCGTGCACCATTAAAAAGAACGCCATGCACTCTCAGCAGCCCCTCGCTTCCTAGGGACCCCACACGTACAAGGGGTAGTGGTGGCAGAATGCATGCAGGGGAACACAAGTAAGAAAAAGTTTCCGGGTCAGACAGACCCGGAAGCAGATACCATTTTCTAGTCTCAACTAGTTTTGTCATCTTGGGAAACTTAATCAACCCGGGTCTCACTTTTCTTCGTAATGGGTGTAACAAGGCTTAACGGAAAGGCTTTTGTCTTTGCAGTGCTTTCCCAGACGTGATTTCATCCAACAGTTGGAGACTGCGTGATAACCTGCATAGCGCATGTTCAGTATTCAGGGAACAGTAGCTATTACATACTGTCATTTCCCATCTAATCCTATCTATCTACTCTTCTGTTCTTTCTCTTCACACAGTCAAATTCTTCCTCTTAACCCTGTCTCACTCTAGCTTGTCCTAGCAGCTAGCACCATGGAAGGTGTTAAATATCTAAAGGTTCAAAACTAGAGAAAATTACAAAACTCTGAGAAATGTGGACATTTTAGGAGTGCTTAACCCAGGTCAGGTTCCCAGACAGGACTGGCATTTTGGGTGGTGGCTTCTCTCACTGCACAACCTTATCTTGCCCAGACCCTATCTACCAATATTTTCTCATTTAGATATTTCTCTATTCAAGCAATATTTTCTCATTTAGATATTTCTCTGAAGTTTCATCTATTCAAGCATCATTCCACATGACGAATGAAGAATCAAGAAAATAAATATAGCGGGTCCTTGAAGAATGTTTCATTCAATGTCATTTTGTTATAACGTTGATGAGAAAAAAAAAATGATTCCTGGCTCGCGCCATCGTTGTGTGAAGTGTGCATGTTCTCCTCATGCCTGCATGGGTTTTCTCCAGGGACCCTAGTTTCCTCCCACATCCCAAAGATGTGCACGTCAGGTGAACCAGCATGTCTCACTGTTCCAGTCTGAGTGAATGTGGGTGTACGTGAGTGCCCTGTGATGAAAGGGGGTTCTTTCCTGGGTGGGGTCCTGCCTGGCATCCTGAGCTGCTGAGAGAGGCTCCAGCCACCTGCGACCCTCAACTGGAATAAGCAGATTGGAAAAGAATTATCTTACTTGCTGTAATAATCTTTTTAAAATGTACATAGAACTCACATTTATCTTAATGTTCAATATCAGGAGTATTTTGGGATCTTTAGAAGTTCAGTGATGTTTTTGTGACTAGAAATGTACCATAGGAATGTATCGCTTGTTTGTATCATTAGCCTATAGTAAAATTGCTTTTCTTATATGTCATTTCACTTAAAGTCACAGTTTCCAAGAACCTATCCACAAAGTGAGTATTTACTGTACTTAAGAAAAAGTCATCTGCATGTGAGTGTGAACTAGTTAAATCTGAGGGCTTTGCTCTATCAACTCATCTTAGGAAACTGTGATTTAGAATGTAGGATTCAGAGGGGAAAGACAAAAGAAAATAATTTTCCTAAAGTAATTAGGAGTTTGTAATCCTCTGTATTAAGTAAGTCTGGTGACACTTTGCTTTGGAAAAGGGTACCAGTAGAGAGACGTGTTAAGAAGTAGCATTGGGATAGAGAAGTGAAGAGAAAGCCAGAAAATGCAACTTACAAATTACAACTATCATTTCTACGGTTTGCCAGATGCCATAGGCATACAAAAGGAAAAAAGACACTGTTCCCCATTGTTTTCCTGCCCTCACACTCTCAGGACCCAGATCACAGACTGGTATGATTATAGTAACTGTCAAAGGTCTGCTATGCTATCTCAGGAATGCCTTCTGTGGAGTGTACCACATGTCAAACTGACAGGTTCAAAGGAACTTTTGGAACAAGCCCATTGAATTGGGTCTTATAATGGCTTATATTCTTCCTCATCTGTTTAAATTAACAATGAAAGATTGATCATCATCATGATGAGTCCATTGTTTTATAAACAGATCGAAATATATGTTTTCCCAAGGGTGTTCTGTTTGGCAGGGTTGCCACCTCACACCCCCAATAAATTTTGTTTCTACACTAAATTAATAAATTAGCTCAGTAAATTTATTTCTCCTCACTAAAGGAAGAAATAAATTAGTAAGCTTCTACTGAGATTGTAAGTGAGGATCGGAAAACAATTCCATCACAAGGATTCTCCTATGATGTTTATTTACAAAGTAACTTGTAAATATAAAAAGATATGAAATAGGCTACATTTCTCTTGAGTCACTATATTTGATTTTTTCTAATTCTTCTATTATTGTATGGTTTTCTTCTCTATGAATTTTTATTTATTTTTCTTTCCTGAGCAGTAGAGAATCGTCATTGGAGAACTGGCAGTGAAAATTGCCACAATAATAGTTAATATGTATTTTATAGTTTATACTTTAACAACATCATTTCTTTAGATCTTCACATTAACTTTTCAAAATAGGAAGGGCAGAAAGTACAACTGCACTTTACGGGTGAAGAAACCAAGTTTCACAGAAGCAGTTAGTTGACTTTACGAGCATCGCACAGAGTCAGGTAGCAGTGGCCTTGGCCTTTTGATTCCAAGTCCCATAGTCTTGCAGGGGTAGCATTAATTGCGTTCTGTACCAGTGGTTCTCAAATCCGGCTGTGCCTATCTGGACAGCTGGGCCCAACAGCTAATCCTCATGATGAACTTGAACTCTTGTCAGCCCAACAATTTCTAAGCTTTCCTCTTGAAGCTGAGTTTCCAGAGTAGCCTGAACTATAATTTCTCTGAATCTTACCAGTGTCTTGGAGAACTGTGGGCACACAAAGCCTCTGAGCTGAGAGACAGTGAAAACTGGGCAGAATCCCTACTGTATAGTAAAAGTTATAGACGGAGTGCTTCAGGGCTAATGTTTTAGTGATGGGAAGAGTCTATAAAGTGATCATGTTGTGTCCCGGAGACCAAGGCTGCTTGGAAGGGGTTGGATCATCTCATAAGTTACTAAGGTAGACAAGAGCATAGGCCATGCTTACTAGCCGTTTGTTGCCGTGTTGCTGTGCACAAGGTGGCCAGGCTCTGCTATGCATGATACTCTAAAGAAAGATTTGTAGTGTGACATGTGACAGTCAGTCACTACGTGGAGATGAACAGGATAGTTATCATGTCTTAGATGCTCAGAAGGAGGAAAGTTACCTCCAATATCTAGCCCCCTTATTTTGCACATGAAGAAGCAATATCACAGACAAGCAGAGCCTTTACCAAGACCACACTGCCCATAATGGCAGACTTGGAATGAGAAACCAGTTCGTAGCTGGTTTTGTATTTTCCCTCCTCCTGTGGCAGCAGAAAGTTGCTTAGCACCAAGATGGCTATCGGTGGGATCTAGAGGACTATTTGTTGGAGTAAGTTGGGAGACCTCTGGGAGACTTGTCTCAGGAATCATAACTTGCCTAGTTCATTATTTAAATGTTCAGAGATTTTGCATGAAGAGAATGGTTACTCAAGTTTCTGATTCACGTTTATATTGCTTTTCATATGTACATATATATATTCTGACTTCTCTAGTTAATTGTCTTTAGGATCATGCTTATTTCTTGATAATCTATCTGAATTTTCTTACCTCTTTTTCTAAGATGAATCATCTGGCAGGGTTACAGGTGTCTTCATCAAACACTCTTCGCATCTCTACTCCCACTGTGGCTATGAGTGGCTTGTCAGAATGTACATCCCACTTGATGACAAAGAATCAACTCCTGATACTTCCTGCCGTTTTCAGAGGATAGGGATAAAAATAATAGTTTTAATGTCAAAAAGCACACCAAGACAATATTGCTGGCAAAATTTTTTCAGTAAAATCTTCAAACGATTGAGCCCTGTTCTATGCACTGAGTTTTATCTGACTAGAGAAAGCAGGTATTATATAATGTACCAGAAAAAAAAATGTAAATATTCTTGCTTTATCTTTAAGTTCCATTTAGGGGCAAATAGGTGAGACTCCCCTTTGTTCTGACATGAGCCCTCAAGAGAATTAACTAGATAATCCATCTCTGACTTTCAAAAGTACAACTAATGTACCTCATTAGAGCTCTTTCTTTAGGTAAGCCTAGGAAGGAGGCAGGTGGGAGGAACAGAGCACCTTGATTAGGAGTGGGTCTGGTGAGTCTTCAGAAATTCTCAGGGCATTTTAGGATAGACAGCTTTATGACTTAAAAGATGATGTGTTGTGTTGCTGTGTGAGATGCGTATGGCGGGGGGGGGGTCAGTTAAAGGAGAAGCATACAAAATCTGATTTTCTAGAAATGGAAATTTATTTAAAGGTGTTTTTTACTTTTATGCAAATATTCTATTAGTCCACTTCATATTTCTGATAGCAAGATAGTTGCTTAAAAATAGTTTTCTATTGAAAGTACTTAAGAAAAAATAATTCAGCTTAAGGTTTACTCACAGTGTCCTCAGAGACAAAGATGATATCATCCCTCATTTAGCTTATCATATTCAGCAGTACTGGATGTTTATTGCCTGCCTCCTATGTTGTACAGTGTATGATGATGAAGATGTGATATATAAAACATTATTCCTGTCCTGATGGTCTTACATTATAATTGGGACCTGGTGAACTACATATAAAATCTGTTTACTGAATTTGCAATGACAAGTTGGCTTCTCCATATGAACTATTTATTATTATTATAGTTGAAAACTTAAGAATTCTTTTTTAGTAGAGGCAATTTTCTGCCATTACATTCAGTTTAAGAAACTCAGAAGATTTATAAATAGTTCTCTGCTAGCAATTGTCTGATTTATATATGTAATTGAAGCAGTTTATAGCATAGTATAGTATAGTATAGTATAGAATAGTATAGTATACCATATTTCATGAAAAAAATTGATATATATTGGTCATCTGACTGGGTATTCATAAGGTTAGTGAGAAAGAAATTTTTAATTACTTAAATTTACTTTAAATTAAAATTCTGTTCAGGAATCTCAGACATATGATTGTTATAGTTTATAAAAAGACATAAGTAAATATAGCCATCTCCCTATCACTAATTAGTCAATGACTGAATTATAATTCATTAGGAATAGCCACTGCTCCACCCATGATCTCAGCTTCCCTCTGGAGGCTCCCTGGCTCCCCTGACCAATGAATTATGTCAGAAAATGGGACAGAGGTGGAGAGAGAAGAGAAGTAATCAGAGAATGAATTTAAATGTGAATTCTGACACTAAATAATGAGTTATTTTTAATACCTCCAAGTGTGTAAGTTTGACCATTAACCTCTGAAACTTCCATCTACATGACTTTCTTACCATTTTTGGCTTTTCTCTGCTCAGGTTATACTCAGATAGCATCCATGGGCTACAATGGTATAGTTTCTGCTGCTAATCTTAAATGTCCAGTCACCTGGAGCATACCTTTATTGAAAATTAAAACTCACTTTTTCACACCATTCTATTCCACAGTAGAGTTTCCCTTTGTATAAAGTGACTTTAGAATTGAACTTTTTTTTTTTTAAGGAAACAAGTGTTACTGATAGATGGAACAGGCAATATAAGCACCATCTGAAAATTTATTAATGTAACTTTACAGAGATGTTCAATAGGGAAGATAGTCTGCAATACTGAGGAGTGTTTTGAGTGAAGAATAATAGGGAGTAGATGTGAATTGATATGTGAATGGTCGTGAGTTCATATTAGAGACATAAAGAAAACACTTTGTTCTCTTATCCATCATACACATTAATCTCGAGGATTTTACTGTATGCTTAGTTCACTTTGTAAGTCAAATCCAGGGATGAAAAAGAAGAGTTTTATATGTTTTGCCTGACAATAGTAATCTTAAACTATGAACAAATTGGGACGACTTTTTAAATCCCGTGATTTATCTGATGCTATTTTCCCCCCTTTAATTTAGTATGCTAGTGCTGAACAAAAGCTGCTAGCGATCCCTGGGAATGTTTTTATGGTATTTGCTGAAATGCTGTCTAAAGTGACAATATATTCTGTGCACCCTCCCCACCACCAGAAAACAAATGAGCGTATAAATCACAGAAGCTGATGCCACAGGGGCTCATTGGGGTGGCTGTCAGCCCGACGGCTGTCCTCTACATTTCCATTTAGCTTGTAAAATGCTGTGTGTTTATATTTTGAACTGATTGAACCATCACTAACTATGGAAGTGGTAGAGGTTTGTTGAACCTGTTCTGCTGATAGTTATCTGAGGCCAGAGCTGACATCTCTGGTAAAAGCACCTGTTCCCTGGAGGAACGGCCTGGGAGCCTTGGCAAAGATGCTGTCAGCAACATGGTTCACAGTTGAATAAAGATAACAGATTCCCAGAATTACCATTAAAGATAGATCTATAGGTTCATGGGAAAGTCTGAAAGAGGTAACCGAGCTTGGGGTAAGAGCATGACATTTGAAGTCAGAACTATTTAAATTTTGGTTCTGCCACTTACTGTTAAACAGGTAACTTAATAACCTATCAGAGCCTGTTTTCTTTTTCTTTTCATTAAAGTATAGTTGACATACAATATTCTATTCATTTTAGGTGTATGCCATAGTGATTTGACATTTATATACCTTATGATGGGATCCCCATGATAAGTCCAGTAACCATATGACACTGTATAAAGTTATTAGGATATGATTGATTATATCTCCTGTGTTGTTCATTACATCTTATTTGTACATAAGCAACTTATTTGTTCTGTGACTGAACAAAGCCTGTTTTCTGTCAGGGGAGTCTGAAATATTTGCCCCACATTCCCATTGCTGTGAGCATATGAATGAATGGTATGTGTGAGGTTGTTTGGTTTAACTCTGAGGTATTATACAAATATTAGATACTATTTATTATCTTCGGGAAAGAACTTAATGTTTCATGCTAACCACCACCCCAATCTATGCCTTAAGTGATCATTCCTAAATTATAGCTTTTTATATTTTTACTATAAATTAGTAGGGGGATTTAGCACATGGACGGATGTTCAAAGTGAAAATTCAGTTCTAACTTCTAAGACTGACTAGTAGTCTAAAGCTAGATGTCTCTTCATAGTGCAGTGTTTTCATTTTGCCATCTTTGAGTTGGAAAACTACATGTACTTGAAGATTTTTTGTTTGTTTCTTTTGTCTGTGTTTGTTTTTTAGCAGTGTTAAGAGATAAAGGCAATCCCCATTGGAAAAACAATAAGCAAGCTGGAACAGAGCATAAGTATTATTATCATCAGCATACTTGCAGTATTTCTACATGTAGGTTTTGTATCTTCCATCAGAATTAAAAATCATAAAAATAGAGAGATGAGTAAATGTTCTTTATATTTCTAAAGCCTTACAACCAGGAGATACTTGGAACTCTTCCTCCCATAAGCAAAGGCCCTCAGAGAGGACTCAGGTTGGGCATGTTTTCCTGTGGGTGTTCAGGTGTCTCACTAAACGTTCACTCAGTGCGGCTCACCAGGCCTCTCATTTCTAACAGGCAGGGAATGGAATGCGCTAACTGCAAAAGTTAGATTAGATAACTTCTGTGTTAGGGCCCAAGAAAAATACACAGCAAAAAGAGGAAAGGTGTTTCATGTAAGAGAGAGATGGGGTCAGGGGTTGGGAGGAAGAGGGAGAGAAAGGAAAAGAGAGGAAGAGAGGAAGAAAGGAAGAAAGAACGATTTTATTAGACAAGGCATCTTCTGGACAGGCAGATTTAAAATTTGTGGCATTCTGGATTAACACTCCTGAACTTCAGCAGTGTTTTAAATACTTACCCGTCAAAATTGAGTTTTTGCAGATGATCAAATTGTATGAATTTGAAGTAGTCTCTTCCTGTGCATTTTATTTACAAACGAGGAAATTAAGGACAGAGGAGCCATGTGATTTGACGAAACTTACACAACTGGTTAGTGGCAGAGCTAGAAATGGAATGTAGATTTCTTACTTCTACTTGTTCTGAAACTTGATAAAAATGGGTCTGTGTTTTCACCCTAGATAAGAATAGATCACAGTGAGATAGAACTTGATAGACCTCAAGAAACGGATAACATTGACTCTCCCTTTATCCTGTCAAATGAAATGCCAAGAAATGTCCAAATGTGACACAAACTGTCTTTCCTCTCTGCCCTAATTTGAGGTTCTTCAATTATCCTCACAGTCTTGGGCTCAGACTTAGTGTCATTCCCTGAATGATGGGTGGAAAACAGCAGGGCTACCACGTTGAAGCCGAGCCTTTGTACATACAACCAGGAAATCACACCTACCCAGTGGGGCTGCGCCTGGGTCAGGGACAGTGGGGACAAGAATGTTTAAATTTCTTTTATTACTTTTCTTACTATGGAAATTATGAGCCCGTTGTTAACAACCAACAGCCACTTCCTACCTCATTTAGGACACTGATGGACAGATTTGTCCTTATTTTTTATAAAAACAAGAAGCTAGGAAGCGTTATTTTTAAATTAAGAAGGCTTTCAAAGTAGAATTGTTTTCCTTCCGTTTGCACACATAAAACCTATCTTTAGTACCCCTTGCAATAGAAGCCATTGAAAGTAGTTACAAACTGTTAATGCCGTCTGCTTGCATGAAAAAGTACAGTCTCAGAACTCAGAAATTTTCCAAGGTTTTCTCATCACACTAATATTGAATAGTTTCTTTTGTATATGTCAACGTCTCACATCTATTACAAAAACAGTATTTAACAAGCTATGGGTGAATATGTCCCCGCTTGCTCGGCTTACAATTATAGTCCAAGTATACTATTAATCGCCACTGCCCTTTACTCTTCGGTGAGTATTGATTTGAATAATTAATTATCTGTTCATATACTTATTAATTATAACAAAATTAAATAGGTAACCTCAAAAACTTACCTAAAGTGAAAATGATTCATGTTCTATGGTGGAGCATCTTTGTCCAGAGGATCTTAAACTTCGACATGGATTAGAGTTACTGGGGTATTCTCTAAAATTAAAGATTCCTGGCCCCACTCTTAGAAATGGTGATTCACTAGAGCCAGATTTGGCCAAGGCATCTGAATTTAAACAAGTAACACTTCTGTCTTCACTCCCACTAACTCTGATGCCAGTGGCTGTTGGCCCACTCTCTGAACAAGGACCAAGAAATGTTAGTTATTTGTCATTGTTGGAGGAACTACATCCTAAAGAATCAAAGTTACAAGATGATTTGCAAACTATGAAGTCTCACTTGTGAGCTTGCAATCTTAATCATAGTTCAACCACTGCTGCTTAGATAATTGCAGTAGCATCTTATTTTTCTCACGTCTTTGTTAACCCCCTCCAATCCATCCTCCACACTGTACCAGAGAGCTGTTTCAGAGCCCAGATCCCCCTACACACACACACACACACACAACACACCACACACACACACACACACACACGAAAAACAGTCAATGGCTTCCCTTTTCCCTTAGGGTAAAGGCAAAATTCCTTGACTTGTGCCCTGTCCTCATCAGCCCATCCAGTCTTATTTCACTCCCCAACTACACAGACCTCCTTTCAGACTTTTTAAATCGCCCACCCTTCCTTCCACCTCACAGTTATTTCCTTGTTAACTCCTCTGGTATTAACTATGGGCATTTCCTTTCTCGGCCTTTCTTTTTGTTCCTGTTATTGATTCTCAAAGCTCCTAGAAACTCTTCTTCTCCCAGACCATATTGCAGTGCTATTTTATATTTCTTGTGACAATTTGATACTTAACTGTCTCCTTCCATAAGACTCTGAGCTTTATGAGAACAGGGGCCACATGTGTTTTTATTCACCTTTGTAACCCCAGCATCTTCCACAGTTCCTGGCACGTAACAGCTGCTCAGTAAATATTTGTTGGATGATGGATTAATTAATTATAACGTAAGATGACCCCATGAAACCTTCTTTGAGTCCCATTGTGTGCTGGGCTGGGGAAAGCTGGTGACCAAAAGATGAATAAGACACATTTTGGGGAAGCACGTTTGGATCGTTTCCCTCCATAATGTTTTTGGCTGAACGACGGCCATTGAAGAGTTCCGCTTCCTGCTCACTGGACTGACTGAGCTCACTGGACTGTCATTTGTCAGATGCATCACAGAGCTCTCTGCTGTTTGACATTATTTTACATAGGCTTCATGATGCTGAACTGTTTGAAAAAAAAATTGAGGGCTCCCCTCAAAATAAATCATTATCCTGGTTATCATTTAGAGAAACTTACAGCTCTCAGGGTTGCTTTATATTCCAACAAGGCAAAATTTGATTTAAACCTTTAGATGCTAACTGAGCTCTTAAATCTTGAGCTTCCTGCATACCAGCTGGTATTTGTTGAGGTAAACAAGCTTATTATCTCAACCATATATGAAATATGTGGGGAGCGGAATTTGTTGGTATGGTCACCTCAATTTTGTAGAATTCACTGCTGATGAAAGTCCATAAAGAACTGAAACCTGAGAAAAGGTCACTTTTGGTATCAATTTATTCTCTTCATTGTTTGGCATTTTCAGGAGTGGACTTAGCTTATTTTTTTGTTTCGCTCTTGGAGGTTCATAAGGAGAATATATTTTATTAAAAATTAAATATTTCTAACCTTTGTCTTTCTCTTTTTTACCATGTCTGTCACAGGTGATTAATTAACGAAGGAACTGAATTAAAAAAAAACTTAGATTATTTATGTATGGATAGAATGCATATACTTGATTTTTTAAAAATATTGTCATGCTTTTATAAGTTCAACAGCTGTCATTTCTGAAATCAACAACTGTGATCTATCTGGGGGACAGCCATATCTCCTGCCTGCTCTCTTGGACCTTTCTCTCTTCTACCACTTTCTCTCTTATTTTTCCCTCTTGTTTATCTACTTAAAATATATCCTTTCCATCTTCCCTCTTTCTTGTTATTATATTATACTCTAACACTGTCATTGTATGTGATGAAGACAAGAGCAAAGAAAAGGATAGGACAGATAACTCTACTTTCTGGATTTATTTTAGGGCATTTTAGAATATAAAACTCCAGGACGTGTGCTTTTAGGTCAGTGAGTAGTATGAGCTACATCCAGATATGGTTTTCTTTCCTGGGTGATGTCACATCAGAGCAGTCACATACTTGCTCCCTACCTGCAGTGGGCATCAGCAGTGCCCTGCCCTTACACCAGACCTATCCAGAGTGCTCCTGTTACTTCCAGCTGTCTTTGTCCGTGTCAGAGGGCACTTTTATGTGAGAGGTATGCAGAGCCTCACTGACCTGTGGCAGGCTGCAGGTGCCAGGAGAATGCCACGCAGGGTTTCCCTCCACCATTGATTTCCAGGAGTTGGTGTGTAAATACCCCAGCTCCTTCACTCCTTCACTCCTGGAGTGGGATAATTCTGGGGCCTGTGTTTGTCTCATTTCCCTGAGTTTCCCATGGATTTAGCTTCAGTTATCTAGTAATATATCCCTGTAATGGCCCCCTCCTTTTCCTGACTCACTTCCTTACTGGTGTTGCCTGCATTTCTCAAATGAATTAGTGCACTCAAATCCTGGTTCTGTAAGAACCCAAGCTAGACACTAGCTAATGATTTGGAAAGACTAACTGGGAAATTAAGCTGCAGAATGATATTTTGCAGAGAACCGCCTTTGAAAAGCCTTGACTTTCCCATCAGTGCCCTTCATGTTTTGCCTTCTCCATTTTGGAGATCTCCACTTCCTACATTCCCACTTTTGCTGCCATCACCATTGCTCCCTCTTCTCTTTAGTTCTTCAAACTTGGTTTGCTCTATCTTGAAAAAGGTTTCCACTTGTCTGCGTAATGCCCTTCAGCCATGGTTCTTTAAATTTCCTTCCGTGCCCTGCCAAACGCCCAAATAAGCATCTAAGAAAATTGCCTCTATTTTCTCTCTTTTCAGTTTTTGCTTAACCACTGACAATTTGGGTGGCATCGTCGCACTTTAGTCAAACAGCTCTCAGGTCCCCACTAACAACCTTTTTATTACAAAATATAGAGGTCCCTTTTTCTGTTCTTTTGTCATCTCTGCCACCATTGAACATAGCGACAAAATTTCCTTCCTGAAAATTGTGTCTTGAGTAATTGAATTCTTAGAAATTTAGCATTAGGTGGGACATTTAGTCCAACCCTTTCATTTTACAACAGGGCGAAACTGAGGGCTAAAAAAGCTACAGCGATTTGCCCAGCAAGATGCAAAAGTGTAAAAGCAGGGCTTTGAATACAGGGTTTCTGACCTACCAATCCAATGTGAGAACTGCTTTTGGTAAGTCCTTATCTGAAACTTTCCAAGTATTTCTAATTTTTATCCCTTCCTGTGTAAAGGTCTCCCAGATGGTCTCCCAGCTCCTTACCCCCATAGCTCATCCCCCATTGCAGCAGTCACGATGTTCCTAAAATTTTAATCAGAACCTATCACTCCCCTGCTTAGCCTCCAATTCCTCTTTACTGTGCTCAGAATAAAATCCAGACCCATTCCTATGCCTTCAAGAGCCTCCATGGTCCAGCTCTCTTGCTCATCACATTTGCTACTGTTTGTATTCTTTAGTCACTCTAAGGCCATCACATGTACTCTTCTCAGCTGGCCCACATGACAAGCTTAGCCTAGCCACTGGGAGTTTGCTTACTGCCCTTCTCTTTGTAACGCCTTTCTCTCAGGCCATTGCATGACTGCTTTCTTCTCAGCAGTTGGCCTCAGCTCAAATGGCCACCTCCTCAGACAGCCTTATACTTAAGTCACCATATCAAATATTGTCCTTAACATAACACCATCCATCACATGTTTGATTTTCTTCATAGCATTTAGCACTAGCTATAATTATATAACTTACTGATTTGATTTGGAGTTTGCTATGTTTCTCATCATTTGAAAATACCTTTTGTTGAACTTTACCATATCTCCAGCATCTATAAGAGTGAATGGCCAATAGTTGGAGCTTAGTAAACATTTGCAGGATGAATAAACGAATGAATGAATTATGTCTGAATTTTTCTTTTTTATATTCAGGAATACTTCCTTTACTCTCCAATCCTATACTCCAATTACTCTTTCAAAAAAGTTTTGTGTGTGTGTGTGCTATACTAATTGGTTTCCTCATAAACCAATAAAGAAAAAACTTATTCCTGACTGGGAACCTTTGTTTCAGTTATCTCTTTGACCAAAAATGCCACTCTGTGCCTCTCTAACTATTTAAGTTTTCATCACTCTGGCAAAGCCTAAGTCATGTTCCATTTCCATGAAATCAGACCTCACAGCCCTCACTGACTACCCTTTCTTCAAGTTATATAAAATAACACTTGTGTTTCATATAATCTAAATACTCATATATAATCTATATTATCTTGAATTATTTCCAGTTGTTTTGTATAATGATATTTAGGCACTGTGCCTTGACACTTTAGATATGTGCACCTTTGTATGTGTGTGTGTGTGTGTGTGTGTGCGCGCGCACGTGCAGTCGAGCTGATCCTCATTATTTATAGATTCTGTATTTGTGAATTTGCCTACTCCCTAAATTTATTTTCAGTCCCCCAGGTCATTACTTGCAGTGCTTTCATGGTCATTCTTGGACATTCGCAGAGTGGTGAAAATTTTGTCACCTGACACTCACGTTCTCAGCTGAAGTCAAACAAGGCAAAACTCTGCTTTCTTATTCAGCAGTCATACTGTAAAAAATAAAAATAAAAATTAAAATTAAAAAAAGTCTTTTTTGTGCTGTACTCAGTGTCCCATTTTTCACATTTTATGCCTTTTTCTTACTGTTTAAAATGGCCCCCACACATAGTGCTGAAGTGCTGTCTGGTTGTTCCTAAGTGTTAGAAGGCACCGATTTCTGCAGTGTTATAGTTAAGATTAAAAAGGGCGATGGAGCAATGTCACCTGATTCTGTAGCACAAGGGTCTTGCTACATGTACAAAATGGATGAGATTTTCTTCCTATGATAATCTCTTGACATTTCTTTTTTTTTTCCCCTTGAAAACAAGAGCCAGTCATGAGGCTCAAACGAACAATTCTCAACTTCTAAAAAAGCTGCCAGAGACAAGGTTGAGTGAGGTGCTTCCAACAAGGAGGCCTGACAAGATAACGTTGTATGTCTGCCTCAAGGCTATACTACAAATCCCGTGGTATTAGAAAAGGGACTGAGGGGTCCTTAAGAGCTGTGTCATTACTGAGCCAGAAGAACTAACTGGTTTTAGCTTAGAATTCTGAATTCTAAGAATTTACATTGAATTTACTATCATTTCAATATTTCTTAAATATTTTCCTTAAATTAATTAAATGACTCTAAGTACAGTGACTTTAATGATCCTTTTGTGAGGAGCTAAACTGTTTGCTAATCAAGGTATGAAGGTTGATTCATTTTTTCCCTGTTTAGAGCACAGCTGAATTCCATGGTGCCAATAAAAATGGATTAACCGTGTGATGCCTTCAAAGGCTTTGTTGGCTAGGTCACTTCTCCAGCTGACAGAGGATGTGTGCATTCGAAGGTGGTGACCCAATGGCTTTGTCCTGCCAGGATTTATTTAAAAATATCTACTATGTTTACTAACATAAGCACCACTCAGAATTTGTTTTAGAAAATTTTCTACCTCAGCCCTGGAAAGAATGCAAAAGCAATAGGGAGATTCCAAACTTTTCAGCCATAAACTCTTGCTTATTTTTCAGTGGAGATTATTGAAAACAATAATTCCTTTTTGCTTCAGGAAAAACTGTCAGAGGATGAGAGAAAACACAAGGAAGCTTTGGAAGATCTTCACATGGTAGTAGATGAAGACTCAAGAAGCGAAAGCAGCAGTGCCGATGAGGGGAAAGGAAAGACCAAACTGTTGTTAGAAAGATTGAAGGCTCTAGAGGTAAGAAATGAAATAATTTTTACAAATTTAAAGAAAAAGAACAGTGTTCTGCTTCTTTCAGTAGCACTGGTTTCGAGTAAGTATAAATCCTCCTTTCTCACTTCTCTCAGTTCCCGCAGACTAATAGCATCTAAGTGTCCCCCATTTTGATTACTTTGTTTATGATGAGCTTTTGCTCATCAGTTGTAATGCTTAAAGAGTCTTGACCTAGTGACTATAATCGCATTGTCTTAAAAAGAGTACGTAGGACAATAATTCATTTTAAATTCAGTTGAACCCTCAAACCGGACCAGTTCCCTTAAAATTGCAAGCTCCATGAAGGAAAGGGCTATTTGATATTTTACTTTGTTTTACCAATACCTAATGTAACGAATGAATCAGTGAATTAATAAAATGTTCGATACTATCAAAGAATGATTGTAAAAAGCTTAAATTTTAAGGATTAGAACCATTATTTCCAAAAAAAAAAAAAAAGTCTGTATAGAAGTTCAATGTATAAAACATTAAAGTAAAGGTGAAGCTTAGTTCAACGGTGCTTGAGGGAGGTTTTTGAACCATGACAGTTCAAAACACAGTTTGAAACCACTGGTCTATTGCTTAATGGCATTTGACATCATTCCAAGTGTTAATTCCTGAATGTTTATAGCAGTTTTTGAAGAACATTCCAGTTATTGGCTCTTAATTGAGAGTTCACATGCTGAACGATTTAGCAAAGATGCCTTTTTCTATGTGTTGGCTTATCTTCTTTAAGTTTTCTGTTAGCATATAAAACTGAGACGTAATTATTTTTAAGCAAGATCTATGGGTAGTCCGTCTTTTTTTAAACTAGGTACAAGGGGCCTTCAGAACCTTGAAAAATACAGTCCTCCTATAGGGTCTACAGAATCCTGAAAACTTCAGTAATGTGAAGAAACAAGACCTGGCAATGTCTTATTTTCTCTCCCCGATTCCTCCACTCCTAGAGGAATCCACCACGTGGTCTATAGCATGCATACCCTTTTATTCTAATTTCCTCAACAATAGTAAAACAAAGTTGTTAAGATTATGGACTTTGAAGCCAGATTCCCAGGGTTTGGTTTAAATTGCGGTTCTCTTACTTTCTAAGTTGAAACCTTGGGTGAGTTAATTAAGCTCTATGTGCCTCTGTTTCTTCAGCTGCAAAAATGGGGATAATAATAGTTATTTACTTTACAGAGAAGTAATAAGGATTAAATGAGTTAATATTTGTACCATGGTCTCCTCTAGCTCTTACTCCAAGGCTCCTGCCTTCCCTTAAATAATTTTTTCCTGTTTATCCGGATATAGTGGTCAACATAAGAACTATGAATGAAAAAATTCAGCTACTGCACACTAGAGCGACTAAAGTTCAGCAGGTTAAGCAAATGGTGTACAAATGGGCAGAAGAGAGGTCAGCTTAGGGAGTCTGTTGCAACTCCCCTTTTGGGAAAATGGCCAGAAGTCATCCCTTTCTCCCAAAAGGTTCTCATACTTTTGTTATTTTAAGAGAATCACTGTCAAAGGTGGGAAGGCTTTCTCAAGGGGCACTGAGGTTTCTAAGAGTTTGAGGAAATTGATAGCTTTGTCTAGAGGTTAAATTAACTGGATTTAACAATAAGAATGAGTGGTTATTACAATATCTTACTTCCCTAGAACTATGTACTGAATTGTTAGTTTTATTTATGATTACAGTGAAAATTGCTCTTAGTTCACCTAATTGTCACCGAGACAACTTTGTGGATGATATTTTATTTAATGAAGCCAAGAGGTATTTTAGAAATATCTTTGGTGGTGAATGTTTCTTAAACCCTTATTAAGTAAAAGAAAAACAGTATTTCTTTCTTTTTTTCTTTTAAAGAAGTCTTTACTCTTCAGTCAACAATTCTTGCATACACCATTAGTTGTATGCAATAGATGATATCTCTAAGTGCCATTAAGTCCCAAAATTTAGGTGTGGTGTTTTCTATGTTTTTTAAGTTTAGATTTTCAAGGTTGCTATTTCAGAGACTGCTTACTCAGAATAAAGATCATCATTTTCTACATGTCACAGTCCGCTTCTAACAAAGGACTCCTCCTTCCTCTACCTCTTCCCATATCACTGATTCAAGGAATCTTCCCAGGCTTGCCCTCCATGATTCATTGACTTGACCTGTGTGTTCCCTGTTCTGTATCCTGTATTTGGTCTCAGGCCCCAAGTTTGCTTATGGCACATGCCTTGAAGTACGTGATTTGCTTGTTTCTGCGCCCTCCTCCCTACATCCCCATCTGTGCTTTCTCCCCACTTATTGACCAACTTCATACCTAACTAGAAATGAAGGTGATATCCACTTAGCTTACCCTCAACTCTCACAGTATGTCTGATTCCCAGGCTCTAGCCGCGGGGAGAATAGGCCCAAGACCAGCAGGGAGTTCTGGCCTCCACGTAAATGCTGATGCCTTAGCTATAGCCTCAAGATCAGGAGAACTTGGTGTCTTATAGTAAAAACTTTTTTGTGTGCAGAAAAATATGGCAATTAAATATGTAAAGTAAGTAAGAGCTTTTTCTACTCAGTTATATCTTGCCATGAAACTATGCTAAGTGTGAGCATTACTTTTGTTAATCAGTAATTCCTGTTTAAAACGGGATAGATTATAGTAGTAATTCTCAAACCTGGCTACACATTACAATTATATGTTGAGATTGCAGCAATGGATATTTACTGGATATCTTTTATAGGCTAAATGCTGTCCTAGACAGCAGGACTAGATCAATTTTCGGTTCCCCAACCCCAGTGAACAGAGACAAAAAGAACATATTTAAATAAAATAGTAAAAAAAAGAAACAAATAAATAGATAAATAAGTGCCCCTGAATAAGAAGCAATGGATGATATAGTAATAGGAGAGTGGGGATGGAAATGGAACAGGTATTTACTTACAATGGCATCTGGGCCATTTAGATACAAAATAAATAAGAAAAAGGAGATAATTGAATGCAGATCTGAAAGAAGAGGAAGAAGAAACTGTACATGTGAAAGCCCAGAATGGTAGAAAGCTTGGCAAGTTAGAGAAACAGAAGAACCTTGTCCTGCAACATAGGTATAAGATTAAGAAACTGGAAGAAGATGAGTTGAGAGAGGTAGACAGGGGACAGACTGCAAAGCCCTACAGGCCATAGTCTTGGTAAAGACTTTGGATATCATTGTAAATGTAAAGGGAATCCTTAGAGATTTTTAACTAGGCAAGTAACATGATCTGACTTGTGCTTTAGAAAAACAATTATTGCTGATTTATGGGCTAATAACAAAACAGAGGTAGAAGACCAGATAAGAGGTTGTTTAGATTCCAGATGACAGGTATTCGTGTTTTAGTCTAGGGTGGGATATAGGAATATAGTCTAGGAGTAATAGAGAATAATAATAAAACCATATAATAATATTATTGGACTTGTGAGGAATAGTGATGAATTAGGGAAAAGAAATATATAATCAGGATTTTTTTTGTTCATGTTAATTTGAGATGCCTATTAAACATTCAAGTGATGATGTTCCATAGGCAGTTGGATATCCAAGGCCAAGGTCAGGGCTAGAGATATGGATTTAAGAGTCATCAGCATATAGATGACAGTCTACATTATAAGACTTAATAAGGCTTCATCAGAAGTCAGTGTAAATGTGGATCTTAAAAGGGCAAAGGACAGACTCCCGGGTGCATCTGCAATGAGATCTGACAGAGGAAGAAGACCTAGCTAATGAGACTGGGAAAGAGTAGTTAGTATGGCAGCAGGGAAATCAGAAAGGTTGAGGTGTCATGGAAGCCTAAAGAAGAAAGTGGCTCAAGGGTAACCTTGTCGAATGCTGCTAAGAGAGTAAGGAAGATGAAGATTGGAATCCTTCATTGGCTCTGGAAGGAATGGGTCAGCTAAAAACTGATAACAACAGTTTCTGTTTAGAGTGGGAACAAAGTTAAGGATATGGAGACTGGATACAGAGACAGCTTTTTTGAGAAGTTTTCCTGTGATTGAGCTGAACATAGAGAGAGTCATACCTGAAGAAAGACACAGTATAAGAGAAGCTCTTTTAAAAAGACACTAGGGCAAGCTAGTGTACTGATGTGAATGACCTGGTGGAAAGGGAGAAATCCACAATGCAGGAGAGAGAAATATATAAGTGGGAGTGAAATATGCAATTAGACAAGAGGGCTGAAACCCACGCAGAAACAGAACTTCCAGAAATTTAGATGCTTAGAAGGCAGCCTGAGAAATTCCAAGTCTTTAAGTCTAAGATGGAGACTAAGCACATGTGTTTTTACATAACACTACAAGTCGTTTAGATGCACAGCCAGTACTGAGAACCCAGGATACAGCTTTTAGAGAGATATTCAGAGTTCTCCGAACACCTTAGGTCCAGTTCAGTTCAGTTTACTCTAAGATTCTTGGCCCCAAATCTTGAGTAGAACTTTCCCTGGTTCTTCAAACATAGATGCAGACACCCTTCCCACATATACCCAATACCAGAGCACTTTGGAGCCTGAGGAAAGCTGTACTCAAAAGTGCTCTGAAGTGTCTTCTTACCTGCCTTTGATGGCTCCCCTGACATGCTGTGTGTATGATATGCCCGGGGTTGGCTTCAGTTCCTTGCTGATGAGAGAAATAATCTAATTTCTTAGCATTCCTGATTGCTTCAAGTTCTTACCTTGTTGGTCCTCTTACTTTTATCCTCTCCAATTCTAAGACAATGTAAAAGGAAAGTTTTCAAGTTATAAAGCAGCATGCCATGATAGTTGGAATAGAAATCCTTAATTGTTTCCTTCTAATCTTTAGATTCTGTGACAGCTTGCTGACAGGTAACTCCAGACATCCCTGTCTTAAAGTATCTGGTGTATATCTTTCTCCTGATTAATTTGTATCCAACTGTGGGTCACCTAGCAACTAGGATTCGAGACAAAACTCTTTGGTTTAGGGGCTTGAAGTTAAAATCAAATCAAATCAAATCCCTGGCAATTTCCTGATTATAAAAGCAGTAAATAGTCACCTTAGAGAAAATTAGGAAAATATAAGGAAATATAAATTACAGTTACACCAATCAGAACTATTTGCTATTGACATTTTGACATGTGAATTTCCAGTCCTTTCTTTCCTTTGTTGTACTTAATCTGAGGATAGGAAATCATAAAATATCACCTATTATACAGTTTAGTAGCTTCCTCTTTTCTGTAACATATGAGAACTATTTCCCCCATTATTCAGTGTTCCTTAAAATCTATCAAATGGATGCCAGGTACCATCTATTTAATCTCTTTCTGTTGGCTACTTTGGTTGTTGACACTTTTTCATTATTACAACGTTATGATGAACATTTATGGTCATAAGTCTTTATATACAAATATTTTAATAGAATATTTAAAATGTGATCATTCTTTTAAAAAGTTATACAGGTAGGCATTTAGATTTTTTTCATATCCATTTAAGTATCAAGGGCTCTCCAAAATTAAGAATCCCAGAAATTAATCTGATGGGGGCAGCACAGTTAGGGAAAAAGCACCCAAGCCACTTTCCAAAGAATCATCATTACTGCTCAGTCTAGGGGAAAACAATAGGAGGGTCCATGGATGATAGAGGGTCCACAGGCTGCTGAAAGCATTTCAAAGATCTAAATTCCTAAGAAACCTTTGTAATACAGGCAATCCCACTATTCTTTCAAAGCACTGTGATCACTCTTTCAATTGTAAACATGGATGCCCTACTTGGCTGATTTAAACAAAAGAGAAAATGGTCATGTAACTAGAAACTGATGTATAACAATGGATGAAGGCTTAGATTAAATGCAAAGGTTCAGACCACATCAGGGAGCTTTTTCTGTTTTGCAGCTTAACTCTCCTTTAAGTTGGTTTAATTCTTAGGCAGGCTCTCCATGTTCTGGCAGAAGCTTCCAAGTTTGCATACCGCTGATCAGCAGTGAAAAGGTTGTATCTCTTTCCTAGTAGTTCAATCCAAACTCTTAGACTACAGAGAGGGATGTCATGGGTATAAGATCATATCTTGGCCACTGTAGGGTGGAGCATCACAAGTGACAGTCCTGGCGGTTTCATAATTTGACAAAGTTATTGGGTTTTAGTTACTTAAATGTCAGAATTGCTTGAATGGCACTCAGAAAGGTAAGTTGCTACTTAGATATTGTCTTTTTTTTTTTCCTTCTCTGGCATTTTCTTTCTTTTTCTCTTCTCTTCTCCTCCTATCTTCCCTCCATCCTTCCTGAGCTCCCTGACCCCTTTTCCTCATTTCTTCCATTCTCCCATCTTGGCCAGCTCTAGGCCTGGTCTTCTCCTGGGTGCTGGAGTTACAAAGATCCATGAAGCATTTTCTATGCTCTGAGGCACATTTGTTGATTGTTGGAAGAAAGACAAACATATACTAATTTACATAATAAAATACACATATTAACATTTTAGAAAATTAATATAAGTATGTACAAGGGTCAGAGGAACACTGAATAGAAGTACCTAACTGGATTCTTTTTGGAGAAGGCAAGACGTTAAGAAAGTGCCATTTGACCTGAGTCTTTGAGGTTCCATAAAAATTTTCTAAGCAAGCACTGAAAGGAAAGGCAGATGAAGCTACCTGGATAAAAGCAGCAAGGCTTGAAGCAGCCTCAAGAAGCCATCAGGACATGGCCCTACCCAGAGCCTGGGCTACATATGCCAGGAATTAAACTGAAAGCCTAGTCTGTCCTGTAAGTACATGTGCATGGAGCTACCCATCTATCCAACACATATGTATGAAGAGCTAACGGTGTTTGTTTTTTGAAACTCACTAAGTGTCTAATGAAATAATCTGTTTAGAGATGTTCTTAATTACCATCCCCTTGAATTTCCGCAATGCCACGGAGCTACAACCACCATGGTTCTTCAGCCCAGCTTCACAGCACAAATTAAAATGGCCAAACAGGCCAAGTGGCAGTACAAACAGACCTGAGCCATGGAAGGAATATTTATGGCTTGAGAACTTAGGCCCCCACTGATTGTGGAACAAATATAGAAATATGGAATATAGAAAAAAAAAATACATGCATTCCATGAACTGAAGTTGTACCAATTACCAAAAGCCTTTGATCAGCTCTCGTTGGGTTTCTGCCTGTCTCGTAACTGTGGATGTGAGGGAGCTGAACTTGTCTGCAGGTTAGGCTTCCCGATAGTCATAGGCAGCTGAGCATCCCTCTTAACCTGAGTTTTGTTAGTGTCTACATTGCGTTTTTGTAGCAGCCCTTTTGGCCTTCCAACTCCTGGAAGCTTGTTCAATCAAAACATAACCTTTTATCAGTTATGACCAACTGCTGAGGGAGAAAGGAAAAATCTTCCCTGTGAGGTAGTAGGCTGGAGAGTTAGGGGACCTGTGACTTCTCTGCGTTGCCAGGGCCAGATTTGGGTAGAAGCTTGTTAGCAACACCTCATGTGTTAGAAAAAGCCAGTAAGTCCGGAATTAATCTGCATAAATATGTTACTTTGCCAGGCTCAGATTTGTGTGGGAGCTTGTAAGAAAAACCCAGATCTTAGAGAAAGCCAATGCATCAAGGCCTAATCTCCATAAATATTCTAAAAGCTATCAAAGAAGAAAAATGAGCCATAGGGCCAACATTAATTGTGCCCAGAGATAATTAGCACAACGTGTTGTTAATTGTGTGTTGGTTTAATGTTATGTAACCACGACCTTGCTTTTTTTTTTTTCACAGCAAATATAAATTTTGATGTCAGAAACTGAAAGCTGGCTGGCTTGATTAATCAAAAGGCCTCAGTTTGCTTCGTTACAGCCAATTAGGCATTTTAATCCTTACTCTGCAAAGTATGATTAAGCCTAGTATATCATGAGTATAATGGAAAACAAAACCCCAAATCTTGATTCTTTTTGCATCGTGGGTGTGTTCTCAATGTGACGTTTCTAAGTAACTTACCTAAGAGTCATGAATGAAAATGACAAGCTGTGATTCAAAAAGCAGTATGATTGATGAGGAGTCCCAGTTACAGAACTGCAGCATTCTATAAACTCTAATAGCTTGCCAGAAGAAAATGTTACACAGCCTTGGAAAAGAAAAAATAATAGTGTCTCTAGTTTGGGGTCCAGAAAAATGCCTTTCCATGCTGAATCGCCCTAATAATACAGTAATAGGTAATACGGTCATGCTAAAACTATGCAGTGTTGTAAGAAATCCACTTACTCTGATTTCTGATGGCAGCCTTTTGAGGATGATCTAATCCATTAGCATTCAGATCAGCTCCAACCCTAGGGTCTCACTACTTAAAGAGCGGGAAATGTACAGTTTTACTTTATAACCAAAGCAGTGTGACCAAAGAACTATAATGGATCAGGGATTTTAAGTTTGGACGTGAGAGGAGAGATTATAAATACGAGCTGTCATGGGTATAAGAATCTCTACAGTGTTAGTTTTGGTAATTATTCCTATTTCAAAACTATCTGAAATATGTCTTTGTTTTTATTTGTGAATTTAACTTTCTAAATGCGAATGTTCTTGGCATGCTGAGTAGCATTCCTGGTTTTCTAATTAGTTAGGGTATACAAAGGGTAGCCTCAACCTCTCTTTCAGAGTTCAATGTTTACAAGTATTCAACTAATGGTAGAGTGTGGCTCTTCTAGGAAGCAGGTTTCTGCTGTGCTTTAAAAAAAGATACTTGTAAAATGTGCCTGTTATTTGTTTTGAAAGGACAGCGTCTCTACATAGCAAAGAAAAAAGAAGAAATACTTTTAAAATTACAACAAGGAGCATTATCAGTGTGGAAATTTTGGATCTCTTTTCTCAAGGCAGAGACTTTTCTTTCATTTTCTTTCACTCTCATTTATAGTCACGTCCACGGGAGCTTTCTTAGAAACATGAAAAGCAACTTTTCCTGTGACATCATTATCATTTTTTGCTTTGTATGTGCCTAGGGCAAAGTCAAATTGGTTTTGGTAATCTCATAAAATACCAAGATGATCATGAATTCATTTAGAGGAGACTGCCTCCCGTGCACTTTAGTAACTTGGGGAAGTGGCTCTGTAGGTATTTTCAGCTCAAAAAGATCAGCTACAGGCAAACAGTGTATGATAGGCAGGTATTCCTAAGTCCATACGATAAAATGGGTTTCTCAAAAAGCCTAATAACCAAAAATATCCTTGCGGTCTAGTTCTGAGAGAGAGAGAGAAATAAGAAAACAAACAGGTTTTCTTCCCCCAAAGCAGTAGGTGAGTATATCCTGAGATGAATGTAAATTCTTGAGTGCAGACCTCATTCATGGCCTTGTCCAATCCTCAGTGTCAAAAAACTGATTCCCAAGGCTTCATTGTAAAGATGTAAGAGCTTCATTGACGACCAGAAAAAAGATCTAAACCATACTCATTATCAAGTACTAGTTACGATAGGTTTAATAAGTATATTTTGAATATAATAATGATATTATAACAATTATATAGTATTGCAACCTCTTGATGCCAGCCCGATATCAATTTGGTTACTTTACAGGTTACATTTTGGGGGAAAATATACAAAGATACTAATCTAATAATCTTCTGTGGATATCAAATTAGCTGAGCTCGCAATTCCAAGAAAGGAATTTTTCAAAAATATTATTAGGTACTTTCTAGGAGAAAATGTATATTGAACAGATTAAAGTTTGGTCTGTTTAAAAATTAATTTCTTTATTCCATATTTACCTATTATAAAATAACACTTTTCAAAGAGAATTATTTGTTCTTTTTTCTCTCTGATCACCCTGGCATCCTTACATTCTCTTTCACTTATTCATACAGACATGCAGACAGACAGACAGACAGACACCCCCCACACACACCATATACACACAGGCTGCAGGAGTATCTGAGAGGGACATTCCTTTAGTGAGTCACACAGATGCCTTGAGGACCACGAATAGTTTGCTTCTAGACTTCTGGACTGTTTTCTTCATCACTAATCCTCATATTTTACTTGCACATCAGCTGGGGAGATGGGAAGGGGAATGGGTCTCTTGTCCTTCTTCCTTACCATGTTTCTTTTTTCTGTTTCTCTGGATCCTTGTTGCTTCTGAGTTGGGATACCAAAAATTCCATGTGGCATAGTCCTTTTCAGCCTATTTGCATTTTTCTTTCCTTCCATATAATGAATTGACAGTCACCTTATATTAATCTTGGAGCATTTGAGGCTCTCAA
Source organism: Eonycteris spelaea (assembly GCA_003508835.1). NCBI lineage: Eukaryota > Metazoa > Chordata > Mammalia > Chiroptera > Pteropodidae > Eonycteris > Eonycteris spelaea. The sequence goes on along the minus strand of PUFA01000079.1, from coordinate 3,687,866 downwards.
CTTGATTTATTAGTCCCTAGGGATTGCTATCCACTTGCCAAAGTGGAGATGTGGGGAGGAAGGAGGGCAAGGAGCAAAATGTTGTACCAAGGTTTGTAGTCATTTTGAAAACCAGGGCTTCCAGAAGGCCAGATTCCAGTTGGCCAAGATCTGTGTTGGTGTCTTCGTCTTTGACTTTGCATGAAGGAGCTGGGGAATGGGTTTCTTCTTCTCACACAGCCTCTTCTTTGAGGCTGTCCAAAGACCTTGTCACCACTTATTACTCCATCTCCTCGACTCAGATTTGGTCATCATACCTTTGCTCTGAATGGCCAATTGATGTTTTTCCCAACTCTTTGTCAGGAGACCATCAGCTGCTGCTGTTTCTCTGTCTCCCTGCCAATGCCCCTTTGCTTCTGGATGCTGTGCTCCAGGGAGCCCTTAAAGCAATTCTTTTACCCTTTTAGCAGACAACAATCCCTTTTAACTTCTCTCTGAGCCATTCGTGTACCTATTGCCAGCTGTTCTCTGCACATAACTAGCCGAAATGAATCGTGTTGCAATGAGTTGCAAACCTACATAAAGCTAAATGAGTCCCCCAAACCAGATATTCATAAAGGGCCCAGTTTTCGCAGGAAGCCTCACTTGTGCTTTTATATCAGGAGAAGTACAGAGAAAGTGTCCGTAGAAAGTAGTAAATGAAGTGGGATCTGTTTTGGTGACATAAAAATAACTAAGTATTATTACAGTCTCATTATCTAAGTCAGCCAGCAGACACCTGTGACTGTTCCCTCCCTTTGGCATTCATTCAGGAGGCACCTATAAGGATGCCAAGGAATCAGAGAAAGATTTTGGAAGCTCCATACCTACCAGGTCAGAGTGATATCAGTTTTGGTAGCAAGTTGATATATCTCAGCCCTGGGGCTAATTTCATAGCAGAAAATATATAATCTTTCCTTCCCAAGGAATAAGAAGCAATTCTCACAAGACCATACGTTGGTGACCTAGGGCAGGTGACAATTGAAACTAGTGGAGGAATGTCCTTTTTATATCCCCCAAAATGTGAGTTTGTCAATTCTTCATTTTCTTTGTCTGGAATTTAAGTTCCAAAAGAAACCAAGTATTCTGTCATCCCTCACTAGAGTGTGGGCTCTTGGAAAGCAAGGACAGTGAGTTACAATCTCACCTTGAATTCCTGTTGGACAGAGCTCACTGGGTTGAATCATAGCCTTTGCTTAAATCTCCCAGGCAGCAGACTCTGCATATGAATATGAAGATTTAGAACAAGAAGAGGGACTCTGCTGAAGTGATGGCAAACCGAGATATTATAGTCATAGAGCTAATCTGATTTCTATTCTTCAACTGCAGGGAATGGTGCACTATCTGCTGAGGAAATCATTTCATTTTAAAATTACACTTTATTATTAATACTGATAAACCAAGAAATGACAAAGCCCAGGATAGACTCACCTATTTTGCATCATTTCTAGTTTTCATTTTATTCTACTATCAGTACATAAATTAACATATCTTATTTTTAAATCAGCACTGCTGTGTAATGCCATTTAATGACTTTTCAGCAGAGTTAACTAATCCATAGTTTGTCTTTTTTTTTATTTTTTAACATCCAAAATAAGAGCTTTTCAAGTAAAAACAATATTAACAACTTAAAAGTTAATAATTATTACAGTTCTCTCATTCGATTTATATGTCATGGCATATTTAATTGTCTTTAAGAAGGATTGCCATCTTAAATTTGAATTCACATTAAGAATATGACAAATAAGAAACCACTTACACCAATTCTGACCCTCTAGATAGAAGTAACATGCCTCCTGTGTGACTGAATTTTTTATTGAATGTAAAGGAAATACCTGTTAATTTACGTTATCCATTTTGATCAAATGCTTTATAACTCTCACTTTTTGAAAATAAGTGATAATTTGGCCTCAAACATGAACTTCTGAAGGTGGTAAAGAATTCAAGAAGTGAAGCTACTAGCTCTCTTTTTACAGTTTTCAGTTACTTGTCAGCTTTCAACACAGAGATTAGAGAAGAGTCAAGTTGGAGAGATGGGAAGCAATGATTGTTTAGTCTGCACCCATAGACAGATTGCTTTTAGCGCAACTGTTCCCTACAGAGTCATTATAAATTCCAAAGACCAGCAAAACATCCAGGTTACTCATGACCACTGAATTAAATCCCATTGTTACCCTGAAAATGGCTCTGAGAATGATATCAGTTGCCTCTTTTCCTCTGCTTTAGAAGGCCATCTACCTTGGCTTTGCCAGAGGACAGCCTGTTTCTTAAAGAATATCTTGCTGAGAACCTCATCCCAGCTTCTTTTGCAGAAACAGACTTGGAAATTGACTGACAATCAGCCTGAGGGGAGGGACCATCTCCATGGCCAGCTTCCCTTCTGGTCCCCTCTAGCTTTGACATCATCAGTGTCTCCTCCCCATTTCACTTGTTTCCTCTATGTTTAGCTCCCTTCCCCACTTCAATAGTTTTGTATTAAAAGGCAAATCTCTTGGGACAGCCAGCAAATGAATATGAATTTCCTAACAAAGACAAGTGGGACTTGCCTTTCTTTATTAGCCAGAGAAGAGAGGTTACTCTTTTGGCTGGACTTTTCTGGACTTTAAATATTCCTAGTGCTTAGACAGTGTGGTAGGGTGTGGCACAATAAGAGACACTTCTTCCATTTTAAATTGAATAACATGTTCTTAATTAAGTTATTTCCTTTAGATAAGACTAGATAATTCTTTCTACCCAACTTGTAGGAAAAGTGACCTATTATGAATGTTAACCCTGGGTGCTGTGTTTTCTAACATCTCATTGGGCATCCAGTTGATGGGATATTACCTCCATCAATCTGTAAGTTGTTAGGGATCCTCCTTTTGGCTTCTTAGATGATTTTATTGCTGACTGATTGCCCATTCCCCTTGCCCTACTTATGCAGCTGTCTTGTCTTCCTCCCAAGTTAAGGAATTGGAGAAACCCCTAATGGTGCTTCTGACATCTTCCCCAACTTCCTTTCCCCCCTCCCCACCACCTGCAAATGACCCCCATTGTTTCATGCTTTAAGCGGGACTGTGGGAAGGGTTGTTAGTTAGCCCGTTTCCCAGGGCCCTAATTTTCTTAGTGGTGTGTGTGTAGGGAGCACATCATCCAAATGTTTCCTTCTCCTGACCCTGAGGATCAATGGCCAGGTATCCCCTTCCAGGTATCCAGGCATCCTACCAGCTTGTAGCCCCTGTTGTGGGACCCAGAGCCCAAGGCCTTCTCCACTGTAGTCGCAGTGGTTATCCTGTGGCTCTGCCTCTGGAATGAGAGGTGCTCTCTAACCCTGAACTCACCCAAGCAAACGCTTTCCTCAACCCTTAGTCCTCATTTATCTGGGCTTGGCTGCCTTCTCCAGGCACTTATGCAAATGTTCTGTTCCTCTTACCAGGTACCCCCACCCCGACCCTCATCAAGGTCCTTTTGTTCCAGGTGGGCAGTAACTCCTTGGCTAGGATGGAGTTTGGGGAGATTCCCAGGCTGTTTTCACAGTATCCCTGGAATCATTTCATCTTGGTTATATGAAAACTTTCTGTTGTTTATATCATTATCGCTAAACATTTTCAAAGTGTGGCTCTCCAAGGCAAAACAAAGAATCTCAGGCTCTCCTTGTTGGAAAAGAATATTAAGTTACTTTCAATTTCCTGTCTGCCCACGTTGGGACCACCCCCCTCCTCCCCAGTGACAGGAAACTGCCTCCTTCCCAAAGTAGCCAAAGCAGTGTAGTGTAGGCTTAACAAATATCCTGAATCTAATCCAGGCTGCCATGCTAACCCGCATGCATCCTTGACAAGTTACTAGAGCTTTCCAAACTGGAGCAGCCCATATTTAAATTGAGGATAATAATGTACCCAATGCATGATTGTTAGGAGGATGAAATAAGGGAACGATCAAAAGTTCCTCAGCACAGGAGCTGGCACATAATAAAGATTCGGTAAAATGTTAGTGAAAACTTCATGCAGCTATCATCCATCTTTGAATGGCTCTTATCTTTCAGAATTACTTCTCTGAAGCCTGTCTCCCGGGAGTCTTAGCCATGAGTGCTAGTTCCAGCACCTGAGGCCACTCAGAACAATTTAATTCCTTTTCCCTGACAACTTGTCTCATTCAGGGATCTCTCTCACATCACCTTCAAGACTTTTCTCCTTTGGGCTAAATAACCACAGTTTCTTCTGCTGTTGCTTTATGTGACATGGTTCCGGTCCCTTCTTCCTGATTGATCTCATTCTTCCATTTGCCTTGTGAACGTGGAATCCAGCCAAACATAACTTAGGTCCCATCTGAGCAGTGAAGGCTAGAGCAAAGTCTTGTCCCTCTCTCCCTTCTGCATATGCCGTATGACTCTTCAAGAGACCAGGCATGTGGGCACACTCTTGACTCACGCCGGGTTCCTACCCAGGTCTGCATCCTAAAGCTCTGCCCCGTGTACTGACACCGCATCGCCCCACCTTGTCTTGCACAGTTGTTTTTGACTAGAGTGCAGGGCAGTATTCTGACTTGTGTTGAGTTTCATCCAGCTAGATGTGTTCCCTTGTAATCCATTGCTCCAGGCTCTCAAGGCCTTTTTGGATTCCGAGTCTGTCAGCAACATATATGCTCTCTGCCCTGCTCTGTTTTATGCAGATCTGTTGAAAAGGTGACTCTTCCCATTGAAGAAATGAGAAACTTTATGACCAGTAACATAGTTTTCATAGCTAAATGAACTCCTCTGACAAGAATTTTTTTCTTTTCTGAGCTCCTTTCTCTCACTTATAAGGAGGGGTTTGGAAAGACAGTCTGTAAGATTCCTCCAGTTCTAAACATCCATGTTATCTCATGTCTTCTCTGCAGACAAATAAATATCCTTAGGGCCAATTGCGATTTACAAGCCTTAAAGCTAACATTGGCACATTTTTTCTTTTAAAGAATATATATTTTTTGATGAGATATTCTAAAATGGGCTATATTCATATTGCTACCCAGTCAGAGAAGATATTTTACATGTAACTTAACAAGAAACATGAAGTTTCTGTCATAATCTAATCTTAGTTGTTAAAATATGAAAGATTCTTACTTCATAAGGGAAAATGGAATGATTTATCACTGGACAGAAACTCACTTGGCAAGTCTAGAGAAAGCAGTAGGATGTTGTACTTTGGCACTATAGAACTCAATTCAGATCCTTTCCTACTTTGTTGTTTTCCAGTTTTATGGAGATATAATTGATATATAGCACTGTATAAGTTTAAGGTGTGCAGCATAATAATTTAATTGAACATGTATCATGAAATACTTTACCATAACAAGTTTAGTTAACATCCATCATCTGATATAGATAGAAAAAAAAAAAGAAAAAAAAGAAAAAAAATATTTTTTGTGATGAGAACTCTTAGAATCTACTCTTAACTTTCATGTACACAGTTTAGCAGCACTGAGTATAGTTATCATGTTGTACATATCATCCCCAGTATTTATTCTTCTTATAACTGGAAGTTTATAACTTCTGACCACTTTGATCCAATTTCTCCTTCCCCCACCTCCTACATATGATAACCAGAAATCTGATCTTTTTTTCTGTGAGTTTGGTTTTGTTTTGTTTTAGATTCGAAATATAAGTGAGATCATATAGTATTTGTCTTTCTCTGACTTACTTCACTTGGCATAATGCCCTCAAGGTCCATCCATGTTGTCGCAAATTGTAAGACCTCCTCCTTTTTTACAGCTGGATAATATAACCCTTTTTTATTTTTAAGTCTGAGAACTCTTACTTGAATTAAATGGATTGCTATTATCAAATTATTACAAGTAATAAGGCATCATACTTGGAGATCAGAAGATTCTTTGGATTATATTTTCATCTTAATAACGATATAGATTAGCCAGGTTTTGCTAAACTGTTTATTTGTTCTTCCTCAGAATTACCCATCCTATTGGCAAATAGAAACCACTTAATTCTGTTAGGCAGCGGTAGAAAGGCACCAGAAATTTCTGACATACTTGATTACTTTGGCTTAGTGAACTTTGCTAATAAATGCAACAGGGCTCTGTTAACTTAAGTCTAACTTTTGCTTGGTGTAGCAGAATGCCCGACTAGTCATGTCATCTATTGGAAATTAATGTCGATTGGTTCCCATAGTGAATTATTTTAATCAAGCTTTTGTCCAGATTACTTTAAACTCTGTTGTTTTCCATCCACCTTTAAAGCACATTATCTTTAGATCCAGAATTTTCAGCTCTAAGTTATGCCTGGATATCGGAAAACATGGTTTCATGTTTTTAATTAGAGGCACCAAATAAATACCAGCAATTATGCCAAAGTGCTGAACATTTTTTTATTTAAATAAGTGATTTAAATTACTGTGGTCTCTGGACCAACAACATCAGTATCACCTGAGAACTTGTTAAAAATACAAAGTCTCAAGCCCCAGTTCAGACCCACTAAATCAGAAGCTCTCGGGAGTATAGCTGTCAACTGTGTTTTTAACAAGACCTTCAAGTGATTCTGATGCAAGCTGAAGATTGAGAATCACTGATCTATATTATTATATTGAATTACCACTAATAATGTTTCCAGGTTTAATGTGTATTGTAAAGTCTATATTCAGATTGAATAAAGATGGCTAGTTAGGTATTATTTTTTCTGCTTTATTAATTAATATTTACTTCTCGAAACCTTATTTTTAAATACATAGATTATTCAGATTATTAAATGTAAGTGAGCATACCTAAGTAATTGTTGGCTTGAAAAATTAGTAAGGGACTATAACATACTCATATGAGGTTAATCAAGTAGTTATAACCATTTGATTTGGTATTTGCCCTCTATTAGCATTTTATAAAATGCTCAGATATGTTTTGCCTAAAGAATTCAGAAAATTACAACAGTAATGGATCACACAGTAGTGAATGATCACAGACAATTTTGATGACCTGAAATAGAACCATAATGGCATTTTTAATCAATAATTATTTTTTAACACAAGGTTATGTTTTGTGTACACTTGTGCTGGGTAATTACAGAAACACAAATCAGAGATCTTTTGTTTGAAAGAAACAACAGCAACAGAAAGTTCAATTAATTTGAGAGGATAACAGAATCCATTGACTCACATAAATAAAAATTTCAGCGATAGGTAATAAGTCTTAGGCATTGCTGATCCTGGTTTCAGACAATATTACCGGGAATCATCCAGTATTCTCAGCTATGCTTCTCTTTGGGGTTGTTTCATTCTCAAACAGGCACTGTCAAATGGAAGTATAAAGGATCACCTCCTGCACCAGGTTTCTGTGGTGCTAGCCCCTACCCCCAGTAGATATAGAAAAAATGTCATTCCCGCTAAAGTCCCAGGGCACACTCTCATTGAGTAAGCTCGGAACACATTAGGCTGTGCTAACTGCCCAGCATGGGCCATTGCATAACCATGGACCTGAGAGGTAGGGTCAGCTCTATGTAAACCTGTGTAGACCATGAGTGAAAAAAACTGGTCTACCAAAGGCAAATCAGGGTGAGATGTCAGAGGATGGTAGAATGGTTGCTAGCAGGTAAACAAAGAAACAAACAAACAAACAAAACAGAAATGCTGTACCCAGAGGCAATGACAAAGTTTTTTTTTTTTCTTCCTCTAAGTACATTGTCTAATAGTTATACTTGTTTATATGCCAGATACAGCCATCTGATTTGGGGGGAGAGAGTGCTAGGTTAGGTACAAGCAACTTTGCTTTTGAGGGTGTGCTCTGTTCCTGACTTTGTGGGCTTTGCCAACTTTCACTCATTTCCAGATCTGATAACTTGGTTTTAGTAATTTTGCTTTTACCCTCATGTAACGGTTGAAGAATCAAGTTAGAGTAGGAGAAAATATTTAAAATTTTTAATTCGTGTATGTTAATGTCATTTCAGTGTTATTAACATTGTTTATTTTCATAATTAATGTACTTATCAGTATAAAAGTACTTTAGTTATAAGAATATTATAATTTATAATATAATTATAAAATAAATGAAAAAAGAGTTAAAAATCACTCATAATTTTAACTGCTCTTCCTCATGGTATGTAAGAATTTTGTTTTGTTTTCTGTGCATTTCTCTTAATTATAAGATTAGGGTTACAGGCCTAGATCTTTTTAGAAGAATATATAAAATTTTACTACTTTTTAAAATTTAACAATTCATCATAAGAATCTATCACAATGATACATTCTTTCTATAACTGTAATTTTAATGGCTGAATAATAACCAATCAATATGTCATTATATTATTCTGTTGTTAAACATTCAGATCGTCACTAGTTTTCTACAGTTGCTTACTTTATGTTATCACTTTCTGATCCTAGAAGATGAGATTTAGCCAGCATTTACAGATCATAAATCCATGTCTTCCTACTATCCCTCTCTTTCCCCATCTCTGTTTTTTCCTCCCTCTACTTTTCTCAATGTAAACACCTCATGAAAGTTTAGGAGTGTAGCTATGGCCCAGTATTTCCTGAGGGTGACCAGAACATGGGCTCTGTCTTTGAGACTCTCTCTAGTCTCAATCTCAGTTCGCTCTCTTCCCATAAGTAATCCTATGAGATTAGGCCTGGTACATTAGGTATATAGTAAGGAAAAACGGGTCTGTAAAGCACCTGTACAAATAGAATTCTTTCATGTTGATAATTAGTGGTGGTAATGAGTACCGAATTGGGAGTCAAAAAGCCAAAGAAAGCTTAAAAGATTTTCCCTGCCTCACCTGCCCTGCCTATTATATTATCTTGCCCTCCATTAATGAAAGAAGCATGTCTATGAATGAAAGAAGGTGAATTTCAGTCTACAGAGAGTGCTGAAGTTGTTGCAACTTTGACTTTTCTTATTCAGACCTGATTCATGAATGGCAGTTCTATTACTCGTGTATGAACGAGATTCAATACAATTTTTAATAAAGTGCATTAAAATAGTTGTTGTTATCTATTTTATAGAATGCCTAGCATAGGCTTCTAATTATAGTGATTGCCCTCTAATTTTTCCTAATTTATAATGTCAAGATGTGTTTAGTTTTAATAAACTTAGCTGTGGGTAGAAGACTTGGGATCAAAAGTTAAATGTTTAAGTGGTTTTTAAAGATTATTTTTCACATTGTCACTATTAAACAAATGAAGTTTGTAAAAAAATTCTTTCATTATTGTATTTTATCACTCACTAGAGGACATATTTTGATAATTCAAAATGTGAAAATGAAATAGAGTATACACATGTATGTAATTCCCTTGCCTCCTGTCCTAGCTTAATTGAAAACCTCTTAAAAATGAACTTACAAAAATTTGAATGCTGCAGCTGTACTTGGAGGAAGTGAGAGGGAGTAAGGGCTAGGTCTGATTCTACAACCACCTTCTATCAGTTCTGTTCAATTCTGCCCTATAGACATACCTTTATCAGTGAAAGTCATTTCTGTCTCTTCCCCTCCCCTCTCCTTTCCTTCTCACTGCCCTCCCTCCTACTATCCCTCTCTTTCTCCATCTCTGTTTTTTTTTTCCTCCTTCCTTCTACTTTTCTCCAGTAACATTGCTTAAATTTCTCACTATTCCATTAGCTAGAGGAGGAGTTCATAAGAAGCAGGTAAAAAAGAAGCATTTGGATATTTTCCCCAGCAATCTTTGAAAGGGAGCCATTTGCCACTGCACACAAAAAAAGAGTATGCTAGAGCATTGGACCTATAACCAGGCAGGGCTCTCAGAAACTTATGAATCTGAAACCAAGGAAGGGAAAGCCTCAGTGTACAATCACGTGTCTGGTTAGTAGCAATTCAGGCATAGAGAATACAACTCTCCTAGCTCTTAGTCCTGAGCTCCTTAGCCTTTCATGGGTCGTGGATTACTTTGAAAACATAATGGAAGCCCTAGATTCTTTTACTTGAAAATGCACTTACATGTATACTTGCAATATTTCTCAAATAATGTTAAGGCGTCCCCGAATTCCTGAAGTCTTTTCATAAGTCCCATCTACCTTGGGTAAGAATCCCTGATTACCACCATGCATCTTTGGTCTCCACTGTTGCCTCTGAAATGTCCCATCTTGATTGAGAGGTAAGTGGAGGGAAGCTATTTGGGGACTTACAGGACATTCCCAGAACATCTTAAGTTATGCCACCTTGGCAGTCACCTACATAGACCTATGATTGGGCTCTCTGGGACTGAAGAAGGAGATACCTTTTGAAATGTTTAGTATATAATACACTTATTGGAATGAGAAGAGAGCTTCAAAACTCAGGGGTTGGAATAGCCTGGTCCCATCCACACTGAAACATGGCAAGGAGCCCAGTCTTAACAACTTATAATGTATTAGGGGTCTGTGCTTTATATTAGCAAATATGTCAGAGCTTCAGAGTTTGTGCTAGGGTCAACTTGGTTGGCTACTTCTCTCAAATCTAACAGTCTCTTTCCTTCTCTTCCTCCTTAGGGAGTATGTAATTTGGGGATTCATAATAGATGCCAACCCCAAATCTATTGGCAAAAGCCAGGTAGTTTATATTCCACTGTAGCCATTTTATACCAATTGAATAATTCAGATCACCATTGATTTTTTTCAAAGATGCTTAACAGTCTGGCCTATAGCTGTCAGGAAGGGAGATTTCTCTCCCCAAATTTCAGTCCTCTTGGCTCTCTAACAACAGCAATCAACATTTGGTGTCCCCAGTGTCATCAGGTTTTTATATTCAGCAGTCCTAATTTGTAACATACTTGTTTTAGAATGTAAGACTTTTCAAGTCTCTCTTTTCAGTAAGAAGTTCTAAGCCAATATAATACATTAATATTTAGTCCTCTTTTTTTTTTTACCAAAAGGAAACATTTTAATATTCATGAACATAGCCATAAAATGAAGGTTTTCAAATTTTTAAATAAAACAGTAAAGACTTTGAATTATGAATATCTCTAGCATATCAGTCTTCCATGCATATTCCCTCAGACCCTTGTGTGCTTTCAACAGCCAGCAGCTGTGTCTCTTGGTGGGTAGATTGCCCAAGTTTAACTACATGCAAGGAGAACCATTTGCACCACAACAGGGACAGCTCTTAATTAAGGAAGGGCAGAAGGAGGAGTAATAAAGTCTTCATTTCCTTTGGCCATAAGGGGTTGACCTCGAGTTAGCTCCAGTGGGACCGGGCCTTGTAGTATACCCATGCTTGGCCTCCTTCCTTGATTATTTCCACTTCCCTACTCACCTACTAGCTTTTCCTAACTCTTTTTAGTAGAACACATTCTCACACAAATGCATCTTATTATCTGCTTTGGAGGAACCCAACATAGACCTTGTCCTTTTAAAGTGATAAAATTAAGATGTGTGCATTTCAGCAAAAGAAAATAGAAATTATAAAGAAGTAAAAAAAAAAAAAAAGAAGAAGAAGAAAAGAAAAAACACTCCAGACCCTACCACCCAGAATCAATGACCACAAACACATTGGTGTATATAATTATTTTTCAGAATGTATATGTTTTTCTTAATTTTTAAAACCGGGATGACATCAGAATAATGCTTTTTTTATTTGTTCTTTCTCCAAATCTGAAGTATTTTTCTTGACATTCTCTTATATAATAGTTCTCAACTGTAGGTTGCCAAGGGATCTATTGGTGGTGGAGAAAGCGATGATATTAAAATGAATATGTAACCTACTGCCCTGCTGCAGCCACACAGAATTAGGGACTTTTATTATGGTGATGTGTCTGGCACAGAAATATTATCAATCAAATGAGGCACCACAGGATACTGTTAATATGTCACTGTATAGTATTTCACGCATTCAATAAATGTACCATAATTTATCTAACTTCCTATTATTTTAGATTTAGGCCGTTACCATAACTGTCATATATATACATATATATATATGTGTATGTATATGTATATTTTTAAAATTAATTTAAGATGATTTAACTCACTTTTCTACCTGAATTCTTATTCCTGATTAATGGTAAGGCATTCACCTTTACCAAACGTCTCAAGAGTGAAACATCACAGTCCATTTTTAACTCTCTTTCCCTCTCATGGAGTATGACACTAACTGATATGTATTCTATCATTAAAATATTCTTTGAACTCCTCCTCTCCTCTATATTCTCTGCCAATGTACAAGTGAGGGCCTTGATTATCTCTTACTCAGATAACCGCAGCAGCCGTCTGTATTTTGCCTTTGCTCTTCTGGTCCAAATGCCATCTGTCACTACAGTTAGTATTCCAAAAGGATAACTACACCAACCTGCATGTTAGTGTCACCTTTTCCCTGTTCTTTCATGAGATATGATTGATCCTGAACACTGTGTGTTTGCATACCTGTTTGCTTTTGCTCCTGCAATTTTCTGACCCTGGAAAGGGATCCCCAAACTTTCATCCCTACTATTCACTCGTCAAATGATATTCCTCCTTCAGAAATCAGCTCTGATACCACTGCTTCTCTTATAGTTATAATAATTAGAATGCACTTGGCTTCAAGTAACAAAAAACTCAGCTAAAGCTGCCATAGTTTTAAAGGAATCCAGAAATAGGTTGGGCTTCTGCCTCAATTTGGTGAAGGCTCAGCCTCCATATTTCTACATATTTCATTGCTTTTCCTTTTTCCATGTGTTAACATTATTCTAAAAAGGCTTGCCTCAAGGTAGATATATGGGTGTAGCAGATCTAAGCTTTGTATGTACTCAATATATCACCCAAAATATTTCTCACAGGAGTCACTGAAAAATACAGAACCATCTTTTACAAAAGTTCCCAGGGAGCTTCCCCTTCCTAGACCTAAAATCAATTATATATGCTTTCCTAAACCAGTCCCTGTGGCCCGAGAAGTGCCATGTACTGATTGGTTTATCCCTGGGATATATTGACCAATCACTATGACAAAGGAGATGACATAACCCTAATTAGATAAGCGCCCCTAAAAAGTGGATCAATACTGACCAGTCCTATGACTTCCATATACATTCACAAATTAGAGATGAAATAGATTTTGTGTAGACAGCCAGAGTTCTCCAAACTAGAATAGACTACAGAGGGCCATAGAGATAAAATATTATGTATCATGTGCGATTCCTTGTTTGTGGGTCTTAGAAATGGTCACCTTTAACACCAAGTAGGTCTTTAATAAATGTCCAATGAATGAACATGTTTTAATGAATGAGGTAAAATATATTGATTTAAAAGATTTTTTTTCTCCTTAACCTTGATTTTTAAAGTTAATTTTTCATTCGACGTCATTGTTCAACTTTTTAAAGAACAAGTTTTCCATATAGTGATCATTGCCGTATTTAATTGTCCCTGACTTTACCTGCATGGTTTCTGCATACCATCACCAGAGGAAACTAACATTGGCTTTATGTGTTTCTCTTCTCTGTTACACTATAGATGTTTACCCCAAGAGCAAGATTTGTGAGTTGGCCAAGTTATACTTAAAGTTATAATGACTTGTCTAATTCCATAGTAAGATTAGAGCAAATCTCAGTATACTGCATTTAAAATAGCAATTTCAAAGATTTCAAAAGCAAAATACATAGAGAAGAGGCCAGGCTCCATTGGGCAAAAAGCCATCTCCATGTTAATATGTCAAATGAATAGACAATCTGCTGATGCTTTCAACAGTTTAGCCTGCTCTTTGGGGATCATGCTATGTGTGTCTTCAGTTCAATTAGAGCTATTGTTATAGCTCTTTTATTTTCTCCTCTGAAAATACTTTTTTTTTCTGAAAATGCATTTATGATTCAAAACTCCCTGGCTTCAAGGTACAATCATCATAATGAAGTTGGACTCCACATTTATATGTAAATCCTAAATAGTGTCTTTCTGTCTTTAAATTACAATGACAAAAAAAGAAAGAACTCATACATTTTGATCATATAAAAGTTATTTCTTTGGGTTGAAGAATTCTAATTGGGATCATGACCGTATTGAAGACTTTTTGCCAGTCTTTCGTCATGTTTCAAATGAATAAATACTATTACCTTTTTTAGATAGAACTAGAGGCAGTTATCATCAATTCCAGAGAAACACAATATCTGATGATTGATACACATACTTAGAAAAATTTCCACTTGAATTCTTACCACAAATTTGGATTTTGAAGGTAAACTAACAGGATTTATTTAATGTCATTTAACATTCACTGAGCACTTCCCATATGTTAGGTTTCATGCTAGATACTAAGACAGATTGAGGAATGAGACACAATTCCTGCCCTCAATCACAGAGGAGAGAAAGATGTACAGTACATTCATAACAGAAGTATGGCAAAATATAGAAGTAAGCATGCTTCAGCTTGTGGTTGAGGGATAAAATTAGAGGATAATTGGGAAAGATTTGCCTGAAGTAGTGGTATTGAATTATGCCTATTAACCTTTAATCTTCTCTTCATTCCTTTTAATACGCCATCAAGTTTGCCTGTAGAAGGGAGCTAAGAGTGACTTATGGTAACTTCCCAGGAATGGATTGCATGACCTTCTTTCTTACTCTATGTCCTTTAAGCAGTGGGTTCTAGGACATGTACCCAAGAGTATCATAACATATGCATTCTAGCATACCTCTCCCCTTCTTAAAAAAGTAAACCCCATCTTGACACAAGCTCAGAGACAAGAAAAATAACTAGTGCAGCTCTTCTTCCTATGATATCCATCTTCTGTTAAGTTATTGTTACATTTCCAAGTGCAATGTCACCTTAATCCTTCTGGTGAGTGCCAATAACGCCATTTTACTTTATATCCATTGCTCAGGACAGATTTGACCAAATTCTGAAGGTCATTGATTTGCACTCTGTCCTGTAAAAGTAGTCAGATCCTACTCTTCTTGGACCTATTATCTAATTTCTCAAATTGCTTTTACACCCTATATTATTTTGCTGTCTCAAACTTGAAGCCTGCCTCTTGGTTTTTTAATTCTTGGAAATTTTTTTTGCTAAAAGATGGTGAAGACAAAGAAAAAAATAGAATAAAGAAGAGAAAAGAGAAAGTGACACCCTTGATCAGAAATGTGTATAGTGTTTACCAAAGATCTACAGATACAAAAACAACAAAACAAACAACAACAAATAGGGAGTCGGTCTAAAGAGAATAAAGCCATGGCATATAAAACTGTCTTCCTTTTGATATATTTGATGGGAATAGCTACATTCGTAAAATAAATTGATAAAATTAAAGTAGGCGAATAACAGTGAGGAGTTCACCAAAACTAGTCTCTCTACTGTGTAATTGTGTGCTCAGAGAATCCAGAATTAAGTGAAAAGTAAATTGCAAGAATTCCATAGATTAATAACTCCATAAAATTTTCCTTTATGTTAAATATGCACTATTGTTTTCTAAAAGCCTTCAGATGTTCTTATGATTAATAAAATAAACTGTACTTAAAAGGATTACCAAATGTAGCATGACTTTCTATTATATTTTTTCTCAATCAATTTATCATGAAAGTACATTTCTTATGTAGATATTCACAGCTCTGTGAATATCTGTGTGTCATGCAAGTGTATGGGTGTGAACAGGGTCCTCACATATGAAAAGGATAAAAATCACTAATATGATGACATAGGGATACAGAGGAGTTTTTGACATTGATAATAGTGAAAAGAAAATGCAAGAAAGTCAAATACACAGTCACAGGTTTTAATGTTTGATTTTATGAGATATAGCAGTTTTCCTTCAAAGACCTTACAACTTCATCATCAGAACTTTAATACTATAAAATTGTGAACTTTTATAGCTGTAAGAGACATCGAGATCATTTTACAAATAAGGAAGTAGTTTAGCATGACCTGTCTAAGACTACACAGCAAGTTAGTGGCAAATCAGAACCAGAACTGAAGTTTCCTGATGCAGTAACACAGGCTACTTTTCCATTCTGAAATGTTAGTAAAAGGCAAGGTAACCAAAGGATGAAAACCATTAGATATGGGTTGATTTGAAACCATGGAATAGTACATAAGACTGCATAGTATATAGATTCTGGAGCTGAAAAGACTTAGTTTAATTTTTGACTTTTCCACTTATTAGCAAGTTATTTGATCTCTGTACCTTAAAACACAGAGAAAAATACAATAAATAGTTAGTACACCTTAAAAACAGAGAAAAATACAATAATAGTTAGTACCTGTCTCATAGGCTAATGGTAGAATAAAATGAGTCAGCATTCCGAACCTACACACAGTATGGACTATAGATGTGTTATTTCCCTGTCATCATCATCTTCTTCATTATCTGTCACTTCTAAAGTTCTAAGCCATTTCTATAGCCTCTTGGGGCTCTTTGATCTCTCTCCATAGATGTTGAAGATCTACCAACCAGGTGACTGGAGATAACTTTATCCGTGTCCTATGATAAAAACAATGACCATACCAGTCAAGGTTCAACCAGAGAATCAGACCAGTGGATTTGTTACAGAGACTTAGCTGACACTTTCGTGAGGCTGGTTAAGAAGTCTATAAGGCTGCTGTTTCTGCATCCGAAACTAAAGCTTAAAGTCTACAGGGCAGGTGGTCAGGAAGGGAAAGTTACAAGTAGGCCGATGCCCACAACTGTGAACTGAAACCCCATAAAAATGAACCGAAATTATATCATTGTTTCTGACCTTGGATTTTCAAGGGTATCCTGCAAGACCCCTTTTTCACAGAGCTAAACACACAGACCTGACTTAGGAGGAACCAGATGGAGGAAGGTAAATTGATTGCAGGCCCAGCTGCTTCATGCCAACAAGGTGAATCAGCAGATTAGCAACAACATGCACGAACTACAAAATGACGCTGCTCCATTTCCATCCTCCAGATCTCCTGTGACTCTTTCTTGTGACTCTGAAATGTACAACAAAGGGGATTCTGTGACATGTGATCAGCATAGCCAGGTAGACGTATCACAAATCTGTCACAGTGACCAAGAATAGGAAGACAAAGTATGGCAGAAAAAAAGACAAAAGGAGGAAAATCAAGATGAAAGTTGTACATAGTGAGCTTGGTTCACCCCTATCTTGAAGGAAATATGTGTTGACCATGGGCAAAGTCTCACATATTCCTGCTCACAGTCCTTGGAGAACTGTGCCTATCTAAATAAAGGAAAGACCTTTGTGTTTATTCACTGTTAGATACTTTCTTTCAATATAATATTTAAAACTATTCTCATAAGCCTAATATGTCTGGTGTATTTTATTTTCTTAAAGTGTGTCCCAAAATACTTCTAGATTTTGAAATATGAACCATATTTTTGATCTTTTACCTTTTTTTAGCTCAGGTAACACTAATCGAGCAAAACAAATTACATCTGCATAGAGAGCCAAGAATTCTCCATTGTTATTGTAAATTTTGAAAATATTCTATATCAAACAGCCACTGGTTAGAAACAACAGAAGTACTTTGTGTGTTTTTAGTTCTTTGCTTTATTTTGATCTTCTACAGTTCCTTCATTATGATTTCATTTTAAGAACTTTGAAAGCCATTTGTATCAGTTATCTGTTGCACTGTAACACACTACTTCCAAACTTTTAATGACTTAAAACAGCAACCATTTTACTTGCTCATAATTCTGTGGGCCAACAATTTAGCTTGGTGCTTTTCATGCTGTTTTGCTCAGGATCACTCGTGCAGCCACAGTCATGTGGCAGCTGTGAAAGATGGCCTTGGTCACATGTCTGGGGGTTGGTGTTAGCCGTCAGCTGTTTGGTTTAGCGGGCTTCAGCTGAGATTGAGCCTATCTGTTCAAAGTGTCTTTCCATCTTTCAGTGGTTTAGATCTTCTTCCCATGGTGATACAAGCTGTAAGGTCTATCGAATCTAAGACTTGGAACTCCCATGACTTGACTCCTTCCAAACTTTATTAATCAAAGAAAGTCATGAGACCATCCTAAATTCAAGGGGTTGGAAAAAGATCTCACATGTTGATGGGAAGGATAGCAAAGTCATTGAGAAAAATATACATACAGAGATGAGAATAAAAATGTGTGGCCATTTTTTGTCATTAACTACACTTCCCATCCCAGATAATCATTGGTATATCTTTTTAAGAGGATAATTTTTCCCAACTTGATTTATCATCTACTCATTTGCCTTGTTAAAAAATTAACAATCACTCTTATTTTATAATGTTCATGTCAAGAATAATATTTTTTTTTCAAATAAAACATCCCAGTAAGATAAGGGTCTAGCTACTAGAGTATATCAACTTTATTTTAGATATTGAAATTCCTACTCAGGACTGATTATTTGTATCTATCTGCCCCTCACCACTGTCCCATTTGGCCGTTTAGGAAATCCCATTTAATTTACTTCAGCAGTTATGTTCAAATATCTGTATAGGTCTTATAGAGGAAAGGAAATTTCTCTGGTAATTCATTCGTCTTCCTGGACTTTAAAAGAGGATAAAACTTTAATGAGGTTTAGATGTTAACATGACTACTTTGTTCCTCCTTGTGCCCACTTGAGTTTTTCTGTAAGTAATAAATAATTGCAAAGCACCTTATGAGATAGTTATATGTGTTATAGCTATTATTTATCTTTTGTCTTAAATAATAAGAAATGAAGTTTTTCAAAATTTAGCAAATTCTCAAACCATATCTTAGTTGGGAAACCTCATCAACTGCTGAATAATATTAATTAGTACAGGTGCTAAGAAACATTGGTCATTCTGTAAGCATTTTATTTTAATGTAACACCTATAGAATACTTACCATGTGCCAGGCATCATTCTAAGAGTTTCATGAATAATTCACCTAATTCTCACAATTACCCTCTGAGATAGGTAGTATTATTATAACCATTTTTATGGATGGAGATACTGAGGTGCAGAGAGGTCAAGTAACTTATTCAAGATCAGTCATCTAATAAATAATGAAGCTGAAATTGGATCCTTGGGCAGTCTGATCTGACCTCTTAACCAGTATTCCATGCTACTTCCCACTGCATTCAAAAACCATACTCAAACACTATGGATGGTATATGGAGAAGTGTAAGAGAAGGATAAGAAATTCCATTTCTACATGGAGAGATAAATATATTTTATACATTTGAAACCA
This sequence comes from Eonycteris spelaea, assembly GCA_003508835.1. NCBI lineage: Eukaryota > Metazoa > Chordata > Mammalia > Chiroptera > Pteropodidae > Eonycteris > Eonycteris spelaea. The sequence continues at coordinate 3,668,853 of PUFA01000079.1, read as the reverse complement.
GAAAACAATTATAAACCAACATACAGGACTTTGCCTCTTTGCCTTTTCTTCGTGAGAAAGAGCAAAGGCGATACAGTAGATGAACTTGTCTTAGCCCCTGTGGCTTATTTCTTAAGGATAAAACCCAGCTCTTTGTTTAAAGCATCGTAGTTACTATCATGAAAAGAGCATAACACCTGGTAATCAGAAAATCTCAGTTTTATAGCTTTTTATTCCTTGCGTGGCCATGTTGCTGTCGGCAAGTCAGTTTCTCAACTGTAACAGATGACCTTTAGACTAGAATTAACTACCCCACAAAAAGTAGCAAATAGCTACTATGTTTAAGACATAGCCAGCGCCTGTGGAGATATGATATGCAAAACATATCATTCTGAATCTCAAGGTGCCATCTTATGCCTATCTTTTTAACATTAAATCTCCATTTTCTTCTATAGCTTTTAAAAAAAATCTGTCTTGATCTATCTAAAATTCTTAAATCTATAATGACAATATTTATATATATCGATATATATATAATATACATCCAATTAGAGTTCTGTAGCTTCTGCGTAATTTAACGTGACTTGGCATGGGTTTTCTTGCCTCTTAAGTCACGCTGGTTAACACTCAGGTAATCACTAAGCTTACGCAAATCAAATCCCTAATATATATGTATGGCTTTGAGATTAGCTGTCATTTAAACCTTTTATAATCGAATTCATGCCAAGGGATTAACCTGAACTGTTAAGAGTCATCTTCCAGAAATTAATACTGTTTGTATTTTATTGGTCTGTGTTGATAAGAGGAAATTTCATGTAATTTTAAAAGAATTAAAAATAATATTTAGGATTTTACATGCTGCACTTAAAGTGTAACTTGTTGAATAAACATGATTAACCCACATGATACACAAGGAGAAAACTCTCAGTAGCATTTTATATTTTCTTTATCTTTGGATTTTGGGCCTTTCAAAGATTTAATATTTTTAAAGTCATCCTCACTTCTGGCTGGTTCATTGCACAAAACTTCCATCTACAATACAGTGTTTTGGGATCCTAAAACTATTCCATTGGCCCAGGATACAGTGCAAGAAAAACGAGTCTATTTTTGATGGTCACTGCAGTTATGAAAAAAATTGTCTTTTTCCTGAGCTTTTTTCTGTTCATAGACTGTCTCCTGCCTGGCATGATATTTTCAGGGCAGGAAAAAACCCCACCCATGAGTAGCAACTGAGGTGTATATGGGGTGGCCTGTCCTGGGGGCTTTTCTGGGCACTGCATCCTCTCTCTTCTAAAGACCTGTGCAACAGCAAGGATCGTTCACCCACTGGTTATGAGACTAGTTGCTCAGTTTCCCTCCCATCGCTCCTTAACGGCTTCTCACTCAGGTTAGCCAGGCTAACGTCCAGCTTTTTATCTCTCAGACCCCATCTAGCTCTTGGGGGAAGAAGGATTGACACATTTTTATGTTCACAATAGATGCCTTTTTGACATTGGCAATTTCCCTTTTAATTTTTCATTTCTCAACAGTTTTTTATTACAATTTTTTTTGTTACCATAACTCCATTAGCTTTTTCTACTGTAACTCAATTAGCATTTTTTATCAAATAAGATTTATAAGATAATTATTAGATTTTCTAACTATCTTTAAAGATTTGACCTAAAGACAAAACTGTTCTTTTATTTCCATTAGATTCTTGATGCCCAATTTGTGGTTTATGTTCTTTCTTTCTTTTTCAGTTGTTACGTATTTCATTCTTTACAAAGAATCTATTGAGTGATGATCAGTTTTGTCCCAATTAGAAGAAAAGAAAACATTCCTAGTTTGTGAGCCTGCAAAATTGGTACTATTAAGAAATGGTTTTTCACTTTAGTGAGAAACAGAGTTTAAATAAGGCAGTGAAAATTTCGCATGTCATTAAATCCATGATTTGCCCTGTTCATGACCTGGCCAAACAGGCTGTTTGCAGTTTGGAGCCTCTGGAGTGACCTATAACACAATTGATCCCAGCTACATAAGACACAGCACACTATTTCCTTCATTGATTTACCCCAGTCTATTCTCTACCTTATTCCATTTAGCTGATCAATTAATCTCTGATATAACTCGTGACCGTTGGTTTAAAATAATGCAACTGAGATATTTCCTCAGCAGAAGTGATGGAGTTCAATGTGTGTATGAAAGCCAAGAGGCATGCGTTCCCATAGGTAGCCAGGGTGTCTTCTTGATGAGAATCACACTTAAGGAGCAGATTACTTAAGTACCTTAAAGGCAAATGGCATGTCTGACTTTGTTCACCCCTGTCATGCCATCATCTGGTTCAGGACCTAGCACAAAGGAGATGCTCTGTATTTGTGGATTAGATAAAGAAAATGCAAGCGTGTTGATTTTAGCAGCAAAGTGCTTTGAACTGATTGGCAAACGTCTCTTCAGCCCCCACCCCTGACTTTCTGAAATTTTATGTATTCCATTAAAAGATCCGGTTGTCAAATATACAGATCCATGGGCCAGAAGTCAAAAGAATTGAGATTAAGGTGGCAGAGAAGAAAGAGTGATAACTCTGGTGTCAGATACATATGTTCAGATCCCAGATCTCCTTTTACTGACTACATAGATTTTGATATTCCTCAAATTCTCTATACTCCTTTTTCTATCCATCTGAAAAATTGGGACATTAATTCCCACTTTGTAGGGCCCTTGTAAGGATTAAATGATAAAAGGCATGTAACATGAAGGCACAAAGGCATGAAACAGTGTGCATGTTTGGAAAGCTATAAGTGGTTCCATTTATCTGGAGCACAGGGTGCCTGTGGGAGAAATGTGGGAGGTGAAACTAAAGAGAAAAGGAGCAGGCAGGTCATCAAGAGCCTTGGGTGCCAAGCTAATGGGTTTGAACTTCATCCTGAAACCTTGGGATGCCATTAAAGTAAAGGAGAGGAATTCTGAGATCTAATTTGCATTTTATGATAGCTGTGCTGGCAGAGGAACACTGGATTGGAAAATGCTGGCCCTTAACCTTTCCATCTTCTCCAAATCTCTCCTCATACCTCCTCTATGATCTCACAGAACTGTGTACACAGAATGGACCTTGGTTTCCTGGCCTCTGGGGTTTTGCATATACAAGCCCCTGTTCCTAGAACATGCTTTTCCTTTGTATATTTTTTAATTGCAAATGGAAAAAATCTAACTCAGACTGGCTTGAGCCATTAAGACAATGCATTTGCTCAGAAATAACTGCCTGCATAGCCGTATTCATGAGCCCAAGCAATCATTAGAATCAGGTCTGTTTCTCAATCCATTTCTCCACATTCTTGCCAACACTTATTTTCTGGTTCTTTTTTTTTTTTTTTTTTGATGCTAGCCATTCTAGTAGGTATGAGGTGATATGATCTCTCATTGTGTTTTGATTTGCATTTTCTTAATGATTAGTAATGTGGAGCATCTTTTGATATTCTTGTTAGTCCTTAGAGAAATGTCCATTCAAATCCTTTGTCCATTTTTTAAATATAGTTATTTTTTGTTATTATTGAGTTATAGGAATTCTTTATGAATTCTAGATATTCTTATCAACATGATAAGATATTATCAATATGATATTAACTTTTTATCAATATGATTAGCAAATATTTTCACAATGATTTTTAAGGATTTTTTAATTCCTGGCCCTGACCTTTCTCTTTTTCCCCACTCCCATTTTTGAGGGGATCTGTAAACAAAATTAAGCACATTTATGTGCCTAACTTTTTGTACAATCAACCCACTAACAGTACTCAATACATAGTCAAGGAAGATGAATACCCAAGAATTATTATTGTATATGATAGCAAAAAGGGCATAGGCACCTCCTCTGAGGTACATATTGTTACCAAGAAAAAAAATAGAGCCTCAGAGAGGGTAGGTAACCTGCCCCAGGTAATAGAGCTAATAAATGCTGAAACCGAACTAAACTCTCTGATGTTAGGACTGGCATCAATGCATCACATGAAATGTCCTTCATGACTTAGCATCAGGAATTTAAATAAAAAGAAAAGGCCAGTAGAAAGCTCATTATAGTAAGGGGGAGAAGGTGGTCATGGTGGGACCTGGTGGGCCAATCAGGTGGGCATACCTAGGAATGGAGGTAAAAGCCACATTTGCTGCTGGGATTTTAAAATGGTTCCAACAACTCGCATTGCAAAAAGGCCATCAAGGCACCTTTTCTACCCATTGGTTCGAAGATAGAGGGACATCAGCCAAGCTTGGCCTCTTCATAGCTTTACTAGGGCTTCCTGCCCATGAAGGAGCTGCATGGGAGATAAATTAGGTTCAGCATCTTTCAATGACTTTGAGACAAATTTCTATATTTTACATAAACCCTAAATTTCTCTAGAGCTGATGCATGCTACTGCAGTAGGTATACGGTACATCTGCTAAGGATCATATTTTTTTTCTCCTTCCCTTAATTTCTTTCCTTTCTCTTCTTTATTGTCTTTTTTCTTTCTTTCTCTCTTTCTTCTGCTTTTGGTCTCTCCCTTTCTTTCTGATCTGATTTCTGTAAGGTCGAATATACCTGTTTTCAGAAGTTATGCAATCATCTTCCTGTTGATTTTGCATCAAATGTTATGTGCTTAATTCTGTGATTGGTGTTTACATTAATTTCTTGGCTTGATAGCATTTAGCCAATTTGTATGATGTCTGTTCAGTGAGTGATTCCCCATCAGCAGTAATTCCTCCCCAAGCCTTCTCCAGGCACCAAGGCTCCCATGGGCTTTTTGTGCCACTGTATAGAACACATTCAAACCAAGCTAGACAGAAACATTCTCTACCAGGAGCTCTGTGCTTCCACATATTCCCATTGTATGCCATGTTGTCATTCTTGGGTTCTCTGTGGCATGGCAATTGATGAATTAGTAGCTGAAGGAAAACACTGGCCTGGAGTGTTCTACCTGTAAGTGTGGATTTCTCTCCTTTACCTTCTACTCTATCTGACCAAGAAGGCTATACTATTAAAGTCCAACTATGCATATATATTCAATTCCTCTCTTGTCGGTAAGTATGGTCTTACTGGCTAAGCTGAAATAAAAGAAGTTTGACAATTTCTGTTTCCCCCTTTTATTTTAGAGTGTCCATGAAATGAAACAATAGATCTTTTAATCATTAAAGTAGTTAACCCAGATCATTCACGATTTAACATGGTGCCAACTGTCTGGATGAATGGGGAATATATTTGTTTTGTTTGAAATCAGATATTTAAATACACGAACTTTTGAGAGCAGCTTTGAGTTTTATCCTGATATTTGGCATTGTGTAGACCTTTTGTTATAGAATTTTTACTCTAGGCACTAGATTGTGATGAACTGTGCAATATCCAGGAAGCAATTTTTTTTCATGGCTTTTTCTAAACTTGGTATCTTCAGAAAGCATTTTATTTACATTATACTGACCTTTGAATCAACTTGTATTTTATCATCCTTTTTTTTCCCCCTGTTTTAGAAATCTAGATAAATGCAAAGCTTTGGAGAAGGACCAAAAATAAGTCAATGTTGTTATTTTATAATAGCATTGCCATTATCATTATTGATATAATAATGTCATCACCATTATCGTTATTAGTGTTACATTTTAATTGGAGGGTAAATGATCCAATAAATGTGTTCTACTATTAATATTTAACTACTGGCTATGAAAAAATCTTATATTATAAAATGTACACTGAATATACCATGGAAGACGTAAAACCTATATAGAAAAAAATCTCTGGCAAGAGAGAAACCAATGAAATCTCCAAAAACAGGTCATTCTGCAATATTTAAGGGTAGATCTTTTATGGGAGTGATATCTTCTGTGAAGGGAAATAAAATGAAATTGCTTTGAGTACTACCTTTCAGAAATAAACTAGCTTTTCCTTGTGGCTGAAACACCAGGAGGGAAATGATACAAGTTTCTTCTAAGCTCCTTGCAAACCTTGGTGTGTAATATATTAAAGGCATCTGATTTATAGTGATGAGTTATTAAGGAGAAATTGAAAGTTTCCCATCTCAGGGATTTTTACATGTAAAATTTAAGGAACCCATTAAAGCCCATTAGTTTAAAAGGTAAACTTATTAAATCCTTCATGATAAAAATAGCTATATATGATTTTATGGTAAAATTAAAAAGGCATGGACAGCATTTTAAAAGTTGGTATAAAACACTTCTTGGCTTCTCTTGCAGCCAATAGTAGATAGTGTTTAATGTAATGAATTAAAGGTAATTTAAATTGGTCATTCTGTAGAGGGAGAGGAAGATCCACAGAGAAACTAATTTATGAAATGATGTAAGTGGGATTTGGAGTAAAGTGATGAAGAGGCTAGTAGGAAGCCTTATGGTTTGTAGCCCAAAGACACATTAAAAGGAATCAGAGTTACAGGCCTGGGTTTCAGATGGCCTCCCGACAAAGAGCCCTAGGAGGCTGAATACTTAAGACCCATGGCTGCAAGTGGACTTAGGTACTCCTGCAGATCTGCTTTTCTCTTACCTAGAGCCAATCAAGTCAAAGCGTATTAATTAATATTCTACCCTGTATTTACCTGGTATACATTCTTCAGGTTGGTTAGCAAATAAAAATAATCGTAGAATTATTAATTTTAGAGCAGAAAAGATGTCTTTAGTGAAGCATTATTAAGTTTTCATAACTAATGAGCAAACCATTCCAGTAGGTTTAAGGACAAACCAAAGGTCACATCCTGTCAGTTAAAGGGCCCTATTGCCTGAGTCTGTGAACTATCGTTTTAATGTCCTTTTTATATAACAGAAAAATGCACTTTCAACATAAATTATTTATAATGAGCAACAAGAAGTTTGTATCTCATACATGAGTTATCAAAAGGTATGTATTAAGAAAAAACATCTATTTGCTAAAATATTAACAAGCATTGAAGACCACTGAACGCCTTTTTTTCTGCTGGAAAAAAGTGACTAGTGACTAAAAAATGAGCAATTTACTAATCTCATAAAGGCTACTATAGATGGAGGATAGATTATACATTTTAGCTACCTTGGACAAGTCATTCTACATCTTTCTACCTCAGCTTTCTCATCTATACCATAGTGATGATAGGAGTTTCTATCTCATAGGATTATTATGAAGATTAAATAAAGCAATTAAAGAGCTTAGAGAAGTACTTGACACAGAGGTACATGGAAATCATCCCATAAACATGTCACTTTTACTGAGTCGGCTCCATTCTCACCATTATGTAAATCTTGCATTAAAAATCAGAACTTAAGATGGAATATTGCGATTTGATTACCCCAGAAAGGAGGCCACATACTAACCTATATCTAGACTACAAATTGCTGTTATCCCAACCCTTCTAAAGAAGTAAAAGATGGAATAAGATATAGGTCATACTCTTGAGAAATTTATAATTTAAATACAATAAAAAGCAGTAGCGATGATTCTAAATGTCTAGAAGTTGAATTTCAGAATTAAGCAGCTAAAACCACATAGATACTATACTTTTGGTCCTAAGCAATTTACTTTCTTTCACATTTTTACATAAACTTTTATAAGTAATGAATGTCCATTAATTAAAAAATTTAAAACTATAGAATTTAAATATCCTTGTATATAATTATTCAGAAATAATCATTCTTATCAGCATACGGACTTCCAGTCATTTGTTTTATGCATATTTCTACTTTAGTAGGATCATATGTATATACTATTTTGTTACATGATTTTTTTTTTGTTATGTCACAGTGGAACCTTTTCATATTATGGTGTGTGCTTTGCACCATCACTTTAATGGCTGTATAGTGATCCATTTGTAACAGTGGCCGTGGGTCCACCAGCTCATGCAGATAGGGTACTGTAAGTCGTAGTCTCTCATCTAGTTATCACCCTCGTTCACTCTCAGAAGTGACCATGTTTGATCGTAAAGTCTATGGTCACCCTACACATAGGCGAGGTCTTATCCCCAGTCAAGACAGACCAGGCCCTCCTGGTTGCCCCACTTTTCCTTCAGCAGCAGAATTTCTCATCCTTGGTTGCTGAGAAAAAAAGAGGGCAGCCTCTGCAGACATGAGTATTTCTGTCATCACTTTGGTCGTCAACTCCTCTGAGCTTTGCCTCTGCTCAGTGAGGTCTAGGGATGCTCTTGAGAGAATGAATGTGGTGGGGCTGTGAAATATATAGAAAAAACACACATTTAGTCGTTGAGTCACAACCCTGCTTTGCATTACATGAATGTATGGTAATTTACTTAATTATCTTCTACTATTGGGCATTTTGTTTGTTTCCAAATTTACTGTGTTAGAAATACAGCCCCCAAATCTCCCTAACTCATCTGCATGTGGGCTCAGATTAAGAACCCAAATGTTGCTGCTAGCGCTTTTTCATCTCCAAACACCCCAGCTGATACAAAAGCACAGCTTATTCTTCCCCATGAGAAACTGCTCCCCGGTTATTTCAGAAAATTTCAGGAAGTTCATGAAAACATATTCGTTCATTCTATAATTGACCCTCCAATACACACAGCTCTGGATTGAAGGCTGCTTAGGGAAGGAGCCCTTTCTGCTATCTTACTGCTCCAGGAAACCCCACAGGGACCCTGATGTGCCACCCAGTAGGGTATATTCTGCATTCAGTATTTTATAACTCCTCATCTTTAGAGTTCTACTGTGCCTCGTTCTAAACATTTTGTTCCTATTGCTTTACGTTTTAAAAGAAATGGAAAGAATTCCCCTGTCCCATGTGGTCCCCAAAGTGGCATTCTGGTGATTAAGGCAGTAGTTCTCAAAACCTGTTTGAAAATAGCCCCATCCACTTCTGCCTCCTGTCCCTTTCTCTATAGGGATCACACCTGGTTAGGCTGGGAGGAAACACACCATGACCACTTCCTCTCATTTTCTCTTCTGATACAACACTGTGCGACATTCAACTTCTCACCTTTTAGACTTCCTTTCCGAGGAATGTAAACATGCAAAGAGACACAAGGGTAGCTCTGGCCATAAGTCCAGCAGATGCAGCAAATGACCCTACTTAGGCTGATCACGTGGACAGTGCAGCAGTGAGCGTCCTTTTACCTAAATCTTCTGTGCACATCTCTATCATTTAATTTTTGTCCTCAGATAAGTTGTTAGAAACATAATTTCTAAGACAGAAGATATGTGATAGGCATTTTGGGCCGTAGCTTTACTTGATGCCTGATCGAGCTCTGGCAACATCTTATGTTGTCACTGAGAATACTCAGGAGAGGATTTTTCTGGGGCGTCATGAAACAGTGCTCTGATGGTGAAGCCACAATACACATTTTTCCAAGGATATACATTTCCTCCTTGGGTAGATTTTTTTTTACAAAATGACCTCTGATACTATTCCTTGTCTATGACTTATCAGAATCACAAAATTATCACTTTTTTGTTGAAATAAAATTCACAGAAGGTAAAATGCATAGATCTTAAAGCTCTGAATAACTTCAGTGGTCATAGAATCCAGGGGTCCCTCAGTCAGGCAGTGCAACAAGTGTTCTCTCTTTTAAAAAAAATTTTAATAATAAAATTATACACACACACACACACACACACACACACACACACACAGCCTTCCTGCCCCAACCCAGAGCATTTAGGTTTCAGAAAGTCTTTAAAGAAGTTGGTATCTTATGTTTGGTGGGGAAGAGATTATTTTTAAACTTCTAATTTATTCTGATTCTATTCCTTTCAATTTACGGAAACTCCTGAATCAAGAGGAGGCATGGTCCAGGTTACATCTGCTTCTTAGTGAAACAGCTCTAGCATTCAGTTCCCCTGACCACTGGTGTAGGGCATTGTAGTAGCTCACCTAGAGGTCAATGGGGGAAGAAAACCTATTTGCATTTTCAATAAGCATTTCTGGCATAAAACGTTGGGACCTTATATGAAAAGGGTTACTGACATGCATAATAACACTATTGTGACTTTATTTTAGTTTTTAAAAACAACAACAAAAATAACAATTAGCAAGCTAGACGTACTTTGGGCAAATGTGGTGGATGGTGCTGTGGGTTTGATTTCAAAAGCTGTGCTGTTCCCTGGGAGTATCTGTGAGAGTGGGCCACAGAGAAGCAGCTATGTCAGGACTTAGAAGCCTCTGCCTTGAAAAGGAGACTGATTGTAATTCCCCAGATTTTCTCTCTCAATCTTTCTTATATTTTACAATTCATTATTTTTTTAATTTTATGTAATAAAAGACTACACAATGAGTTACATTAACATAAAATTGTTACTGTTTTTAATCATGTGGAAAGGATTTTTATTAATTATAAAAAAGACATTTCTATGCCTTTTTTTTGCCCCCTGCATGAGAATTAGGCTTTTAAAGTTTTATTAAAAAGTTTTTTTTTTTTCACAAATATGATTCAGCCACCCAGACTTTAGGAAACATAATGGACACTAGTATTCATACAGATGTGCTGTTTGAAAGGAATTTGGCTTACTGCTGTTACTCAGTGCTACATTTTTATGTGTAGAAATTAATGTATTCTAAGAAAAGGGCAATTAAGGCTTTTAAACTTATTTTTTAAGGTGTATTAAATGGATTTCAATTTTAACTGTATGTTAACTTTAAGAATATTAAAAGGACCCTTTGGGAAATATTACCAACTGGGCCCATTGGGATAAATGAAGAAGCAGATTCCTTTTTATAAATAAATCTGAATTCCATTATTTTAAAAAATTTACTTGTAGATTGAAGAAGAGGATAGGTATGCTAATAGAGGATAGAGAGAATGGGAAATTATGAGACTTTTCTCTACGTAGTCAACACTAAGCCCTGTTCTTTGAGGGTATTTTCAGACATGGAAATATTAAAAATTGAAGACTGATTCATTCAAAAATTTGTTCAACAGATGTTTATTTTAATTTTAAGCTCATGATGTGCAAGGCACTGTCTGAGACATTTTGGTGAGATACAGGGTCTCGAGACTCAGTTGAGAACCTTAGCAAGCTTACACCCAAACAATGACCATTCACATCTGTAACGCCTAGAACTGGCCTTGGGAAAAGCACAGATTTATAAATAAATGAAAATTACAATGACAACTAATGGTTATTGAAAGCTGTGTAGCAGACATGTTCTGAGCACTTTTCACCTCTTATTTACTTTTCACAAAACCTTATTAGTAGCTGCTCTTTTTGCCTCCAGTTCATGCATAGGGACACTGAGACACAGATAGTTTAAATGTCTTGCCTAAGATTACATAGTCAACATGTCAGGACCAGGCAATCTGGCTCAGAACATATTCTGTTGCCACTGTGAGGACTGACTATAGTTAAATCTGCATTAGTACTATTTCATTAATTAAAACCTCTATTGTTTTTTTAATTTGTAAGTTAGGTCTAAGTGATTACCACATATTTCTGTGTAAAAAACTGTGTTACGTGGGTCCCTGGCACATAGCGGGTCATCAGTAAATCAGAGCCATCTCCATTAATGATCTGGCTATCATCTCCAGGGCGTAGTGCAGCTCTAAGTGCTAATAAGCCTAGGGTAGAAACCATAGCAGTTTACTTAAGGGCAGCATATTCAATTATTAGGTTTTTAAAACTGAATAGTTTCTGATATTCTTTAAGGATAAAAGTCAAGTTTGAAAGTGAACTAGAAACTTATGAAGTTGCATTCAGAAATCAGTTGCATGCAGTTGTGCAGCACATGTCAGGAGGGGTGAGAGGGAAGACTAAAGCCAGATTGTGCAGGTTGAGGATGATTAATCTCATTTGATTTGGAAGGAACCATCAGTAGATGTGGTGACGTGGGATTTCAGCTATGAGCACCTGCTGAAAGTTTCGGGTTGCTGAAAGCAGTGCATCTGATAAATTCTTGACTTATCCTGGAAGTAGTTTTCCCGCTCTGAAAGCAAAGAGAGCAATTCAGAGCTATTCAGAGTAATTCAGCAACTAAGAGAATTATTCTGAACGTCTGCAAGGATCCAATTCATGGTTTGGAAGATAAGGAAAACTTGAAGTAAATCAGCATCAAAAGAAGAATAGGAAGCAGGGCAGTAGTTAGATATTTACACCCTACTAGTTTTTAAGAAATACGGTATCAAAATGGTCACTAAAAATGTAACTGTGGAGTCATGGATGCTGTCTGAAAGAAAACACAGTTCACAAAGGACTGAAGTCTCTCAACATGTAATGTCGCCATTAAAAATGCTAGAAAACTCTGATTGAGTGTCTGGTCTGCAGATTTAGGATGGGTTCTTCATTTGAACACATTATCTTATCCCTCTACTTAGCGCTTGACTGAAATGTAGTTACCTGCCAGGCCTGGGATCAGATGCACAAAATTCACTCTTTTCTTCCTATTTCTTGAAAGTCATATGTTCAGTATCTCTGAAAACACATCTGGGGGTAAATATGTTTAAATGTTTTTTGCTAAGAATTTTAAAGTGGCTGAATTTTTGACTCTGTCGTGATTTGGAAAGCACTTGTTACATCTTGAGCTCAAATATGGTGACCTTTCCTAAGGGGAAACGTGCCACTGAGGGAGAGCTTGGCTGACGGCAGGCACAGCAGTCCCTGCGTGGTCCCGTAGGAGGTCCCCAGGCCTGCCTCTTTCTGTCACTGCCACATAACACCCTCACGCTTGCATCTGCCTTTGGACAGAAGGAGAGAGTTAGGCCTCTGCCGAACAGGTAACTACGGGAACTCTTTCCTAAGCTGGCTATTTTACCAGTTACACAGTATGGCTCACTTTGGTACAAGTTTCCACAAATAGCCCTGACTCACTGGTTCATACATGTCATGCATCCAACCACTAGCAAGAAGCAAGGACTGGCCAGCTTTCAGGCAGCTCAGAGGACCTGGGAGAGCCATTAATTAGCAGAATTCACAGGAGCCAGTGGGAAGTTGAATAGACATGTGTAATGGGTTCCCAGGGAATAATAAAATTTTCTAATTTTGTACTGTGATGACACTTCTCTATTATCACTTTAAGATGGGAACCAGGGCCTTTCTCTTCTTAATGAGTCAACTCAGCAAGAGAAAAGGCAGTATGCCCATGCATGTGGGAGGTGCTTAGGAAACAGTGGCAGCATCTGCATTTGTGACACATATGCATACACACTCACAATAAGCTCCTTGAACCACAGTAGAGCAGAAGGGAAGGTCACAGTGAGATATTTAAGTATAGTGATATCATCACACAGGAAGTTCAATGATAAAACCAGATTTTTAAAGGCTATGGACATTTACTAGAAGGAAGGACTTGAAAAATAGAAGAGGTGCAAATTTAAAAGAATAGCATCATTGGATATAAAAGTTAATAATGGACAAAATTTACCAAAACAAGTTCTGGTGCCAACCAAATTTATATTTTTAAAATGAATTGCAATGTAGCATAGTGGTTAATATCATGGTTGCTAGTATCAGGAACACTGGAGTGTGAATATTGACTCCGTGTCTTACTAGGTATGCCTAGGACAAATTCCTTAACTACTCTAATTGTAAGCTTTCTCATCTATAAAATGTGACTAATAATAGTATTTCCATAATAGGTTTATTGTGAATTGTGAGACACTTTATATAAAGGATTTAACAAGGCTTAGCACATTGAGTGAGAGCTTTTTAAAAGACTGATACTATTACTATTCTTCTAGGAAGAAAAATCATATATATGATTCCTCAGCCACTTGGACATTTGGGTAACATCATGAAAGCAGCATCTGTAGCAGCAGTAGTAAATAGCAAAGGTGGTCACTTCCTGTTTTCTGTCTATAGTCCCTGTATAGTCACATTGGGAAGGATGGGGGTAATTATCCTAAGGGTGGATTGATGCCCAAGATTGGTGGGCAACAGAATATAAGCAGTTAGCTATTCTAGATGAGTCATCATTCCCCAGCCTAAATAGATTACATTCCATGTACTGGATATTATTCAAAAACCTCTGTTGATAATCTCCAAGGAAATGGCCTATAGAAGATAAGCTAAAGGACCTAAAATGGAAAAATATAGTCTTCACTTTTATAAAGAAAAAAATTCTGAAAACCTAGCAAAGGAAGCCTGACTTTGGTGCTTGGGAATTTTCTAGAGATCAAAAAATGATAAAGAAAGACACGACTAAGATACAGCGTGAGCTCACTAAAATAAGGTATTTTCTTTTTCAATAGACTTTTTTTAAAAACCCAGCTGTTAGTGAGGGGACTGCCATAATTTGGGATTTCAACAAGACATCTATTTTCTTGACTCGTGATAATGTTCAGAAAGAATGAAAATGTGTGTTGGCTGATCATTCACTTGGATAGGTGCATAATCTGCTGCCCAGTTGTACACAGATATGGCCAAATAATGACTAATTAATTTAGATAAATCTTTCCAGAATTATGCCACAGAGGTCCATTTTTAGAACTACATTTCCCATTGAATTATATCAATGACATGAAGATTAGAATCTGGGCTTTTAAGTAATACAAGTAATACAAGCTGGGATGGAAGAATAACTGATTTTGTCAAAGTCAGGATTCTAAATATCCTATGGTATCTTAATATTCTGTAACAGTGAAATGTAATAAATGAGGTAAAATTTAAGATAAATAAATGTTAATTTGTGCATTTGAGGCTTAAAAAAATCAATGTATAATCATGAGGCTTAAAAACAGTTAGCATTAAGAGAAAAACTTGGGAGACTAGTTGAAGCTAAGCCCAGAATGAGTCAAGAGTGTGCTAAAAGCTAAGTCAGAGGATGCTCAGGAAAAGTGTTCTTTCCAAGGGCTGTGATGAGCCATGCCATACTCTCCTCCATTTAGACCACATCTTAAAGTGTTCATTTCTCAATAGTCCCATTTCAAGAGAGAAACTGACAGACCAGAGTGCCTATTTAAAAAGAAAAAGCAGACAAGATAATGAGGAATCAAAAAACTGTATTGTAGGGGAAAAAATGGAGAGAACACCTTAATTTGGGAAAAGAAAAATCACGAAGATGTAATTTAGGTCTGTAGATATTTAAAGAACATTCTTATGGAACCACATATGGATATATTTAATATAGCTCTTAAGGCAAAAAGGAGTTAATAAACAAAGGTTATAGGGATGAAAAATCTAAACTAAAGAAATAATTTATAACAATTACAAGTGTCCAGGTATAGGATGAGCTGCATATTGGGGCTAATAAGCTTTTATGTGTAAAAGCATTGACCAAATAAAGTTCTGTTATGTGTGAAGCTTTATAAAGAATGATTACATTAAATGGGATGCTTATCTAGATGGCTCTAACCTACATTTTCCATTGGGAAGAGGCTTTTTGTGCAACAGTCACACTGTGCCTTACTTAATGCCAATGATACCTTCAAGCATGTAGAATTGGTGATATCTTTTTTCTCTTGCAAGGAAAAGAGTATGAGCATGAGTCTCTAACAGTAAGGCATTTTATATCAAAACGATAAGAAATAAAAAATGTTGGAGAGAATGTGGAGAAAAGGAAACCTTCTTACACTGTTGGTAAGAATATAAATTGTTGCAGCTACTAAGCGGTGTGAAGATTCTCCAAAAGATTAAGAATAGAACTACCACATGACCTAGCTATTCCACTTCTGGATGTTTATCCAAAGAATTTGAAAAGATGTATATACTCCTATTTTATTGTAGCATTATTTATAATAGCCAAGATATGGAAACAACCTGTGTGTCCATCGGTGGATGAATGGATAAAGAAGTGGTGATATATACTCAATGGAATATTACTCAGCCATTAAAAGGAATGAAACCTTGTATTTGCAGCAACGTAGATGGGCCTTGAGGGTGTTATACTAAGTGAAATTAGACAAGGAAAGAAAATACTATATGAAATCACTTATATGTGGAATCTAAAAAAAATGAATTAGCAAAACAAACAAAAACCTCACAGATACAGAGAACAGCTAGTAATCACCAGAAGGAAAGGGAGGCTGGGGAGGACAATATACTGAGTTCTTTAAAAACATTATATCATTTAATTCTCTGGAGAATTCTAGGAAGTACTTACTGTTATTCAGTTTTACAGATGATAAAACTATAACTTGCATAATTTTTCAAGTTTGCTCAGATTATTAATAAATGGCAGCTGTGATTCAAATAACCTCAGATCTTCACACTAGGAACCACAATATTGTAATGGTGTGGATTCGTAGACAAAGTATTCAGTGCAGCCCAGTGGTTAAAAGCAAAATGTGCTTTGGAATCAAAAGAACCTAGGCTCAAAATGTAGCTCCTCATTTACTAATAATCTGATCTTAAGTAAATTACTTAGCCTCATTGAACCTCACTTTCTTTCTCTGTAAAGTGGGAGCTGGGCTAATAGTAGCAACACGTAAGTTTGCTTGGAAGATTAAATGAGGTGATGCATGCAGACTGTTTAGTAAATTAGTAAATACGGTTATTTAATAGGTACATGGTAAATTCTCAGTGAAGTTAGCATACTATACACTGTTGGTTCTATTACCTGTGATAATAGAAAGGTTGTCTATCTGGACTTCGCAGTTCTACTCAGGTAATTCTGTTTAACAAAATGTGAGACATAATGCGAGAAAAAGGCTAAGTTCTATTCCAAAATATTCTTTTGGAATTTCAATAACATGTACTTTGATCATGGTATGAAAATCACAATTCTAGTACATAGTATAAATTGAGTAAATTTTCTCCAAAATAGTAAATCATTCAAGAAACATAAAAAATTATTTTGTACCTGAATCTCGTATCTATCATGCAGTTTTTAATATTTAGAGGAGGGTTGCTGTTTTTTTGCTTCCCAAGCTCCTAAGGACGTCTGCCGTTAATTTTCATGGCTTTCCTCTCCACCACCAAATCAGTATTCCTCTGCTCTTCCCTTAGCCTGTATTGTAATAAGGAGTCAGACTCCACTTGGGATGTATGGTGATACCATTTAAACCACACTGCTTTCTCTTCCCCTTCTGTCCCACATCTGGGAAAGTTGATAAGAAAGCCCAAGTGCCCTCTCCTTAGCCACAGTTAGAAAGTTCAAACCATGCAAACTCTGGCTTTCTCAAGCCATTTTCAGACCTACTTGGATGCTTTTTCTGATCTCCCCAGAAAGCCTCATTATGTAAGTAATAAACCATTCCATACATTCTTGGTGTGTATGTGGTATCATCAGTTTCAACAGCCAAACCAAATTTTGGGTGGGTGTAATGGGTCCATATCGCTTTTACAGGTGACAAGAAACCTCTACAGCATAATCCCTCATCCTGAAAATGACCATTTTCTTCTACAATTCTGTGGTGCTTCTATTAACAGCTAATTTGTTCCTCTTCTCATTAAATCAGAATTCAGTTCCTCAAATGGGATGGTCTATGGACAAATTCTTGAAATAAAGTATTAGATAATTCTTTTGTTCTGTTAGCTATTCTAGAAATTTGGATAAAATGGAAAGGTACCCAAAGCTGACCAAACAAACAAACAAACAAAAAACCCATACTCTACCCCAGAGAAATTATAGATCAAAAGTCTCTCAGTCAATTCCAAACCAATTCCTGTTTAAAACTCTTAGTAAATTAGGACTGAAAGTATAATTTCTTAAGAGAATGAAGAATATCTTAACCTAGTAGCTAATATCAGTCTCAATAGGAAAATGTGCTGTAGATATAAAAAAAGTCAGGACCCATAGCACCAGTGATTGGGATACTTAGTTATTGTTTTGGAAGTTCTGCAATATTGCTTAATATGTGATTCACAAATAAAACCATGTCTATTGGAAAAGGAGGGGGGGAAATGTTGTTATTTGCAAATAACATTATCTATACTACGAACCTGAGAAACCTGAGAATAATAAAAGAGTGCAATAAACTAGTCAGATATGAGTATTACAAAAATCAGGTTTCCTGTCAATGAGGAATAATGGTTCAAAAAATAATTGGGGAAAATTGAGTATATAGTTGTAATGAATTATAAAATATTATTTTTTAAAAAATCCAGAACCCATTTAAAGAAAACTATAAAACTTATAAAACTTATCGAGAGAAATACAGAATTTAATAAAGAGATATACCATGTTCATGGATGGGAAAGCCAAATATTGTAAAACTAATACTTCTTCCCAAAATAATTTAAAAGTTGAATTAAATTTTAGGAAAATGAAAACTAATTAGATTATAGGAGTATAATGGAGGGGGAGACATAATAAAATGATTCGATAGATTATATAGAAAAAACAATGTTTGAAAACAAGAGGAGTAATAAATCATGGCTTGCTCCATCAGACATTAAAATAATACAAACTTATAATAATTAACGCAGTGGCATTATGTTTCTAGATCAGATCAATAAAACAGTATATACTCTACCATATTTAAGATTTTAACACTTATGAAAGAGATGTCACATATCAACAACAACAAAAAAGCTGATAATGTAAATTTTCTGAAACAATTTCATTACTTTTGGGGAAGAAAATAAGATGCTTACCTGACAGCATAACATAATGTAAATATATAATTAGAAAGGTAAATGTACCAAAAAAGAGTTGAAACATTATTACAATTAAAGAAAACAAAAGTGACTATGTAATTGCTCCTTTGTGGCAAAAGAACTTTCTAATTTTATAAAATTAATGAAGGAAATCACAAAGGAAAAGGATTTATTTGACTTTATAAACATTTAAAAGTTCTAAATATGAAAATATCACAAACTAAATTCAAAGAGAGAAAAAGAAAATATATCAACTAAAAGAATTTTTGCTATCCTCAATATATGAAGATTTAATATAAATTCATAATGGTAACGTTGTGACAGGAATCTGGGTACAGAATATGAAGAAATAATTCACAGAATAGAAATATCAATAGCCAATAAACACAGAAAAAAAAATTAGTCTCATGTGTAATCAAAGAAATAAAACATGAAATAACGAAGAGAATGTTTTTGCCTACAAAATTGACCAAATGTTTATGGTACTCATCAGTATTAGAGAAGGGGCAGTGACACTCACATGTGCTCCTATAGATGTGAAAACTAATAAAGACTTTTAAGAAGGCCGAGTGGTATCAGGAATCTGAAAATATTCTCAGGCTTTCACTCCAGTAATTTTACTTTCAGGGCTCCCATCCCAAAGAGATAATCCATGATTTAAAAGAGATTTTTGTTTAAATATGACCTTCGTGGCATTATTTTTAATAGTGTAAGTGGGAAATGGTTAAATAATGTATAGTATATCTTCATAATAAATTCTTGTGCATTCATCAAATATTACTAAATAATTTTTAATGGTGTGGGAAAATATCCACTCTATTTCAAGAGAAAATGAAAATTATCACCCAATAAGTGAACTATATTCTCTCTCTCTCTCTACACACACACACACACACACACACACACACGTATATATGTGTGTGTAAGTATGTGTATATAATATACATATATGTCTGTATATTATGTATGTATGTATGTATGTGTGTGTGTATAGATAGATAGATAGATAGATAGATAGATAGATAGATAGATAGATAGATGATATAGATATAGATATAGATATAGATATAGATATAGATATAGATATATATATATACCCCTGGAAAGTGACACCATGATGTTAATAGTGGTTATGGGTCATGTACTTTTGAGCCATTTTTGTTCTCTTCACACTTTTATGTATTTTTTACACTTTCCAGTAACTCTCATTAATTTTACAACTGGAAAATAGGAATTTTATTTCTCCTGAGTAGCATTCCTTACCTTATTTGTTTCTTGCTACCAAAACTCTCCGAAGAATAGGTATCGTTTGCTCGTAGAACTTAGATACGCCACCTGAATTTGTTTTCCTCTCTGCGAGATGAAAATGATATATCGCTAGTATGTTTAACTTATAAGGATATCATGAGGATAAATTGAGATAAAGATGAAGATATGATTTAGAAGAAAAAAATGTAATAAAAATGTAATGAGTTGAAGTCTGTCAACATCTATTTCTCAAGTCAACACATTAAAGAATTTTCAGTGACTATCAGGCATGCGCCTGTGCCTCACATTAAATAATAATGCCTATAAGGTATTAGTCAACAAAAGTTTAACAATATATGTCAACTTCTAGAATAGTGCTACCCACTAGAACTTTCTATAGTGTTGAAAATGTTCTCTATTGGTGCTGTCTGCTAAGGTAGTCATTTCGCCAAACATGATCATTGCGCATGAAATGTGACTGGTGTGACTGAGGAACTGAATTTTTCATTTAAGTGAATTTAAATATGAATAATCACAGGTACAAGTGTCTGCAGCTCTGCAACGTAGCATTACTTTTTAGTGTTCTCCATATTATCTCATTTGAACCTCATGACAACCTGTGACCCAGGTATTATTTATACTGCCATTTTATAGATGAGAAACTTGAGTGGTAAAGAAGGTGAGTGACTTGCCCAGGGTGAGTGCTAATAAGTTTTGGAACAAGAATTCACACCGACATCAGCGGACAGCAGAGCCACCTCTCCATCCGTACTCCATATTGCCTCCCACACATAATGCAGTGCCTGGCATTCAACAGTCACATACAGGTGGAAGTGACAAACTACAAGGAAAGTCAGGGAGTTTTATCAGGATGAGCAAGATGAAGAATCCTGTCTTGTCCCTCTTTGGTGAATCCCCTCTGTATCTAATGCATTGTGATCCTCTCGCATGATGATTTCCCCATCAGTGTCCAAAAGCCATGAAAGCAGTGATGTCTATAAGACATCAGTGAGGGGAATCAAGGCTGCACGTTGGTTAAATTGCTGACTTTCTCTTGAACCAAGCCCTTCACATTGAAAAAATCTTTATAGCCAAGATCTCAGACTGCACACAGGTGAGGAGGCAAATTTGCTGAGTACATTTGAAATATTTGAGCAGCTTTTAATGTAGACTACAGGATGTGACAAATGAGTGTCTGTGTAAATCAATATACCTTTCTCTGAAGGAACTAATGCTTTTATGTGAATAGCAAGGCAACGCACATGGAGACCAGTACTCTTGTTCCCTGTCAGAATTTTTAAAGTTCACTATCATAACTCTGTTCCCCTTGACCTTTATTGGTGGTACCTAACAGAGATTTGCATTGCTATTTGAGTTCTAACTGGACATCTTATCTATCAACCCTCATTCACTTTTCCCTCAGTGCCTAATAAAATGCCTCCTTTCCATCTTCCCCTCTCTTAGATTGCTCATTTCTTAACTATGTCGTGATTGCTCTTTGAATCATAAGTGACTTTATCAGATTTAAGAATCAATCCTTCATTCTAGATAAATACAAAGTTTTTTACCTTTATGCTGTAAAAGGAGGTTTATTATCATTGTGATACACAATAATGACTGCTTTTGTCTATAAATGTTAAGTGAAAAATCAACATATGTAGAAATTCTGGAATCCTCAAATGCTGTGAAACTAATACCTCAAATGCTAATAGAAAATGAGAACCTTCAGCTTTGAAAAGGAAAATGCTTGTCACTCAGATGTATGAAAAATTCTTAATCTCTGCTCTCCAAACATAAGATGATGTAAAACTGTGTTATGGCTGGAAACCCCCTACTAGCATTTGCAAATTGCCACCAACCCCTTTCAGACTCCTGATATACACTTAGTTAATGCACAGAGCAACTCTGCTCTTAGCTCTTTAAAATAGTCCTTTATATAGTCCTTCTTGATAGTCCCCAAAAGCTACATTTTTAAAAGACAGTAATTCTAGGAGAGCTTTAAAATACAGAGGCTGAATTTTATGAGGGATTTTAAGTATTTTTTTTTCTATAGCAAATATATTGACACAACCCTGTTTTATTTAAAATGTTTACTTAATGTATTTCCACCCAGAGGTGAAACATTTAAGTGGGATTACATTATGGTTATATTTTATTAATTAGCATCCAAATGTAGGACTCAGCTTATGTAAATAGAACTCAGCCTTAATGTGAATAGTGTTTTCTGGGGCTAAAACACAGCTCCAAGTCTGTGAAGTGTTAACTGCCATCACACTAGAGCAGTTGTCTGATTAGTTATGATGGTGTGAACTTGGCCATGTTTTTGAGATGATGTTCCCTCCAGAGCAATTGACTAGATAATTGTGCTCTCATTGCAGTAGGACCTAAGTGAAACTCAGTAGGTATGAGACCTGAGCCTGGAGCTGTCTCAACCTGTCGTCACTTACTTCATAAAAGGGAACATATTCTGTGAAGGTGTCTCTGTAAGTAAATTGGGCACAAATTATACCATCTTGAAGGAAAAAGTTAAGATTTATTTAATACCAACCTATCAGAGCAAGTGATCCAAACAATCGTGTAATGGGGTAGAAGGGCTGAAAACAAAAAGTACAGATCTAATTTTCTTGTCTGTAAAATAGAGACTGGATTTGATGAAGTTGAGACCTCTTTCTGCTCCAGTATTCTTGAGTCTGATACCAAAAGATGAATTACAATGGCTGGATAGTCATTATTTTACACCTCTGGGCTGAAGTTTCCTTTATCTATAAAATTATGTGGTTAACCTCTCTTCTAACTCTAAAAGTATATAAAATTTATACATGAAGTTGAAAGTGTCATTCAAGCAAGCACAGATGTGATGTCATTTGTGTGAGTGTGTGTGTGTGTGTGTGTGTGTGTGTGTTGGGTTTTTTTTTTTTCAGTTTTCTTTTTTCGTCGTTGTTTTATTTAGTTTGCTTCAATCAATAGTAATTGAGATCACAAACATTTTGATTGGCTCTCAAGCCTGATCAGTAAAACAAAAGATGTTACACAAGTTACAAAGAAAGACTCCTGGAGTTCACTGATGTGATAGCAAATGGAAATGTTAGAAATGCAACAGGTATTATCATTTAGAACAGTATTTTTAACCTGCTCATTTCTATACAATATGAGACACTGTTCCAGGCCATTTGTATATCAGCGCTGATTACCTTCACCATGAAATGAGACTCTATTTACAAAATTCTCCCTAGACCTCCTCTGGTTGCACCTGAGTGATTCCTATACCTACATCACGGGCATATGCTGTATAAACACACAGATACAACACACACATGCAGATAAATTGCCAACATACTCTCTCATTATATAGAACAGTTTTTGTATAATAACTTGTTCTAATCAGATCAATGAGACATTTTTTTCCTAGCTATCTGTTAAGTCATGGAAATAAGCTTTTCTGTGCACAGCCAAACATTTCATCCATGTTTGTCTAAATGAGACCTTATTCTGCTTTGGTTATTCATCTCTCTGCTCAGCAGATTGCATCGAAGTCTGTTTTAGAGAAAGAAGTCCAGCTAGGCTCTGTGAGTTCTCATGGAAATTGGCTGACTCTCTCATGGACTCAAAGAAGGGAACAAGTGAACACCATATATATTCAAAATTTTGTAAAAAGGATCGTTGTACTGTGACAGAAATTAAGTATGATCCTCTTCATCTCTTAAGAATCATGATTTTATTATTATTTATCTTTGAATCATTACTATATAATTTTTTTTTAATCTGGCATTTTATAGCTGGAACAGACTTTAGAGATAATAAGGTCTAGTAGGTTTAGGAGAAAAAGATAAAGCAAAGAGAGAGGTTAAGTGACTTGATTAATGTCACACAATAAGTAAATGCCAGAGCTTGAAATCATGTGTTCCTAGCTGTTTTCTCTGTCACATCATGCTGCTAGAAAATGTTCTTAAAACTGTGAACTACAACTAAAAATTCAGGTCTCTTGACAACACACTGTGCTGGAAATATCTCTATGAGACGTCATCTAGTAAAAATACCTTTTTAGTTGCATCACTGGGTAACTACACAGTGTGCACAATGACTCAATATTATCTTTGTAAAATGATGTGTAATTCAAACAAAAAAATCTTTTAATAAAATTGGTGACTGCCAGCTTCTCAACCCTACATGTATATTATTGTACCTGAGCTGAGCTTTAAACTGAGATGTTTACGCTTCTTTTATCCATCCTTCAATAAAGAATTACATTTCAGTTCCGCTCATCCCTTATTACCTCAGGGTCCTGACTGCTTAAAAATATCTACCAACTCCCACCTCAACTCCCACACAAAGCAACGCAGGAAATTTTAAAAGCTAGAATGAGAAGAATTAGGGTGGTATATAAATGCCTTAGCGTTCCTTCCCCCTGCCCCCTACAGTTTTTAAAGCAAATCCTACCGCCTGCCAATTGTTCTAAGTGAAAAACTATCCACCCACTTTTAGTTCTTGGACTTGCAAACAGGGAATACAGTTTCTAAAAGATGATTCAGTTTAGCATAATTTCATTACAGCAAAACAATTCGGAGTTCAGGATGGTAGAAAGTTTACTGTAGTGGTTTAGAGTACTTCTGATTTAGTTAAGTTTGTGTGGCCTGAAGAAAATCACTAAATCTCTCTGAGCCTCAGGTTGCTTATCTGTAAAACAGACATAACAGTCTCTCCATAGTAAAGTTTGCTGTAAATATTACGTGAGATAAAGTATATGAAGTGCTGAGCACAGGCCTGGCACACAGGACTCATCAATACTTCTTAACTTTTTACCATCATCCTCATCATTTTCCATAGCACCCTTGCTCTCCTTGTCATAGCTATAGCGACGACTCTAACCCCGGCTTCTGCCTTGCATTAGACCTACATTTCCATCTCTTAGAGAGCTCTTCCAGATGTTACTCTCATGTCTCAAATATTCAAAACTAAATTATTTTTTTCAAAACTGATTATTTTTGAAAAGTGCTGAAAATTCAAAGGTAACTCCTCTCTCATGGCCAAATCTCATTTACATTTTTTTTACATCAGTGGAAATTTCGGGACACCGAATGATAGAAATAAGTCAAGGGATCTCCCATGTCCTTGTAGTTTCAGCGAAAGGTAATAGCCAGACAGACTAGACGCTGTTATATTACCCATGTCGCATTCCATCACTGCAGCAAGGCACAAAGCTTTGAGTGTTCGAGTGCTCCTGAGCTGCTGTGGCCCACTCATGCTGAAGACACATGAAAACAAGGAGCAGGGCCGAAGGTAGGCTTCTGTCGACTCTCCACTGTCCATCTGCCGGAAGGGCCATTGTTCTGAGCAGAAAGGCCAGAGTTTACGCTGGCAATGAAATTTAATCACAATCTCCCTAAAGCTTAATACCATTTTTCTTGTGAATTCTTAAACAAAGGGACGATATTCCCCTAAAGAGAATAGGGAGAGTTAGACGTGGCCACAGCATCTCCAAACAAAAGGATTTCATGAAAACGTGCAAACAATGAAAGGAAAGGGGGAGGGATCACTGTGCGCTGGCATACCTCGCTTAGGAACGAGTTATACAGTTGTGATTTTGTCTTCTCTATAGGAAAGGAGAAATCATTACATGGCAAAGCTATAGACTTTCTTTTAAAATCTCCCATAACCTTGTTTATCTCATTTTGCCCCCTGTTTCTGTCAAAGACCTTATCACCCACTCAGAGACCTGAAATATAAACCTTTGTGACATCTTTGGTTCTCAGCTCTCCTCTTCCTCTAGGTCCTGGGTAGGAGCTGAAGAATCTGTTCTAAATTCTTTCAAATATGACTTTCTCCCCTTCTTTGACGCTGCCATTTTATTTCCGGGGTAGGTCATCCTTGACAGGAATGCTGCTGTCACGTGTTTTCTGATCTCCCCATTTTCCCTCGTAACCCCTCTTTGTCACTGATGCAGGGGTTAGTTACTTGAAATTGATATTTAGTCATGTCCCTTCCTGGCAGCCTCTGGCTCCTTCCACCTCTCTGTTCTACTTAATTAGTGTCGCCCAGTCTCCACCCACTGATCCTGTTGCAGTGGAACTAAGCTGCCCAGGTACACTGAGACGCAGAATTCCCTTGCCCTCAAGCCTTGCCTCCCAGTGTCCTATTACGTGTGTGTGTGTGTGTGTGTGTGTGTGTGTGTGTGTGTGTGTGTGAAATGTCTACAGACAAGTGCATAAAATGTATATTTACAGTTAAAAAATTGTAATCCAAAAAAATTAAGTAATTGTTACTAGGTCAACAAATGAAATATTTCCAGTTACCCTGAACCCACCCCATCCACCGTGGACTCCTCTCTCAGCTCAGCTTCCTGCCTCTCAACTAGAGGCAGTAATTAATTTGAATTTTTTAATAATCATTTCCTCTCTTCTTAAAAAGTTTCACTTCTTATGTATATATCCCTAACAATGTAATTTAATTTTTACAGTTTTTCAACTTTGTATATGGAATCATGTTGGGAGATTGTGTGTGTATCTATGAATGTATATATTTGCTTAAATATATATTCTGCTTCTTTTACTCAGTGCTATCATTGCAAGATTCATCCATATTATACAGGTAGCTCTGTTCCACTGTTTTGTACTTCTATATAGTATTCCATCATGTAAACTTATCACAAATGAACCTTCTGTACTGTTCATCTTCATTTGAATTGTTTCTATCCTAGGGCTGGTAAGAACAAAGCTGCTATGAATATATGTCTGTGGCCATCCTGGTATATGTGTCCACAGGTGCCTATAGTGGATATACCTAGAAATAGCGTATTTTTCTAGGGTATGAGTAGCTTCTCCTTTTAGTAGATAAGGCAAACTCTTCTAAAATGAGCGTGCTGATTCACATTACTATCAGTGACCTGTGAGAGTTCCTGTTGCTCCACATGCTCACCAACACTTGCCATACAAAATTTTTTCCATTTGTCCCAATCTGGTGCGTGTGTAATGAGATATCTTTGCAGTTTTATCTTACATGGTTAAGTGACTTCCTCTTTGGGGTAAAATGATTCCTGGAGCACACATGCCTGTGCTTGTTTTCTTCCGGTTTGTCTAAGGGTTCCTGTGTAGTTCAGAGATCCAAGATTCTTATTCCTGAAGGAATTCTCAGTCGATTCTCCAACCCAAATTGCCTGTTTTTTGTTAAAGTGGAGATAAACACCTGGTCTCTTAGACTTGTTTCAAGCTATATTTGCTTATATTTTGTTCTCCAAAATACTTAAGGATGAAGACTGTGTATGTAAAGAATATATCACTATAACATTAAGGACTTAAACTGACAGAGTTTCTTTATCTATAAAATAAGTTAATGCTATCTACCCCACAGTCTCATGGTCTTTAGTTAAATGAGCTGATAAGATCATTCTATTAAAGAATCTGATGCTCTACGAATCTATCAACGAGTCTTGCATAGTCCAACTTCTAAAGTGACTGATAGTTAACGCCACAAATATTCTATACTCAACAAAGTGATCAAATCCTTTCACATTTCTCAGTTCTATGAAATTTCTCTGTAACTTACAAACCTGTAAATTCACTCTAGTTCCGTTATTGCTTGAAAGTCATAGATTTGGTTATCTCTGAAAGCACATCTGGAGAAGGGGTGGGTAAAATACGTTTAAAGGTGGTTTTTGCAAAGAATGTTAGAGTACCTGAATTTTTGGCTCTGTTATGATTTGGAAAATACATGTCACATCTTGATCTCAAGTATGTAACTTTTTAAATGGCTGAGGTTTTCAATTTTGATAGGAACAATTTGACAGCACTATTAAATGACTGGAATAATGAAATGTTTATACGCGTCTTTGAAAACATACTTGTCAGACACACAAATCTTCACTTCCCTGAATCCACACACGTCCCAAGTACCTTCTATTGCAGGCTGAATAAATCTGTTTTCCTCTTCCAGTTGAGGGGGATGAAGGAAGATGGGCAGGGCAAAGTTGCAGGGGAGGGGAGTGGCCAGGTTAATCTACCTAGGCAAATACAGAGACAAAGAAAGCAACCTCACTAATGAGGATGAAGGTACCTGTACTAACAGCTTTATGGTGCTTTATCCTTGAGTTTCCAAAACCAACTCGTATAAGCAGACCTGAGAAAGAGAGCGGAGCTGGGAATGGCATGCAAGCTGAGGCCTGATGGTCTCCAAGTACGTCCCTGAATGAAATTCCAAGCAGAACACAATCACCACACCCTTTGTTTTAGCAGATATATATGAGTGTTTACACCATGTGAGTGCTATCCTTGAGCTCTATGATAGATGGAGCAAAAGCCAGCTAATACCAGCTTTTGAGAGCTAACTGTTACTCTTTCAAGAAGTTTATGAGCTTGTCATTAACATGGCAATTATTATTAATGAAATTATATCAATTTACATTTAATTAAAGACAAAAGTAATGCACATTCAAAGCTCATTACTTCCTAATTATTTTATACCATTTTACTATTATCTGAGATCTATATCCTGTATGATGGGAATGTTATATGATAGTGGGCTGCTGTGCTTCTCATCCTCACTCTCTCTGGTAGCTGGAAATCAGTCACGGTAGGAGAACTTACACCATGGAAACTGGAGAAGAATAAAGCAGGCTCTTGTCTCCCAAATAGCCCTTGTGAAGCATTTGCCAGGAGTTTGTTGTTTCGCGGAGGTGGTAGTGTGACCCCGGCTGCCAGGGCTGCTGGGAGGCCGATGCGTGCAGCTCTTCTTTCAGGTCCCTATGCCACTGCATCCACTGCCTTGTGTCTGCCCCGGCTGGCTTTGTTATTCCCTCTCCTTGTAAATCTGAAGGACTTACTTGGACTTCTTTCTTATTGTTTACAGCATTGGGGGTGACGGGGTGGAGAGGAGGGGATCAGCAACTGTGGTAATTTTCCAAAATGTCAGACCTATGGCCTGTGCAAGTGACAAGTGTTTGCACAGGAAGCTTGAGTTAAAAAATCAAACAAACAAACAAAAAAAACAGAACCTTGGAAACGTAAAACAGAAGCATCCATCTCCCTAAACCAATCATATTTCTTTTTATATCCTAGTGGCAGTCCACACTCCTGGGATGCGAGTGTGTATATGGAAAGAGTCAGGAATACAAATGGTCTGGGTCCCTTCTGTGT
Source organism: Eonycteris spelaea (assembly GCA_003508835.1). NCBI lineage: Eukaryota > Metazoa > Chordata > Mammalia > Chiroptera > Pteropodidae > Eonycteris > Eonycteris spelaea. The sequence continues at coordinate 3,640,102 of PUFA01000079.1, read as the reverse complement.
TCCACGCACAGTACAAGGTGTGGAAAAACAATGGTGCCTGCCTTCAGAGAGCAAAGGGGGTGGTGGGTGCTGTGACTAAGGGACAGGCAGGGTGCTGTGCAGCATAGGGATAGGCATCTGGGTCAGTGGCATCCACAAATCAGAGCGGTCAGTATTTCATGTGCACAGTTTGGGAGGAACTGAGTAGCGCTCTTCCTTTCAGCTCGCCGAAGATTATCATGTCGAGTCCTTCTAGGCCTTACATGAAAGCCTAGTAAGTGATCACTTATAGTATGATTTCAAGGTGAAATGCAATGCCCTGTCTCAGCTCATCCTGCACTCCTGAAAAACTGCCCACTTCCTAACTCCTAAATGCTACAATTAAAGATTCACTCCTTAATCCTCTCTTAAAATGCAAATCCTCTCAGTGCTTTATTTATCAGCTTTGAATCTTAATGTGGGGGAAGTTATGAGTACTCTGAGAAGCAGGGTTTTCTATAGGGAAAGGGTAGTTGATACATGGGCACCTGGAAGTGGGAGTGAGGAGATGAGAGAGAAATGAGGGGAAACGATAGCAAAGGAAGAGTGCAGGTCCGAGGAGCCAGCACCTGAAGCCAATCTGTGTGACGGTCCTTCAAGACCCTGTTCTGAGGGCCCGGTTACACTTCTCTTGGCTGAAATCTCCCCAGTCAATAGGACAACTTCTGTCCTGACTGAAACCACCTCCCCTTGTGAGCTGCCCAGGCTTCAGATGGAAGTTGTTTTACAAAGAACAGAAGGAAAATAACATTGGTCGAATCCTATAACAGTCCAGCTCCGTGTTAGATGCGTTTTACATTCATCTCATTCAGCCTCAAAAGAGTGATGGTTATATATTACCACTCCTGTTTACCAAGGAGACAGACTCAAGTCCAAGTGATTTGCCTGAGGTAATGTTAAGAAAGAGGCAGCGCCAAGATCAAAATAAACGCTTACTTGACTTCAAAGGCCAGACCTCTTTCCATTATAAAACAAACAAACAAACAAAAACAAATAGAAAGTCAATTAAAAAAGCATGTGACCTCCCATTAGAATATCATACTTTCCTCCTAGTGATACTCCTTTTACCACCCACAAACTTCTATATAGATTTCTTTCCTGTATGTCCTCATAGGCAAGAAAATTGTTGAGCTTTCTTTTTCTGTTTGTATTATGAAAACATTACCTTTTATTATTTTCCAAATATAATTCAATATCAAGTAATATTTTTCCAAATCACATGTTTTTCGTGTTACACACACACACACACACACACACACACTCTCTCTCTCTCTCTCTCTCTCTCTGATATATCCTTTCAGGGGCTTTTTCTCCCCAGCACAAATCACTTATGTGACCAACAGAATAAGAGAAAGCAAAGTACAAAATGGTACGGTGTTTTTATCTGTCTGAAGTGAACATCTTTATGGTAGGTACTCTACAGAAGTGTGCTGGTGGTACATTGTGGAAGCAGAGAGCAGGCACCTGTTCACCTCTAGGGACTCATGAAGGCTCTCTTGTGAAGAGGACAAACATGGTGACTTCTCCAAGTGCAGAGAAGCAGTAAGAAATTCCCGAACAATTTAAAGGAGATGATAGCCAGGCTGCCGCAGGGGAGGACAATTGCATTCTTTCTGAAGCTGATTCACCTGAAAGTTCCCAAAGTGTGGTCCCCAGATCAGCTGCATCAGCATCACCTGAGTGAGAACTCGTTAGAGGTACAAATTTACAGGTCCTGCCCTAGATACGCTGAATCCAGGCACTGATGGTGCCCAATTATCTGTGACCTAACAAGCATACTAAGGGATCCAGATGCATACTCGAATTTGCAAACTGCTGGTCTAAAGCATCATCTGAGGATTTCAGCTCTGGAGTTACACGGAAGTTTCACTGTGAAGTGTTTTCTGGTCAGCTCTTCAAAAATGAACTTGTGGACAGGTCCTGCATAAGATGTGCTTACTGCATAGGGTCCAGAGCTCCTTGAGACAGGGATGACATTTTATTTGGGTTTTGGTCCCCAAGGTCTTGCACTGGGCCTGAACTTGGTGGGCATCCTTAAGGTTTACTAAGTGCATGAACAAGGATATTTTAAGGGTGTGTCTGTGCATGAATGGGCACACATGTGCCTGTGGTTTATTCCTGTGGTGGATGAGTGAAGCTTTTAACTATTTCTTGAAATTTTCTAGGATGATGAAATTTTCCTCCAAGATGCACAGCACCCTAGATGTTCCCTGAGAGTGAAGAGTATAGTTCTTAAATATAGTCATTGGGAATTATTCTTTAACCAACTATCCTCCACATGGCCACTACAGTGGCCAGCCATGATACGATGAATGATTCAGAAACCCCATAAGTTTTATTTGATGATGATAAAGGAAAGGAGATTCAATATCCAGGTCCAATGCTTGGTGTCCTTTGTACTCAGGCTTTCTGTCCCTTTATTACATTAAAATATACACACTTGGGAGGCATGCCTCGTGGCACACTGAGCCCCTCCCTTGATTCTTTCTCGTCATAATGTTTGTTGACAGCTTTCAAAATAGAACAGATGACAATGTAATGAGGGATATGTTGTGGATTTCTGTGTTGGTCTTGCAAGGCTAACTTTGAAGTTCTTGGGCCCACAGACTCAAGAGTCTGTAAGTGTATTGCTTAACTAGAGTGCTGTGGATCTCTTGCTTGGAATGGTAATCACAAAGAAATACTTTTCCACCTTTAGAGCCAAACCATGATTTTAGGGGAATGTATTTTTCCTGACCTCATTCTGAACTGTCTGATTTTGTCGAGTTGAAGGGTTTTCCAGGAAGCTGGGAAGATGTCATTTGAGAAAAAACAGCCACTGCATCAGGATTAGTCATAGAAATGCACCCTTTTTAGTTACTCTGAATTGGACTTTTTCTTCCTTTCTCTTTTCTCGCTTTAGAGGACATCCTTCTCTTTTTTCTTTTTTCTTCCACACCACTCTACCCCTGCTCAATTTCTACCACTTTCATTTGCACACTATGAATTTGGTTTTTTTTCATCATTCTTGCACCCAAGATTTTCTATGCAGTGGGCACTTGCTGGTGTCTGACATTATTCGCTTTCATAATAATTTGACAGTGTCTATACCCAGAATTCTACCATGATTGCATAATTTATTTCTGATAGCTAATACAAGACATGGCATTGCTGTGGTATTTTGTTCAAAGCTATATCAATTTCATTCATCCCAATGAGGACTTTTGTTGCTGTTTAGAATGCATACTGAGTAGGCTTAATCAAAGGTCAAGATCACCTCTTCAAGGAATATCTTTCCTAACTCATCTGAAGTTAGTCAATTTTTCCTTTGCTCTGATCCTTTTATATTATAGCATTCAATGTAAGAAATTAATTTATTTATTCTACTAGACTATTTCCTTCCCGTTGTAGCCCCTGTGTTTTGATATTCTGGTTGATCTCCTAAATATATCTATCCCAGTTATCTATTGCTACTGTAACTAACCCAAAACTTTGAGGCTTAAAATGACTTTTATTTGCGGGTCAGAAATTGAGAAAAGACACAGCTGGATGGTTCATCTCTAGTTCATGTGTCAGCTGGAGCTAGAAGATCCATTGCCAAGATCGATTCTTTACTCACATGTCTAGCATGTCAGTGCTCAAGGCATCTCATCCTCTAAGGACCGCTCCACATGGTCAGGCTTTACCCTACCACAAGATACCAGACTTCTTACATGGCAGCTCCAGACTCCAAGAGCTAGTTCTCTAAGAGGCCAAAGTGAAATCTGAAAATTTCATGGTCAGGCCTTGAAAGTGTCCAAATAGCATGTCAGCCACATTCTATTGGTCAAGCAAGTCAGGAATAGCCAGGCAAGATGTAAGGAGACACATCACAATGCATCTGCAACATCTTTAATCTACCACTATGACAGTCCCTGTGATGAGTGCAACTAACACTGAATAGCTAGGAGCAAAAAACTCGGCTCCCACACTATTTAGTATAGAGAAGTAGAAACTTTAAATATTCTGTCAGTTGTCAAAATGTGTTGGATGATGTACACTGGTTTTTGTTTGGAAACTCTAGACACCATCATAAGAAATCAAATTTAAATTGACATATGCCAAGAGTAAAAATTGTTTATCACTTATGTAATTTCTCACTTGTCCATAAGATATTATCAAAAAATACATCAGAATGTATTCACATGTGTGAGTATGACCACCACTGAGAGGACATAGGTGAAAATACCTGATACACTGCTTGCACAACTCATTGATTTTAAATAAATATAAATATCAAAATGAGTTTAACTTTCCCAAAACTGTAGTAAATATGCACTAACTTAAATCTTACCCTTTTGAAGAGAGCTCATAAGGCGTGATACCTGTCTCAAAGGGCTTACAGTCTAGCTGGAGAAGACTAATAATATTCATAAAACTGTTAGTCTCAATTAAAGGCATTATAATTAATTGTTAAACCGCATGGCCCCTGCTTATGATGGAGTTCAAAGTAATCAGTGTAGGAGGTATAGTGGAATCTAAAAATCATTGTTTTGGTGACCACCACCGTAACAGTTGTTTAGACAAAAAATTATCAGTGGATACCAAAATTAATGAACAAAATGTGGATATTTAAATATTTGCACAACCTCAAAAACTTTGGATATTTACATAGTTTTGAAGTAACTTCCTAGAAGATATTTATTGGTCATAAAAGGAAATTAATAACATTTTAGTGGAAAAGTCGGGCAGACCCCTAACCACCTACCAATGATCAAAGCTAACTAGTCATGGGATGAATCGGCATCACTTGGCCCTGGATACGATGTACTGAGAAGGACGCAATGTCCCTGCTGCGGCATTTTTGCCCAAAATACTTAATCCAACCATGAAAAAAAAGCGAGCAAACTCAAAGTAAAGGAAGTTCTACAAAATAACTGGCCTGTACTCTTGATGAATGTCAAGGTCATAGAAGACAAATAGCTATTCCATATTACAGGAGACAAAAGAGAATGATAACTAAATGAAGCTCTGGGAACTGGGACAGGATCTTAGGCCCATTAAGGATGTTACAGGGATAACTTGCAGCCAAGTTAATTTCTTGAATTGGAGAAGCATACATTGGTTTTGTAAGAAAATATATATTTTTTAGAAAATATACTTCACAGTATTAAAGGGTAAAGGGGCATCATGTTTGCACCTACTTGAAAATTTTTTTAATATCTCTGGTTATAGATAGGTGTGAAACGAATGATAAAGCAAATGTGAGAAAATTGTAATCTTTGGGGAATCAGAGCGCGAGAGTAAGGGAAGTCTTTGTAATGATTTCGATATCTTTTTGTATATCTGAAATTACTTTCTAAAATTTAAATATAGTCCCCCATTTAAGTTTTTTAGGTTTGGATCTGAGCCAGGCCACAAAAAAATTAGTAGAATTTAGAAAGGCCAATGGGAAAGTGAGGGATATTCCAGGCTAAAGTAGCAGAACCAAGGCACAGCCTTGGGAACAAGAACTGGACCTTTATGAGAGAAACAGGGGCTGGACTTGAAACATGGTTTGTGCTCTCAAGCAGCAAAAAATATAAATTTGAATACATGAATGGGGACAAAGGTGAACTGTCCTACAGAAGGAACTATTTTGTGTGTAGAACTATTCTACCTTTGCCTATTGTCATGTTAGTCTGCTCCAGCTGCTGTAACAAAATAGGACAGACCGGGTAGCTTATAAACAGCAAAAATTTATTTTTGACAGTTCTGGGGGCTGGAAAGTCCAAGAACAAGGCATCAGCATGATTGAGTTCTGGTAAGGGCCATCATCCTGGTTCATAGCCAGAGCTTTCTTGGTGTGTCTCACATGGTGGAAAGGGGGTAACAAGCTCTCAGAGGCCTTTTACAAGGACACTAATCCCATTGATGAGGGCCCAGCCCTCTGACATAAGCAAATCCCAAAGGGGCTTAGCCTCACATCAGACCTTAGGGTTTTGACATTCAAACATAGCAGATGTATTGAACAAGTTTATAGTGTGGAGGAATTTTAAAATATCACTTAGAGAATTAGTATAGAACAGCAGTTTAGAAGTATCAGTCTATTCAATCATTTGTAAGCTCTGACCAGCATATCTATTGACAGGCAGGACCTCTGAGAAACATAGTTTCTTTTAAAAATATATATTAATTCAGACCCATTCTTCACAGTAAATCAAAATAATATGGATTTACTTTATGAAAACTCTTCAATTTTATAAAGACATAGTTAAGGACTTTAAAGATAAAACAGAAACATATTTAGCTCTCTATGTTTGGATTCATGAGAAAACCACACAGAGCAGGAAATTCTCAAAAACATGGATTCAGTCTAGCAAAAGTTTTTGATTGTCATGGAAGAGAAAGTGGAACATAAAGACCCACTGTTATATTCACTTGAATGCTCTAACTACATTCTCCTGGGTATACTGATTTAATAACATTTGTGTAAAGTGGAAAAGACCTGTGGTGTCATTACTGTAATTTTCAGTAGTGACACCTATATTTTCTCTTTCCCTCTCTACTTTATCCTTTTCCATTTCTGCCATACGAATATTCACCATTCCCTTAAAACACATTTAATTAAGGGGTTTAATTTTTTTCTTGCCTTTTCCCCCTGTTGTCTCATGTCAGTAGCAGGTTAATCCTGAATTATCAATAAATGCAAATGGAGTAAAGAAAATCATGAGATCAAGATTATTTTTAACTTCACCAGCATAATTGTTAATATCTCCATTGTCCTCTGGGATGTGTAGAATTATATCAATTAAGTTGGTCTCTGTAACTGAACACATTAACCATAAATGTGACTATTGTGTCTTCAGCAGCACCCTTTAGGTATTTAATTTACTTGCTTGTAATAGATTGTTAGAGCTGTAAACGTGAGGCAAGCAATGTAAATGGTGTAATGATGGTAATTATTTGAATGGATCGATGGCAGTGTGATTGCAATGTGATATTGTGGGTAGGAGCAAGATACAGATGTCCCATATAAATTCCCATTTTCAGCTTTATTTCCTTACCCATTTTTTTTTCTGAGACATTTAAAGTGAAAATAACGCAATCTGGCATTGCCATCCTCTTTTTTTTTTCTCTTCTCTTCCCATTATCCTTTGTGCCATTGCCTTACTAAAACCAGCGGAATTCACAAAAGCTAAATTTCTCCAAAAAAGCAGTGAGTTTATAGACTCAGAATTCCAGCAGTTTCCCCATTTGCCATTATATCCAAATATCCGAACTGGAAGTCACTTTATAGATTAGCTCGTTTGTTTCTTTCGTATTTTAGCTGAAGAACTGTTAACCCAGCACGGTAGAAGCTTATACAACCTGGTATTGCCAGGTAAACAGACTGCAATGGGATGGAACTAGAACCTGGTACCAGCCCTCCCACCTGGGCTGAGAGAGGAAATGAGAGGTTATACCAGCTGCAAGTACAAGGACGTTCAGTGTGACAGGCCAGAGCAATCCCTGAGGGAAACAGCAACAAGTCACAAAAAGCTTTCAGTCTAGTTTGGGTGGGGAATAAATTGGAGAAGCAGTCTGTGCATATACAACCAATACTTTAAAAGTTCCGGTAGGTGATCAGTGTGAGGGTGGAAGGATCAGGCTGTGTGGTAGGTGTCTGTCCATGAGGAGAATGAAAAGAGCATCTTGCCTGAGGGACAGGAATGTTGGGGGTGTTGCTAAACAGGGGATCTGAGCCCAGAGGAATGAGATCAAAGCCAAGTATTAGAATTGAAACCTGAAGAAGAAGCCAGGATTTGAACCCTGGGACCCAAACTATGACTCGGTCAAGATGATCTGACAGTGGCAAAAGCATCTCCAAACAGATTTTTGCCTCAACGCTTTTCCTCAACTTTTGTGTCCCATCCCAGTTCAGTCACTTCACCTGAGTTTCATTGCTAAGTAACAGAATGGCTTAAATTGGAAACTTTCGATACATCTGCCAAAAAACAAAACAAAACAACAACAAAAAAACCAAAAAAGCAAAAAACAAAACCATTCAAATCACAAGCACAAATAAAACCACACATAGCCCACACCTTCTGAGTTACCAGAAAACAGAACACTAGAACTTCAAATTCCTCTAAGTAGAAAAATAAACACCAAATACCCACAGAACTATGTCTGTCAGACTGTGTGTCCCGGGGGGGAGGTGGCAGAGGGTGTAAAGAAAGCGCTGTTAGGATGAGGAGGTTGGACGGCACAAGTTCCACACTGACCACAGGGAGAGACTGGTGGTTCCCAGTGCCGGCCGTAGGGCAGGGCTTGAAAGTGTGTGGCCTGATGTGGCTGTCTCAGGGAGGCAGTGTTTCTGGGGAGAAGGAATCAAAAGGGGAGATGCCATTTAGAGATGTGGTTGTAAAGATAAAAAGGAAGAGGGAAGATTTTAAGATGCTATAGCAATAAAAGAGAAGTATAAGACCTACATACCAATCATCATTCATTAAAGACGCTAAAAAAGGATAAGGGTAGGGGTGAAAGAAGATGCTTGAACATGATATGCTTTGATAAAGTAGAAAGAATGCATCTAGAGAATTGGTAGGAAAATGGAGAGGGAAAGTTGATTGTTTCATATGTAATAGAAGGGAGTCAAGGGACATGATTTTAACTAGATAGTAACAAATAAAGGAAGACAAAAAAGGGGTCATGAACCTGCAAGGGTGGATGTGAATGAGGCAGAGGGGTAGGAGCAGGGTGACACCTTGCTGACTAAACCTTTCAGTATGATTTTGACTTGTGGAATCATGTTAATGTTTTCCATATTCAAAAACTAAATAAAATGAAACTAACAAAAAGCAGAGAAATTAGATTTGATTACTGTCAGAAATAAATGAACTGCACTGAATTTCAAATGAATAGCAAAATCACATTAAAGTTGGTTGGGGTGAGGGGACCAATCTTGCAACTTTTGAACACAGTATTTTTACTCTATACCTGCATTCTAAAAAAAAAAAAAAAAAAGTTGTGAATTCTTCTTAGTATTGTTTTTCGTAGTGTTAACAGATTTGTATGCACTGTGGGAATTAAAAAAATGAATAAATGTAATGATGTTGGTAGCCTACATATGTATGCTCTAGCAAAAAAGAAAAGGAAGAATTCTGTGGGAGTCGAGGTCGTGTGTGTGTGTGTGTGTGTGTGTGTGTGTGTGTGTGTGTAGGAAAGAAGAAAGGTGGAGAGAGAGAGAGAGAGAAAGAGAGAGAGAGAGAGAGAGAGAAGAGGAGAAGAGAGAGATCCTTCCACTGAAGAGGGACTGGAAGCCATGACTTCTCAGTAGCAATTGGCACACATTAACACCCATATCTTAGTTTCCAAATATCATTCTCCAACTACGGGAAAATTAGATTCCTGAAAGAAATGGCCAATTTCAAGGATGGGCAAGGAAAAAACAAAATGAACCTGGAACATTTCCATATAACAAAAAAGGAAAAAGTCTTAAAATGAAAGAAACATCAAAAGGACAACAGCTTAAAGGAGTTTATCTTCCAAAGTTGGAGTGATTTGAGCATCAAAATAAATGTAAACAGTAATAAGTTATAATGCTTTTCATAACATAAGAACTCATGTATTCATATTGATAAATAAACATTAAAAGTACTTCCTTATGATGAATAAAGTCATAAATTTTGGTAGAGAAAAATGGTAGAAAATCATCATTTGCAACCAGAATAACCAGTGATTCAGTGAAGACTCATCGATGGTTGCTAAAATAAATAGATGAAAATTTGATTACTTATTTATTGTGAAGGAAAGAGAGTAACTTTATAATGGAGATATTGGCAGGCCCCACGTCCACCAAGTGATCAAAGATGACATGTCCAGTAATGAGAATACATGAACATCATATGATTCTGATATGATGCACTGAGAAGATCCAGCCATCACTTCTGTGCTATTTTTTGCCAGTGTGCATGAGAAAACTTAAATTCACATTAAGGAACATTTTCAGAAAATAATTGGCCTCTATTTTTGAAAAAAAAAGAAAAAAGCAAGACAGGAAGGGAAGGAGGAGAGGAATAGAGGAAAGAGAAAAGGAAGGAAGGAAAGAAAGTGAGTCAACAACATGAAGAGACAATTAATTATTCAGATTAAAGATCCTGGTGAGTGAGAAATAGATGCAATGCATATCCTGGGTATATTCTGAACTGGAAGTAATTTGCTCTTTAGCATTATTGATACAATGGATGAAATTGAAATAAGGACTATAGATCAGATTGTGCTATTGTAATTAATGTTATGTTTCCTGAATTTGAATTTGAAAACTAGTCTGTGGTTGTATAAGGAAATTTTGTTTTATAGGGAATTCACACAGAAATATTTAGGTGATAAAAAGCATCATGTTTGCAACTTACTCTCAGGTTGCATAAAAAAAGAAAACTGAATGAGAGAATGACATAAGCAAATGTAGCAAAATGTTAACAATTGGTGATCTAAAGAAGCTCTTCATACCATTCTGCAAACCATCTGTAATCTTCGAATTATTTCCAAATAGTTTATTTTTATTTGTTTGTTTGTTTATTTTACATTATAGCACCTGGTATTTCTAGGTGGTCTCCATCCAAGTACTAACCAGGCCCAACTTTGCTTAGCTTCCGAGATCAGAGAACGAGATTGGTTTGGGCACATTCATGGTTGCATGGCCATAGACCAAAGAATTTTTTTTTAATTGATGGAAGAAGGTATAAGGAAAAATGTTAATCTATGGTGTCACCTAAAAATGATGCCATATATTTGGGGTGGGGGAGGTGGGAACAACTGTTTCAGAGCACTATACACCTTGCAAATTCAAAGAGGGTTGGAGTCAAGGGGTAGGTACAGCAAGATTTTCTTTGGGGATGGGGCAGGTGGTCACTGTTGCAACATGGAAGAGTTAACAGACAATTCTGGATTCAGGCTGGGGCCAACAGTGGATGAACTGGACCCAGATCACCAGATGAGGAGGCAGTTCTCATGCTACATCTGTCATGTTCCTCCTAAAATGTAATATGCTTATAGTGATTACTTTTTCCCCTTTATTTATTCCACATAGTAACCAAGTAACCATACTAACCTGGCATCAATAGTCCTTCTAGCATTCTGATACCCACATGGCTCTGAGGGGCAAAAACAGCAGTAATTTTAAAAACAAGAGACGAGAGGCGAGAAAGACTCAAGTATAATTTGGTTCTTAAATGTTATTATTTTCTTATTTTCAAAAGTCATTGATTAACAAGGAAAAACCATGTTTAGTTTGCATTTGGAGTTATGCTTTTGTGAATTACCTGAGATTCTTTTCTATGGCCTAAACAAATACTGGGTTTGTAAAACTGTGACAGATCTTAATGAAAGTGGATTAAACATTTCTTATATTTACATTTAATACAATGAAGTAAGATTGTAATCTTTTTTATAGAATACTCTTATATCAGGCCATGATTTATTTTCTACCTGTTCAGAATATCAAGTTTTATATTTCTTTAAATGGTAATGTATTTTGTGAAACAAGATGATAAGACAGAAGTCATCCCTAAGATATTTATAATGTACTTTGAGCAACTTGTCAAAGTCTGTTCTAAAAGGTTGCTTTGGGTCCTGAGGAGATATATTTAGTAACTGTATCCAATAAGTTGTCACATAATACCAATAATTTTTATTGATTTATTATATTATTTTTAATTCTTACTACAGGCAAGAGAACTCAGCATTGGCTTTGGAAAATGAAAATCAAAGGGAGCAGTAATGAGCGATGTCTTGATGAGGTAAGTGGGGTGGACAGGTTCTTAATGAGAGGCCACACTGTCTAGGATTTCCTTAATCAGATCTTAATATAGGTCTGTTCTAGCCTATGCTAACAGTGTAGCATTTTGTCCTGTAAAGAAAGGTTGTAAACATGTGCACACTGAAAAGGAAGGTCGGTTGGTCTGTCCCACTCCCCTTCCTCTCCCTTCTCTCCCTATTTCACTATCAGGTAGCACATAAATTCCTTTTGTTATTGTTTCATGTTCTTGGGACACAGTTAGGGTATGCTTCACTGTATGATAAATCCTTCTGTCCAGCAAGTATGATCCTAGCCTGTGAATGAGAAAAGCCATGTCAGGGCACGCCACATTTCCAACTGGATGCTGTTTCTGAAAAAGCAAATGCTTGATAGAGTGGGCGGGGATGATGTTCACAGCTGTCAGCAGAAGGAAAAAATGAGTATATTGAGAAAAAGCCAAAAGAGAAAAGGAAGTGAAGAAGAAATTTGAGCAGAATGAAAGAAGACAGGACCATGCATGAGTAAATCTGAGAAATATTACGTGACGATAATGAAGAGATGAAAGGCAAAGAGGGTGGCGTTTCACAGTGCCTGAGAGGTGAGGGGAAAATTGAAGTGCGTGCAGGACTTCATTCTCTCAGCCATTCCCCTCAACTCTGTCAGGCATCATGCCATCAATACATACTGTGTCATCCAGCCAGGACTCCCATTTGCCTCACTGACAAGCTCTATCTGGGAGTTTGTTGGTGATTGGAATTATTAATTTAATGGATTGACCTTTTTAGTCATCTGCCCAATACCATAAAAACTTGCCATATCATCTAGTGGATTCAGTTTGAGAGTTGTTACAATATAGCTGACACAGATTTTAAGAAAACAAGAAAAACTACGTTTAATCGGATTCCATTATCTTACCAGTGGAAACTAGCAATGTATCTTCAGTCTTTTTTCTCTTCAATAACAATTGGAAAAACCTTTTCCAACAAACTCTTCTGATATTTCTTACCCCTTCCCTCACCTTGATCCCCCTCTCTCTCTCTTCATAATGTGACTGTTATACTATAAAGAACACGGGCTCACTCGACTCCCAATTCTGAACATCATCACCACCACCATATACCTCTCTCCTCCCTTCAAAGTGGAAATGGCCTTTCTCGTCAGAGTCCCAGTTGTGCCTGGTGTTTTCCTACACCAAGTGACTCTTGATATGTGATCCCTGGACCAGCAGCATACCTCACATGGGACTTGTTAAATGCAAGTTCTCAGCCAACCACAGACCTACAGAATCGAGACCGTGGGAGTGGGCCTGGTGATCAATATGTCAGCAAGTTCTCGAGAGAATGCTGTCCTTGAGACACAGGCCACTTTGTCTTTTTTGTTTGTTGTTTTTATTATTATTTTTTAATTAAGTTCATTGGGGTAACATTGGTTAGTACAAATATAATTTTTCAGGTGCACATTATAATTTGATTATCTATGTATTCCTATTGTGATTACCACCCAAAGTCCAGTTTCTTCAGCTACCATATATTTGAATCCCTTTACCCACTTCATTCTCTGCTCCCCCTCTATATTTGACACCTTTACCTCGTCTACTCTCCCTCCTCCCCCACCCCCTACCTCTGGTAACCACTAGTCCATTGTCCATGTCCCCAGTCTCTGTTTGTCCTGTTCATTTGTTTGCTTTTTAGGTTTATACCACACATAAAAGGGATATAATGTGATTTTTGAACTTTTTCAGTCTGGCTTTTTTCACTTAGCATGATTCCTCGGGGTCCATCCATGTGTTCACAAATGGCAGTATTTTCATCTCTTCTTATGGCTGAGTAATATTTCATTGTATAATGTACCATAGCTTCTTTTATCCAGTTGTCTATCATAGGACACTTTGTTGCTTTCCATGTCCTGGCCATTGTGAATAATGCTGCTATGAACATCGGTGTGCAAATATGGGTTTTTAAGTTTTGGGGTAAATACCCAGTAGAAAGGATTGCTGGGTCATATGGAAGATCAAATCTTAGTTTTTTGAGGACCCTCCATACTGTTTTCCATAGTGGCTATTACCAATTTGCAGTCCCACCAGCAGTGTATGAGGGTTCCTTTTTCTCCCATCCTCTCCAACATTTGTTATTACTTGTCCTGTTGTTGTAGCTATACTAACAGGTGTGAGATGACATCTCATTGTGGTTTTGATTTGCATTTCCCTAACAGCTAGCGATGTTGAGCATCTTTTCTTATGTTTGTAGGCCATTTGTATGTCCTCTAGGGAGAAGTGTCTGTTCAAGTCCTGCCTATTTTTTGATTGGATCATTTTTTTTTGTTGTTATTGAGTTGTGTGAGTTCTTTGTATTTTTGGATATTAGGCCCTTATTGGAGATGTTGCTTGCCAATATATTTTCCCATTCGGATGGTTGTCTCTTTACCTTGTTGACGGTGTCTTTTGCTGAGCAGAAGCTTTTTAGTTTGATGTAGTCCATTCATTTTTTTTGCTTTTATTTCCTTGCCTTTGAGGTCAAATTCATAAAACCTTTTAGTCCAAGTCCTTGAGTTTAGTTCCTATGTTTTCTTCTATGCATTTTATTGTTTCAGGTCTTTATTCAGGTCCTTAATCATTTTGAGTTAATTTTGGTGTGTGGTGATAGACAACAGTCTAGTTTCATTCTTTTGCAGGTGGCTTTCCAGTTTTCCCAGCACCATTTATTGAAAGGCTTTCCTTTCTCCACTGTATGTTTTTGGCTTTTTTGTTGAAAATTATTTGCCCATATAAATATGGGTTTACTTCTGGACTCTCGATTCTGTTCCACTGGTCTGTGTCTGTTTTGCTGCCAATACCATGCCATTTGATTACTGTCACTTTGTAGTATAATTTGAAGTCAGGCAGAGTGATGCCTCCAGCTCATTCTTTTTTCTCAGGATGGCTTTGGCAATTTGGGGTCTTTTTGCTTCCATACAAATCTGATGATTTTTTGTTCTATTTCTTTAAAAAATGCCAATGGGATTTTGATGGGGATTGCATTAAATCTGTATAATGCTTTAGGTAATATGGTCATTTTAACTATGTTGATTCTTCCAATCCAAGAACACAGAATCTTTCCATTTCTTTGTACTCTTCGATTTCTTTTAATAGGGTCTTGTAGTTTTCATTATATAGGTCCTTCACATGTTTCATTAAATTTATTTAGGTATTTTATTCTTTTTGTTGCAATTGCAAAAGGAATTATTTTTCCACTTCTTTTTCTGACTTCATTTTAGAGTATAGGAATGCTATGGATTTTTGAACATTGATTTTATATCCAGACTTTACTATATTTGCTTATTGTTTCTAGTATGTTCTTGTGGAGTCTTTAGGTTTTCTATATAGAGAATCATGTCATCCGCAAATAGTGACAGTTGACTTCTTTGTTTCTATTTGGATGCCTTTTATATCTTTCTCTTGCCTGATTGCACTTGCAGGACCTGAAATACTATGCTGAAATAGCAGTGGAGATCGTGGACAGCCTTGCCTTGTTTTCTGATCTTTGAGGGAAGGTTTTTTCATTTTTCACCATTAAGTAATGTTGGCTCAGGGTTTGTCATAGATGGCCTTTATTATGTCAAGGCACTTTCCTTCTATACTGATTTTGTGAAGTGTTTTGATATAAATAGATGCTGCATCTCGTCAAAGGCTTTTCTGCATCTATTTATAAGATCTATATGGTCTTATTTTTTAATTTGTTAATGGGTGCATCACAACTAATCAATCTGTGTATGTTGAACCATCCATGTGGCCCAGGGATGAAGCCTTGATCGTGGTGTAATAATCTTTTTAGTGTGGTTCTGTATCTCAGTTCACCTAGTATCTTATTTAGGATTTTTCCATCTTTGTTCATGAGAGATATTGGTGTGTAGTTTTGTTTTTTTTTTCTGCTACCTTCATCAGGTTTTTGGTACTAGCCTCATAAAATGAGTTGGGAATGGGTATTTGCTCCTCTTTGATTTTTTGGAAATGTTTAGGAGAATAGGTATTAAATCTTCTTTGAATGTTTGATAGAATTCCTGCACTTTTACTTTTTGGTAGGTTTTCGATGATTGTTTCAATTTCCAATACTGCTGATCAGTGTATTTAGGTTCCAGTTCTTCTTTAATTCAGTCTAGGAAGATCATATTTTTTCTAAGTATGGTCCATTTCTTCAGGTTATTAACTTTGATGTTATATACTTCTTATAGTATTCTTGTATAATCCTCTGTATTTCTGCGATGTCAGCCATAATTTCCCCTCTTTCATCCTGAATTTGTCTTTCTCTCTCTCTCTTTTTTTTTGTGAGTCTAGCCAGGGGGTGTCAATTTTATTAACCTTCTCAAAGAACCAGCTCTTTGTTGTATTTATTTTTTTCTATTTTTTTGTTTGTTTTCAATTTCATTTATTTCTGCTCTAATTTTGATTATCTTTCCTTCTGCTGACTTTAGGTTCATTTGTTCTTCCTTTTCTAGTTTTTTTAAGATGAAGCATTAGGTTGTTTATTTGGGCTTTCTTGTTTTTGGAGATAGGCCTGTAATGATATGAACTTTCCTCTTATGACCACTTTTGCCATGTCCCAAAAGTTTGATATGTTGTACTATCATTATCATTTTTTCTATGTATCTCTTGATCTCTCTTTTATTTCTTCTCTGACCCAGTTATTCTCAGTAGCATGTTGTTTAATCTCCATGTATTTGTGGTTCCCTCCATTTCTTTTTGCAGTTGATCTCTAGTTTCAAAGCATTATGATCAGAGAATATATGGTATGATTTCAACCCTCTTATATTTGTTGAGGCTATTCTGTGTCCCATATGTGGTTGATTTTTGAGAATGTTCCATGTGCACTAGAGAAAATGTATAAGCAGCTGTTTTGGGATGGAAGGCTCTGTAAGTCAATTATGTCCAGTTGGTAATGTGTCATTTAAGGATGTTATTTCCTTATTGATTTTCTGTTTGGATGATCTGTCCATATCCACAGTGGGGTATTTAGGTCCCCTACTATGATAGTGTTTTGGTCTGTTTCTCTCTTTAGTTCTGTTAGTAATTGCTTTACATATTTCAGGGGCTCCCTGATTGGGAGCATAGATATTAATAAGTGTTATGTCTTCTTGGTGCATGATTTCCTTTATCATTATGAAGTGTCCCTCATATCTTTCTTTACTTTTTTATTTTGAAGTCTATTTGTCTGATATTAGTACCGCTACTCCCGCTTTTCTCTGAATGCCATTTGCTTGAAATATCATTTTCCACCCTTTCACTTTGAGTCTATATTTGTCTTTGGAGCTGAGATGTGTCTCCTGGAGGCAGCATATGGTTGGGTTTTGTTTTTTGATCCATCTGCAACTCTGTGCCTTTTTATTGGTGAGTTCAGTCCATTTACATTTAGGGTGATTATTGAAATATGGTCTTCTTATAGCCATTTTATCTTTTGGTTTCTGGTAGCTCAGTGTTTCCATTGCTTCCTTGTCCTTGTGTCTCTGTTTTCTTTATTTTGGTTGTCTTTTGGGTTTTGCCTCTGATTCTTCTTGTTTTATGTTATACTTCAGTTCTGACTCTATGGTGTGTGGTTACCATTAAAATTATTAAAAAGATAGTTATATATAGTCATACATTTTCTTCTGTGCATGCCTTATCTCCTTTCCCCTTGCAAATTTGTATCTTTGAATCCTCTCCTTTTCAGTCATTGTTATCTCAATTTGTTTCTATGTAGGCTGAATGTTCATTACTATCTTGCTATAGCAATTCTCTTTTTATTATTGAAGCTTATAATGTCCTGTTCTTAGTAAGGGTTGCACCTCTCTGCTTCTCTTTACCTGATAGTTATTTTACTCCTGATTATGTATTTTTTTTGTTGTTGTTATTTTGTTTTAGGTGAGCTGACCCCTTTCCAAATTTCCTGTAGTATAGACCTTGTAGTGGAGAATTCCCTCAATTTTTGTATGTCTGGAAATGTCTTAATTTCTCCTTCATATCTAAAGGATAGCTTAGCTGGATACATTATTCTAGGCTTGTAGTTCCTTTCACTTAACAGTTTAAATATTTGATTCTATCCTCTCTGGCTTGTAAGGTCTGTGCTGAGAAGTCCAATAAAAATCTAATAGATTTTCCTTTATAAGTTACCGTTTTCTTCTCCCTGGCTGCCCTGAGAATTCTGTTTGTCATTGATTTTTGATAACTTCAATACAATGTATCTTGGTGAAGGCCTTTTGGGGTTGAGATAATTGGGTATTCTGTTGACTTCTTCAATTTCAAGTTCTACCTCATTCCTTAGGTTTGGGAAATTCTCGTCTACTATTTGTCTGAGAATGCTTTCTATTCCGTGCTCCATTTCCTCGCCTTTGATAATGCCCATTCTTATGTTTCCTCTCCTGATAGTATCAGCTACTTCTTGAATTTATCTTTCATTATTTTTAATTATTTGGTTTCTCTCTTCTTCCTTTTGATTTATTTCTATATTTCTTTCTTCGATATCACTAATCCTTTCCTCTATTTGGTCGACTCTATTTTCCAAGCTTGCTATTTGATTTTCCAACTCTTGCACTGTGTCTTTTTTTTATCTCCAGAAGTTCTAGGTTCTTTTTGAGGGTTTCAGTCTCCTTGCTCTGCTCATTTAGTTGTCTTTTTCAATTCCTGAAATTGTTGATATAACTCACTGAGGTCTTTTAGAAGTACCATCCTGAATTCTCTATCTTTTAAGTCACATATTTCTGTCTGTAAGCTTATTTTCTAAAGATTTTTCTCTTTATTTCTGAGATGCCTTGTCACCTTTGTTGTTCATGGTGTTTAATGGACTATTTCTTCATCTGTACATTAATGCAAGTGTATTCTGTTGTTTTCCTAGAAAGTAGATTTATTATATAAAGGTTTCTCTTTAGCTTACTGCAAAGAAGGCACTTTTCTTTTGATTTCCAGTAGGTGGTGATTAAGCCTCTTGGATCCCTGCTTTATATTGCGCTTAATGTCTTTTATTTTCTTGTAGATTTTAATCACACTCGCTACTCTCAGTTTCAGTCCCTATCAGTATTAGCAACAGTTTTGGTAGCGTTTGCTCAGATTCCCTGTGGCTCTGTGGTAATTGGTCTCAGAGGGTATGGGGGGAGGGTCCCTCTGTGTTGTGGGTTGGGGGCTGCAGCTCAGCCTTGGTTTTGCAACCTAGGCTGGTAGAAATCAACTGTTATTTCTCTGCTGACCTGTCCTGCTTCTCTGCTTCCTGCCCTGCTGACTGAGCCCTGCTGGTGGCAGCATAGAAAAGTCCTGGCACTTCTAGGGAAGTCGCCACATTTTCACCCCTCCCCCTCCTCCTGCAAGGAGCTCCTGCAGCTGCAAGAGGCACCTTCTTTATTTGTCCCAGACCACCACCCGACACCCAGGTTTCTGTCCTGTGGTAGCTCTTATGTGCAGATCCCATGCTCAGACGTGCTGGTGTGGGTGTTTTTTTGTTCAGTTTTAGATGTTCACCTTCTTGTTGTTTCAAGGGGAGAGACCTGAGGACATCTCTCACTCTGCCATATTTTCACCACTTTGCATTACAGTTACTATATGTGGTTGAAGAACCTCTGACTGTCCCCAGAAAATTCATATTTAATGTTTTAATTGTTTACTATTTCCAGCCACGTGTGTCTGTGTGTGTACTCAGTTACTCACACAAAGTGGTGTCTGCAATTGTATGCCCTGTCAGGACTCTAAAAGGCTCAATAATTTACAATGTCCAAAGTTAAGAGAATAACTATAAAGTAAATTCACATAAAAGGAAAAATGATGAACTCAGAGTCCTAGTGAGGCCAGTTCAGGCACTCCTCACCCTGTTCCCAGGTTCAATGTTCCAATCAAAGCTTAGAGGAAGAAAGCTCAAATAGATCCAAGGATATTTAAAGGAACAAACATTGCCCCTGGGTCATATGCATTGATCAGCAAAGTTTCACTTTAACCTCCTGTACAGAAACTTCCAATGAAACCTGATCTGTATTCAGAAGTCAAATTTATGTGAATCACACCATAGAAACGTCTTACTTGAGACATTCTGCAAGTCACCGCTCCCCATAAATCAAAAAGCTCACAGCATTTCTTTAAGGACACTCATAGTCTGTTTTTCTTACCTTCACTATGCCTGCATTCCAAAGCTTTCATGAGAATGTGTTAGGCAAAACATAAGTTTTCACCCACAAAATCATTTCACATGAAGTTTCCACAGAAGACAGACTTTTTAGAGGGAGAGTTCCTCTGTTCTTAATTGCAACATTAACTGTTGCCAAAGAGGTGATTTGCAACAAAGAAGCACCTTTTAGCAATACAAATGTTTTGTATTCATGAATGCTCACCCCTGATTATACATGCCAGTTGTTTTGTAACTAATTGCATGAGGTTAGACAATCAGTTTCCGTGC
Source organism: Eonycteris spelaea (assembly GCA_003508835.1). Taxonomy (NCBI): domain Eukaryota; kingdom Metazoa; phylum Chordata; class Mammalia; order Chiroptera; family Pteropodidae; genus Eonycteris; species Eonycteris spelaea. Next base: position 3,619,984 of record PUFA01000079.1, on the reverse strand, counting down.
ATTGTAAGAGAACACTCTCAAAGGAGAGATTGAATGTAGTAATAATGCCAACTGGAGATTCTTTTCAAGGCTTTTTATACTAATTAGACAAACTAACAAGGTAAGGTCTCTTGTAAGTTATTTCCTTGCTAGTGGGTTTCAGAAAACATACATAGGTAGATAAAATATAAATTTAAAATTTTCTCCAGTCCCTTTTGCACTGCTTGATCTTATCTGGGAAATAAAGGACATATTGAAGATTTGAGGAAAACACTTTGGAGTCAGAAATTCCCTCTGTGTGTTTTTGAAGGGTGTGTTTATTCAGAAGGAACAGACCCACATTCATAGATACACATTGGCTTGCAAGGCAGGCACATGTACAAAAAAAGCACACACACAAGTGCATGCGTACTCTCCGCTGTCACCTCCACTGCTAACTAGCTCCTCATCACCTTGCCTTGCAGTACAAAGGCAAACCCAAGGACCAACCTTGACTTTCTTTGGGGGACCATAGGTTTTAATATTTGAGTCTAAGGTCTTTGTCTAGCTCTTTGACAGACAAGTCTATTGGCAAGGAGTGAATTACTGTTTCTTCTTACTATTGCCTTGAATAGCAATTTATTCCCATGTAGAGAAGGGGAATGACACTAATGAAAAAGGAAAATAGTATCTCCTCAAACCACTGCCTTGCATTTAGAGGGATTCAGGTGTGTCCTGAAAACCTTTATTGGAGTTCAGCCTTGCCTAGGCCCTAGGAGTTCAAGGTGCCACCAGTCTAGTAGTAGAAGTGAGTGGATTGTTAATCACAGAGGAATGAGGTGTGGGAACACAGAGAGGAAAACACACAGCACAGTCTCCAAAGGGCAAGAGAGCAGGGGGTAGGTGGGCAGTAAAGAGCAGAAATGAAAGGGCATTTTTAGCAGAAGGAGCTGGAGCAGGTGAAGTTTGAGATAGAAGAGCATATGGTTCTAACTTTTACCTGCTGTTGGACTTAGGTGGGAGTTTAAAAAATGCTGCTAACTGTGTTCCGCTTCAAGACTGATCTGATTCTGGTCTAGAGTGGAGCCTGGGCGTTAGAATTTTTAAAGCACCCGCAGTGGGTTATAATATTCAGCCATAATTAGGAACCATCACCCTTAGGTTCTCTGAATGCTCTGCCTTAGAAAGCATTTTTAGAAAGTTCCTAAGAGGATAAAAACTTTGCCAGATTTAATAGAACAACAGACCCATGTGGAAATTATGGGTTATTTCTAATTCCTCAATAGTGTGAGTAAGTAAACATAAACCCTATGTCAGTGTTTCTCAAAGTGTGTTTCTGGGCTCCTTCTGTGTCAAAATGATGTATGGCAATTGCTACAAATGAAGATTCTCAGATCTCACTCAGCCTTTCTCAAGCAGAAAGGCATAAGAAGATTGGGCCATGCAAAACAAAACTCCCCAGGCTAGGCTTTTGCACACAAGTTGGAGAAGCTGCCTCCCCTTCAGACCATCAGACTTGACCAAGGCCCTATATACAGTCAGAGGGATTCCATGCTTCTCCATGCTTTATACTTCAGAGCAGAAGGCAGGGAAACTAGACCTTTGGATGTAGTTCAGTTAAAGGAAAAAGCACTTGAATTTTTTTTTTTAAACCAAGGCTAAATAAAGGCAGAAGTAGATTTTTAAGACCAGTTCTTACCTTTATCTCTGATCCCTACACTACACTGTGGAATCATGATTGGGACCTTCTCAATGCATTATCCCAACTCTGGGGCCTAAGTCATCTTTAAAAATCAATGTGTTGATAGATGCAGATGGAAGATGATCCTGTTTATGCATCATGCTTCAAACATTCATTTCCTGAATGGATCATGCATGGATGGCATGAACAGATGATCTACTTGTGCCAGCCGGAGACTCTCACCACCATAAGGCAGCACTCGTGTTCCCGTTATCATTCTTTCTCCAAGACCCAGCACAATTCTTAGCCCACATTTGGGCTTTAATGAATATTTGTTGAATGACTAAATGAATGAATGGAGATTATCAGCCATAAATTAATTTCTCCTACTCCCAGTATTTTACAGGATTTTTTTTTTACAGTATATATAGGTAATGTAGGTGTCTAGCAGTTTGTATTTATATTTATATATATTTATACAATCATATTATATACACAGACTTTATCTCTTGACAAATAAAATCCCTATTTCAAACCATTCTTTCTTAACCGCTTACCTGAAAATTCATTTTAATCTCTGAATTTCAAGTGATCTGATGCAGATTTAACATTTATGAAGTGACTGCTTTATATCAGGTATTGTCCCAGGTGGTTTCTCTGGGTATGTTTGTCATCTCCTGCATTTTATAACTGAGAGGTGGCCCCCACCCCACTCCTGTACATATCAGTATATAATCAACATCAACACAGGCAATATTTGAACTCTAGCCTTTCTTGTGATTCTGCCCCAATGTTCCTTGAGACAATAAACCAAGCTCAAAAGCATAGAGACCTACTCCAAAGCACATATTCCAGAACTTGTCATTTCTGACCAATTGTTAAATTATGTTGCTGATATGACCATTGCTTTGCATGGTAAATTAGCAGGAGAAAGGATGAAAGGGAGACCACGAGCCAGGAGAGGACTATCAAAGCACAGGGCCTTTTGAATTCTTCACCCCTCTCTAACCTCCCAGCCCTGGGCTGCTTCTGGATATAGTAAGAATTGTCTCCCTCTCTGAATAAACTCCCAGGTGGGGTTTCTTATCCAGCCTCTGGGATTGTTTTGCAATAAAAAACTAACAGCTCCACAGCCCTGATTCCTCCTCCCTCTGCCACCACCTCTTCCATGAGAGTGCCAGCAGAATCATGACCCCTGGAAGCCTGACAACAAAGAAAAGCAAAGACATGTGCCTAGATCAGCCAGGTGTCAGAGGAGCTCGCTTGACAGAATTCTTACTGAGCAAAAAGGAGAGATGTACCTGGGCCCTCTCATTGCCATCTCTGTCTCACCTGCAGCCCTGCTTGTCTCCTAGAGCAGGTGTCCCCAGCCTCCAGGTTGTAGTCCTATATTGGTCCATGGCCTGTTAGGAACTGGGCTGCACAGCAGGAGTGGTGGGCCAGTGAGCGAAGCTTCGATCTGTATGTGCAGCTGCTCCCCAGCGCTAGCTAGCATCACCGCCTCAGCTCCACCTCAGATCATCAGGCGTTAGATTTTCAAAAGCACACCAGTCCCTGGCACCAAAATGGTTGGAGACAACTATCCTAGAATAAAGTGACGTGGTCTCCACAAAGAGTCTAAGGGAGCTTGTAAAACAAGCCAGGGGCTTCTGGACTGTTAACTTTGCTCAATATGTTTCAATTCCCCTAGCCCAGCCCAGCTGCTATTTTTTCTTTCTTTGGAGAGGAAAGCTGTCAGGTGACACTGAAAGTCATTTGTTCTCATTAGCTGGGCCTATGGGTGTGTGATTATTTGCAACCCAAGTGTTAAGGGTATAATGCTATTATGAGGACACGGACCTATTCTAGAGATCATCTTGTGAACCTATGAAAGGTTGCAGGCTCCAAATCATTGTTCTGTTGATGCATTAGGGAATCGTAGCAGTTTAAAGAAGCAGCAAAACCCAGGAACTATCTTTATAGACGGTACCCAGGAAAGTATTTGTACAACCCACCTGCTCTTCTGCAAGAAAACTGTGAGTCCTACTAGGCAATAAAACTACATGTCAGGAGGTAAAGAAATAATGCATTTGTGTATCTTTGTTCAATTTTCAGGTAGAGCAAACAATTGTCCACAGTACATGCCAGAAGAAACTATGTCAGAAATAGACTATTAAGCGTATAAGGCAACATACTTGATTGCAGAGATATAACATATTTACTCCTGCGGGCTGTTACAGTTAGGATATTCATTTATATCTCCTGTTAAATCATGTAGAAAGTTATTTTATGTGACCACTTTTTCACAGACTGGTTTAAGTGAGGGAGCAATTTGGTGGAAGGAAAGAAAATATTGATATTGGGCAGTTTTATGAGAATGTAAATCAAATCTAAAGTTTGAGATCCAAAAGAATTAAATTATTGATGATGGAATTAACTTTGGTACATTGTTTCTGATTCAAGCTGCATGAATAGTTCGGTAATTCTGTGTTTTTGTTGTTGTTTGTTTGGTTTTGTTTTTTTGCTGAGAATAAAATAGATGATGTACAGTTTGATTTTAAATTCTCAGTTACTCACAAATTAGAGTGAATGTTTAAAAACTGAAAGATTTTCAAGATTATACTATTGGTCAACTTGTATGGGCTAAATAACATTTATCACCATTCTGATTATGTGTAAATAAAGTGACAAAGGACAAAAAAAAAAAAAGTACCAGTTAAGGAAAACATGGTTTATTTTGGTCTTTGGTAGTTCTTATGTGTGCTCCTTTCACTTGGTCTGGATTTAAAAAAACAACAACAACAACAACAAAAACAAACAAACAAAAACTTTTTTAATACTACTCTAAAAAATACTTTTTTAATACTAACAATACGTTTTCTTCAAAACTATGATTTCTGTGAAAGGTCTTTCTTTTTTCCTTAATGTCAAAAATATAAATTTGGAAAGGATTCTAATGGGAAAAAAATCCCTCTTATGTATAGAATTCAAATAATCAATTATAGGTAATCTGATTCTAGTCATTAATGCTTGCGATGTAAATGCCTCCTAACTACAGGTTGATGACAGCCTACATTTTAATTTTCTATGAGACTGGTAGCAAACTGTTGTTAAGGTTGTGCTATTTTGTCAATATTGAGTCAAGAAACAATTAAGCTCCATGAAAACATTCTTACCATGATCTGTTCCACTAGCCTAGATGGGAAAAACAAGCATACACTGTTTAGCATCGCCCAAAATAAATTTGTTATCAAGAGAAAAAGAAAACAAAAGTGTATCCCTCAGCCTTTGGTTGGCTGTGAAAATTACCAAGATGATTACATGCTTATCACACTGTGTTATAATTGTATTCTTGCCAACTTCCTACCAGCTGTGCTCTCTCTGAAACCAAGAAACACATCCTAGTCATCTAGCTTTGCAAATGCTCTGCAAACTTATATTGAATAAATGAAGGATGAAATGAATAAACAGAAGTACAATGTATCTAGGATATCTAAATATTCTGACTTGATCTTTAATATTGTCAGTTTCAGTTATCACACTCGATGTTTATGTAGTGGATGAAAAAATACTGCATAATTTACCTGTCCACCTTAATTTTATCAATAGTAGCCATGTGGGTACAAAGCTTCAAGGTTATAGTGAATTTAGTAAGTGATTCTTTATAAAGTGTTTTTGAAATCTGCAGGTGAAAAAGAAATCTTAGTACAAATAGATATGGAATTGATAAATGGTTATCTCGAGAGAGTGCCAGATCCTTGAAATACCAGGGACATGTTATTGGTTTTACATGTGGCCCTTAGCTAGAATTGTGTCACATGCTCACTTCTAAGCGAGTCATTGTAAAGAAATGGAATTACCAAGATTGGCTTTGACCTATCAAGAGTCACCCCCCTGGACTGAGAGGGGCCCAGTTTCTCCTACTGTCCCAACCTGCCTGATACCTGAAGAAAATTAGGGTTGTTAATATATCAGTAAGAACTGTATTTGGTTTTATATTGGAAAAAAAATCAAAATAACAGTGACTATTTTATTTTAAACTCACATAGAAGTTCTGAGATAGACAGTGCAGCTCCATTCATTATCAAGAACAGACTTATTTTATTTTTCTACCCAGTGGTATTTAATATGTGACTTCCATTGTCAAGGTGGCTGCTGAAGCTCCAGCTATCACTTTCATATCCCAGACAGGAAAAGGAGGAAGAAGGATGCATCCTCTTCTTCTTAGAGACTTTCTGTAAGCCAAAGAAAATAGTCTTCTGATAACTCTATTGTTCAGAAGTTTGTCGCAAAGTGACAGACACTTAGGTACAAGGGGGGCTGAGAAATGTAGTATGATATACCTAGTCAAAAAATTAGAGTCAGTTAGGAAGAAAGGGAAAATGGATATTGGAGTAAACAACTACCAGACCATTACAGGTAGCAATGACCAAAGGATGGCTTAAATAAAAATGTTGGGGGGAGAAAGTAGAGCATATAGGACACAATGAGATGTCCCTATTCTCCACTATTCAATCTAGCTCTACTGCAAGTGATTTTACACAGCGAAATAGTCTCATGGCAGAAGAATAGAAAGGAGAGGCAGAGGATATTGTAAATCAGCAAAGTGTAGAAACTGTGTACAGATAATTAGGATTGTGTTTTACACTATATCATTTTTTAGCCTTCTTGGAGTACTTTACATATGAAAGGACGTTATTTTTCCAAATATGGAAATGAGAAACTCAAGGTATGAATAATCTTTCCAGACTAACCATCTTAATTAGCAACAAGGTCACCTTTGGAAAAAGCAAAATATTACCTAGAAGGATAGGCTTATTATGAAGAGAATCAGGTTCCCTAGAAGTAGAAGAAAAGGCAAATGAGGAGCTAATTAGCTACAGTAAGCCATGGGAAACTTATTGGTAAATTAGTGTCCATGTGTATAGTCTCAGTAACTTTTTTCTTTCTATTTTAAAGGTAGCCAACCAAGTTGTTCAAGCTCTCCTCACTCAAAAGGTAGGCCACTTTCTGGTTTCATTATTTTAAGTACCTATGTGAATAGATTGAAACTCATATTGTCAAACTAGGAAATTGTGATTGATAGATGCAATATTTTTCTATTTATTCACTTAGGTTAAAATTGTTTGTGTTTTAAATGGCATATGAAGTAACATCGATGACCAATAGAATCATAAAATTCAAACTCTTGGTAAAGTAATAGAAAGCCTTTTGAAGATGAAATATTTCCATAGACCCGATGAGTAGAAAACCTATCATTTTTATTTAGTAAATGCAAACATTGAATAAGTTGGTGGATTCCTCCAATTTCTATAAAATGAATAGCCTCCTACAGACAGTATTAACAGAAGCTAACAATTCAGCAAAAGATTTTTGAGGTTAGGGAAGTTATTTAATTCCTCTAAGCCTTAGCTCCCCTCTTGTAAAATGGGGATAACAGTGCCCACCTCTCAGAATTGCTGTGGCCTTTCTGTGAAAAGAAGCATCTAGAACAGTTCCCATAGGAATCAGTTAGTGATAAATATAAAATGAATGGTAGTACTGCATACTTGAAATTGCTGACATTAGATCATAAGCATCGTCACCACACACACACACACACACACACACACACACACACACACACACACACACAATGTGAGGTGACGAATATGTTAATTATCTTGATCTTGATGATCATTCCACAGTATAATGTGTATCAGATCATCATATATTACACTTTAAACACACACAATTGTATTTGTCAATTATTCCCTGATAAAGTTGGGGGGAAAACACAAGTGATAATTTCTGAGCATGAAATTTCTATACCTACTTCTTTGCTATCTCTCTATTCAGTCTTTAGACAATATAATATATTATTGGGGCAGAGTTTGTAAATGTAGGTAATTGCCCACATCTGGCTGGTTTGGTGAATTCTATCGAACCTTTCCCATCTCTTTCTGTAATGTTTGTCTGGGGCTAAATTCTAATTTCTTTATGTTTTGTTTATTCTGAGTTACCCTCTGAGATGGAGCCTCCCTCTATACAAGGAAATCTTAGATGACGTGGCATACTTGGGAGGATGTGATTAATGAGATCAAAATAATTTATGGCATTTTGAAAACAATTTTACTAGGGGTAGACCACTTCTCATAGATATACTTGAATATTATTTCAAATTTATGTTATAGCGTCATGATTTTTGCTAGATGTTCTTCCCCAGCTGTTTCTGTTCAGATATGCTTTCTGCCACAAATAGTTTTAACTACTTCAGATTTTATGTTGACATCACATAATGTAATGAGACTTATGTAGACTTACAGTTAGGTTCCATTGTGAGTAACGGAGATCCAAAATAATAGTGGCTTAAGTGAGCTAAATGTTATTTCTTTTTTACATCAAAATCCACAGGTAGGCAGTACAGATGACATGCCCCATAAAGTCCATGGAGTCCCTACCATCCCTGGCTTCTATCTTGTTATTCTGTGGAATATGGCCTCCATTTCCAAGGTTACTTCATGGTCTAAAATGGCTGCTCTAGCTTCAGTCATCACATCCATGTATCAGGAAGAAAGAAAAGCTAAAGAAAATGAAAAGAGTTAAACACATACCAGCTGTCTTTTAAAAGAGACTTCCAAAAGCTTTCATACCTCCCTACTTAATTTCCTTGAATAGACCTGGGTCACACAGCCACACCTGAGGAAGCTGGCAGTGAAGCCTGTAATCTGGATATGTGCCCAGCTGAAAATTGATTGACATATTATTGTGGAAGAAGAGGAGGAACTGATGTTGAAGAACAATTCACACTTTCAATGCTTTTTCTTTTTAAAAGGCTTTAGTTCTCTTATTGAAAACTCTATGCTTGTTTAATTACAAACCTCAGGAACACAGAGAGCACTGTTGCAGCTCTATGTGTAACTGTTGAAAGACTTCTCGTGCTTGTCTTTTTAAATGGTGCCTCAGGAAACAGACAAGGAAAACGTCTGGTACGATATAAAGAAAATGGGACTCTTCAGGTCAGCCACAAAAAAATAGCTACACAAAAAGAAGTAATAACTAGTAAACAGATAAATCTACCTTGGTACAGTTAAGCAGTAAGACACAGAAGGACGTGCTAATGTGCGATAGCATACCTCAGGGACACGGAGAGGCAGGAAGAGATGCCAAGGGCTCTCTGAGATTTTAAAAGAATCATGTCTTGCAGAAACGTGTGCCTCCTAATTTTTATAGGGATTATAAAATTGCTGCAAAAAAGATTAAAACTTCTTTAATTAAGAGCACAATACAGGAAACAAAATGTCCTCCAGATGCAGATGAGAAAACTAATTCTAAAGAAAATGCACCTCCTCAGGAGACACAGGGTAAAAACAGAAATCTTGAGTGATTTATCCAAATTACAGAAATAATTCTTGACATGAAATTATAACTATCCAGTTTGAGATATAGCATTTGTTATGACACAAAGGCAAACCTGCCATGGCTTCAGCTCTTCTGTGGGCAGCCAAAAAAAGCATTTTTCATGGCATATCTTGAATCAGCCCAGAGAGTAACAGAGTGTACTTCTTTTATCAATAATAATAGGAAAAAAATATTTTCATAAACTTATCAGTTTTCGTTAAATTTACATATACTGCCTTAGTTAAATTATTCAATTTATCTCGAAATCCTGTGGATTTCTTTACGAGAGCAGACTGTCCCTCCTTCAGATTAATAATGCTAAAATGACAACATTAAACCCAGCTCACTTCCATTTATGACTCCAAATTATAGGTCCAAGTCTACAAGTGCAAGTGAAATCAATAAGTGGGCTAAACTCATATTTTTGTCTGAAATATATTTTATCTTCATTAAGTCAATTATACGAGCTGAAAATATAACTCTCCTATTTTTCAATGACTTTTTTTTAACCACTAAAACTGAACTTGGAAGAAAAGGGATCTGCTTAGAGCTAGATCCCTGAAGTTATTTTCCAGCATATCAAAAGCCTTAGCCTTATCTGCATGTTCTTTAGGGTAACCAAATACTAATATGATGTTTTTTTCTTCACCATCATTGAATAAGGCTGTTGTATCTTGAACCTAGCAATACAGCCATTTGTATAGAAACAAAACACAATTCTGTAGCTTGAGACTGAAAGAATGTAAAACTCCTACATGTTTCCCTTGTAGGGGGAGCAGTCAGGCCATCTGAGTCCACTTGTCTAGCAGTAGTGTACATAGGATCTGGTTCCCTGAAGAGGGTCTGTTTCTATTTATTGTGCTCTTACAAGGAGTCAGACCCCATGTCTAGCATTTTAAATGCACTGTCATTTTACTCTCACTGCAATTCTGTGATATAGCACTAAAAATAATTTGCCCCTAGTTCCAATCGTTAGAAGTGGCAAAGCCTATACTTTAACCTAAGGTTATTACGCTCAAATGCCATGCTCATGTCCTCTGTACCATGCAGCCTACATGATCCCAATCACTCATTGTTTTTCCTCACTATAGTTTAGCAGGCAGAGAAGATGCTATGAAAATCAACAGATGCTTTGAAATCCAATCATTAGTTATGATCACAGGAAATAAAACAAAAGGTAACCAATAGATTTCTTAAAACTTCTGGAAGCATTGCCAGTTCTTGCTAGCAAGAATACTCAGAATCTGACATGTGTGGGGTCAAAGTTGATTATAAATTTGGAGTCAAGCTTTCTCAAAATCAATCTTATTTTGGACCCTAAAATTTCACAATTGCCAGGGACTTTAGAGAGCATTTAATCCTGAGATTGTCAACCAGGTTTTGTAATGAGCTCATTTCACTGTAATTACATGAACTATTTAGCTATTACCCAGATTTAAAATGTTTTAAATCCAAATGTCTTTAGGAGGAAGGCTCGAAGTGTTCAGTTTGCCACAGAACTCACTGCTTCTTACTAACTAGAGCTGGGCTTATTTGGTCACACATTTAATGACCTGTCTTGCTTTTTAATGGTATTTGATGTTGAGATCCTTGATTAGTCTGAGCTGTGACTAGCCTTTTCTAGAAATGGCTTTTTTTTTTTTTTTTTTTTTACAGAAGTCTTAGAATCCTTGGAAGAGAAAGGAATGTATCAGTGATAGCCACTTAGAGAGGCTGGTGGGTGTGGTATCCATTAAGCTTCAGGGAAGGATTAAGAGGGCACTTGACAAGCCATCTGAAGTATCTGGGAGAGCCATTCTCTCAATAGCCTGGTTTTATGCAGTATCTTAGTTCACACATGAGGAAACTGAGCCCCAGCTAGAATAATTTACTTCCTCAAGGTCATGCGGGCACAGAGTCCAGGACCCCTACCTCCCAATATGGTATATTCCCATGATACATACTGTCTCTGAAATAGATATACCATTATATTATAATTTTTACATGAAAAAAAAATCAGGTATAAATAGTTTTCAACAATATCATAGTGATAATGTCAGTATATATCTTGCTTCTAAGCAATAAGCATTTTCTTAAAAATTTACTTCAGCAGGGAATCTAGTAATGATTTTGCTCTAAAAAGATGTGGTAACTGCATTCCATAGCCATGAACTCATAACCTTCAATCCCAGGTGCAGGTGAATCATACAATATGTGAATCATCCCCAGAAGTTATGATTTGGAATTATTAAGACATACAGGGCCATTTTAAATCAGTGTATCCCATTGCTCAGTATAGTTTGCACTCACATTCAGCATTAATTCCTTACTCTGTTTCCAACTGATAGTGATACACATATTGCAAGGAAAATAGGTCTGGCTATTTTATTGAACCCGAAGGCCATTATACTTTCTTACACGAGATTAAATGAAGTCAATCTTCGACATTATTTCCAGGTGATAAAATTATACATCATGTCTCCATTTTTATTTTAGAAGATACAACCCTATATTTTCAGTGGGGTCCTCTTCTTGAGACCTGAGACATACTAGGGAGTTCACAGAGAAAAAAGGTCTTTGAGAGAGGACAGAAGATCCAGTTCCTGCTTAGAGCTAGATCCTGGATGGTGACATCTAAACAGAGAAGAGTTATTTCATTTTTAATGCTTTACTTGGGAAGGATAATCTAGTTCTTGCCTCTGTAACTGACAAGGTCAGAAAAGTAGCTCTTGTATCCAGCCTATACATGTCATACATTCCTTTATGTCAGTGGGTTCTCATTATGAGCATAGAGAAAGCAAAAACACCCAGATGCCACTCTGCCAGGTCTCACTGTACTAGTCAGAGAAATTGTTGTTTTCCTCTCTCTTTCCATCTATCCAGTCTGGTTCTGTTTATGTACGTACACTTGAGCATGCATACATGGTTTTGATTATCGTTCCTTGCGATGATAGCTATCTGGCATCAGTTTCTATCCACAGCATGACAGAAGAGAACGAGAATATTGAAAAACAACACAGGAAATTATTTTATGTCTACAAATTTTCAGCCCAGCTCAATTCTATTCATACGCGATTGTAAGGCCAATGTCTTACATTTCTCCTCTGACCTGTGCTGATCTGGGTGAGCCAAGAGTGATGAACAGTTCTCAAGGTCAATAAATTGTGCTCCTGCTAATGAACTTTTACCACCTTAAGTAATAGTAATTGCCATTGAAATTTGGGCACATGTACAGAAATCCTCTATAGAATATATTGATTTTTTTCTTCTTTTCTCTTTTTACTTTTTTACCCATCTGAAGAACTCTTTCAACTTCTCAGCCTTGCCACTAAAAACTACCAATGGCATTCCTTACAGGTCTTTCTCTTTGTAAATCCACACGTGTATGCTCCTGTTTCCATATCTCTACTTGTAAGTGAGAATGATGGTGTTTTCTCACCCAGTGGTACTATTAACATTTATTTACCTCGCAGTCAAGTTTTATTAATTACATAATTAGCAGTAGTAAAAACAATTAGTGTTTGGGAGCAAGGAGTGTTACATACATTCTAAGAAAAAAATTAGCATAAGTGAGACATAGACAGTTGAATTCTAAATAAAGAAAACAAATTTAGCCTTTTAACTTGAGCCCTGCTAGCCCCCAAATGGACTCTGCCAAATGGCGTGTATGCTCATGAGCACACACAGCCATACATACTCCTGCCCCTGCCTTTGATGGCTGCTGCCCTCCCAGATCTTGCACCCGGGTGTCTGCTCTGAACATGACTTCTCTTTCCTCCACTCTCCATTTGTAGTCAGCACAGTCAGTTAAAGCATCCTATGCATAAGTTTCACTCATTTTACTAAAAGGTCAGTAGGATGGAAGTTATAAAGTGAGTCACACCTTGGCCTCTTTCTTTGCCCCCCGGAAACAGAATGAATAAGCCTGGATATGATGATGCCTGCTCAGTAAAACCTCAGAAGCCAGATCTCTCTAGCTTCACACTTAGGTTGACACAAGGTCACGGAACAGGCCCACTCAGTCCATGACTCTCATTGAGGCCCTGGGGATCAGAGCTGTTGACTGGTACTCTCTGTTGCTTGCAGAGCCTTAAGTAAAGCTTGTAGCTGCTCTACGTCAGAATATGTAGGCGGACAAGCTAGAAGTGTTGAGAAACTAAAACTCTTTATTGCATCATCACTAGAGAATAGAATTCATCATCATCCTCTTTAACAGAAAAATTGCACAAATATATTAAGCTCCTACAATGTGGTGCTGTGCTAGGGGGTGGAATAAGAGTGTGAGAACAATATGGTTGTGCTGTTGTTTATCTGAATATCTTCTTTTGCTAACCTTTTCAGGAATGGGCCATCTAACTAAAAAGAGAAGTCTAGAGCATGAAAGATAAAATCAATACAAAGTAGCATATGCTAGATGGCATATAAGAGGCCTTGAGGGCTCTCTGGGGTTCAGAAAAGAGAGCAATCTTTGAGTGACACCAGATAAAAGCGTCAGAGAGGAGCTACATGGAGTTTGAATTGGATGTCAATCATGGAGACAGACCTGGAAGGGAAGAAAGAGGTGGTTGAGAAGGGAAAGTGATAGTTGGGGAAGGAGAAGGGTGGCTGGAATGCAGAGAGCATTTGAGAACAACAAACAGACCCTTGTTCTTTGCATGGTAAGAGCAGAGGCCTTGTTGTTTCTTTGTTTTTAATGAGGAAATCATGAAAAGTTTTAAAGAACCTTGAATTGGGCCTTTATTCTACCTGGTTTTTCTCGAACCCTATCAAAGAGGGTATAGACATTTAAGTATTATGAGTATCTTTATCACAAGTCAGTTTGCAAGGCAGTTTTTTGGTGGAATTCCAGGGAATCCTAACACTGTCCTGAGTCAACACCCCTGATGAAAGCTGGGAACAGGCCTCTGCAGTGTTTGAACTAGTCAAAAGAGCTCCTCCCAAAGAATGATGGGTACAGTTACTCTGCTTCCCCAGCACTAAGACCAAATGCCCCACAAGATATAGAAAAAAGATACAGAAGTCCACAGTTCAGAGGATGGGAAAGTTTCAAGTGGTCTTTTAAAGCCTTCATTTCTGAGTTATTTCACTCCATCTAAATGCATCACTGATTCTATTAGCCACAGCACTGAGAATTTCAACTCATTTCCACAAACGACAACAATGAAAGGCTCCATCAAAAGTGATAGTTTCTTTAGTTCATCAAATTTCTATTCACTGCAAAAACATTGTTGTCCTTGTGCTTCGTGCTTTATGATTGCTTTTATGAAAACAGAAAAGGCAAAATATATAGGTAGAAACTTAAATTGACTTTATATTTCTAAGATTTACCATCTTCAAAAATAGTATGCTAGATTAATGCATTTCTGATTTCAAGGTGTGCTTTTTTTAAAAAAAAAATTGGTCTCCCCTGTACACAATAATTCTATCAGACAATGGGATGTGATAGAAAGTATTGCGTGTGATTTATTTCTGGAGGCTTTGAAGAATAAAAATACTATTTTTTTTACTAATGTGTCTGAAATATCAGATGGTTATAATATGCAAAGATGTCTTTCAGTTATAGAATATTTTTTCTTTCGATGTGTTTGTTGTAGGATCTAAGGGAGGAATGTGTAAAGTTGAAAACAAGAGTGTTTGATTTGGAACAGCAGAATCGAACGTTAAGTATCTTGTTCCAACAGCGAGTCAGACCAACTTCTGATCTGCTCCTCCAGGTATGTGTTTATGTAGAAAACAATCTTTGCTAGTGACCAGAAGTTACTTAAGTTCAAAGTTACCAATATCTCCATGGTCAAGGCATATGGCATCAGAACCCTGATTCCCCCTCCCCCCCCTTTCAAGGGATGTCAGTAAAATTGAAAATCTCTTAAATTTATGACCCTTTAAAGCTAAATTTAGATAAAGAAATACAACAAAAAATAATAAACAGTAAAAGTGACAATCAGAAAGTATTCTCTAGTAAATGAAGCAAAATTGTGGAACAGAGTTAAGAAATAATTAATCACATGGAGTGCCAGTATTAGTAACCTTTCATTTTACAATAAGCAAGGAAGAGCTTTACATTGCCACAGTACATTTCTTTATTTCAACTCTCTGTAATCGAAAATATAGCTGGGGAGTATTTCCTTTCATTTCATCTTCTATGTAGCATTCCTCCTCATAATACATACTTCCTATATCCTGCCTCAGTGTTTTGCAGCTTCTCTTTGTCTAAATGCTCTCATAGAACTCTTTCCTTACTTACCTCCGTTACATGCAAAGTCATGGAAAGTCAAGCTATTTGAATTATTATGAAGCTGTCCCTGACAAAGTCCTCTGGAATATATCTGACTGCAGGGAAGCACATGAATCAGCACAGGGGGCTGGAGGGCTGATCTTTGCTGTTGCCTTTTTTTTTTAAATCCTTTTAATGTGCATATTTGCTCAAACAGGCTCTAGTGAGCCTTGCTCAGAGCCCCTTCTGAGACTCAGCTTGCAGAGGAGAGAGTATACGAGGTTTCACAGGGGCAATGTACAATTAATTTACAAAAGATCACCCCCAGCTTTCTGGTCTAATTGGCTGAGAAAAGGGGGAAAGACAGAGGTATCCTCTAAACTATACTGGCCAGCACTGTAGCCACTAAGCCACGTGGCACTATTGAAATTGAACATTAAATGAAAATTAAGTTCCCATGTCAAACTAGTCACATTTCAAGTGTCGAAAAGCCACATATGACCAGTGGCTACCATATTAGTTTATATACAGAATATTTCCATCAAAATAGAAAAGTTCTATGGGACAGCACTTTTCCAGATGGTTGTGATAGTGTTGCTAATTTACTCTCTAAACTTTGGCGTAGACATCTTTCCCTGGCACCTCAGGGAAATAATGAAAAATTACAGTTCATTTCAGAGAAAGAAAGATGTTTGGTAAAGCTGAACATTAAAATGTAATTCCCTCCCAAAATTAAAATAAAACAGCTATCTAAATTGTAAAATAGATCTCATCTCTTAAATTAATTTCCTCTCTGCTTTATCAGTTAGAGCATAATTAATAATGTATAATTCAAAATTGTGTGGAAAAAAAATTGTCTATCTCTATTCTGTTTTCTAGTCCCGACCACAATAAACGTTGGTCATAGAGACTCTTTCATCTGTAAAAGGTTTTATTTCTTTTACTCTCTTGTAAACAAGATCCAATGTCTTTATTACTTTTAATAACTGTTGGATGTTCATGATTTTTTCTGTTTTACCTGTTTTAACTTGAGGCTTTTCTCAAAAAATGCTCAAGAATCTGTGGTATGTATTTGTGAATCATGATGGTTTATTTCCACAGGAAACACATGTGCCATGGATATTTAAGCTTTCTCATTAGCTGTCACAAATTTCTTAAATCCATCTCCAAATGGCAGGAGATGGCCAGTGTGCTCACAATAGAACTTGGTGTTTATTCATTGGGTATTTTCAGCCAATATATTTTATATTTTTCCCCAAGTAGTCTTCAGGTTCAGGAGCCATTATGATGTAATTGACACTTGAAAAGGATGGGCTGTTAATAGTTCTGTGAAGAAGAATGATAGAAAGTGTGATGCTTGCCCTCTAACATCTTATAGCTCTCAATCACAGGCAGACAACATTGCTGGCTTTTCAGGTGGTCTGTTTATTATTTGACTCATGATTTTTCATTTTCTGGTGGCACAAATACATATCATGGTGCACTGACTAAATTAAAATCATTCTGAGCTTGCTTTGCACCTATGAAAGCTCTGTGATTGCTTGTTGAATGAAATAATGAAGAAATGACACAATTCGTTCTGCAAATTGGGGAATTATTTTGCATACACCAAAGAGAATTTTATATTCCCATCTTGTCTTCTGAACTATTCCTGTTTAATATGGATGCTTAGGAAATATGCAGCCATGCCGACCAGTCCAGTCTATTTGACGGTGTGGTAGTAGATGTGGCAAATCCACCAGTGTGCCTGGTCCCAAATATTATAGACCTTATAACATCTGCCTATGGACTAGAAAGCTGGTACGGTAGGTTTCTAAGTAGTTTTCTGCATATCTCAGAAAACTGCATCAGTTGTCATCTGCTGAGCACAGCCTAACGATTCTCTACAATCTGAAGTAGCCACCTGAAGAGAAATAAAGGTTGTTGAACATTGTGATTTTAGTAGATACCTTCCTTGTAAGTAATAGAAAAGAAAAGAATTTATAAGAAGCAGTCCATTCTTTGTCACTCAAAAAATAGAGAATAAAAGGTTATATGGATATTATTTAGCAAATTCTTGTGTAGGAGGAACAGAAAGGGATGTTCTAAGGATTAGCTGACAATTCTGGGAAACTTACAAAAGGAATCAGGTCCATGATGAAAAAGAAGAAAAGCTTAACCTAAAAATTAAAATCTTAAGAATGGCAATAAATTTCTCTGTTGATTTTAATTTCCAAAATGATATCTCTCAGGCTATTGTTGGTAATTAGTCAGATTAAGAGGTCCCTCTGTTTTCAAATCAACAATTTAAGCTAGATTCCAAAGAACTGAGAAGCGAGCCTAGCAAGTAAAACCCAAAAGCAATGTTGTTAATGGAACTGGACTCTCTATCTAAACTTATTTGAATCTACTGATCACATTAACTAATGCTCACCATTTCCTCTTATAAATCGTAATTACCTCTCAATTTACTGAACATTGATAACCAGTGGAGAGCTTATTTCTCTTACCAGCTGAGTTGAATGAAATGTTTGTAATTCAGTATGTTTATGTGAGTAGTATATGTTGTAGTAATTATGTAATTTTTAAACGACTACATAAACCAATGAAATATGGTACAAAAAATTGTTTCTATGAAACAAATTTGAGTGCTTCAAAAGCATCTAGGAAGGCAAGTCACCAAAAAGAAATGTTCATGATCAAATGAAATATATCTGTTTAACTGTAAAAAACATTGTTGGAGACTGGGAATTGTGTTAAGTGTAAAGACATTCTATATGCAATTGCTTTTCAAGTGACTTTAAATTTTTGTTCCACTTTTAAGGAAAACAAAAACTAGGAATCATAGACAATTCATAAAGGTTGTGTTTGATGTCCCTCAAAAAACAAGCATTGGGATACTCTAATTTAGGATCCCTAGGCAAAGAAGCAGATTTGGCCCTATCAAAAATGTTATTTAACAAATACATAGTCATGTATTTATCATGTGTCAATTCTCCAACCTTTATAGTATTCACAGATTTGATCTCCATTACAATCCTATGAAATGGAAACTATTGTTGCACCCATTTTACAAATGGGAACACTTGAGCACAAACTGGCTACACGTCCAGTTGGTGATTGATAGAGTGGGTATTTAAATTGGCAGTCAGGTTTAAGTTCCTTTCTTTTACCTCCTTTCTGTGTGCCTGTTGCATGGAACACAAATGAATAGGAGAATATTTTTCTGATTCCATACTCTAACTGACATTTTGATTAACTAGCTGACCTGTAATGGAGTGGGATTGGAGGGCTTCTGCAATGCAATCGCAATAAGGAGTCTACTATATTTACACATGTCTGAAAGGCTCTTGATTTGTGTCATCTAAGAATTTCCCCTTTCCTGTGTGTTCTGCTTTTGTTTTGTTTTGGATACCTGTGTTATCATTATCTTGATAGGGCATTATTCTCATATTTTCTGCCTGACACAGTTTCTTTTTTTTTTCCTCCCTTTTAATCTGATTTTTCAAAGAGTCTTAGTACCCATATCCTTAGGCTAAGATAGAAGGAAAAGAATGTTATAATGTAGATTATTCACACAAGCAGTTGAAAATCTGACAGCTTGGAACCAAAGTGTAAAAATTTGCTGTCACTTCTTGGAGTACTGATTTTTTGTTTGCTAGTGTTTTGTTTTATATTATTTTAGAGGAGATGAGAAGATTTTAAAATTCCACTTGTGCTTCCCATGTTTGTTTTCTTTCTCTACACTAAATCTTTTTTTTTTCAGAATATAAATCTATTCATGAGTCTTATTTGGCAAGACACTATACTACATACTCACCTCTCCCCACCTGTCCTCAAGCATAATCCTGTTTTCTGAGAACCAGCTAATGGCACCACATATCAGGGGCCTTCCAAGGTCACTATCTTCCTCCCCAACCTTTCTCCTCGCTAGAGCTCCTGTAGTATTGATGACTCATGCCACACAATTAGGCAGTTCATGGTACTGGTATGGAAAAGTGAAATCCTCAGCTCCAAGGTAACTGATTGTGAAGGTCATGTAGTACAACCCCCAGTCCACCAGGGCTTTCGTTTTCAATTTTTCAGTTCACCTAAAGAGCGATACTCTTGAGGGCAAGAACTATATGAACTATGTGAATGTGGTGTTTTACCTGCATTGCACAGATATTCTCACTGTTCCTAATACATATTCAGTGTGTACTTGGTGGCATAACACTTACATATATACAGTTTTAATGGAATTTAACTTTGTATGTGTTGGGGTGAATGTTTCTTTCTGTTTGTTTGTTTGTTTTTTAATGCAACAATCTCATTGCCTTTATTCTCTTTTCTCCCATATTTATTGAGATATAATTGATATATAACATTGTATATGTTTAAGATATACAATTAATGATTTGATATATGTATATGCTGCAAAATGCTCATCACAATAAGTTTTAGTTAATACCCAGCACCTCACATAGTTACAGTTTTCCTTGTGATGAGAGTTTTTACGATCTACTCTCTTAATAGATTTCAAATATACAACACTGGATGATTAACTGTAGTCATCATGTTGTATATTTTATCCCAGAGCTAATTTATCTTGTAACTGGAAATTATACCTTCATCAATTTCCCTGACCACCCCCACTGCACCACACACCTCTGACAACCACCAATCTGTTCTGTTTCTACAAGTTTGTTTTTGTAGATTCTGCATATAAGTAAGATTATACAGTATTTGCCATTCTCTGTCTAATTTATTTCACTTAGCATAATATAGAGTATATATGATATATAGAGAGTTTTTCTTTCTCCATTCACCCAATGATAGACACTTAGATTGTTCCCATGTTGTTCCCACGGCTATTGTAAATAATGCGCAATAAACGTGGGGATGTGAATAGCTTTTCTTTGGGATAGTGATTTCAGATATATGCCCAGATATAGAGTTGCTGTATCATATGGTAGTTCAATTTCAATTTTTCGAGGAACCTCCATACTGTTTTCCATAGTGGCTGCACCAATTTACATTCCCATCTACAGTGCACAGGAGTTCCCTTTTCTCCCCATCCTCGCCAGCACGTATATCTCTTGTTCTTTGATAACAGCCATTCTGATAGGAGTGAGGTGATAGCTCATTGTGGTTTTCATTTACATTTCCCTGATAATTAGGGATGTTGAGTATCTTATTATATGTCTGTTGGCCATCTAAATGCCTTTAGAGGAATGTCTATTCAGGTCCCTCTGCCATTTTTTAATTGGATTATTTATTTTTTTGATGTTGAGTTGAATAAGTTCCTTCTATATTATAAAGAGCCTTATCAAATGTGTGGTTTGCAAATATTTTCTGCCATTCAGTAGGCTGAGTTTATTTTGTTGATGGTTTCCTCTACTGTACAGAAGCTTTTTAGTCTTATGTAGTCTCTCATTTATTTTTTATTTGTTGTATGTGTTTTAGCTGTAACAGCCAAGAAATTATTGCCAAGACCCATGTCAAGGAGTTTTTTCTGTTTTCTTCTAGGAGTTTCATGGTTTTAGTCTTACATTTAAACCTCCAATCCATTTCAAGTTAATACTAGTGGTGGTATAAAATAGTGGTTTAGTTTCATTCTTTGGCATATGAATATACAATTTTCACAGCTCCATTTATTAAAGGGACTGTCTTTTCTCCATTAAGTATTCTTGGCTCCTTAGTCAAATATTAGTTGATCATATATGCTTGGATGTATTTCTGGGCTCTTGATTCTGTTCCATTGGTTTATATGTCTGTTTTGTGCTGCTCTCTTACTGTTTTTGTTTCTTATATCCTTGTAATGTAGTTTGAAATCAAAAGTGTGATGCATCCAGCTTTGCTCTTCTTTCTCTGGATTGCTTTAACTCTCCAGGGTCTTTTATTGTTCCAAACAAATTTTAGGATTATTTTTCTATTACTGTAAAAAATATTGTTGGAATCTTGATAGTGATTGCGTTGAATCTGTAGATCGATTTGGGTAGTATAGATATTTCAACAATATTAATTCTTTTGGTCCATGAACACAAGATATCTTTCCATTTATTTGTGTCATCTTCAGTTTCTTTTATCAGTGTCTTACAGTTTTCAGTGTAGAGATCTTTTAACCCCTTGGTGAGATTTATTCAAGGTATTTTATTATTTTTGATACTATTATACATGGGATTATTTTCTTTATTTCTTTTTCAGATAATTACTTATCAGTATAATAGAAATGCTACTGATTATGTTGATTTTGTATCCTGCAACTGTACTGAATCCATCATTAGATCTAATAGATTTTGGTGAAGTGTCTAGGATATCTATATATAAAATCACGTTATCTGCAAATAGAGACACCTTTACTGCTTTCTCTCAAATTTGGATGCTTTATTATTTCTTGCTTGATTTCTCTGGCTGGGACTTCTAGTACTGTGTCGAAAAGGAGTGGTGAAAGTGTCTTGTTTCTGATCTTAGAGGAAAAACTTACATCTTTTCAAGTTGCTGTGGGCTCACCATATATGGCTTTTTATTATGTTGAGTATAGTTCTTCTACATACAATTTTTTGAAAGTGTTCATCATGTGTGAATGTTGAATTTTGTCAAATGCTTTTTCTGAATCCATCAAGATGATTGTATGATCCTTATCTTTTGTTCTATTATTGTGTTGTATCACATTTACTGGTTTGTGGATGTTGCTATCCTTTCATCCCAGATGTGGATCCCAACTGATCATGATGTATGATCCTTTTAATATGCAGTTGAAGTCACTATGCTAGTAATTTGTTTAACTCTTTTCTCATTTAGAAAAAAAAAATGCAGCTCACTGCCAGCATTCATTTAACATCACGTGTAGGAATGCTACGTTTTCTAGGATTTGACTTTTTCAGTGGTCAAACTACTAAAAACAGAATGCTATAAATGGAATGATGGCACTAGTTTCCAAAGACTATCAATATACTAAAGTGATGTGAAAATAATAATAAAAGTGAGATATTTCATGGCAAACTTTAGGGATAAGGTTAGAACTGTAATCTGTGCGTTATCTCAGGGTAAACACTGTAGCTACAAGTGCCGCCAGCAAGTATTCTCAAGGTAAATGGGAAAAGGGTTCATATTTTTGCATCCATATTAATCCGGGATACTGTACTGTAGTGTTCTTTTCTTTCAGTTTCTTATCTGGTTTTGTTATCAGGGTAATACTGGCCTCATAAAATGAATTTGGGAGAGTTCCTTCCTCTTCAAGTTTTTAGAAGAATTTGAAATGATTAGTGTTAATTTTTCTTGAAATCTTTGATAAAATTCACCAGTGAAACCATCTGGTCCTGGGTTTTTCTTTGTTGGGAGGCTTAGAATTCCTGATTCAATCTCCTTACTTGTTATAGATCTGTACAGAGTTTCTTTTTCTTCATAATTCCATCTTGGTAGGAATTTTTCCATTTTTTCCTTGCTTGTCAAATTTGTTGGCATATAATTGCTCATAGTAGTCACTTATGATCCTTTATATTTCTGATGTATCGCTTGCAATGTCTCTTCTTTCATTTGTAATTTTATGTATTTGGGTCCTCTATTTTTTTCTTGGTTAGTCGAGCTAAAATTTTGTCAGTTCTGTTTATCTTTTCAAAGAATCAACTCAATTTTGTTAAAGTTTCTGTTGTTTCCTTGTTCTGTATTTTGTTTATTTTGCTCTAATCTTTATTATTTCCTGCTGCTATTTTGGGTTTCATTTGTTTTCCTTTTTCAAATTTCTTAAGGTGTAAAGTTAGTTTGTCTTTTTAAGACTTTTTTCTTCATGTAAGCATAATGAATTTCCATATATTTGTGAATTTTTCAGTTTGCCTTCTGTTATTAATTTCTTATTTCATACTATTACAGTTTTAAAAAGTTGATATAATTTTAGTGTTCTTGAATTTGCTAAGACTTGTTTTGTGGCCTAGCATATGCTTTATTGTAGAAGGTGTCCTGTACGCATTCGAGGAAAATGTGTATTGTTGGATGGAATGTTCTGTATGTGTCTGGTAGATCTATTTGGTTTATAGTGTTATTCAAACTCACTTTCCTTATGGATTTCTGTCTTAACAACTCATCTATTGTTGAGGGGTATTAAAATCTCCAAATATTATTATATTGCTGTTTATTTTTCCTTTCCTTCTATTACTATTTGCTTTATATGTTTATGTGGTCCAATATCGAGTGTGTAAATATTTACAATTGTTATATATTCTTGATAGATTGACCCTTTTATCATTATATAATGACCTTCTTTGTTTCTTGATCATTTTTAGCTTCAAGTCTATTTTGTCTGATATGAATATAGCTACCCATTTACTTGAAATATCTTTTTCTATCCCTTCACTATTAGTCTGTGTCTTTAAAACTAAAGTGAGTTTCTTGTAGGCAGCATATCATTAGATTTTTTAAAAATCTATTCAGCCATTCTGTGTCTTTGGATTGGAGAATTTAATCTGTTTAGTTTAAATTAATTATTTGTAGATGAGGATTTACGATTCCCATTTTGTTAATTGTTTTCCGATTGTGTTGTAGATCCTTTGTTCTTTGCCTCTTATCCTGCAGTCTTTTGTGATATGATGACTTTTTTGTAGCAGTATGCTTTACTTGTTTATCATAATCTTTTGTTTTTCCTTTGTGGTTACTTTGAGGGTTACATAAAATATCTTATGTTTATAACATCCTATTTTAGGATGATAACAATTTAACTTTAAAAATATACATAAACTTTACATTTTTTCTTCTTCTCCCTCACATTTTAGGTTATTGATGTTATGATTTACATGTCTTTATATTGTGTACTCAGTAATAAATTACTGTAGGTATAGTTATTTCTAATACTTTAAAAACTAAACTGGAGTTGTAAATGAACTATGCACCACCATTACAATATTGGAGAATCTGACTGACTGTACATTTACCATTAGCGGTGAGTTTTAGACCTACATTTATATGTTTTTGTGATGTTAATGAGCATCTTTTTATTTTATCTGGAAGAATACCCTGTTGCATTTCTTATAAGGCAGATCTAGTGGTGATGAATTCCTTCCACTTTTGTTTATTCAGGAAAGTCTTTATCTCTCCTCATTTATGGTATTATGACTGTATATTTAAATAAGCGGCCACTTCTTCCAGACTTCACAGATTTGCTTTGGCAGAGACAGTCCTCCACTATAATGAGTACATTATTTCTTTTGATTATGTCACATACGTCTTGTAGGCTTTCTTCGCTGTTTCTCATTCTTTTCCCTTTTTGCTCCAATGACTGGATAATTTAGAGTGAACTATCTTCGATTTATTGATTTATTCTGCTGTGAGGTTGAGTATGTTATTAAAGTTCTCTGTTGAATTCTCAGTTCAGCCATTTTATTCTTTAGTTCTAGGATTTCTGTTTGGCTTTTGGATGGTTCTTTTGTTTTATTGAACTTCTCACTTTGTTAACGCATTGTTTTCTAATTTTATTTCATTGTCTGTGTGTTCTTGTAGTTTCCTAAACTTCTTTAAGAAGACTATACAGAATTTTTTTGTTTGTTTTTGTTTTTGTTTTGTTTCCAAGAAGCATTATTTATTTATTTATTTATTTACTTACTTACTTACATTTTTTGTGGTGACATTGGTTAACAAAATCTAATACAAAATTCTTTGTCAGACAGTTTACAGATCTCTAGTTCTTTAGGGTCAATTACTAGAGTTATATTGGTTTCTTTCGATAGTGTCATTTTTGCATTGATTTTTCATGACTCTCAATTCTTTGCATTGGTACCTGCACATTTGAGTAAACACTCTCCTCTTCCAGACTTTATATATTCACTTTGACAGAGCCTGGCCTTCACCAGTAAGCTCAGCTTAAGGTTCTGGACTAGTTAGGTAGTACCATCATTGGACAAGTGGAGCTTGCCATCGGGGTCTCTATTTGGCCAAGGCCACTGCCTGAGCTCTGAATTTGGAGGCATCATTAGTTGAGAACCGTTGGATACGACTGCTGGCTTGGTTCCCTGATGAAGCACTGCTGTGGGATGGGCTCTACAGTTGCCTAGATTCACTGATCAGTTTTCCTAGTCATATGTCATTCTCAGCAGTTGGGTGAGCCTGAAAATTGCTTCCCTGCCTGGGAAGAGTCATAGAACAGGCTCTATAGCCAGCATGGCTCATTGTTTGGGGCCTAGAATCAGGCAGAACTGTCCACTGAGCTCTATGGTCAGACAGGAAGACAGGACCACCAACCCAACTCTGAAGCTGGGCAGGGCCACTGGCTAGATTTTTGCTTGACACTGCTATAAGTGCAGTTTTAAGGTGGGCCATACAGCCTCCTGGGTGCTCTGGTTATGCTTCCTGGTCAGGAAAGATAGGGCTGTACTCAACAGTAGGTAGGACCATGATCCAGTTTTGCTTGCCCAGCTGTTGCAACAGAATAGGCTCCACAGCTAGAACAGCTTGCTGGTTGGAGACCTGAATCAGGCAGAACTGTGCACTGAGTTCTCTGGCCAGTATGGCCCCACCTGGGCTCTAGATGCTGGCTGGGCTCTCTGCTAAAAGCTTTAACCTACACAGCTTTCTAGATGCTCAGGTTAGGTTTCCTGGCCAGACGTGGCTGGGAACTATATTCATCAGTAGGTGGAGCTGCAGATTTGTTTCTCTGCCCACGCAGGGTGGCAGAACATGCTCCAAAGCCAGCATGGCTCACTGTTTGGGGCCCAAATCAGACAGAACTGTATATCAAGTATCTGGCCAGATGGAATCACCAGCTTATCTTTGCAGATGAGCAACTTCACTGGCTAGAATCTCTACTCAGGTGCTGCTGTGAGGAAAAACGTGGTCTGCCCATATCCAGGTGCTAGTTGCTATAAGTCCTGCCCACTTCTCTATCCCAATGTGATTTCCACTATCAAGTCTCACGGAGTCTCCCTGCAATCCCCATGGAGCGAGACCCTTGTGGACCTCCTAGGAAGTGACCTTCAATGTTGGGTAAGCTGGATATCCACCTGGGGCTCTTTTTCTCCCCTAGAGAAAACATAGGCCCCATGAGCCCTCTCAGTGTAGTTCTGTGCCATCCTGGAAAACAGGTGATGAGGTCAGAGTGTTGCCATTCTTCTTACCCTTTAATGCAGTCTCCCTTGGTCTGTGTGATCCAAGTGGTGCTTCAGCCTCACCCCATATTCTGAGATTTTCACATTGGTATCTTGTTGATGGATAGTTGCAAGCTGATCTTTTTTGTGAGGGGGACTGAATGCAGGAATGTCCTGTGTCACCATCTTAATGCCATAATCATTAAGGGGAATATTTCTAACTGTAGTAAGATTACAATCTTCCTTTGAAGACCATGCCTTTTACTGTACATTTATGTGTTATTTTTGTATTAATACACTGTACCTAGGTGCCCAATTTATATTTCTTATTCCTTTTATTTATTTTGGGGAAGCAGATTTTAGGCATTTATACTCTGCTACCTTGCCATTGCATTATGAGGACAGCAACACATAACTACCTAGAACTGAACAATCAATTAAACATCCAATGCAAAGGCATCTCTTCTAGAATATTTGGTCATTCTGATAATTGGAAAATATCAAACATATTAAACATTTTTAAATGTCCATGTTTTTTTTTTAGTCTACACCTCTGCCTTGTGTACTTTCAAAATATATATAGTTGAAGTGAGGTGAAAAAGACAAATTATTAAGAGGAAATTAGACTATATTGAGAGTAGTAAGGGAAGAGTAGGTGAGTGAGTGAAGGATTAGGTAAAAGATGGGACAATGGTTCTTGAGTTCAGGTGATGGAAGCTTTTCATTCTCATAAACCATTGCCTCTCTTGTGCCACAAGCTAAGAAGTCAAGAGAAGAAGCAAGACAATCCACCCAAGTTTGGAGAAGCTACCTGGCTTTCCCACACTGTTAGTATGTAAATTCACCCTGTGAGTTCCTAAAATTGATGAGCTCTGCCCTTGGGCTGTTTATGTGCCAGCCCTGGAGACAGCCCTACAGCCCTGCCCTGCAGACTGGGATCTAATTTATAAGAACCCACAGATCATAAGGAGTAATCCAACAATGCTTCAGCAATGCTGAGTAACACCAGGGTGCAGATGGCAGAGTTCCCACAGCAGGGATCTGTCATCTTGTATGATCAGAGGACTATCGTGGCTCCATTATGGGCATCTGTCAATCATGAAAAAACATATGGAGAATGTGCAACTGGGATTCTCTCCCCTGCAATAAGCACTGTAAAGGACATTAACTTGTTTGAGGTATAGAAAGTCGCCTCTCTTAGAGGTAAGAGACACTGAAGGATCACACAGCTCCTGCAGGGCAGGGCTTCTGATGATGAGATATCTTACATGAGGCTGGTTTGGGATCAAGGAAGAGCAGCAGAAAAGATGTGAAGAATCTTCAGAGTTATGGCAAGTCATGATCTTCCCCTCTCTATAATGCATCCGGATTCTCAATAGACTTGCTTCACCCCTCAACAGCTCATTTTTCTTTTTCTCTTGACACAAATTCTTTATTCTAGTCAAGCAGAAATACTTTCACTCCACAGAGCATGGCGTACGTTTTCCTTCAACTTTTCCTTTTTGTATGTCATTCTTCTGTTCAAAATGTGACTCCACTCCCACCATCCCCTCCTGCCACTCTCCTTCATTCCGTTAACACATTCAGAGCACAAAAAGTGTATGAGTGCTGAGGGTTCCATGGTAAATGCAATGCATTCGGCAGGTATGATCTACAAGTACCACGGAGAACAGAGGAATATGGTGAGAGGCACAGAGACTCTATAGGGACAGGGTGGGGTGGGGAGCTATGTTGGTTTAGGGGTTGAGAGGGCTGACAGAAGAGGGAATGCCTCAGTGTGAGTCTAGCTGACTGAATAGGAGTTTGTTAGACGAACAAGGAAAAGTGTAAGCGCAAGCCAGAAGGAATAGTCTCTGCAGAGATGCAAACAGCATGAGAAAGTATTTCTCCTCCTGCCAGTCTATTTCTATTTGCATATGCTTTGGAAGTTCTCCTGGAATAAAAGCAACTCCCTCCTCGATCTTCTGCACACATCTTGGCTCTCTAGGTCCCAGCCTGTAGTGATAATGTTACTTTGTATAATATACTATAGTTCTTTTTTTATACATGTTTCTTATTCATTCCCAAACTTGTTGAGGAGTGTTTTTTTCTTTTCCAATACCCTGGCTCACCATTCCGTGCATCATAACTAAATGCTGTGTTATGATGTGCTTCCTGTCAACATTATTATCAAGGGGACAAGTGGTCTGTTTTAAGGAAGTCAGGATATGACTCCTATTCTTTGCTTGGCTTTGGCTTTATTTTCATAGGGACAACAGCCTTGCTTATTGATCGGTGAATCCTCCCAGTACATAAGTTCGAACAAAAGTGAGCCTCAATATAGTTGAATGAATTAATGATTGAGTGAGCATCTGGGATGAATGAAGGGTTTGCCAATAGAGTAGGTGGAAGGGGATGGCTTCACAAAGAAGTGACCACAAGGGTGAAAAGAAGAGAAAAAGATCGAGAGCAGCCCTTAGGGGCACTGTGTACGTAAGACGGTAGACTTTAAATATCACGTTTAGATCAGTTGAGACAACCAGAGGAACTTTTCTCTCCTTTTAAATGAACTCTAGTTTTGTTGTTGTTTGTTTTGTTTTTGCTTTAGTTTTTATTTTTATCTCATCTGTTCCTAGTGAGACCTCAGGTGTGGATTCCATCTTGAAATTATTTTCTGTACCTGTACAGAATTGTGTTAAATAGGTGTTTCTTTACCCAAGGGACTGATGTTTCCATATTGTTTCATGGCCTTGAATTTCTCTTTCATCCCGACCCCTTACCCAAGTTTTAAGTGACTTAATGGAAGACACCTGACTTCCAATTCTTTGTACCCTCCTAAACTAGGTATGTCCCAAATCCGTATTAAACGTTTTCAAGAGCATATGGCTGGCCCACATAAGCCATTTTCTCACCTGAAAACAATAAAAAAATCTCATGCTCTAACACCATTATGCCAAAAGGAGTGGCTTAATGCAGGGGTCCCCAAACCCCGGGACTTGGACTGGTACTGGTCCATGGCTTTAGGACACCAGGCACATAGCAGCAGGTGAGCAGAGGATGAGCCAGCAAAGCTTCATCTGTATTTGCAGCCACTCCCAGCACGAGCATCAGCGTCTCAGCTCCACCTTAGATCATCAGGCATTAGATTCTCATAGGAGCACCGGTCCCTGGTGCCAAAAAGGTTAGGGACCACTGCCTTAAGTGGCTGAGCCAATGAGGAACAAGCAAAGGAGGCTCTATCCTCTGCTGCCGGCTCCAGCCAACTGTGGCCATGTAGAAATGCTGGTGAGGTGTTGCCATATCTTTAGATATTTTTAAGAAAAATGAAAATGCAGACTTGATTTTTAAATGTTGGCACCTGATTCAATCTATTTTATAACACTGAGGAAGCCCAGTAAAATATCTGTGGGCCAGATTTGGCCTGCAACCTGCTTTTCTATCTTTGCTCTAGTGATAGTGGGTTTGAATTTCAGACATGGTACACGTTCTCAGAACACCTGGGCACCAGGCCCTCCACAATCATATTCATAGTACAGCCAAATCTATTACTGTATTCATTTTTTCAACAAAAATTCATTAAACACCTACTAAGGACACAGACGTTATCAT
This sequence comes from Eonycteris spelaea, assembly GCA_003508835.1. Classification (NCBI taxonomy): domain Eukaryota; kingdom Metazoa; phylum Chordata; class Mammalia; order Chiroptera; family Pteropodidae; genus Eonycteris; species Eonycteris spelaea. The sequence goes on along the minus strand of PUFA01000079.1, from coordinate 3,590,175 downwards.
GTAATAAGGAGATAGATAATATGAGCAAAACAATTGTGCAGTAGAGTAGTAAATGAAACAGAAACATTTACCAGCAGAGGTCCTCAGAGGAAAGAATGATTAATACTATCTGAAGTGTCAGGGAAGCCTTTTTAGAGTTGGTAACAGCAAAACTAGACTTTGAGGGATAAAATAGGAGTTTTTTTTAGGGTAACAAGTTTCTAAAAGAGCAATTTGTGGACTAAATTCAGGACTAAGCTCAATACTGAGATTTATATTTAGATTAATACCCGGTACCGGCTTTTCTTGACTATAAAATTTCACAATTGTCATAACCGATTTGGTCACATTTGGCCTTTCCAGTTCCTCCCAGCAATATCAGATTAACTCACTGAGCTCTGTAGAGAAACAAAAACCTCTGAGGGAGTGTCATGCTAGTTGAATTCTGTCACTGTGGCCTTCGACAACAATTTTTTTCTAGCTTTTTATGTGAGGAAGAATCTCGTTCAGCTGAATTTATGAAAACTGATGAAAAAGAACAGCCTAAATCTGTCCAAAGATTTGTTTAAGGATTTTAACATAAATGGAGGTTCAAAACCTGAACATAAATCAATATTATATTGAAATAGACTGAGTGATTGAAATGTAAATTCGGGAAATGTACCTTTATAGCATGCAACATTCAGGCTGAATATTTTTTTCATATTTCAAACACATAAAACTTGATAATCCTGGATTTAGTGAATTTTTTATGCGGTAACTTTCATAGTAACCTTAAAAGCTCCCCTAGTAAAAATTGTTATTTGTATTACATTTCGTGAATTTTGGATAATTGTAAGGACTTGGAAGTACAAGGACAGAAAGTACTGAAAAGGAATAGTGATGTTTACCTAGGGGTTTGATTGTGCAGATTAGAGCATTAATTTCTTGGCACTTGAAGTGGTGGACTGTCCATTGCTATCAGTGGATGTCACACCAGGGAAATCTTATTTCTATACAAAAAGATTAGTAACCCAAATTCTGACATGAAAAGCTAGTGTTCCCAGGAGTGAAAAGCAATTTGACTTGTTCTATCACCTCTCTTACCATGGGGGTACACTTGTCTGAGACCTGCCCCAATGTATCTGGGAGCCCTTTCTGGAAACCAGGCGGTGATGTGCAATCTGTTGCAGCTACCTGTGAGACTCTAGAACAAGTCTTCAACCTATTAGGGCTTCAGTGAAGAAGAATATTGTTTTGCAGTCTTTGACTTACATGGGTGAGGAAAGGGAGGGAAGGTGGGGTGTACACCAAGGAGGCACATAGAAGCATCTAAGAATCTCTTGGCAGAACCTCCATGAGGAAGAGAACTCAGGCAGGTCAGGAGTGCAGGGTCAGCTTGGGACGGTCAGACCCTGGAGACGAAGGGGATTGGCTTCAGTTGTGCTACCCTACTACCATTGCTCAGAAATGTGCCAAGGACTGGACTCACAGTAGCTCCTACCAGAGCAGAGGGTGGAGGTGAATGTTCCTCAGAGCAAGATGCTTTCGTATCCTGATGCATTGATGTCTAGGTTGTCCACTTTGCTGCCCAGAACACTTGGGGCTGGCTTCAGGAGAGATACTCTCTCTCCACATGCCACTTCTTTCATGTATATATATAGACACACAGGCCCAAGTCAAAATTTTAAAAACTCTGAGGGAAATCTCTCAGACAGGTGAGATGGGTAGGACAACTTTGTGAGGTTAGAAAAGTGGGGAAATGTCACTGAGTCTCCCTGTTTATACATCCATCTTCGTACAATTGAGTTGTAACAGCCTTTAAAGAAACTTGTATTCCTTACCAGGATCTGTTTCAATCAATCACTGTCAGCCTCATGTCTCAGAATCAAGAACTGAATGAAATAATCCTTTTTCCCCCAAAATCTGGGAAGTCATATCATTCATCTGCATGGAGACCTTCTAGAATGAGGGACATTGCCTTCTATGTCACATCCTGTTCTTAAGATGGTGTTTTACTGCTGATTTACTGGTGACCCAGGATGGGCACACAAACATGTTCATTACCACCTCCGGGCCATACACTCTGGTTAATACTCTCCCTTATCATACCTCACAGGTAGGAGGATAGAAAGACCAGGAGAATACTTACCTGTAAAGTGATGCAAAGTAAAGGAGCAGAAGGGTGTGTGCAGGGGCTTCCTGAGAGAAGCTATCCATGCACTTGTCACCTTAGGATTCTGCTGTATTTGAGGCTGCAAGGTGTTAATTGCTAAACCTGAGTAGGGTAAAGGCCAGTTGTGGTCGAAACTGGAGTTATCCTAATAGTTATCTGTAGTTACATTAATAATAAAGCTTGAAGTCACTCTATACTTATTAGCAAAACAGATCTCATCTCACTGAATCTTTATTATAAGCTCAGAGTGTTACTGCTTTTTTTACAACTAAGAAAATGAAATTTCTGTAGACTGCTGCTTCTTCATAGTGAGGTTTTCTCCCCAAGCTTCCTGCCAGGGTATTCACTGCCTGCTGGGTCCTTCGCCTTCAGTTGTGACTTTCATTACATTCTCTAGGGCTGCACAAGGAAAGGATATTGCAGTAAGCTTTCAACAAATCAGTCAATTAAAAGGCATATAAGGTTCTCTTTGGACTTGGCAATGTGCTACACTTTTGGACAAATCAAGTTAAATACATTTGGGTGGTGTTCTAATAATCTGAGTTATAGACAACATCATTGTGCGGATAACTGATATTTCCCTGAATAAGGACAATGAATCTAATAACCTAGTAACATGATCAATCACTTCCCTAGAAAACATGTTTATGCCAAGGAATAATAGAGTCAGAATATTACATCTAACCTTTCAAGATCATGTAATATCTTGTTATTTGATGCTCAGATTGATCTGTGCCCGGTGCGAGGTCACACGATAATGTTCAGAGCAAACTAGAACCCAGGGGTCCTGATTCTCAGCATTGTGCCTTTTCCCGCACCAAGCCATGAGATAACATATTTGAAATTTACCTGAATTAAGAAATAGGGATGAGAAATGTTTTTTTGGGTTTTTTGTTTTTGTTTTTGTTTTGGTTTTTGTTTTTCAGTTTAATAGGCAGCTTTTGGGAAATGGTTTAGGTGGAGTGGCTGACTGAAACATCCAACTTCAAGGAAAGGATGTTGGAGGACCAGAGAGGTAGGAAGGGAAAAGAAAGTCACTGGTATGGAGTAGCAGAAAGCCTACTAAGATCCAAGATGTCTTAGTTCATGACCCCACTACACCAGTTTGGTTGGGTGACCTTGGACAGGTTTCTGAAACTCCTAGAACCTTAACTTCCATCCATACAAAACAATGGAAACATTTAAAATGCCTTAGCACATTGACTTCTCAGAGAGTAGAAAAGCTGAACAAATGCTGCAGTTCTTTCTCTTTCTCTGAGGTTAGGGGGCTGTGCCTGGGTGGCAGAGGAACAGGGAAGGTGAAAAGTGATCTGTTTGCTCTCAGAATATTCTTGATAAACTGGTCTGAGGCTTCAAATAGGCCATATTAAATAGTTTCTGTTTCTCTATTGACTTTTTTTTGTTGTTTTTTGGATCTTCCCAGGAATTTGTATTTCTGGGGATGTTTAAGCTCTAAGTAGATCCTTATAGGCTTTTAGCTCAATCACTCAGAGTGAATGATTAAGAATACATGTGAGCTATGCGAAGAGTACAATGAGTTAGAAATACCTGAATTAAGCTATCTGTCTAATCTGGTGGTTAACTTTGAAGAGCATGGGGGCTGTGGTTGAATTACAGAATCCTTCGGAAGTTGAGCAAGGCAGTAGGGTCTCTCATCACATACAGAGAAAAATTTTCTTATAACCTTAAAAATATTCAGGGTTACTGAGAAGCATGTTATTAACTTTCTTAGTTAAAAAATTAATCCTAAAATTAAGATTTAATCCTTTTATTCATTCACCTATATTGGACACTATTTTTACATCTTTCTTTCAGACCTGTTTTCAAAGCCTTTACCAAGTTTGTTAGATCCCTGAATGTCCCACCTTAATAAATCAAAAGTACAAGTCCCCCTAACAGAGAGAATGGTTTTTTGGCTTTTCCTTTTTATGATTGCTATTCCTCCCAAACAGATAAATATTGAATGGGAGGGGATAATGGATAAAGGATCATGTCCTAGGAATCATAATGCATAATAGACAATATTTCAAGGCAATTTAATGTGATGAAAATCAGAATTTCAAATAGAACGTGTTGTGCATTTTTTTTTGATACAAGATGCATACAGATGTTTTTCAATAAGTTTCTGCTCATTTTTTCATTGTTTCAGTTGATGTTGTTCAAGGCAGGCATTGAGATCCTTGAATTAATGTAAAGATTTCAGAGTAATAACGAGTGCAAAATACCATTACTATTAATGCGGGCAGCAGAATTGCCATAAAAATGAGGAAAGCAGAAATGAAAGAGATAATCTGCAGACTGATGTCTCCAGTGCAAAATGATCTTCTCATTACAATGTTATGTCCGATTGCAAAAGAAAAAAAAACAATTCACTGCATTAATTCCATATCCAAACAGAACATTTGAGAATGTTCATGTGTGCCCTTTTGCAGCTGGATGGATTAGCACAATTGACTGTTCAGTAAGCTTCCAGACTGTTTATTTTAGTAGCTAAATTTTGGTTCTGTTCTCTGACCAGACTGCTGAAATACTGAAGATCCACATAACATGTTATATCATTTGTGACTGTTCAAAAGCAGTTTCCCTGCTCTATCTTAGTTCTACCTTAATTAAGATGAACCATTAAACCTATTCTACTGATGGTTGCGACCTGTTTCTAAAGAAATATTTGCATTATTGATCATGCCACCCCAAAGATTGCCTTGTTCCCTTTCCCAGTCATTCTGCATAATCCTCAGCTCCTCAGCCCAGGCAACTACTGATCTGCTTTCTGTCACTATGGATTAGTTTTGCCTTTTCGAGAGTTTAATATAAATGAAATCAATATAATACATACTCTTTTGTGTCTGGCTTATTTTGCTTAGTACGTGTTTGATATTCATCCATGTAGCTGTTTTCATATACAAAGTTCTTACACAGGGACTTTTGGTTTTTTGTTTTGTGATGAGATATGTCCTGAGTACCTCCTCAAAGGCATTCATAGAAAATGTTTAAGTAAGTCAATGGCCAGCTGTTTGGTGGATAGATTTGCTTTTGTGTCTCAGTTTTGTTACTTAAAAACATTCCCAGGATTTGGTGTAGTTTTTGCAGTGTTTCCAAGTGGGAGAATGTGTGTGTATCTTTAAGCTGGATTTTGAAGGAAAATAGATAAATAATAGAAAAGTTAGATCAAGAACTTTGGGGAAATACAATTGGGTTCCAATTTAGTCTTTGCTACTCACTATTGTCATGCATCCTTTTATGAGGAATTTCATCTCTAAAGTCTGGTATCTCCTCTGTGAAAGGGAAAAAAAACCAATAGTTGCTTTTTGGTCGTTGTGTGTGTATGTTACAGAGTTAAGTGAGTTAGCATACGTAAAATACATAGTACCATGTATTAAATGCCAAAAATAGCCATTTAATTATATCACTTCTCTATTTTTTACCCCATTTTCCACATTTCTTTGCTTCTTTCACAATGCTTATTGCACTTTGGGGGTTTAATAACTTTTTCTTTGGCTTGTATTCCAAGTATTTTGATAATTACCTTCAGCTATTTTGGATACATTTGTAAACTGTTGCAATGTAATATCACCCATTTTCTCATTTTTAAAAGTATATATTAAAAATAAAGAGAGTATTTGCATGGCATGGAAATTTTTCCATTTCATATACATTTATAGAAATACTATACAAATTCTATGGAATACTAAAATGGATAAAGCTGTATGGAAAAGTATATACAGTTTGTAAAAGAGGTACAGTTAAGCCACTGTTGTTCCTATTCTGTTAGAAATTGCAATAACCATTCTAGAAGCTAACCCAATTCTGCTAGTGCTGTGTTGTATTGTTTTAAATTGGGGGGTTTCAGTAGGCAAATGAGGAATTTGGGAAGGAATCAGGAATGCTTTCTATTATAGCTTGGTTTTCGCTGGGAGTGGGAGGAAGGGGAGAAGTGGCTTATTGAATAGTGAGTCAGCATGAAATAATCTAAAGGTCAGTTTTACTCTGTACAACCAAAGTTTGAATCCCAATTCTAAAATTTTAACTCTAAATTCATTATGTTAAATGCTTATTACTGAAAAATAAGATTTTCATCAGCAGAATTAAAATTTGAAGAATTTTTGAAAGTTAAGGTAGACTGACATTAGAACAACACACACACACAAATGAGATTCTTATATCTCAGTAACAAACCAACTGGAAAATGTAATTGAAAAAAAGATTCATTCATAACATAAATAAAAAATATGAACTACCTAGCAATAAATCAAATTAAGATAAGTAGGATCTAAATAAAATGAAACAGAAAACTTTGTTAAGAAAAGAAAGGAAGAAATAAATAAGTGGAAATGCATTGTGTATCCATGAGAAAAAAAGTCAATGTTATAAAAATGTTTAATTCTCCAGAGCCAATCTAAAAGGTTAATGCATTTTCAATCAAATTCAACAGAATTTTTATGGAACTTGTCAAACTGATTATAAAATACATCTGGGAGGTTGAAATATTTTCAAATATCCAAGACAATTTTGAAAAATAATAAACTACATGGAAGTGTGGGGTGGAAAGATTATTTTATGATAACTTCAGAGTATGCTTAAAAACTGTAGTAATCAGAACAGTGTGGGTTTGAACCAAGAAGAGATAAATTGATAGATGGAAGAGAAGTCCAAAAACAGGCCTACTTTTAAATAAGAATTTATTTTATGATAAAAGTGGCAGTGCAGAATACTGAACTGTGCTAAAGGATTGGAGGACATTTAGCATTTCATTTGAAAAATAATAATTAGAGCCCTACCTCATCATAAAGAAGCATATATTTTATATGGGTTAATACCATTAAATGTACGAAAACTATATAAATACTGAAGAAAATATAGAAGATTATTTTTAATCTTAATATATTAGATACTTTCTTAAACAAAACATAAACCAATACATAATAAGGAAATGATTGTTAAATTTGATTATCTCAAAATTTATAAATTTTGTTGAGACTAAATGTTTTATAAACACAGGCAAAGATAAGTAACAGACTGAGAGAAACACTTTGACTTGTAACAATAAAGGATTAAAATCTAAAGTATATAAATGATTCCTGTAAATTAGAGTGGTGAATCATTATGAGTTCAAAAAAAATGGAAGAAGAAAAACAAAGATTGCAAAGAGGCAATTGACAGGACAGGAAAAAACATATAGCTAAGAAACTTGTGAAAAATGCTCACCTCACAACTAATTAGAAATTGAAACACAAGATACCTGTTTTCACCCAACATACTGTCATAAATAAAATCGTACAACATTAAATGTTGTCAAAGAAAGAGTTCGCTATGTGCAAAATAGTGTTATTTCAATGGATATGATAGATATTCTGTAATGCATATAGAAAGTATTTTTAAAATGGTAGAGAGAAACAAATATTCCCATGTCCTGTTTGTTTAAAATATAAATCTCATGAGTTGCTGGTAAGATTATAAGTAAGTACAGCAATTCTTGCATGGTAATTCAATACAATAAAAATCTACCCTTCAACTGATCAAGTTTGTGTGTCCATATTTAATCTACAGAAATTTTTATTCATGTGCAGAGGATGACACATAAAAGTTGTGCATTGTTTTCAATAGCAATTGTACTAATTTGTAGAAACAACCTAAATACTCATTAAAAAACTGTGCAATACTTTTGCTATACAATATTTTTGCAACAGTTTAAAAAGAATCAAGTTAATATATATTTACTGACCTAAAAGATCTCTAAAATATATTAAGTGAAAAAAATGAAGTTGCAAAGCTATACAGATGATATCATTTATATTAAAACACATACAAACATGTATATGTATGTATTTATATGGAAAATATTCTGGAAAATGCACTGATAATAGTGGCTACTGAAAGTAGTGGCTACCGTTAGGGAGGGAAATAGGAATGAGGGCTGGCCAAATAACACTCTGTCTTCTTCTAAAGTTTTGAATTCTTTATAGTGAGAATTTATTCATGTATTACTTACATAGTTGAAAATGCATTATTTTAAAATAAATGTAAATTAAGATAATACCGAACGTAGGAAAATGTTATAAATATTGAGAACAATATGTGGACATGCTATATTGCACGCAGGCAAGCACACACATACATTTATAGTACTAAGCTTCTGAGAAGTGTAATATATGTCTTTTGTAGGGACTCTTGAAAACAAGCATATATTGCAAGGGACATTCTATTAGTCTAGATTTTAAAATGCTAAGCTATCCTCAGTAAAACCTTGCAGGGGAAGTAGTGAGGGAAGAGAAGAGTAAAGTGTTCTAGAGATCTCATGTAAGGGGAGAGTAGAAAGAGAGACGGGGGAGGGAGAAATATTTCTAAGGTCCCGATATATGAGGTTAGGTTAGGGAAATGCAAAGATAGAAGAAACGTGGTGCTTAGTGGAGAAAACAGTATCATGCTTCTCAAATGCAAGGGGGTATGTGTATCATTGAAGGCCAAATGGCACTAGAACTTCTAAGTTAACGAGAAGAAAAAAATGAAACTAATAGTACTTAAACCAGTAAAAAAATATTGAATTAGGAAGAGATGAGGACTTGGCTGAAACATGATGGGTGAGACACGTCCCAAATTCTCTGCCCTTGAAACAACAATAAACTAAACATATAAAACGCAACAAAAAAACACCCGAACTGCACACCAGCACGTCCTGAGTATGGGATCTGCACATAAGAGTTTACCACAGGTCAGAAACCCCAGGTGTCAGGCGGTGGACTAGGAGAAAACAAAGAAGCTGCCTCCTTCAGCCGCCAGAACTCCCTGCAGAAGGAGGGGGAGGGGAGAAGGTATAGGAACTTTCCCCGAGTGATCTCACCTGGGAAAGCTGTGAGCAACCTGTGCTCAGCGGAAGGGCCCAGTCATCAGGGCAGAAGACAGAGAAGCAGGACGGGACAGCAGAGAAACAGCAGTTGATTTTTATCAGCCCTATTTGCAAAACCAAGGCTGAGCCGCAGCCCCCAACTCCCAACCCAGAGGGCTCCTCCCCCCATACCCTCCAAGATTGATCACCATGGACCCCAGGGGAATCTTAGCAAATGCTTCTGAGACTGTCACTGACACTGACCACAACTTAAAACTGAGGGTAGCGAGCATAATTAAATATCTGCAAGAAAAATTTTTAAAAGGCATTTTAAGGCTTAATATAAAGCAGGGATCCAAGAGCTTAGACACCATCGAATGGAAATTAAAAGAAAGTGCCTTCTTTGCAAAAAAGCTAGAGACCTTTATATAATAAATCTTATTTCTGGACATACAACAGAATACACTTCCATTAAACCTAGGCAGAGAAATAGTCCATTAAACACCATGAACAACCAAGGAGACAAGGCATCTCAGAAAGAAAGAGAAAAATCTCCATAAAATGAGCTTACAGACATAGAAATATGCAACGTAAATGACAGAGACTTCAGGATGGCACTTCTGAAAAAAACTCAGTGAGTTCCGAAACAAGTCATATCAACAATTTCAGGAATTGAAAAAAAACTACGTGAGCAGAGCAAGGAGATTGAAATGCTCAAGAAGAACAGAATAGATCTTCTGGAGATAAAAATAAATAAATAAATAAATAAACAAATGAATGAATGATAAATAAATAAATAAATAAATAAACACTGCAAGGGTTGAAAAATGAAATAGCAAGCTTGGGAAATAGAGTTGATCAAATAGAGAAAAGAATCAGTGATATCAAAGACAGAAATCTAGAAATAATCAGAAGAAGAAGAAAGAAACGTAAAACTAAAAAATAATGAAAGAAAATATAAGAACTACGTAATATCATCAGGAGAGGAAACATAAGAACAATGGGCATTACCGAAGGCGAGGAAAAGGAGTGGAGACTAGAAAGCATTTTCAGACAAATAGTGGACGAGAATTTCCTAAATCTAGGAATGAGCTGGAGCTTGGAATTCAAGAAAGTCAACACCCAGTTATCTCAACCTAAAAAGGCGTTCACCAAGACACATTGTATTAAAATTACCAAAAATCAACGACAAAGATAGTATTTCAAGGCAGCCAGGGAGAAGAAAAATGGTAATTTATAAAGGTAAACCCCTTAGATTATCATCGGACTTATCAGTGCAAACCTTACAAGCCAGAAAGGAATGGAATCAAAATTTAAACTACAGAGTGAAAGAACTACCGCCTAGAATAATGTATTGAGCTAAGCTCTCCTTTAGATATGAAGGAGAAATGAAGACTTTTCCAGACATTACAAAAACAGGGAATTCTCCACTACGAGGTCTGCACTGCAGAAAATATTGAAAGGGGTCAGTTCATCTAAAACAAAATGACCAAAACAAACAAACAAAAAAAAAACATGATTATGAGTAAAGTGACTATCAGGCAAATAGAGGCAGAGAATTACAACCTTTATAACAACAGGGCATTATAAGCTTAAAACAATAAGAAGAGAATTGCAATAGCAAGATAGTAAAGAATGTTCCGCCATACATAAAACAAATGAGATAACAATGACTAAAGAGGGGAGGATTCAAAGATCCAAGTTTCCAAAGGGGAATGGAGATAATCATGCACAGAAGAAAATGGACAACTATATATATATATATATAATTATATATATATAACTATCCTTTCATATCATAATAGTAACCCAAACCAAAGATTCAGAACTGAATATAAACAAAAACAAGAACCAGAGGCAAAACCACAAAAGCCAACCAAAATAAAGAAAACAGAAACACAAGACAAGGAAAGCAATGGAAACACTGAGCTACCAGAAAGCAAAAGATAAAATGGCTATAAGAAGACCTCATATTTCAATAATCACCCTAAATGTAAATGGACTGAACTCACCAATAAAAAGGCACAGAGTTGCAGAATGGATCAAAAACAAAACCCAACCATATGCTGCCTCCAGGAGACACATCTAGCTCCAAAACAAATATAGACTCAAAGTGAAAGGGTGGAAAATGATATTTCAAGCAAATGGCATTCAGAGAAAAGTGGAGTAGTGGTACTAATATCGATGAAATAGACTTCAAAAAAAAAAGGTAAAGAAAGATACTGAGGGACACTTCATAATGATAAAGGAATCATGCACCAAGAAGACATAACACTTATTAATATCTATGCTCCCAATGGGAGCCCCGAAATATATAAAGCAATTACTAACAGAACTAAAGGGAGAAACAGACCAAAACACTATCATAGTAGGGACCTAAATACCCACTTGGATATGGACAGATCATCCAAACAGAAAATCAATAAGGAAATAACATCCTTAAATGACACATTAGACCAACTGGACATAATTGACATTTACAGAGCCTTCCATCCCAAAACAGCTGCTTATACATTCTTCTCTAGTGCACATGGAACATTCTCAAGAATTGACCACATACTGGGACACAGAGATAGCCTCAACAAATATAAGAGGGTTGAAATCATACCAACCATATTCTCTGATCATAATGCTTTGAAACTAGAGATCAACTGCAAAAAGAAAGGGAAGAACCACAAATACATGGAGATTAAACAACATGCTACTGAAGAATAACTGGGTCAAGAAGAAATAAAAAGAGAGATCAAAGATACATAGAAATAAATGATAATGATAGTACAACATATCAAAACTTTTGGGACATGGCAAAAGTGGTCATAAGAGGAAAGTTCATATCATTACAGGCCTATCTCCAAAAACAAGAACGAGCCCAAATAAACAACCTAATGCTTCCTTAAAAACTAAAAGAAAGAACAAATGAAGCCTAAAGTCAGCAGAAGGAAAGAAATAAAAAAAGAGCAGAAATAAATGAAATTGAAAACAAAAAAAAAAATAGAAAAATAAATGCAACAAAGAGCTGGTTCTTTGAGAAGGTTAATAAAATTGACAAACCCCTGGCTAGACTCACTAAAGAAAAAAGAGAAAGGACACAAATAAACAAAATCAGGATGAAAGAGGGGAAATTACGACTAAATCACAGAAATACAAAGGATCATACAAGAATACTATGAAAAAGTATATAACACCAAATTTAATAACCTAGAAGAAATGGACCAGTACTTAGAAAATACAACTTTAGACTGAATCAAGAAGAACTGGAAAATCTAAATAGACGATAGCAGTATGGAAATTGAAACATCATAAAACCTACCAAAAATAAAAGTCCAGGACCAGATGGCTTTACCAGTGAATTCTACCAAACATTCAAAGAAGATTTAATACCTATTCTCCTCAACTCTTCCAAAAAATGAAGAGGAGGCAATACTTCCAACACATTTTTTGAGACCATTACTCTGATACCAAAACCTGGTAAAGATATCACAAAAGATTATATACCATGATCAAGTGGCTTCATCCCAGAGACACAGAGATGGTTCAACGTATGCAAATCAATTAATGTGAGACACACATAAACAAGTTAAGAATCATATGATCATATCAGTAAATGCAGAAAAAAGCCTTCGACAAGATACAGCATCCATTTATGATCAAAACACTTAACAAATCACTATAGATGGAAAGTACCTTAATGTAACAAAGGCCACATATGACAAACCCTAGCCAACGTAATACATAATGGTGAAAAACTAAAAACCTTCCAAGATCAGAAACAAGGCAAGACTGTCTGTTATCGCCACTGTATTCAGTTTAGCATTGGAGGTCCTAGTGAGTGCAATCAGACAGGAGAAAGATATAAAAGGCATCCAAATTGGAATTGAAATAGTCAAATTGTCACTATTTGTGGATGACATGATTTTCTATATAGAAAACCCTAAGGAGTCCACAAGAACAACTACTAGAAACAATAAGCAAATACAGTAGTCTCTGGATACAAAATTGACATTCAAAAATCCATAGCATTCCTATACTCTAATAATGAAAGGTCAGAAAAAGAAGTGGGAAATAATTCCTTTTGCAATTGCAACAAAAAGAATAAAATACCTAGATATAAATTTAATGAAACAAGTGAAGGACCTATATATGAAAACTACAAGACCCTATTAAAAGAAATTGAAAGAGATTCTGTGTTCTTGGACTGAAAGAATCAACATAGTTAAAATGACCATATTATCTAAAGCATTATACAGATTTAATGCCAATCCCCATCAAAATTTCATTGGCATTTTTTAAAGAAATAGAACAAAAAATCATCAGATTTGTATGGAAGCACAAAAGACCCTGATTGCCAAAGCCATCCTGAGGCGGGGAGAGGGAAATGAGACTGGAGGCATCACTCTGTTGACTTCAAATTATATTACAAAGCAACAGTATTCAAAACAGCAGGTATGGCAGCAAAACAGACACAATGACCAGTGAAATAGAATCGAGAATCCAGAAGAAAACCCATATTTATATGGGGCAAACAATTTTTGACAAAACAAAAACAAAAACAAAAACATACAGTGGAGAAAAGAAAGCCTCTTAAATAAATGGTGCTGGGAAAACTGGAAAGCCACCTGCAAAAGAATGAAACTAGACTGTTGTCTTATTGCCACGCACTAAAATTAACTCAAAATAGATTAAGGACCTAAATATAAGACCTGAAACAATAAAATGAATAGAAAGAAAATATGGGAACTAAACTCAAAGACCTTGGACTTAAAGAGGATTTTATGAATTTGACCTCAAAGGCAAGTGAAGTAGAAAAGCTAAAATAAATGAATGGGACTACATCAAACTAAAAAGCTTCTACTCAGCAAAAAAAAACAAAACAAAACAAACAAAACAAAAAAACAAACAAACAAACAAAAAAAACCATCAACAGATAAAGAGACAATGATCAGAATGGGAAAAATATATTTGCAAGCAATGCCTCCAATGAGGGCCTAATTACCCAAGATATACGAAGAACTCATATGACTCAAATAACAACAAAAAACAAACAATTCAGTCAAAAAAGGGCAGAGGACCTGAACAGACACTTTTTTCCTAGAGGACATACAATGGCTAGTGAATATATGAAAAGATGCTCACTAGCTCTTAGGAAAATGGAAATCAAAACCACAATGAGATACCATCTCGCACCTGTTAGAATAGCTATAATCAACAGAACAAGTAATAACAAATGTTGGAGAGGACTGTTGGAGTCTCACTGCTGCGTGAGACTGCAAATTGGTACAGCCACTATGGAAAACTGTGTGGAGATTCCTCAAAACTAAGAATTGATCTGCTATATGATCCAGCAATCCCTTCTGCTGGGTATTTTACCCCAAAGACTTGAAAACCTATATCTGAAAGACATTTGTACACTAACGTTCATGGCAGCATTATTCACAGTGGCCAGGGCATGGAAGCAACCAAAATTCCTGTATAGATGATTAGCTAAAGAAGCTGTGATACATATATATAATGAAATATTACTTAGCCATAAGAAGAGATGAAATACGCCATTTGCGACAATATGGATGGACTTCGAGATAATCATGCTAAAGCTAAATAAACCATACAGAAATAGTTGAAAACCACGATATCACTTATATGTAAGATAAAACCTAAAAGCAGCAAGTGAGCAGGACAAACAAACAGAGACTCATGGACATGGACTATAGACTAATGGTTACCAGAGGACTATAAAGTAGTGGTTAGTAGTGGGGTGGGAGAAGAGGGCAGAGGTAGATGGGGTAAAAGGGGCCAAATATAAGGTTTAGGGGAGGCCAAAGTGGGTAAAGGGGATCAAATATATGGTAGCTGAAGGAAACTGGACTTTGGGTGGTAAACACAATAAAATATACAGATGTCAAATAATAACGTGCACCTGAAAATTATATATTGTATTAACCAATGTTAGCCCAATAAATTTTAAAAATAAAAATAAAATAAAATAATTTAAAAGAAGATATGAAAGTACAGATAATAAAAGATCTAAAAGGTGAAAGAAAGAAATTAAGTGAATCAACACGACACTACTATGTATTCAGATGGGAAGGGAAGGAAATAGGATTAGATAGTGGTCTAAAGCTGAATCAGAGATTATATCTGATTGGGTTATATAATGACACCCAATGGTAAGCTACTTATTTTTTTTTTGTAGTGATAAAGGGCAAATCAATGAATGGGTAGAGATATCTGAAAAAATTCAAACATAAAGAAACAGATATGGAAGACTTATAACAGATAAGGTAAAATTTTTAAGGTTAAAAACATTAAGCAGATAAAGAAGGACATTAGGTGATAGAACAATTATAAGACATGAGTATAAGTTTAATAATCATAGAATTGTATGCCCTATATATACAGCAGTTATATATAAAAGCAAAAAATTAAATGCAAGGAGAATAGCAACAACAAAAACTATTACAGAAAATGACTTCAGAACAAAAAGATATGGATTCTCTCAAAATTGGGTAGTTTTGATAGACAAATAATAGGTCATAAAGAAACAAAAATATAATAAAAAATCTTGATATAATAGCTATATAAAAACCCTACATTGTTCATTACGGCATATCCGTATTGAATGTTTGATATGTCTATGAAACATTTGGGAAAATCAATTATACCTTAGCCACAAGAAAACTTCAGTGAAATAAAATGTGTGGATAGGCTGATTCTCTGATACTAATAAAATTATAAGTAAAGAATTTTAAAAAGTAATCAAAACATACTGCTACTTGGAAATTATGAAATATACTGCTAGACAATACTCGAATCAAAGAGAATAGCAAATATGGCAGTACAAACTATCTGAATCTATATTAAGAAACATACTTCATATCAAAATCTATGGAATGTGGCAAAAGCAGAAATTCTACATGGAACAACATTTTTTTTTTGATCTTGAAATATTTTTGTGTTAGAAAATAAAGAAAAATAATCAAGTGAATTACTCCTCATTTTAAGACATCAGGAAAAGGACAACAAAATAAACCAAAGGAAATTTCAAAGCATAAAAAACTAACAATAAAAGCTGAAATTAATAAAGTGAAAATATGTGTGTATGATTTAGTATTTTTTTCCAAAAAATATTTTTAATTACCAATAAAATTCTTAAACATCTCATTTGACCAAATAAGGAAAGAAGAGAGCTAAACTATATTAGAATGAGGAAAAAAAGCCTCAGATACAAGAGAGAATCAAAGTTTACAAGAAAATAATCAAGTTTACAGCAACAAAACAAATATTTGAAATAAATTATTGCCTGGCAAAATGTAAACTGCAAAATGAAGTGTACAGCAGAAGAGACTGAAAAGATAATTAAACATCTACCATTATAAAAGGTCCCAGGAGTAGATGGGCTTACAGCTGAACTCAATCTAAATTTTTAAAAAATATAGAATACCAATATTATCTAAATCATTTCAGACTATATGAAAGATAAAATCATCATAACTTCAATACTCAAATCAGGTGAAGATAGTACACATGTGAAAACTATAGACAAATATTATTTATATTTATAGTTATTTTCATTCATATGTTTATACATTTATATATAAATATTTATATTTGTTATTGCATTCTAAAGAAAATATTAGCAAACAGAATCAAGAATTGTCTTTAAGTTTCCCCAGCAGTTGACTGACTGGTAAGATCTGCTCCTTTAAAAATACACTATAACCAAATAAATTAATTACAGAAATGTCAGGGCAGTTCAATATGAGGAAATATGTTAATGTAACACATATAACAATCTCAACTAATTAAAGTAGGAAAAACTGTTTGGCCAAAACAAAAGGTACTGAAGATGTACTTAAAAAGTGTGATACCCAATAAAAAATTCTAAGTAAAATGGAATAGGTGGAAACAAATTAAATGGAAAATACATAGCACATTAAACAAATATCATGCTGGCAAACAAAAGAAAATGAATCATTTCAATTAAAATCTGAAAATAAAAATAATACCCAATAGCCCCATTATATTGTTGTATTGGAGATTCTAGTAACTGCAGTTAGACATGAAAATGAAATGGCAGGTATAAATTTTGGATAAGTAGAACTACAAATTTCTCTTTTACTCATTTTATAACTACACATTTAGAAATCATCTTTAATTTTAAAAACTAGTATAAAAATGGTAAACTTGCTTAATCGAAGATGAATATAATAAAAATTAGTAGCTATTGCCTATTATTACAATAAGCACCTAGAAATGGAAATAGAAAATGAATCCCTTTTATACTCAAGACTAAAACTATAATATATGTAGGAGTAAATTTTAAAAGAAATGTACTGAGGCCACATGGTAAATTCATCATAAAAATATTGGAATTGGATTAAATTATTTTAATGTGGTTTTGGAAGAATAAATACCTAATAAGGAAAAAATTAATAGAAGTGTGAAAAAGAAGAAAACCCAGGAAAATCAGTTTTACTATATATCAGAACATACTGTAAAGTTACTGTATTTAAAATTGATATGGTATTAGCATAGGAATAGACAAACAAACCAGGTAATAAAATACAAGATTCAGAAATAGACCTCCGCATATACGAACATCTAAAAAGTATATATTAAAAGTATATATTAAAAGAGGTGAACATATTTAGTCTAAAAAAAAAAGTTGTATGGTTGAAAAATACCATTAAGAAAAGCAGTAGACAAAACAATAGATTTAAAAAAAAAAAGTATTTATGATGTGGAGGATAAGTATAAAATACAAAGAGCTCTTACAAATTGGAAAGAAGGGCACATATAAGGCACTAGATAATTGAGCAAATTACAGGAAGACAGTTAATAGAAGTACAAATCCAAATGATCAATGAACATTATAAAAGATACTCAGTCACTAGTATTTAGGGAAATGAAAATTTAGGTAACAGATATCATTTAGATGCAATTATATTAGTAATAATTAAGGAGGGAAATGATACCTATTGCTGTTATTGATACCATGGAGAGGGTACTCCCAATATGTGAAGTGCTATGCTTTTTGGAGAGCTAGTTGGCAATATCTATTAAAATTAAAAATACTTATTTCTCAGCCACCTAATCTCAGGACTCTATGCCATAGAAACAAAGGTATTAGCCATAAGAGAAAAACAGTACAGAAGAAGAAACAAAAATGGATGAGAAATTTCTATTAGCTTTTGTAAAACGAAAGCAAATGGAGTAATAGCACAATTAATGAAGCGAAAAAAGGTACAATCAAAGTGTTGGCACTGGGCAAGTAGCAAGGAGAAGGAACTCTTCCTGCACACCCTTGAGGGATACCACTCAGAGATCCCAAGTGCCATCACCACTCATACTCATACACAAAGGAATAAAGGGTTAACCCTGTGAAGAAATTGAGCAGGAACGGCTCCATTCTCAAAGATACCAGTATAGCCAAAGGCTGAAATGAATTATAGGGCTCAAAAAAGAGAGTTAAGTGAGAGTCTACATGCTACACTATGGTGAGCTCCCATCCCTGCCTTCACTTCTGTCCAGGTGCCTGAACACCAGCGCACAAGTAGATGTACACCACCCTGCTCCAAACACCCACATGGATGTACACAGCCCTGCAACAAGCCCAGGGGGAAGATTGGAAGATGCATGTCAGGGGTAACGGAACCCCCTCTAGTTCCAGTGGAACAGTTAATTAGCTCATCACTCTCCCAATGAAGACCAGCCAGGACAAGCCCTGCCCATGCAGAGGGGTTTCTAATCAACTATTAGAAATACATTTTCATATGTGAAGGCACAGTCAAGGATGACCAGACATTTGAGGATAAATTCAGAAATGAAAGACACCAAAACAAACAAATGGGGAAATGGGATTGAAGCAAAATAAACTCAGTGAGCAGAAGAAAATTGAAAGGAAAAAAAATGAAGAAAATACTAAATCCGTAGGTAAAGAAATTGTTACTACAAAAAGAGATTAGAGAAATTTAAGAATTCTGATGGTAGCCAAAATAAAAGACTCAGTAGAAGGGTTAGAAGGTTAATATAGGAACTCTCCTAGAAAGTTGAGAAAAAGTTAGAGATGAAAACTTTGAGTGGAAAGTAAAGAAACTAGAGGATCAACACAGGATTAAGAATAATAGGAATATCCACTGAGAAAATAGAAGACAATCATGAAAAGAATAAGGCAATTCAAAGCAAGGAAATTGGAAGAGCCAATGAGTACCTAGCCTGGTGATTTAGGAAACACCCACTTAAGGCGTATTATGAAATTTTAGAATATGTGGAGTGAGGAGAAGCTCCTTTGCAGGGGTGAACAAGGATAACGGACAATTACAGGTCATAAATAGGAATGGCAAGCTAGTGGCATCAGACTTCTCAATAGTATTACTGTTGAGATAACAGTGGAATGACGTGTTGTACCTACTATAACCAACCAAATATTAATCAAGCATGAGGATAGATTGAAGATAGTCTCTAGCTTACAAGAACTCTAACAAAAGAATAGCATGTGTCCTATTTCTTAGATGCTACAAGAGGGTTGTGAGAAGGTGTGGGATTCAGCTAATAGAGGATTTGACACAGAAGAGCAAAAAACAGAAGACTCAGAATGATGGCGAAGGCCGGTCCCACAAACAAACAAACAAAATGTTGTACAGCAGGCCTTGAGAAACTAGCCAGGCAGGACTCAGGGAGGGCCTTCTAGGGGTGGAAATGGACCTTAAAAAAAGAAAAGAAAATCATATTTGAGAATATGGAAAATATTATTGATGGACATTTGGAGATTTTCAGGAAAAATATAGGTTTTCAATAAAAACAGGACTTTTTTTTCAAACTACTTCTAGGAAAATAAGGGATTCTTTATTAAAGAGGTCACTATTTTGAAATAGTATTATGAAATACTGTATTATGAGTAGTGCACTATTTGGTTAGCTGTGCAATCTGTGGTCATGATAATAATACAATTGCTATCAGTTTAAATAGTAATTATGAATTACTATGTTAAAAGGATTAAGGGGAGGCAGGAGTGAGAGTATGTAATGACAGAGTTTAGTCTTTATTTATCACAGTGGAAAGTCAATGGATGATGTCCAAAGTTGATAAATCAAGGAATAACCATAAAATATATTACTAAAGCATTTTTGAGAGGCAGTACCTTGTAATACATACCGCGTAAATTTGAATTCCAGTTCTACAGCTCACTTGCCGTATAACCTCAAGAAAGTTTCTTAATGACTGAACCACAGCTATCCTCTTGGTAATATAGGATAACAAGAATTAAATGGCAATATATGTATATTTTTATTATTTTAAAAAAATTATTTATCTTATAACTGGAAGTTTGTACCTTTGACCACCTTATCCATTTATTTCACCCGACCACTTATCTCTGGCAACTACCAATCTGTTTTTTTTCTGTGAGTTTTTTTTTTTTTTTAGATTCCACATATGGGTGATTAGACAGTATTTATCTTTTTCTGTCTGACTTATTTCATTTAACATAATGCCCCCAGGTCCATTCAAGTTATTGCAACAGGATTTCCTACTTTTTATGGCTGAATAATATTCTACTGCATGCATGTACCACATTTTCTTTATCCATTCACCCATTGGTGGATACCTAACATTTTTTCATACTGGAAAAATATGAAAGTGTAGATATCTCTTGAAGAGAGTAATTTACATTCCCACCAACAGTGTACAAGCTTCCTTTTTCTCTATATCTTCCCTACCACTTGTTAATTCTTGTCTTTTTGATAATAGCCATTCTGACAGATGAGATGATATTTAATTGTGGTTTTGATTTGCATTTTCCTGATGACTCATGATGCTGAGTACCTATTCATATATCTGTTGGCCGACTGTATGTCTTTTATGGGGAAATGTCTATTCATCTTCTTTAATCAGATTTTGGTTTTTGCTATTGAGTTGTATGAATTTTTAATATTTTGAATATTTGCCCCTTATCATAATCATGGGTCGAAAATATTTTTCCCATTTGTTAGTTGCCTTTTCATTATTGACAGTTTTCTTCGCTGCATATATATTTTTTATAATAGTGTCGATATGCAGTAAGCAAACAAACAAACAAACCATAAGCCATAACCATGACTATTTGAAAACTGAAGCTAAGTATTAGAAATATGGTAGTAGAATAGTAGAATATAAGCCCAAGAATGAAGAAAGATAGGATAAGAGATAACTGTTTTTGTTTAATACTAAACCATTTAGTAATATTTGACTTTTAAACTTTTGTATATTTTACTTGGATAAAATAAAATTAATTAACATGAAATTAATTGGCAGCTGAAGGTTCAAGGAAAACTAGAGAATAGGGTGATGATGAGTATAATAACTATTTCAGTGAAAATTGGAACAAAGAAAAATTAATCAGTCCACTGAAGTCAAGAAAGTGAAAAAAATCAACACAGACCTTCCCAACAAAGAAAGAAATTTAAACAAGCCTGATATAGGAGAAAATAGTAAAAATGCAAATAAATGACATTAGGAATTAGAAAATGGTATGAACTACAGATAGGGAGTGTTTTATATGAATAAAATTGAATGCATAGCATTTTAAGGAAGACAAAAGAGGAAAGTCATCTCTGGATAAGGTAGAAAACTGTAGCCGACCAGAGACCTTAAAGAAGAAGCTGAAGGGGAAAAGCTTCTGTAATCCTAAACAAAGCAGCAGACAATATCACAAGAGTTTAATATACTATCTTTTTGACAAAGATAATTTTATCATTACTTAAATTATTTCAGATGGAAACTTTCCCAACTCATTCTGAAAGGTTAAGATAACCAGATACTAACACTGAACAAGAAGAGCCTATGTGAAACAAAGGATAAATTTCTGACTTATGAAACACTTATGGAAAATACTTAAAGAAGCTAAACATTGACAAATAACATCCTATGGAGAGTTTTGTCTTTCATTCCAAGTCAGTCCTTTCCTATGAAACTGTCCTGTGAACAATACAACTTCCAAGAACAAGGTGGCCTGACTCTACTGCCAATTACAGGTAGAACTTCAGGGTCTTCCCAGATTTTTCTCCTCCATGGTCTGGGTGGTAAAGAGGTACGGCTTCTCATAACTGCATCCGATGGAGTGAAGTTTACAGAGAAATTGGACCTGTGTTGAGAAACAGGACTTATGACAGTTGTTTTGTTTTGTTTTGTTTTATTATGTTTATTAGGGTGGCATTGGTTAATACAATGATATAATTTTCAGGTGTACATTATAATGTGATATTTATATATTCTATTGTGTGATTACCACCCAAAGTCCAGTTTCCTTCAGCTACTATATATTTGATCCCCTTTACTCTCTTCACCCTCCCCCTACCACCCTATATTGACCCCCTTTTTCCTTATCTACTTCTCTCTCCTCTCCCTCCCCCTACCCTCTGGTAACCACTAGTCCAATTCCATGTCCCTGAATCTCTTTGTTTGTTCTCTTCATTTGTTGCTTTTAGGTGTATATCCCCACATATAAGTGATATCATGTGATTTTCAAACTTAGCCTGATTATCTCGAGGTCCATCCATGTTGTTGCAAATCGTAGTATTTCATCTCTCTTATGGCTGAGTAATATTCCATTGTGTACATGTACCACAGCTTCTTTAGCCAGTCATCTATTGTAGGACACTTCGGTTGCTTCCATGTCCTGGCCATTGCGAATAATGCTGCTATTATCATCGGTGTGCAAATATCTTTTCAGATATGGATTTTCAAGTCTTTGGGGTAAATAGCCAGTAGGGATTGCTGAATCACATTGTAGATCAGTTCTTAGTTTTTTGAGAAACCTCCATACTGTTTTGCACAGTGGCTGTACCAATTTGCAGTCCCACCAGCAATGTATGAAGTTCCTTTTTCTCTACATCCTCTCCAACATTTGTTATTACTTATCCTGATGATTATAGCTATTCTAACAGGTGTGAGATGGCATCTCAATGTGCTTTTGATTAGCATTTCCCAAATAGCTGGTGATGTTGAGCATCTTTTCACATATTTGTTGGCCATTTGTATGTCCTCTAGGAAGAAGTGTCTGTTCAGGTCCTCTGCCTATTTTTGATTGGATCATTTGTATTTTTGTTGTTATTGAGTCATTTTTGTATATTTTGGATATTAGGTCCTTTATGGAGGCATTGCTTGCAAATATATTTTTCCCATTGAGATAGTTGTCTCTTTACCTTGTTAACAATTTCTTTTGCTGAGCAGAAGCTTTTTAGTTTGATGTAGTCTCATTCATTTATTTAGCTTTTACTTCCCTTGTGTTTGAGGTCAAACTCATAAAATTCTTTCTTAAGTCCATGATTCTTGACTTTAGTTCCTATGTTTTCTACTACGCATTTTATTGATTTTGTTCTTATATTCAGGTGCTTAATCCATTTTGAGTTAACTTTGGTGTGTGGTGATAAATAGCAGTCTAGTTTCATTTTTGCAGGTGGCTTTCCAGTTTCCAGCACTATTTATTAAGAGGCTTTCTTTTCTCCACTGTTTGTTTTTGGCTTTTTTGTCAAAAATTATTTTGCTCATATGAATATGGGTTTACTTCTGGATTCTCGATTTTGTTCACTGGTCTATTTTAACATGCCAATCCATCTGTTTTGATTACTGTCACTTTGTAGTATAATTTGAAGTCAGCAGACTGACACCTCAGTCTCATTTTTTTTCCCTCAGGATGGCTTTGGCAATTCAGGGTCTTTTGTGCTTCCATACAAATCTGATGATTTTTTGTTCTATTTCTTACAAAAATGCCAATGAGATTTTGATGGGGATTGCATTAAATCTGTATAATGCTTTGGTAATATGGTCATTTTAACTATGTTGATTCTTCCAATCCAAGAACATGGAATCTTTCGATTTCTTTGTTTTCTTTTTGCTTCTTTTAATAGGTCTTGCAGTTTTCATATATAGGTCTTTCACATGTTTCGTTAAATTTATTCCTAGGTATTCTTTTTGTTGCAATTGCAAAAGGAATTATTTTTCCACTTTTTTTCCTGACCTTTTTTATTAGAGTATAGGAATGCTATGGATTTTTGAATGTCATTTTGTACCCAGAGACTTTATTGTATTTGCTTATTGTTTTTAGTAGTGTTCTTGTGGAGTCTTTAGGGTTTTCTATATAGAGAATCATGTCATCTGCAAATAGTGATAGTTTGATTCTTTGTTTCCTATTAGGATACCTTTTATATCTTTCTCTTGCCTGATTGCACTTGCTAGGACCTCCAATGTTATATTGAATAACAGTGGATAGTGGACAGCCTTGCCTTGTTCTTGATCTTGGGAAAGGTTTTTAGTTTTTTAACCATTAAGTAAATAATTTTTAGTTGAGGGTTTGTCATGTGTTGGCCTTTATTAATGTGAAAGGTTACTTTCCTCCTATTACCAATTTTTTATAAAAGGTTAAGTGTTTTGATCATAAATGATGCTGTATCTTGTCAAAGACTTTTTCTGCACCTATTGATATGAATCATATGATTCTTATTTTTATTTTTTTATGTGGTGTATCATTAATCGATTTGCATATCTTAAACCATCCCTGTGCCCCAGGGATGAGGCCACTTGATCGTGGTGTATGATGTTTTCAATATACTGCTATATTTGGTTCGCTAGTATCTTACTTAGGATTTTTGCATATGTGTTTGTGAGAGATATTGGTCTGTAGTTTTCTTTTTGTATGTGTTATCTTTACGGGTTTTGGTATCAGAGTAATATTGGCCTCATAAAATGCATTGGGAAGTATTGCCTCCTCTTTAGTTTTTTGGAAGAGTTTGAGGAGAATAGGTATCACAACTTCTTTGAATGTTTGATAGGCTTGACTGGTGAACCTATCTGGTTTTGGACTTTTACTTTTTGGTAGGTTTTTGATGATTGTTTCAATTTCCATACTGCTGATTGGTCTATATAGATTTTCCAGTTCTTCATGATTCAGTCTAGGAAGGTTATATTTTTCTAAGCATGGGTCCATTTCTTCTAGTTTATTAATTTTGATGTTATATACTTTTTCATAGATTGTATCTTGTATGATCCTTTGTATTTCTGCAATGTCAGTCGTAATTTCCCCTCTTTTATCCCTGATTGTGTTTATTTGTGTCCTTTATATTTTTCCATTAGTGAGCCTACCCAATTTTATTAATCTTCTCAAAGAACCAGCTCTTTGTTGCATTTATTTTTTCTGTCATATTTTTCTTTCAATTTCATTTATTTCTGCTCTAATTTTGATTATTTCTTTCCTTCTGCTGACTTTAGGCCTCATTTGTTCTACCTTTTCTAGTTTTTTTAAGATGAAGCATTTTTGAGCTCATTCTTGTTTTTGGAGATAGGCAGGAATGATATTCCTCTTATGATCGCTTTTGCCATGTCCCAAAAGTTTTGATATGTTGTACTATCATTTTCATTTATTTCTATGTATCTCTTGATCTCTCTTTTTATTTCTTCCCTGAACCAGTTATTCTTCAGTAGCATGTTGTTTAATTTCCATGTATTTGTGGTTCTTCCTGATTTCTTTTTGCAGTTGATCTCCAGTTTCACAGCATTATGATCAGAGACATGGTTGTTATAATTTCAACCCTCTTGTATTTATTGAGGCTATATCTATGTCCCAGTATGTAGTCAATTCTTGAGAACATTCCATGTACACTAGAGAAGAACGTATAAGCAGCTTTTGGGGATGGAAGGCTCTGTAAATGTCAATAATGTCCAGTTGTCCTAATGTATCATTTAAGGATGTTATTTCCTTATTGATTTTCTGTTGGATGATCTGTCCATATCTGACAATGGGGTATTTAGGTCCTCTTCTATAATAGTGTTTTGGTTTGTTTCTCCCTTTAGTTTTATTAGTAATTGCTTTACATATTTCAGGGCTCCCTAATTGGGAGCATAGATATTAATAAGTATTATGTCTTCTTGGTGCATGATTCCTTTTTATCACTATGAAGAATTCCTCAGTATCTTTCTTTACCTTTTTTTGTTTTGAAGTCTATTTCGTCCAATATTAGTACCATTACTCCCACTTTTTCTGAATGCCATTTGCTTGAAATATCGTTTTCCACTCTTTCACTTTGAGTCTATATTTGTCTTTGGAGCTGACATGTGTCTCTGGGAGGCAGCACATGGTTGGGTTTTTTTTTTGATCCATTCTGCAACTCCATGCCTTTTTATTGGTGAGTTCAGTCCATTTATATTTAGGGTGATGCTCCTTATAGCCATTTTATCTTTTGGTTTCTAGTAGGTCAGTGTTTCCATTGTTTCCTTATCCATGTATTTCTGTTTTCTTTATTTGGTCGGCTTTTGTGGTTGCCTCTAATTCTTTTTGTTTTATGCTATATATTCAGTACTGAATCTTTGGTGTGTGTTTACCATTATGAATATTAAAATGATAATTATATATCGTCCATTTTCTTCTGTGTGTGCTTTATCTCCATTCTCCTTTGCAAATCTGGATCTTCGAATCCTTCCCTTTTCTGTCATTGTTATCTCAATTTGTACGTATATATGCTGAACTTCATTACTGTCTTGCAATGTTCTTTTTATTATATAAACTTATAATGCCCTGTTTTAGTAAGGGTTGCAGTTCTCTGCTTCTATTTGCCTAATAGTCACTTTACTCCTAATCATGTTTTTGTTGTTGTTGTTGTTGTTGTTGTTGTGTGTTGTTGTTGTTGTTTGGTCACTTTGTTTTAGATGAACTGACCTCTTTAAGTATTTTCTGCAGTGCAGGCCTTGTAGTGGGAATTCCCTCAGTTTTTATATGTCTGGAAAAGTCTTCATTTCTCCTTCATATCTAAAGGAGAGCTTAGCTCAATACATTACTCTAGGCTGGTAGTTCCTTTCACTTCGTAGTTTAAATATTTGATTTCATTCCTTTCTGGCTTGTAAGGTTTGCAGTGAGAAGTCCGATGATAATCTAAAGGGTTTACCTTTTAAGTTATCATTTTCTTCTCCCTGGTTACCTTGAGATTCTCTTTGTCATTGATTATTGGTAACTTTAATACAATGTGTCTTGGTGAACGCCTTTTTCGGTTGAGATAACTGGGTGTTCTGTTGACTTCTTGAATTCCAAGCTCCAGCTCATTCCCTAGATGTAGGAAATTCTCATCCACTATTTGTCTGAAAATGCTTTCTAGTCTCCACTCCTTTTCCTCGCCTTCGGTAATGCCCATTGTTCTTATGTTTCCTCTCCTAATGATATTACGTATTTCTTATATTTCCCTTTCATTATTTTTTTGTTTTTAGGTTTCTCTCTTCCTCCTCATTTATTTCTAGATTTCTGTCTTCGATATCACTGATTCTTTTCTCCATTTGATCAACTCTATTTCCCAAGCTTGCTATTTCATTTTTCAACTCTTGCAGTGTTTTATTTATTTATTTATTTATTTTTATCTCCAGAAGATCTATTCTGTTCTTCTTGAGCTTTCAGTCTCCTTGCTCTGCTCACGTAGTTTTTTTTTTTTTCAATTCCTGAAATTGTTGAGATGACTTGTTTCGGAACTCACTGAGTTTTTTTCAGAAGTGCCATCCTGAAGTCTCTGTCATTTACGTTGCATATTTCTATGTCTGTAAGCTCATTTTCTGGAGATTTTTCTCTTTCTTTCTGAGATGCCTTGTCTTCTTGGTTTTCATGGTGTTTAATGGACTATTCTCCACCTTGACATTAATGGAAATATATTCCGCTGTTTTTCCTGAAATAAGATTATTATATAAAGGTCTCTCTTTAACCTGCTACAAAGAAGGCACTTTTCTTTTAGTTTCTATTAGATGGCGTCTAAGCCCCTTGGATCCTTGCTTTATATAAAGCCAAAATATATATATATTTTAATTTTCTTGTAGAAATTTAATCACACTCACTACTCTCAGTTCAGTCCATGTAAGTGTTAGTGAACAGTTTTGGTAGTGTTTTCTCAGATTCCCCTGGGGCTCTGCGGTGTTTGGTCTAGAGGGTATGTGGATAGGGGCTCTCTGGGTAGGGAGTTGGGGGCTGTGGCTCAGCTTCAGTTTTGCAACCACGGTCTGTAAAAATCAGCTGTTGTTTCTCTGCTGTCCTGTCCTGCTTCTCTGCTTTCTGCCATGATGACCGAGCTCTGCTACCAGCTGAATAGAAGTCCTGGCACTTCCAGGCAATGTTTTTCAGGGAAGTCACTGCACCTTCTCCCTTCTCCCTTCTCCTACTAGGAGCTCCAGCAGCTGTGACAGGTGACTTCTTTTTCTCCCAGTCCGCCACCTGACACCCAGGGTTCTGACCTGTGGTAGCTCTTATGCACAGATCCCATGCTCAGATGTGCTGGTGTGCAGTTTGGGTGTTTTTTGTTAGTTTTAGATGTTCAGCTTACTGTTGTTTCAAGGGAAGAGATCTGAGGACATCTCTCACTCCACCATGTTTCCCAGAATCTTATGATAGTCTTTACCTGGCTTTTAGTTCTAGTTTGCTACTACTAGCTGGTTTCTCTTTCTCCACTTTTCCTGATGGTCACATTGCTGAAGTGGGTCTTACAGTGGGTCTTATGATTACATCTTGGAAAGTCATGTTCATAGCCAAATGAATATGAAGGTAAAATAGAACTTTATGTCACATGTTCCAAAGGTTTAAAAATGCACTAAAAGCAAAACAAAACCAAATGGCTTGATGTTTGTTCCTTTGAACAATGACCATGAAACCCTGACTTTCATGTCATTTTATCTTTTGTTCTTATCGAATGTTTTGGGTTCTGTTGTTTCAAATATATAGTTGACTGGTGAGACATGGTAAGCAGGCTTAGGATTGGCTAGTGTAGGAGCTGCTTTTAGGTGTCTGATATCTAACCCTGGGTGAGTAGAGCAGGGTTATGGCATATGGTGTAGTGGAGGTAAGAGCCTGATAAAGGAGGTGGTGAGGAGTACGGACTCTGGACTATTTAGTTTGCAAGTGAAAGGCACCCTTATAGGCAAGTTGTTTACTATATAGTAGTCCCTTCTTATCAGTGGTTTCATTTTCCACAATTTCAACTACTCATAGTCAACCATGGTTCAAAAATAGTAAACAAAAATTTCCATTAAAAAATTCATAATTTTAAGTTACGTATCATTCTGAGTAGTGCGATGAAATCTTGTGTCATCTCACCTGGGTCATGGATCATCTAGGAGCCCAACACTGCATTATAAAGCCTACATTTTTCACCTTGCTTCATCTCATAATGTAGTCATTGTATTATGTCATGTCATCACAAGAAGGGTGAGTCTAGTACAGTGAGATATTTTGAGAGAGATCACATTCACATAACTTTTATTACAGTATATTGTTATAATTGTTCTGTTTTATTATTAATTATTGTCATGAATCTCTTACTGGGCCTAACTGATAACCTTTATCATAGGTATGTATATATAGGGAAAAAACAGTATATATGAGGTTTGGTGCTATTAGTGGTTTCAGGTTATATTGAAACCACTGGGGGTATTGGATACCCTGGGACTATTGAGATTAGATCTAGGAAATGGCTAATCTGGGACAAGCAGTCTCTCCAGGGCCAGCAAGGCCCCAAGACATCAGAAATTCAGAATTACATAAAATGAAAAATGCGAGATTAATGCAGTATGTGTTTGTAAATTGCATACATCAGAAATTTTCTGCAAGGACACACACCAAATATAAACACTGGCCACTTATGGGAAAGGAATAGACGTGATGAGGGTGGAGAGAAGGATATTCGTAAAGAAGACTTTCACTCCATATACTTCTACTTATTTGAAATTTTATTATAAGAAATATTTATATACTTTTAAAAAATTAAAAGACCATCGAATGCCTCTGATCCTCTTTGCATTCTTTCGATGATTACTGTATTTTGTTTTTCTAACACCAGACAACTTCAGGAAGTGATTGATCAGATGATGAGTGTGCCCTTGTTAATCCCCATGAGAGAAAAGTTGCTTTGTATTATTTTCACTTCTGCTGGAAGCAATACTAAGGATATTCAAGTACTCAGTAGACTGGTAGAATAAACTCATCTAGGTTATTATCTCTGTGGTGTGATTTGGGGAGTGACTCATTCCCCCGAAATATCTTTTTTACTGTTGGCCACAGAGCCCACATTCCATCTTGGGCCTTTGTTCTTTGAACTGAGATGCTTCTTACTCTTCTGGGTTCCTGGTGGCACTGCAAGGGGGGAAATTGCAAGCCATTATCTGTCCTTAGCACCTGAGCATAATTAGCAGAAGCACCAATAAGCCAATTTAGTCTCCCAGCCTCCTCCCATCATCCCTTCACAAAGCAAACAAACAAAAAAAACCAATTGCGTGTCCCACTTACAAGACATTCTGTTATTTGTTTTTACTTCTGTGTGTCTTGTTGAAAATAATTTTTAAAAGTTGAAAAGGATCATGTGAGAATGGATTTTTCAATAAAGGCTTGGTGGAGGAATGAAGGAAGCTGAAGAAAAGTAAAACTCAGTCATCAGAAAGGCTCTTCCACTCTGGTAGGCGACAGGAACCAAACCTACGATATGTTTTTGTGTAAGAGGAGCTGAAAGCTTGCTTTTATCTGTTGTGTTGTTGGACTGTAGTAGGAAGTAGGAGGGGAAAGTCAACATCTATAATCATGAAATCTGAGTAGTTGGCTGGAGCACCGGATAAAGTAAATAAATGCTTCTTCTGTGTATATTGACAGCCACAGAGCAAACCTAATGAATGATAAGTATGTATCTTACTGAAATCATAAAATAGATTTGGAAAATTTCTCTGGGTTTGTTGTTCTCCATGTGAGGCCTCTACACCAGCAGCCTCAGCATCACCTCACAGCCTGTTAGGAATGCAAATTCTAGGGTTCTTCACAGACCTAAATCAGAGCTGGGGACGGGGACTACTACCCATCTGGGTTTTTATCAAGCTCTCCAGGTGACTCTGATGCATACTACAGTTAGAGAACTTCTCTAGTTCCAGGGACTGAAAACTGCTTTTCTCTAAAGAGGCAGATAGTAAATATTTTAGTCTTTGAAGGTCTCAAGATATCTGTCTGACTTACTCACTCTGCAGTTATAGGCCAAAGCAGCTGTAGATAATATATAAATGAATGAGTGTGGCTGTGTTCCTTTAAAATTGTATTTTTAGAAACAGCGATTTGGCCCATAAGTTATGTTTTGCAAACCCTTGTTCTCGATAATAATACTAGCTACTCCTTATTATCTTTTGTGGAGCTGATATGATGCTTTTTATAAATTATCTCATTTATTTCCCTCAATATGCCATTAGGTAAGCATTGTTGCTCTCACATTATAGACAATGAAATGATCTTCATACTTTCTCAAAGGCATTCAGTTGCCAAGCCAGAATCTAAGCCTTATTTCACTGCAAAGGTCATGCTGTTTACTTTGATGTTAAATAAATGGAAATTAATTGCATTATACCATTATTACTGATATTAGGTAACATCAGTAATAATATTAGTAGTACTAAAACATGGCTGACATTTTCTTCATTTAATGAGCAGACTTTGTTATTGTTTTAGTAAAAACATAAAGAATATTCATAAATGCTTTTTCTCTAATTATGTGTTACCTCAGTCTCCCATCCCATTTTCGCTGTAAGATATGAAGTCTCTTAGCTGAGAATTGAGATGACACTACATGTTGCTGGAAATCAGAGTGAGAAGATAGACCTATCACACGGAATACTGCCCAGACCAACCTGCACAGGCCTCAGAGTGGGGCTCTAGAAAGGTATATTGGGCATCTAGGACAGAAATCTCAGGGAAAGCTGGACAAGAAAGTGCCAATAGGAAACACCTACTTCTTAGTCTTGTTATGCACTGAACCAGCACAGTTACCTGTGGAAAGAAGGCTATAGGAGGGGTCACTTGTGAAAGATGGTTTGTCTTCTGGATCAGACCAAGTACATATACTATGCACCATGAGGTGAGTCAGGACAAATAACTATTTTTTGTGCACTCCCTATGCTCCACACATCCTTTCAGTGGTATGTCTTAAGTATCTCCTTTTATTATCATAAAATATTATGAGGCAATATTTTGTTTTACAAATGATAAATTAGATAATATAATCTATACTATGCAGATTATATATAATATAGATTCCACAGCTTGGATTTGAACTCGAGTCTGACTTCAAAGCCAATGTTTCAGCTATTACATCATACTGCTTCTGCTGTGGACTAAAAATGGGTTCAGAGTCAACCTTGAACCTTGTAAGGGCTTCATAAAACCCAAATGACAGCTCAATTAAATCTCAGAAACTCAGCTGAAGTACATTTAAACTTGTCACTCTTAGAAGTTCTTATTCAAAAACAAGAATCAGAAAACAGACATCAAGGTCATGAGTCAACACAGACTCAGAAAATCCTTATGAACTATTAGTGTGATTGTAACTGCTCCTCATTGAATCATTCTTCACAATGTAGAGGTTAAGAGCACACACTCTGGAACCAAACTGTCTAAGTTTTTACCTTAAGCAAATTATTTTACCTTTCTCTGCCTGTTTCTCATCTCTAAAATGGGATTAATAACCATGTCCACCTCATAAAGAGGATTGAAATAACGTACCAGGACCTGGACCACTCCTGACACACAGTAACTGCACAGTCATGTTAACTGTTGCAATGGTAATTATCTTATATGACTGTACCTAAACACTCTGTCCCCAACTGAGTGAGACACACTTAATATTTATCACCCCTCCTTGTGGTCTTCTGCTCATGCATGAAAAGCAGTGTCTCATTATCAGCACCTCTGAGAGACCTGGAGTGTCCATGCCTCTAAATGCAAGTACTTTCTCTTCCTGGCCTCTGCCCTTGCCTTGTCTTTTCCCACTTTGCACAGTACCCACTGCATGCTTACAAAGAGTTCGTTGAACTAAGCTAAACTGAAAAGTCTGTTCTCAGCTATTTATTTATTTTATTCCTTGATACTATTAACTCTTGTCTCCACCTGCCTGATCTGAAATTTGCCACAAGCCCTGCTTGTAGGCCCCCGACTTTCATCAGTGTGTTCTCAAAGACCAGTCATTCTGAATGGAGTGGCACTACACCTCAGAAAAGGTATTTGGAGCATATTGCTGGTTGACACCGTGTTTGGGAGGCACTGCTGATGGTTCATGGACTAGAGACGTGGATGCCAGACCTAGTCCCTTGCATCTCACTGCCTCATTGGCCCATCAGCCTTCACATGCATTCATAATTAGCTGAGCAGAGACTCTAACAGCATTTTACCTAGAAACTCAAAGTTTTGGAGGCATATTTTAATATAAACAACTTTCTCAGAATTCTTCAAGAGAAGAATTGAACTGTGTTTTATTTATAATTTTACCAAGAATTGTTTCACGATTTCAGGAAAGCACATCGTTGCATTTTAATGGTACTCTTCCTATTTGAATTGCCAGCAGAAGAAACTGCAAGAAACTGTATTTATGGCTGTTGCCTTTGTGGTAATTTTACTGTGGTAATTTCAATATGTCCTGTCACGGAGTAATGCCTGAGCATTTGTATATCAAAAAGTGTGTTGTTCTATTAAGTTTATACTTTTCCTTTCATGTAAGTTTTGTAGGTCATATTTTTTTAAGGTAACGTATTTATTGCAGCGCCAAGATACAAAGCAAACCCAGCAAAGGGAAAAGGTGTGCAGGTGAAGTCTGGAGAAGGCCTGCCACAAGCTTCGATGTTCTCCTATTAGAGTCACAAGGGGCATGCTTAATCCCCCCAGCAATGGGCTGTGATGACATGTGTGATATGTTGTCTACCAGGAAGCTCATTAGAGCCTCAGTGCCCAGGATTTTTTAAGGACTGGTCATGAAGGCTCTCTCTGCCTAGCACATGTCAGTATTCTAGATTCCCAGAAGGATGATGGGTATTAAACAGATAATTTAGGCACCATGAGCAACTCTAATGGGTTACAGTGGAGGGAGCTCTCTGAAATCCAGATTACAGCCTAGGGCCAACCTTTCAAGCAGGATTTTCAAGAGGTAGCACTCAGGCCTGCTATGTTAATTCTATTCTGAAAAATAGGTCATAATGCCTATGAGTATCATTGGTAAACAGTAAATGGAGTATTAAAAAAATATTTGTTTACAAGGGATATTAGGTCTTATATAGGTTGAGGACCATCATCGTAAACAAAATAGTCCGCCTCCAGATATCTACCTTTAGCATGCCAGAGAATTGACCAAAGCTATGAAATGAGTAATTGTTGTTGTTGTTGTTGTTTGTTGTTGTTGTTGTCGTTGTTGTTGGCGGCTTTGTGTGCCACAAATAAAATTTTTATGGAGAAGTTAAGATCTTTTAAAATATATATTACTTCTTTCTACTACCAACAGTCTCAATGGAAGAGTAGCAAATAGAATTTCTCCTGTATTATGAAGAAACCCAGAATGGCCTATTTTTTTAACTTTTTTCCATTTTTCCTGGACGTAGTTGATTCTCAATCAATGGCAATTGCCTCTGCTACCCTTACAATTCTATTACTATTCACTCCTGGAGCAAATCTGAACTTTAATTTTTCTTTTAAACCTAAAAATCTAACTGACTTGTCCTATGGGTTATAAACATGATTTTGACTTGAGAAACAAGTATCTTTGCAACATCATGGCAAAGCACGAGGGATATAATACAATGAAAGTATAGTTTGGTGTCATCAGGTCACCTCTGATAGCCACCCCTGCTCAGTTGACACCATGCTGTGGAATAAAAAATAGTCCCAGCAGGCCTTTTCTGAATACGATATGCATAAACAACAGGTGTACTGGTTAATTGTTTTCTCATCATGGTGCATATTTCACACCTCATAACACCCAAATGAAATACCAAAAGAATACTTAAAATTAAACGATTCAAAGATTTAAAGGATTTATGCTTTTTATGGTAGAGTGGGAATCCATTGAAATCTTTAAAATGAACTGTAACTAAATTATTATTAATGTCTCCTAAATATATAATATTTATTTTTGCTTAAACAAGACACTTTAAATGAAAAGACAACTACACAAAAAAATGAGTCTTGTACACATTCAGAGAGAATAAAGCAATCCATACTTTTATTTTACGAAAGAAAGAGATTAATTATCTCATACCTCTTTTTAAATGAGCAAGTGAAAGCTCCACAGCAGTGTAGCATTATGCAACAATCGTCTTCTGTTCTTCCTTTGCTATTTGCAAACTAGCCTTTGACCTTTGCAAGTGAGAACTAGAGCATGACTGCCTCGAAGGAACTGAATCAGCAATCATACTGGTAGCCATTTAGTACGTCTTTGCTGCACACCTGACTCCATGCATTTCAAGCCAAACGGACCTAACTAAAGTTATGTAGTGATTTTAGCACATAGGTATGTTGCGTATGATTCTGTTACCATCTGTTGTGGAACCAACCATTTTGCTGGCTTGCCTCTCCCGTCCCATTTTAAGATCAGGGATAGTAGTTAAATGTGAGCAGTGAAACTTGAAACAGCTAGTCAAGCATCCACCTCCTTTGATTAAATTCTACTAGTGTTCCCTTACCTCTCTCATACCATTTGCCCTCTGTTATGGTGGTTTGATACTGGTAGCTTTGGGTCCTTATGGAAAAGCCTTGTCACTACTGAATGAATTTCTATTGACTTTGCTGAGGATGTGAAATACTATATTTAGAGATAAAATCAGATATGTAATGTAACTGAAGAGGGCATTAATATTTTAACTCTTAGTCACCTTCTCTCTGACACTGTTTTTGTCTTCCTCTTAATGGCAGGCTCAGCAATGCAGACATGTGAACTATGTCATTAACTAGGCTTGTCATAAACTATGTCATCCCTTGTAATCACGTGTTAAATTTTGGTGGATGGTCATCTTGGAAGTTCATATTAAATTCGAACGTGCTTACCTTGAACGTGCTATGTTTCATTAGCTATTCACCTATGTAGAGACACAGGAGAGAGGGATAATTTGTGTCCCAAGTAGTACAAGGACATTTATAACATTCTGAATGAAAGTTCATTTAACTGCATTTGAAATAGAGAAAGTTGGCTTTGAGATATCATCTCATGGAAATTAATGTTGGTTCTGAGATTTGTAATGCATTGGCATGAGACTACTTTTACCTCTCAAACTTGTTTCTTCTGGCTGACATTTCAAGTTGACTCATGGAGAATTAGTTGTGATCAGCTAGGTTATGCCATGGTAGCAAACAACTACAAAATCTCTGTGGCTTCAATCATCGATGTATTTCTTACTCATATACCATCGCTCTTATGTGTCAACAGGAGACCTTGGCACACCTTAGACACTTAGGAGACATGCCTGATGGAACAGCCACCATCTCAAACATTGCTAGTTGTCAGGCCAGGAAGAAGAAAGTTCTGGGAGATCTCACATCACTGTTAAAAACACTCTGGTCTGGAGCATTCACAATACACTGGCCAAAACTAGTTACATGGCTCCACCCAACCACAAAGGGGTCAGGAAGCACAGCAGACATGTTCCCAGAAGGAGAGAGAATTAGATATATTTGGCAAGCAGCACCCATGACCACCATGCTCAATCAAGACCCTTCCCCTTTCTTTGCTTTATAAACTAGAAAGCCAAATGTGCTGTTGCTCAGCTTCCCTTTCTCTTAGGAGAGTCCACATGGACCTGGTTCTGGTGTATGAGACCTAAATGGAAATCTGTTATGGGGATTTGTGGGAAAATATTTGCTTTCCTGATTAAGGGGGTCACACATAGATAGCTACGGTGTTCTTCATTCAGACTTATCCCTTCTATCTATCTGGAAAGTGGAGGCAATGCCAGTATATTTAGTGGCCATTTTGGCATGAACTCCCCACCATCCCCCCAAAAAGATGGCAGAGTAGAGCAGAAAAATGGAAGGGGTTTGGTTCCTTGATGATATCGATGAATCGCTGCACCAGCCCTGAACTGCCTACTTCTGGACATATTGCTATGTGGGAAATGTAAACCCCTTAAGAGGCTGTAAGTCAGGCTTTCTGGTTTTTGTTTTTGTTTTTTGTTTTGCTGCTAAATTCAATCCTGAGACAGGAAAACATTCCATTCAATTATCCCAATAAAATTATGGTCAGATTCCCAACACATGACCCTTTTTAGACTACTTTCACTACTTGGTCCTTTTGGCTGACATTCATGTTGGCTCACTAATTAGTCAAGATAGGTTAGGTTTATGCATAACAAACAACCCTCAAATTCTCAATAACCACTGACCTGGACTTCTTGCTATCTGAGAAAACAAACTGCTGCATGTTTAAGCTCTGAAAGTCAATTTTTCTGTTTCTTACAGCTAGGTGCAATCCTGACTAATTCAGTCTCACTTATTCTTAAATTTAAAAGGATGTGCTGTCTGCAATCTGTGAATATTTTCAGGTTTTCTTATAAAGAGCTATCTGGAGAGATGTCCTTCTAATACTTTGTTAAGAGTTCCCAGCGTATTTCCTATTGTCAGCTCCATCCATTTGGAAAAAAAAAAAAAAAAAAAAAAAACAGCTAAAAATGTCTTTTATAACTTTCTTCTTTCTCATTCCTCTTTCCAAACTGAAGAACTTTCTAAAAGATTTTTTTTAATAAAATTTTTTTCTGTGATGAAAAAATGTCCTGTTTTCATGTCTTTTTGGTGTACCTGAGACACTTACAGAAGAAAATCTGTTAGAAATAAAATGAAGGAAGGAAAGAGACTATACTACATTTCTGAAAACTTGATAAAAGCCTTGAAACTAGCTATGAGAATCCTTCCCTCTCCTGGGAATTTTACAGAATATGGCTGAAGTCTCTCAAAATGCAAAACACTTCCGAACAAAAACTGTAACTCGTTCAACATTAACCTTGACAAATTTAGGTTCTGTCATGTGAACGAATGAATGCCTCCACTCTTGAGAATTCAAGACCTTGCACATTCAAATTGAAGTAGAGTAGCAGAAAATTATCTTTATCTCTTTCTCTCTCTTCTACTTCTCATCCCCATTCTCTCTTTAAATTTTTAACAGACTAAGTGAATGACTTTAACAAAAAAAAAAATAATGAGAGCCTCTTAAAGCACTGTCGGAGTCCTCACTCTTCTCTGCTTTCACCCCAAAAGGGCGGCACTTTGCTTTATGACCGTGTATTGATCTCTAATATCTTTATTGACCATTGTTTCTTCTTTGCTACCTACAGGCAAAGGGTGAGAATTAGATAATAGTATTAATTTTCCAGACATCTGCACATGTTTTAATGGCCTTTTGAAGTTTGAAAATAGTTTCTCTCTGAGCCCACCACAGGGCTAAAATGCCATTAAGGTCTAGATTACAACAATACATAACAATCATCACTATAGAGCTCGGAATGGCAATGAAAGAAAAGCTCATTTATTTTAGTGTAGATTCAAATTAATGTAAGTTCCTTGTCCAGCCAGGACCATTGCCTCCAGGTTCTGGAAGTAAGTGACAGGACACAGGGTGGTTGAAATGCAACCATTGTGGCTCACATGCGGAAAGTCAGAACCATGAGAGGCATTCGTGACATCACATGCAACATGAGATAGGCAGGGGAGCAGTGAGGTAATTGGGGCTCATAATTTTTTTTAGCAATGGTACATATTTTAAGATCAGATAATCCTATGGTCCCCTTCTCAGAATAATGCTCTTAAATGTATAAAGTAAAAGATATAGGATTATAAAGGAAACCAATTATACTGAGGTACAGTTACTGAAATTAAAAATATATGTAACATAGGAATATATGTGCTTCATCTCTAATGCATGAAATAACAAGCCTAATTGGCAGTTCTCAGTTTTAAGTAATGAACCCAAACATACACTATTTAGAGATATTTTCAACAATTGTGTATGTGATGAGAAGAGCCTGTGATTCTGTTGATGACAAAGTCAGCGTATATACCACTGTAGTTTGAAGCCTATATTAATAACCAAAGGAGATGCTAAATATTAGTTCAAGTTTAGTAAACCTAAAGATAGATACATTTCCTCCCTCCAACTATAACTGCTCTGAATTCTACCCATGAATCCTCTGGTTTCATGTTAAGAGGCCCTGAGAATCTATATTTTTCATGTCCTAGGAATTGCAAGTTTGTGTAGAGTTAAGGACAATTATTTATGTTATTCCCTATGCAGGGTTTACTATTAAACTTTAGACAATATTCGAATGACTGTGCTTCATACGTGATGTCACCCCTGGCCATTTATTAGTGGATCACATACCCTGAGTTAGGTTTTCTTAGAGTTACTGAAAGATGGGTTCTCTGGAGACACCCACACTGCTTTTTGCTTGGCTGTCTTACAACTAAAGAATGGCCGGTCGTGGAGCTGGCAGTATTCTAAAGGTCTTGTCTCCCTTTTCATGCATAGCTACCTGGCCAGGTGTTAGGACTCTACCAAAAGAATGGCATTATCACCTGCTCTACCAACCGGCCAAGGTCATTATGTGAATGGTAACTGCTTTATAATTTGACATCTGAAACTCTCAGAAAGGAAAGGAAAAACGGTCTCAAGGAGCGTTGTGTACATTTTCCTTAGGATTCAACATTGGCCCACGGGACATAATTTTAAGGGACAGTAAGTCCAAATTAACCTCTGTATGAGTATAATTTTCAGGGAATTTCTTAAAATTTGTGAAAAGTAAGATTTAAAACCAGGTGAATGTTTTTATTTCTTGTAGCATACCAGAGGAACTGGTTTAGCTTGTCCCATTACACAGTGATAAAGCAGCATTTGATAGCAGCAGCCTCTGTGATAAAATGATTATGGCAGCAGTGAGAAAGAATCTAATAAGGGAATTGATCTGCAGATTCCAATTCTGTAAAAGCCAACATCGATCAACATAAATGTCAATAATGAGATCGTATTGAGAACTGCCTAATTTCTTCAGTTGATTCTGGGGTCTAGTGACAGATTCAAAAAGTAAATGTGAAATGGAATTTAAGACTCTCACAATCACTTCATTGACCAGCAGGAGATTACATGGTACTTTGGTAGCACAAGATAAAGTCTATCTTGGTCCAGGCTTAAATTAATTAGAGATAGAGATTGTAAAAGGATTTTCATATTGTAAGATATGTGGTACTAATACCACATGGTACAATATAATAACAATTGTTATTATAGTTTATAATTATAGTTAGACATTGTAGTTTAGGGAGAGGGGGCAGGAGAAACTTAATGCTCTTATTATTTGTGTCTCTGAAAGGCCATGTCTAGACAGTACAGTGGCAAAGGAAACTGTCACTTCTCAGTGTCTGGTTGGGAAAGATCATATGGGGATAGAATTCTGAAGTCATTATCTGCTATTTTATACACTTTTATCAACTGTATGTCCACCCAGGGTTTTTACTAAGAACTAGTCTTCAGCTCTGTTTCATGTTAGGAACACACTTAGCAACAGGACAAGTGTCAGCAAGTAAATTTCAGGATCAGGAAAACCAGGGAGTGTTAAAGCATATGGAGTCATTAAAAAGTGAGGCAGGAATGTCAGGTGGGTGGGTGTAGAAATAA
This sequence comes from Eonycteris spelaea, assembly GCA_003508835.1. Taxonomy (NCBI): domain Eukaryota; kingdom Metazoa; phylum Chordata; class Mammalia; order Chiroptera; family Pteropodidae; genus Eonycteris; species Eonycteris spelaea. The sequence goes on along the minus strand of PUFA01000079.1, from coordinate 3,549,788 downwards.
GAATGTTGAGTATAAGGTAAGGCTCTGCCCACTCCCATCTTACTGCCTCAGTGAGAAACGCCCCCCCACCCCCCCACATGTTCCCTTCTAGATAGGAGCACCTTGCAGGGTATGGGTGGCCCTCCTGGCAGGACAGGAAATAACATGGAAGCTGGCAGGAGCTTAGAACAAGCTTCTTCTAACATTCTGATTATAAAGCGACTGTGACTCAGAATTGACAAAGCTGACTTCCCAGGAAATTGTTACCTCCCTTTGCTCTTGCCCTTGCCTTTTTCTTTTTTTTCTTTTTTTTTTTTTTTTTTTTTTTTTTTTTTTTTTTAACCTAAGCTGGGTACCTCGCTTTGACAGTTTGTGGAGTTTGGGATCTTACCTTGTCATCATCACTTACGTGCTACCAAAAGGGTGGTTCTTCAGTGGAGGTGGTTCTTATAACAGGAAGCTCTTTCATGACTGACTTTTGTTTGTAGGGGCAGGCATACATTTCACTCTATTATACTCTATTGAAAATTACATTAAAATTCAAAATTCCACTCTTAGTAAAGGTGACCTAACTAGATCCTTGGTTGATTATAGGGTGTCTTTTAGAATCTAATGATTATCAGATAAGGTACTACCCAGGGCCAATTTTATGGGTGTGAATGTCTGCAGTCACACGAGGGCTTAGAAGGGCCCAGTGCTGGATTTAATGTTGTTCTGTTACCATCTTGAAATTCTCAATATCTTCTTTTACAAACTTCCCCCTGCACTGGGCCCACGAATTATGTCACTGGTCTTTAAAATAGCTGACATTTATTGAGCATTTACTATGTCCCAAGCACCTTAACGAATCGAAACTCTGTCACCACCCTATAAACTCAGGATTTCCTTCTCTTCAACACCAAATCTTCAATAAATCCCTTCAAGCTAATTTTGTTATTATTACCTGTAATGAAAACTAATCTGAACCCAAGCAGTGTATCACCTGGACCACATGCTCTTCTGCCTCCTTGGTTATGCATATTGCAGATGGTTAAAATAACTAATTATGAGGCTAAACCCAAGATTTATTCTGATTTATTCTGAATGTTTAAAGCCTAGTTTTGTAGTTACTGTCTTCTTGTTTTCAACACTATGTCAGCTAATCAAGGGTTCGGGTCCCCTGGATCCAGTGAATTGAGGTGTTTCGGCAATGCGATGAAGACTGATGACAAACTGGACTAGGTGACGTCTTCTGTGGCTTTTTGAATGAATGATTCACATTTTAGACAATGACTGTTTTTATATACTGAAGTGCAAGGACATCTTATTTTATTAGTTTTCAATCAATAGGAAAGTATTTGTAGAAATAAATTTACCACCCCACATAAAACAGCTAAACAAAAAAGTAAAGATTTATATGTAATAAATATTTTTGAAGCCTTTGGAATTATTAATGGGGCATTTTAGGAGAAATATTTTTTGCAGCTTTCAACTCACAGTCTATAAGAAAAAAACATGTCTTTAAAACCAGCTGATTACTAACAAATGTTCAAAGCAGACCATTAATTTTACAATAATAATTACTTCTTGGGAATTTGGATTTCTCCTTAGTTTCTCAAATGAGTCTACAAGCAGTTTTCTTTTCTCTATAATGTTCATTTATTTGTAATAGTTATTGATAGATTTATAACCAATTTCTCTAAAAATAAGAACTCGTTTTTGATATTCTGTGAGGTTGAAAATGCTGCACATGACATAAAATGAAAAGAAAGCTCAGGGGAAGATTACTTTGCATCTTTTAAGAAAGTTTTCATGAAAGCAGTTTATGAAAACTAATAAATCTTTAGGGATTTGAGAAGACAGAATAATTTTAGGATTATGGTAACTAGCAACTGTCTCAGAAGAAAATAGAGAGATTATGTTATTTGTATTTATGCATCAAATATCCATTTAATACTTTACAATTTCCACCCTAGGAGATTAGGAATTTCTTTTTCCACCTTCTTTTTTTGTGCCCGGTTCACAAATGCATAGAGTTTACTGAACATGCTTGATTAGAACAAAGCGCTGTGTGCCTGTGGAGTCTAAAGTAAAAACAGTGGAAGCGTTGTTTTATGTCTTATGGAGGATATGCCTTTTCACTGAATTTTCTGATGCTCTTGTAACTCCCTAATCTGTCATACAAATGTTTGTAATAACATATCCATGTACTTTTCTCTTGGATGTTACAACTGAATCTTTAGTCAACTCGCTAGAGAATTCGCTGAGGAAACCGAGGAGCAATTTCAACCTGAAAGCCTGGTGTCATTTTTATCTCAGAGTCTGTTTTCAATAGCTTCCCCTAATATATCTAGGGGGAGGGGAAAAAAAAAAAAAAACACAAGTTGAAATTTAAATATATAATATATTAAACAAACTAATAGAAAAATAAAAATAAATCCACTTGGCTTGATAAATCCTATGTAATAGCTGGAAACTGCCATTTGTCAAGAAATGATTTAGCTTAGTGAAACGTATTTTATAGCTAATCCTTTAATGTCTATTTTACATATTACCCTTCCCACTGTTAATATTGAACAATATTGTAAGCTGGTAAATTTTATGCCCTATATTTCAAATTGCTGTTAGGAAGCCACATAAATAACAATTTCAACTGCTTGTTTTTAATACCATGAGGCATTTATTATCATGGAGTAAAGTAACAGTAGATTTTAAAACTACTGTGGGGATAAGGCTACAGAGAAAGTATGATGTAGATCTGTAGCAACAAAGCCTACAAAATAAACTGAAGTAAGAAGTCTGAAACCCTGAAAATGTACAACTTAATAGTAACTGTCAAGGGAGGTGAGACTCTAGACTTCATTCAACCAGAAATTTTAAATGAATGGGACTCCAGCAACTTGTCCTTTTAGAACCAAGACATCAGACTGTATGATCTAGCTCTTACCACAGCCCGCATGCAGGAAAGTGCTGTGAGAGTGAATTTTGCAGCCTATTAAGATCCCAAAGATTACGTAATCACCCAAACTCTGAATTTCACTTGTTCTCATCTTTCCTTTAATAATGTAAGGAGGCACCCATCTTCTAAATAATTCTACATGCCTTTGGGGGTTCTCCAAAACAATGACAAGGCATTTCCCCTTCCTTGGAGATTATCTTCTAGTGTTAAGCAATCATTGTTTGATTTTATGTTTCCTTATTGTAGTTGCGATGACAGAGCAGGGCCCAGGTCTAGCTTCCTGCACAGTCTGGGTAATGCGTGATACCCTTTGGCAACAGGAGTTACTCCGCGTCTTCAGGATTAGAGATTAGACATATCTGGAGTGCTGCTGGCAGCAATTTGCACAGGTCTAGCACACAGACTAAGTGACGATCTTGACTGAACTCCTACCATCCCTTTAAGAAAGAGGCACATTGTATCTAGTTTTTTTTCTCCCAGAGACCTTTCTAGTCTCTTCCTCCAGACCTTTTCTTCATTGACATAGGTAAGGCTAATGGAGTCCCACAACCAAATTTAGCATTAGGAAAAAATATGGGATAGGCAAAGGAATAAAGGAGAAATCATGTTTTTTGGAGGAATGTATTTAAATTCCAGCTCTGCTACTTACTTTCGGTGTGACTCACTCTTCTTCTCCTTGTATTTGTTTCTATGGTCTTACTAAATTTTTGCAGACTTTTGCATATTCTCTGCGCAGGAGGCCCCCTTTCATTTTTCTTCCTTTCTTGGTTCCTTTACCTAAGTCATCATTTCTTGTTCTTAAAATCTTGTCTTAGCTATTGCTTAAACGGAAAAACCCCGCCGCCACCAGACCCCTTTCTGAAGTTTCCATGGCACAACGCTGAGGATGCCAGTGGCTTGTCCTCCTACAAGCACCTTGGCAGCAGGAACTGTTTGTCCATCACTGTGCCCTGGATGAGACAACATCTGAAGATTGAGGTTGTACTAGTTTCTATCTCCTTAAGTGATTATAAGGATTAAATAAGAAAAAAAAATGTAAGTATTTAGCACACTATCAGTATGTAGGTAGCACTCTAAATGTTTTCTGTTTTTCTCCTTAGTTTTATTTTTCAGTTAGATCCAAATTAATATTCAAAATTGTGTTTCCCTGGAAAAAATATAGAGAGATCTAAGAAGAAACAACATTGCCAATACCAATATTACAAATAATAACAACAAAATTATGTTTTTGAACAAGTGAACAATGTTTGACTATAACAAGAGATGATGTCATATTGTACTTAAAGATATTTCTCTTTTTAAATTCTAAATAGTTCATACTGTTGCCTAATTAATTTATATTATTAATTTAGTAAATTATTTGTAACAAGCTATCATTATCCAGATTTAATAGTAGAATTATGGCATGAACTCTGTAGTCAGACTGCCTGGGATTTGAACATTATTTATGTGATCTTAGGCAAGATTTTTAGCCCTGTAACTCAGTTTCTTCACCTGTAAAATAAGAATAAAATAGTCCTTACCATGGGTTGTGATAGGATTTAAAAGGCTAGTATACGTGAAACACATACTTGGTGCTAAAAAGAGCTGAATAAATGTTCACAGCTACTGTTGTTACTGTTGTTGTTACTATTATTTCTTTTCAGTTATCAATTATCTGCCTCTAAGTAAAGGTCTGGGCAGGAAACATCTCATAGTTCACTTTATGGGAGTGATCCAAATTATGGGCTTTAGCAATTAGACAGATATAAACAACTCAGCTTTCAAAAGAGACCATTGAGGATATTGATTCCCTTCCTTCAGAGAAAAGGCAAGCAGAATGTGGTGGAGAGTTTAGACTTAGAAGGAAGGCAGAACTGAGAGAGAATCCTGGCTCTACCATTTATTAGATTGTAACTTTGTAACTTTGAATACTTCCCTTAGCTTTGGTTATCTTGAGTTCTTCATCCCTAAAAACTAAGATAATAGTTTCTTCCACAGGGCTTAAGGATTCATGAAATAAGATTAGGGAAGGGACTTCACACAGGGCCTCCTTCCCCCACAGGGCAGAAGGTTATTCATTTCTTCCTATTGAATGGTACACTTGGCTCCAGTGACCATAGATTCAATTTCCAATAGTCTAGTAAAAATAGGTCAAGTTTTGTTTTGTTTTGTTTTATTTTTTCCCTAATTCCTTTAGTTCATGAAATCAGAGGGAAAATGTGTTCCCCCATGTGTATAAAGCAAAAATCTTCTGAAATCCAGGAGAATTTTCAAAAATAAATCTTGATAAAAAATGTAAAATGCTGTGTAGATAATTTTAAAAAACAGCAGGGGCAACTGGAAAGCACTTCTTAAAGTACCTGTTAAAGTAATTAGTGATAAAAATGGAAATCTCAAGACACTTCTGTATCTCTTCGATCCAAGAATAAGCTCAGGCTGTGCTGAATCACTTCCTCTCTCAAATCAGAGTCAAAAGAAGATGAAAGGGAAGCTTCAGAGTGTCTTACGATTTTTCAGGCAAGCAAGTATGAATCACTCTTAGGAACTGGCTCTCCACCTGCCGCGGGTCCATGTGACCTGCCCTGGAAGCCCTAACCTTATATCCTGTTTCCCAACACTCTGTCACTTTGCTGTTTTATATTAAATATTTCTGATTCTTTTTTATTTTGTGTAAAGATAGTGAGAGCTAAGCCTCTGTTCCCTGAACATTTATGGCACAGAATATTATCTTATGCATATTTAACTGTGTTACTACCTTGACCTCCATTCTTACCCTACTTCTCCCCTCATAATCCCCTTACTCTATACCAAGATCTCTTTTGCATATTCTGCCTTAAGAATTCTTATTTTTCTCTCATCTCTGTGTGTGGGCTCCTCATTGATATCATAGGCTCCATTAATTAGCTTCCTTGAGTCTGTTTATAGTTCATAGTCAGGACTCTGCACATAGTAGATGCTTCATAAATGCTTTTTGTTGCACTAATTAGAGTAGCCTCTCCAAAGGGTAAGGTCTGCTCTTTGCATCCTCATCCATCTTCCCACTGGTCCTCACTCTGCATTTCCCCAGGGCATTGTTAATGGAGTTTTGGGACACAGGGCAGATTTGAGAGACTCCAATCATCAGTCTAAGCTGCAAAAGCCCCAAATAAACTTCCTTGTCACCAAACCAAACACTGTTCTCTTAAGCAGCCACCAGATAATCAGGTTGTCATGGTAGCAGAGACCCTTGAAGGAGGTTTTGAATATAGCTCTGGAATAATTGTTTCCAAAGCATTTTATAACCTTGGATCCATAGAAGTAGAAAAGAAGATGTAGGACCATGTCATTTGCAGAGGCACCATCCAAAGCAAAACAGAATACTCTTGGGGCACCTAAAGATTGATATGCAAGACAAGCCTAAAAGTTGTCAGGGAAAATAATCATTGCGGCAAGAACTGTTGTAGATGGCAAAAAAGAAAATAATAGCTATAAAAATTTCAGACTCTGAAGTGAGATCAGATCTTGATGGACATATTTTAAAGGGCCTCCAGGAGGACTTTCGAAAGGCATACTCTGTGTTGCATCAGCACGATGATTGAATGCAGGTATTATGTTTTATCTTTGTATCCCAAAATGGAAATAATGGCATAATTAATTAAACATCAGCTTTTATCCAAGAAGATTTTGTCCTAGGCTCAAATTTTTGTAAATTTAAGAAATGACCATATAATACTTAGTTATGTAACATGCAGTTACATAATATTCGATTTTATAATAAATTCTTAATGGAACAGAATAAAACTGTGAAATGTGAACCGGGGGTCTGCCACAATATCTCTTGATGGGATTTGGAAAGGCTGATGAAAAAAATCACATTTATGAGTATGTCAAAAATATAAGTAAAAATGTTAGGCTAATGTGCAAGTAAGGTAAAACTTGGGGTTTGGAGATGATTATTTGGTGCGCTTTCAAAGAAAAAATTATCATAATCAGACTCCAAGCTATTTTAGGAGATTTCCTTGGACTTCCTTTCAGAGCCTCATGCATACCTATGAAAATTGCCTTATTAACCAAAAGAAGAAACAAGGCTTATTCAGCTGGTTATGTCTAATTCAGAGCCATATTTAAATCACTTCTTAAACATATATTAAATTCACCATGAATGTTTTCTACCCTTGTAACAGAGGATTTTCAGAAAAGGGAAATCATCTGAAGTTAGCAATATTGAAAGATGCTCAGAGGATCATAATAGCCCACTCTAGACTTGCCTTCCTTGTAATGGGATTAAAGGGGATGAAACACAAGGCCCAGAGCCAGCCTGGGGCTGAATTGAGGGAGGGGAAGTCAGGCTCCAGGAAGCTTTCTGGAAGCTGTGAATTGAGATCAACTTCTCCAAAGTCTAGAGACCGGGTGATTTGAAAACAATGCTAAAGTTGAAGAAGCAATAAATTCTTTATCCAAAAATCCACCCAGAATCCAGATCACCAAATGTGTGAGGGAGGTTGATCCCTAAACAAGGTCAAGTCCGAATGAGCAAACAGCGAAGATAGTGGGAACAGCAGCACTCAGCCAGGGAGCAGGCAGGAGCAGGTGAGGAGTGTGCACAGAGAGGAGTGTGCACAGAGAACAGCAGCACTCAGCCAGGGAGCAGGCAGGAGCAGGTGAGGAGTGTGCACAGGGCAGCTGCTGGGATTTCCTTTATTGGGGAACATGTAGAACAGTTAAAGAGGTGAGCAGGCAGATTTTCGAAAATCCTGCTTCTCCTCTAAACATCCTGCCATGAACTTCTGAGAGTAGAAAAATAACTTCTAATGAGTCCGGTGTATTGTGAATAGAATTCAGAGAAATGCAATTGGTAAAGAAGGTTCAGCACCAGTTGTTTAACAATTATACACCTTCTCACTCTATAAATGAACAGGAATTCAAGATCTGTGGGCATAGCAGCCATCCCCTTTTAATGAGAGTCCTTTTCCACAAGGAAAAAAAAAAAACAACTCTGGAGAACGTAGGACAGGACTGTGGTAGAATTCAGAATCAATCTTGTAGTATCCACCAAGGATTCAATCAAGGAGATTGAAACAGATCTGATTAAAAACACTAATTCACGTCCACTTTCTGTTGCCGAATCTAAATTACTTGTGTTGGTGGAGTCTATTAATCAGATATGTGCCATATCCATTCTCTTGACTTCTCTTTTATACAGACATTTGGCTTTTGATAGTTAGAGGGGAGAATAATTATATATATGAGTATAATATTAGATCAATTCTCTCACCAAATCTGAATGAAGAGAAGGAAGCAATGCTTAAACTATCCTTGTGTGCCTCCCTCTTTACATCTTAAACTGAGTTAATAACTTCTGAAATCCTGGCGTGAAAAAATTTACACATTTCTTTTCAAATCTTAAGAAGTGCATCAAAAAATACAAAAGCTGCCCATCACCCTAATTTACTTGATTTTTCCAGGCAAGTTTTCCAAGCTGCCCAAAGTTCTCAGGGCAAGATTTGGTTTTACCCTCACAGTGTACCACTAAATAAGGACTCAGTGTTTCTCTGGCCTTAGCAATTAGGGCCTTAAAGTTAAGACATCATCGCCTTACTGAGCAAAAACCTAGAGGCAGAATTCTGTTATAAATGCAATAGGCCTTCACTGAGCATCTGAAAAACTTCAGCTCTGTGAGTGAGAAGAGAAACGCTGCTCTGAGAGGCCCGAGCGCACCTTCTCCAAGCCCCACTGCCAGCATTAGCTGTAGAGAGGCAGAATCCATCTCCACTGCTCTGAGGGGCCACTCCTCCTTCATCCCTGTGAGATAAAGGACAGCCGGCCCTGCGCACCTCTGTCAAGGGGGATGTTACTCTGCCTGCCTTGAGTTACAGATTCAGAACTATGTGAGAGCATAATGCTGGCTGACTGAAGGCAGAGTCAGCCACCAGATATTACTGACCCAGTGTGTGATTCTGGAACTGGCTGCCCTGGTATTGTCAGGTCCCCAAAGCTGAGCTTGCTATTTTACACTGGCATGAGGTGAGCGTTCAGGCTATGGATTGTAATGCACCTTAGCTCATCACACAAATCTCCTGACTGGTGTCCCTGCATAGTGACAGAATGCAGGCCTTTTCCCCATGAAGCTGAAAGTCCTCAGTGTGAGATATCACCTTGGTTGGCTGTATGAATACAGGTATCCCCTGCTTTCCGAAAGTTCATTTTATACTACTTTGCTTTTATGAAAAACCTGCATTAGTACCTGCTTTCGCTAACCAAAAGAAATCGAAAGAGGATTTTTGCTTTTACAGAAAAAGTGAAAATAGCATTGTTTGTTTTACACAAGATGTTAATAGAGGCATCATGAACCTTGAGCAGGAAGAGTGGCCCCACCAAGCTCCTGCCCAGGAATCACACTCAGCATCTCAGCATCAAGCCACCATAAGCTTTAAACTGTGTCTGTGAGCATCTGTGCTTTTATCTTGATTTATTTTATGCATTCATTAGCAAGATGTGTCCTAAGGTATCAGAAAAGCCTAAGAGGGCTCATAAAGGTATTATACTTAGCGTAAAACTAGATGTAATTAAGCATTTCGATAGAGATGAGCAAAATAAGGACACTGTGTGTGTTGAATTTTGGTTTTGGGAATGCTCAAAATTTTTTCCATATAAATTAATGGTAAGCGCTTTTTTACTTTACACCACGTTAGCTTATGAAAGGTTTCATAGTAACACTCAACTTCCAAATAGCAAGGAAAACCTGTGCGTGTGAGTGTTGATTATGTGGCTACCCAGTGTGCTGTTGAGTGCTTATCTCAGAGGAGAGCTATATCAGCCAGGTTAGTATTAGTCATGATGACAAACACACCCTCAAATGAGTCATAGCTCAAACCCAGTGTAAGTTTATTTATTCCTCATGGAAAGTCCAAAAGAAGTATCTTTGGTCCCCAGGTGACTCTTCCAGTTGGCAATTTAGGGGATATCCAAACCCTTTCCACCTGGTGGCTCCATCTTTAACGCATGGCTCCTGAGATTGCTATAGTAAGTTGGCTGCATCAAGCTGGTGGAAGGAAAAAGAGCATAGATATTCTTGGGCCAGGACAGATATCACCTTTGCTCATACTCCGTTGGCTAAAACTAACCACGTCCCATGGACACACTTAACTGCAAAGGAGGCTGGGAAATGCAGGCTAGCTAAATGTCTAGAAAGAAGGACTAGGTTCCATGACAACTAGCCATTCCCTGCCATAGAGAGAAAACAGAAATATAGGGCTTGACCTGCATTTTCATAGAGTTGATCACTCTGTTAGGAAAACAGACTCTATATACAGGAACAGTTCAGCAATTGTGCATTTCAGATAAAGGGCCCAAATAGGGGAGTGTTGTAATCCAACTGGGTATGAAATCGACTGTGGGCTAGAGATGACAGACAACCTTACACGAGGGTTTCCTTTTCTTCACATCCTCGCCAACATTTGGTGATTTTTGGTAATAGCCATCTGATAGGTGTGAGATTATATTTCATTATGGTTTTGATTTGCCTTTCCCTGATGATTAATGATCTTGAGCATCTTTTCATATGTCTGTTGGCCAACTGTGTGTCATGTCTTCTTTGGAGAAATGTCTATTCAGGTCCTTTGTCTATTTTTAATTGGATTATTTGTTGTTTCAGATGTTGCGTTATATGAGTTTCTTATATATTTTAGATATTAACTCCTTGTCAAATACCTCATTTGCAAATATCTTCTCCCATTTAGTAGGTTCTTTTTGTTTTATTGATGGTTTCCATCTCTGTGCAGATTTTTATTTTGATGCCATCCCATTTATTTATTTTTGCTTTTGTTACCCTTGCCCAAGGAGACATATCCAAAAAGATATTTCTTTAATTGTATTTCCCATATGTACATTCTACCTATTTTTCACCAAGGTTCCAATTGAGCACAGATAACATCACAACACCAGTTTGAAAAGCAATGTGCTTGCTCTCTGGCACTCACACTCTCTCTCTGGTTCCTTCTCTCTCTTTTACTCTACATGAGGATAGAAAATATAAGCCTCTCATAAAAATTATTATTATAAGAAGTGTAACATCTTATGGGCTTGTGAGCTTTTGTGGTTATTTAAGGGAAGTTGTTAAAAGAATGATATGTACGAACCATTTTCTTGCCTATGGCCTTAACATGGAAGTAGATTTTATTTTTCCAGATCAGTTTTTATTTCCCTTACATATATGGGAACTATAACAAGTGGTTCGTTTGTACCTCAGTCTTTAATAAATTACCTACCACGAACTTTAAGTTATGACAATTAATTGGTGTAAGGCTGTGTGAATTTCAGCATACTATCTTATTTATTATCCTTCCTACCTGTGACAATACTTCTCCCTACCTGTGTGATAGGTTAAATAGCCACTTCCATCCTTTTGTTCCAGGAGAGGAATCTGAGATAGAGTGGTTCATTTATATTCCAAAGATGTAGTAAAACCTGTGCCTTACACAGGCCTAGAACTCAGGTCACCTTGCCCCTTGCCTAGGACATGTCCCCTTTCCCACATGACCTTACCTATGTCAATAGAGGGAACTGTCCATTTGGATAAAAAATGCTCAAAGGTAACATCATTTAGGAGGATGGGTTTATAGAGACACATATTCATGCAGAAAGCAAAGGATGACATCATGTATCTGATAAGAAGGAGTGAAGTATAACCATGAACTAAATGAGAAGTCACATAACTAATCTGTAAGGACTCTTCCCCAAAATCACATGATATACCACTCAAAATCATTATTTTTTTTGTTGTTGAATGTCATTTCCCATAACTTCTTGGACTGTTTGCATATTGATAAATGTATTCTTAGGCCTCAGAACGTTATAATTCTTTTGGCACTTTTCCAGACTCTAAAACCTATATATTGATGGGAAAAATATGTAGACATATTTTTCTTTATAGACTGCAATGAGCATCACTTGAGTAATAACCAAATATTACACACTGTGACAGGTTCTGGGGATTAAATAATCTTTGCCCCCCAAAAACACAGATTCTAGAGGGATCTCGAGGTAAGGATAATAAAAATTGGATAGAAACAACATCCTGATTCTAGTTACCTAATGATGTCTTTGCTCTATTAGAGAAATTAGAATTTTCAAAATAACAGGCAACCAGTTTAGGATTTTTGCCGTTTTTAGTGAAAGTAACTCCACAAACATGGGTCAAAGAAGCAAGAGTATAGGTCTGTAGCAAGTAGTGATTTTAAGCTCCTGATAAGGAGGAGAACTGATACATAGCTGGAAAAAAATGCTTCCACTTCCCGCAAAAGGATGCAGCGCAGTCCTACACAGTGCTCCTTCGTAGGCGCAGACTAAACATGGAGTCTACGGTTCCTCTGATAACATGGCAGGTCTGCTAGAACAAAGTGACCCATGGGGCAACTCCCGCACTTTGAGATGGTCCTAACATTAATTAGTGGCAGAGAATCTCAGACATTTCCCAGATCATTATCACTAGGCAGCAAGGCCTTTCCAGGGAGGAAAGGCATGGGCAGCATGTTTAGCCACATTATTTATCTACTCAGTTTGATTGTTTTACTGTCCAAAGTCACAAAAGTTGTAACCAAGAGAAACCAGACTGCAAGTACCATTTGAAAATGTCATCAGCCTTGCAGAAACGTTAGACATAAATCACGAGTTTTATTGTATTTGCAATTAAACAGATCAAATTTAATGTGCACAGAAAAGCCTTAGTAATTAGTATAAAGATTAATATAGTGAAATGTCCCTGGTTTAGCAAGGCTCCCAAGCAAAGCTGAAATAAAGAATTGAGTATATAATCGAATAGTTGTGTGAATATTAATGCACAAAATCCAAGTCCCAGATCCCTGATGCAATTATTTTCTATTCATATTAATTGTTCCTAACAGATGACATTAATGACTTTGAGTTAAAATGTGTCCAAGGGAAGATTTCACAAGATCAATGTTGTTTAGAAATAAGGTCACTTTTATAATTATTTGCTCAGATTTTAACCATTCTCAACATAATAAGGTTAACTCGGTGATTGTTTTTAATGTGAATATCAGAAGTTTAATTTTCACACTAGCTAATAAGTGTAATAATTTCTTGCTAGCTTATTTCCCAACTATTACTTATTTTTTTCCTACAGCTTATTTTCCATCACAGACTGACAGACTGTGAAAGCGCGATTATTGTTTATAAGCTGTAATTTGCACATGCATATATGTAGAACACTGATAAACTAGAATAAACTTTTTTGAGTTAGGGTATGTATTATCCAATCTAGAAGTGTCAACTCCTTTGAGATTTACCTGGCAAGGCAGGATTTTAAAACAAACAATTAAATCATCACTATTCAATGTTCTGCTTGCTTTGATCTAGAAACTTCATTCACGTATCTTAGATCTTTCATCTGGAGATCTGCTTTCAGAGGTAGAAAAGAAGCCGAAGTCCGACGCGGTCACAAACTGATGTTGAGATTCACGTGAGTTCCCTGTTGCCTTCAGAACACTTGTTTTGGTTGTTATTTCCCTTCATCAAATATGATGTCACAAGTGAACCAGAGAGCGCATCCTTGAAGTATTGTCAGACAGATAAAAATGCTTTCCTTTCTTGTGTTTTCTGAAATTCAATATCATGAATTTCACAGATGATAGAGTGAGCAGAAAGTGTCACTCTCGGCAAAAATACCATAAATCTTGGCCTTGTCCCCAGGATACCTTTTTGAGTATTGATTACATCTCAAAGTCTCTGAGAAATGGTCAAGGAGCTTTTTATTAAAGCCCATGTCCCGTATTAGTCATTCTACTTTTATGATATATTATGTATGAACTTTTAAAAATTCATGGGCTATATGTTTTTTTTTTTTTCTTTAGCTAGGGTTAGCTTTGTGCTTATTTGGCAAAACTTTAACCAGCATGGCTTTTAACTCTCATTGACATAAAAAAAGTAAATGGAAAAACACAAGAGCCAAATAAATATATAATGAAATTTTTAGGCTTTAAACAACGACAGATGAACATTTGTGGATAACTGGCTTTTTACTTTACTGTATAATTTTATAAGTATAGATAAGATATTCTATATCAAAGGTAAATATTCTCAAGTTACATTGGAATGAAATTTTAGTGGAGTGCTGTCACTTTAAACATTTATGAAGATCTTAATGGTATCCAAACTATGATATAGCCTTAAGGTCAGGAGTATTTTAAGTGTGCAGTTTTTATTCAAGAAACTCATGCCTTTATTCTTGTTCTACCTCTCTCTCCTGTTTTTTAAACTAAAATTGTGGATTTTATATTTCATTTCTCACGGTTAAGATATTAAAGCATATAAAGTGATTCAAGATGGTAATTTAAAATACACTTTGATTAGTGCAATGTTGTATTTTGCCAAATAGATCAAAATAATTAAGATAATGTTTCAGTAGAAGCAATATACATTCTTTGGCAAAAAATAATAATTTTAATAATATTATCTATTACTAATTTTAACTCTTCTCAGTAAGATGCTTGGTGGTGTATATGCCCAGGAGTCTTGCTCATTGTTAAGGGCCTTCCTTGGTACTGCAGCATGGTGGGTAGGACCTGGGCCTGACCATCAGAATCTTGTATCGCTGGGTGACCATTAGCTAGATAGTAACAGCTCAATGCCTCAGTTTTCCCATCTGAAAAATGAATATAATGATGTTACTCTTTTTTTTATTTCTGAGAGTTGTGGTGAGGATTAAATGAGATCATATTTGAAATGTGTATGATAAAGTACCTGCTAACAGTATTGGTAGTAATAAGACCTCTGCTGCTTTAGTCCTCTACTGTTCTTTTTAAATATGCAGCACCATGCCCCGGCCACAGAAAAACATGGCACAGATGGAGAAAAATAACTGAGAAGAGTATCTACTAGCATGTCTCTCCAGAAGGTCATATCAGTAATCTCTACAAACAAAATGCACCCACTGTCGGCTTTTGCTCATCACAGTTCCTATGTTCAACATGTCAGACGATGATGATATATTAAGGACACTGTAAACTTATGTCTTAATTAAAAGCCAGACACATGTATATATAAAAAAATTAATAATAGTAGAAATAACCTAAAAGTTACTAAGCATTACTATATGTTGGTGCTGTTCAGCCTTCACAATTGTCTGCTTGGTAGGTGTTTTCAGTATCTCCATTTATAAAGAAAGAAACTGAGGTATGGACAGGCTAAGTAATTTTTCCAAGGTCAAAGTTAGCAAGTGAAAGAGCCAGGGTTTAAACCACATAAATGGCCTTTGAGTTTAAGTGCTAAGTCACAGAAGTTATTCACAGGAGTAAATAATTCTATATGTTAATCATATGCTGATGAAGGAAGAAACTGCATGAAAAAAGAACTTATACTGCAGCCATGATGTATAAATTCAAACATCAGTTGTCCAAGTTAGGAGAAAGGTGAGAGAATTTCCCAGTAGCTCCCTTCCTCTTCTTTGCAAGGAATTACTCTATAATCAGCTACACACACACACACACACACACACACTCCTTATTACTCATTACCCTGGCCCACAGGTAGGCTCAGACCATTCCCTTGGTCCTGCTCAGCACAGCCCAAGTCAGACTGTGAGATGACACAACATGGTACCATGAAATCCACACGAGAGGTAACCCCTCTCATAGCTTCTGCTAGGAGCTTCCTACTCAAAGCACAGGTCCTGGACCAGCAGCATCAAAGCATCTGGGATTTTGTTTAAAAATATTATATCTCAGGTCCCACCTCAGAGTTACTGAATCATAATTTGCATTGAACAAGATCCTGGATGATTCACGTGCATATTCAAGTATAAAAAGCCTGTCTTAGTGGGTACCTCTCTGCTTAACCACCCCTACCCTACCTGCCTCCATGACATTGATGGGTGTTTTCTACCTCTCTGAAGTATCATTCGTCATATTTGTACATCTCGAAGGTCAAGGGAGGAGCAGCAGTTCCTTCCTCCTCCAGCTCATCATCCAAGCTCTAATTTTCTGGCATCTTAATTCAGCATCTATACCATAAGTACATGCATTGGCAATGACTGGGCAAGGATGCTTAAAAGAGGCCTGGGAATTGAGTGAGTGAATTAAGTTGTAAAGATAGGTATAGTTTTGATAGGTGTAGTGGAAGAGATAGGTGGGAAAGTCATAAGCTTCAGTACCTTGGGAAAAGGTAGAATATAGACTATACCTGAAAGCCACTCAGTGTATGAAAAGTGTCATTGGTGAAATTTAAATCTGAATGGTCTTGCAGGACACAGACATAATCTCTCTCTGGATAGTACACATATCTGTCAGAGCAGAGGAAGTCCTAAATAAAACCACCACCCCGCTTACTCAAACAACAAAATATGAGAGAACAGGATAGAAGAAATTGCACGCAAGTAGAAGTGGAGTATGAGGTGATGTTTCTGAGAGTTCGTTCAGGGCATGTTCCAGATGTCTGTGAGGGCTGAAGCCTAAATGCCTGATGTTCCAGTGCAATAGGACCAGTGGCTAGAGGCATCAGCTGAAATACTAATATGAACTTCCCTTAATTAAGTTACACCCAGCAATAAAGGAGGTCATAAATCAATAGATATAGCTGCAAACTGGGTTTTTAAGACAATTTTTTCCTTTCAATATTTACAGCCAAATTTCAGGGGGGAAATAGAATAGTAAAATTTATTGGCATTTGTAAATCACATAAATTGATTGTTATATGGCACAAAGGAAGTATCGATAGCAAGACAGACCTAACATTGGAAATCTAACATTATTAAGTATTATAGATATTTATTAGAAAGCAAATGAAACATACCTTCTGTATGCTTCTGTACAGGTTTCATATTTACCACAAGTGCTCTCACAATGGCGTTCTCTTTCTTCTCTAAGCCGGTGGTTAGTCACCGTCAGTTGGAATTGCATTTGGAGAACACTGATAAGTACTCAGGTACTAAAGGCACCCATAAAGTGTCAATAAATTGCATAAGTGAGAAACTTTTCCACTCTGCAAGTGACACAAAGACAGATGGTTCCCCATCGAAGGGTTTCTGAGACAAAGCTTTATATAGATAGGAGACGGGAATTAGACGGTAATGGAGAGATTCTATTCCCGTGGTCAGGATGCTAAATTAATTTAGCCTGTCCAGTTTGTGGAGCTTCATCTGTTACATTAGGAGCCTATAAAGTGGCTGTCAACATGTGCTGGGATGTTTACTACTTTGTCACCCATGCCTGATGCAGACCTACTAGAATTTGAACCACCTGAATCTTACGCATGGGATCCAGATCTATTTAATATGAGAGTCATTACCAATTGGACAGCCAACTGATAAGAAAAGTCTCATTATCTTTTAAAACAGAACCTCATTAGTCCTGAATTCAGTGTTGCACTGTACATGGTTTCCCAGAAGGTGGTAGAGAAATGCTCTAGGTGTTTGATTCCTGCCTTAGAATGATGCATCATAGCCGTAAGGAACCCTAGGAGTAATCTGGTACAACTTCCCCACTCTACAAATGAAAACATTAAGGTCCATGGAAGTTAAACATTTTTTTGCTCAAGATATTGTGTCTAGTGGCAGTGTTTATCCGGGTCTGTAGACTCCCACTCTAGTGCTCATTCTCTTGAACTCTAGCCAAAGATGCTGCTGTATCTTCTTCCTTTTGTAGCATGAGAGTCATGCATTGATACTGATCTGATTCATCCACCAGTATGACAATAAAATGGGAAACTACCACTGTGATACTTCCACCTAATGGTGGTCGTAGCTCTCAATAATTAAACACCTCCTTAGTCCAGACACTGTGCTCTATGCTTCCCATCTATAACCTCACTTAGTCCTTGCAGTAACCTACAATGTAGGCAATGTTATTGTTATTCACTTTTTAAAAGAAAAATGTAGCTCTAAGGAATTAATTTCCCCTAGCATGTTAGTAAGAGGCAGAGCCAAGATTTGAATCCCTAGTGTGTCTGACACTAAAGTCTGTTCCCTAAATACTAGGCTATATTCCCTTCAACCTCATTATGAAGTCGACTTGATATTAATTCTCCCCCAAACAGAGCTTTTTTACTTTTTCAGGAATGCCAGCTAAATGCAAAATCAAGAACCCCTGCTTTGACATGCCCTGGCTTGGGGGTTGTCATACCTGGTCATCTCTGTTCTCGAAATAGCTGCAGCAGCAGTGAACTGTCTCTTTCAAGCACCTGCAGCGAGTACTCCAGTGGCTCCTCCTACACCTGGCATGAAGGGAAGAACCTCACAAAAAGGGTAAGACTTCCTTTCAGGTGTGTCTGCATCTGGGTGAACCAGAAAAAAAATCTTCTGGTAGGAGGTAGAAGGGAGAAAAGAGGGAACAAGCAGAAGGAAGCAACCATTTGCTGAGTACCTGTTCATTTACTCCTCATAAAAACTATATTATTTTCTCAATTAAATGGGGGGACTTGCTCAAAAGGTTAAGTTACTTGCTAGAAGTCACATAGAAAGTGAGGGATGATGATTTGATCCCAAATGATTTGGACATCATAGAAGGGAATTGGAGAGAGAAAGATATTTTTCTTCTGTATGTTGGTAGAGCCCACTGAGTTTACAGATTTCCATTAATCTGGAACCGAGAGCCTTGGCCTAATGGAACTGGCCTCACTTCAGGCCAACTCAGACATTTCCCATTAGTTTTATGGACATTTTCTAACACTGTAATAGAGAGACTTGTTACTGTTCACTGCAGATGAGAGTCAGCGAGACCACTTGCCAAGCCATTCCTGACCGAGCATTCCATGAGAACGCAAAGAGAATGTTTTTTGTTGTTGTTGTTTTGTTTTGTTTTGTTTGTTTGTTTCTTCTAGAGAATAGGGAGAGTGGTGAATTATCTCAATAAATGGCTAAAAGTTTTGGAAGTCTCATTCACTTAGTAGGGATTTACTGCTCAAAAATAGCATGTATTATATTGACCTTCTCTACTCAATTCTGTAGCCTCATAAAACACTAACTGACTATAAATTGGAAGGCAGGATAGTAGAGAGAGGAAATACCATGGTAGATGACAGGCGCCACAGCTCAGCGAAGGCCGGCATGTCCCTATTTAAATGTGAGCTGTTCCTTGACCAGATTTTTAATTAACTCCTACTGCTAGAATGTTTTCCATCTGCAAAGTGGGCTCACGTAACTGATTCTTCCTGCATGCTTTGAACAAACATTTTGCAAAGTGGTATAATCCAAGTATTTGAAATAGGTGTTTTTGAAGTTTCCCAATGTTGAGGAAAAGCAGAGTACATGAGAATAGAAATCCCAGATCAGACCATTTGGAGGACATGTTTCTATTATTCTCATATTTAGTTTATAACTTCAGAAGCATAGAAACCAGGAAAATTCCATAACTGCCAGAAAATATTGGTTAATGGCTAGCTTTGTTATATTCTGAACAAGAACTCAGAAAAAGATTTCAAATTTGAATTTAGAGTTAATTTCCTCGGGCTCAGACTTCCAAAGTTAGGAGCCTGGTACATTATCAAAATTGTTCCTTCTAAGGAGATGTGTGAAATTCTGAATAATGACTTCTAGGAGCCTGGCTCTTAACAGACCAGGAGAATGATCAGGGATGTCCTTTCTCTTTGTCTGTGACAATCACTGACTCTCAGAGCCCCTTGCTCTACTGTCTCACACCTCTTTTCTCCCTTTCAGAGCCTTTTTTTCTCTTCTTTCTTCCTCTCCTCTCCTCTCCTCTCCTCTCCTCTCCTCTCCTCTCCTCTCCTCTCTCTCTCTCTCTTCTCTCTATCTCTCTCTCTCTCTCTCTCTCTCTCTCTCTCTCTCTCTCTCTCTCTCTCCCCTGAAATTCTTCTAATTTGAACAATCCTTGATTTTTAGGGAAACCTCTTCCCTGAAAAAGGATTTATAAGGTTCTTAAGACAATTTATACATACAGTCAAGTACCATCATCTGGAGACTTAATGGCGTCTGGATCAGAATGGTCAGAGTGCCAGCACAGCTGTCACAACTCACAGAGAAAGGTCCCAGTTCTCAGGGATCCTGCAAACTAGACCCAGTCCTGTAAAGATATTCTAAATTTATATTATTTAATAAACTTGTTTAGTTTTTACCATGTACCAGCTACTCCATAGTATTAACTTACATAATAAATTTATAAAATGAATTTGACTGTGAATACAATATTAACTTACATATTAATAAATACATGGCCAGTAGCTACTTTGTAGTTCACAAGTATTTTTTAGTTCTGTTTTGTTTAGAAACAGAAGGAAGCCCTCATCACATGCATCAGCCTGTCCTATGTGGAACACCTGACTCTAATAAACAGTAATTACCACATGCCGCACAGCTTTGTTAGCGCTTCATAAGAAGTAGCTCATTTAATGTTCAGGGTAGCTTGGTAAATAGGTTCTCCAACCACCCCATTTTTGGATGAGGAAACCGAGATGCTGAGAAATTAAGGAACTAGGCCATTGCTCTGTACCCTTCTCTCTCAAACATTCGGCTATACCGGCCTTATTGAATCAGCCTAAAACTTGGAGGTTCCAATAGTTGAGATGTATCAGTTTCCATTAAAGCCAAGAATGTCCTTTAAAAAAAAAATATAGAACTGTTGTCCAGCCCAGAAATAGAAAAGGACTCTGGACATTAAACCCAGGTCCCTACCTTAGCAGTTTCTTTCAACCAACTGCTCCCCACAGCAATGCTCTTCCAGCTTTTCCAGCAAAACGAAGCTGCCTGTGGGAAATGCAGGGTCCTGCCCACTGTCTCTCCACAGGGATTCATTCATGCTTTTTTTTTTTCAAGTTTCAAGATTATGCCAAACTTTTTACGGGTTATTAAATACCATAACTTCCTATGGAAAACTGATTGAGGAATGTGGCTTATCTCACCAGGCAGAGAGCCTGGGCCGTGGGAGGTTTGCATCCGCTGGCCCTGGGATGGATTAAACCACAGTGTGGGCAGGCTCTGGAGAGGCAGAAAGGAGGTGGGCGGGCAGAGGCTGAGCACATCTTCTTCTATGGGCTGAACAAATTGGCCTTTTGCAAGCTTTTGCAGGGTCCTTTGGCCCAGTTTCTCTTTTTCATTATGAATGTGACTATCAATATCATGGAAATTCTTAGAAATGCAAGCCGTGGCAGTCGCTCACTGGTTGGGCTATAATACCCAGACTCACTAATGGGATTTCTTATGATTTCCAAAGGAGTTTTTGATAGCACAGAGGAAGAGGATGGAGAAGGAGAAACATCACCAAATAGCATCTATCCACAGCAACTTTGACCCTGAAGAATTTTCTAAAGAAAATTTATAATTCGAGAAAAAAGAAAAACAGATAAAAAATAAAAAGACAAATAAACAACATATATTGTTGATAGCAAGAGTAATTTTTATGAAGATGTCTTAGATGTAAGCAAATGCACACAGCTTACTAAAAGCTGAGATTCCAATGTAAGTTTTTAATGCATTTTCAACCTCTGCATATGAGCACATGGTTAGTGTTCAGAGTTAGGGGCCTGGGGGGCAGCTACTGTGAAGATGCCAGTGGGAACTGCACTTTTAGTCAAGATAGGTACAGAGTGCACATCTGAAACCACCAGATTCATTAATTGAAATTCTTCACCATTAATTATATAGTGTTTTTTATAAAATGCATTAGGTCTGTACCCACATCCCACCAATTTTCCTGAGTGTTGGTTTGTGATTAAACTGCAAGTTCCATTCAAGAGATGTGTGGACATAACCTATGATCTCTATTATGACATTGGCTAACATTGACAATTATAGAGGGGAGGGCAGAAGCTAAGCTTGACCCCAGTAGTGTAGCATTGAGATTATTTGTCCAGGCTCTAGAGCCAGACTCTCTGGGTTCAAATCCCCACATGGCCACTTTGGAACTGAGTCATGGAAAGAACCCAGGAAACCAGAGTTCAAATCTTTGTTCCAGCTCTTCCTTAGCTGTGTGATCTACATCCAGCAGCTTATCTTGCTGAATCTCAGTTTTTTCCTGAGCAAATAGGATGATAATGGCTCCTTCATGGTGTTGTTCTAAAAATTAAATCAAAGCACTGTGTACGTGGCTGGTGCACAGCAGATGCTCAGTCAGTGTTAGTTCCTTCCTTCTGCCCTTTTGTTTCTTTTTAGCAATACTATGAAAAATATAAATGTCTGTGTAGAATGCAGTTTTTCCTATGTCATTTCTTGGTCACTTCTCCAAAACTAACCCTAGTCTTTGGAGAGGTATGAAGGAAAAGAAATTAACCTTTCGGAGTTAGTAGGTGAATCATTACTATGGGTCCAATAGCAAATGCCCCACTGTTATATGTAAGGCTATATTTTACAGATGTTCACTGCCTATCAAATAAAGTTATGAAGTCATATGACATTCTAACCATCACATGTTAGAATGGAAGGGACCATAAAGACATGGACCAACTTACTTTTCCATTTACCCTTTCACATACACTATACAGTGAGGCCATACTATCTTTGGTTATTCCCTAAGTATACTTTAAAACATACCTTCCCAATTTAGGTCTTTGTCATTCCATTTCTTCTACCTGGAAATATTCCCCCATCCTTTTAAACTAAGACAAACCTAGCCATCTTTCAAGGACTAGGTAAGTTTAAAAAACAAACCTTTCCTCATATGGCTGTCATGGTTTTTCCAAACATACGTATTGTCTCCCTTCTCTGAATATCTGGAGTACCTATGACATTTATCCTTCTCACTGTATCCTTGACTTTCAGCTATTTGTGCCTAAGCCCTCTCCTCAGCTGGGATGCGTGTTCCTTGAGGACTCTTTATCCTCTACTTCTTTAGATTATATACTGCTTAGTTCAGGACCTGAAAAAGTACAGATTTGCTTCATAGTGAATTACTTCATTTGCATTAATTAATTAATGTATGCATTTATTATAAATATCAATCAACCACTAGAATGAATATTATTCCTGATATGTATTTTTCTTTCCTAGCAGTCATCACAAAACTGGGATAAAAGGCTAAGTATTGATTCTTCGCTCCCAAGTGGCTTTGCTAGTCCTACAGATGAACTACCTCCAACTCGTATCAAGGAAAGCCACATTTTGGAAGGACTAAGAAAGCTACAGAAGCGAAAAGTGTTACTTGAACCCCCATCAGTGATAACCAAATGGGGTTATAAAGATTGCATGAACTCAAATGAAGGAATATATTCTCCAGGAATTAAGAGTAGCAGCCTCAAGGAGTCCCCTCCTGCAAACCACCTGACACGGGGAGCCCCTGCAAGGAGCCCCACAAGACATTTGTTTATGACACAGATTCCCATGAGATGCCGATGAGGACCCTTCCTCCTTAGCGTTGATTCAAGCTGTTCCAAACCAGGCCTGCAGGCTGCATGCTTGTAAATTGACCCACAGTGTTTCTGACAGTCTCTTTGGCTGGGAGCTGAACAGAAAACACTTTTCAGAAGGCACATCCTCAGTTTACTCCAGGGAAAGACCTGAAAAGCTGAGCAGTTGTGCCAGCAACCATCCCTTGGAGAGGAAGCTGTGCCCAAGTGTTCAGGCACCTCAGGTACAGAGAGAGAGAGGTCCACACAGTCAGAGCCACATGGCTCTCAATCTCCAGCTTTCAGACACTGATGACAATGAAACCCTCGATGAGTTGCATATAGATAGCAGTGATGAGAAAAGCCCTTCAGACTTGTCACTGACTGCTGACACTGACAAGTCCACAGAGAATCTGGATGTCCTCATGGAACTCGGAAAATCGCAACTTGGTACTCCTCATGAGGAGGAAAGACGAGCGTCCATCCACTTAGAGAGTAGGCCAAAGACATTCAGTTTCATTAAGCAGCAAAGGGTTGTCAAAAGGACTTCTTCAGAAGAGTGTATTACTGTGATATTTGATGCGGGAGATGGCGAACCCATTGAATTCAGCTCTCACCAGGCAGGTGTTGTCACTGTTACCAAAAACGAAATTTCTATCAATCAGGCCCCGACTGGACCCAAGGCAGAACACATGGAACATTTACCTCAGGGAATCGCTCACTTACAGCCCAGAGCTGCTGCAAGAGACTACACTTTCTTAAATAGACCTGAAGAGGAAACCGACAAAAACATTCCACAGGACGGTGCAGACAATGTTGCTGAGGCCCCCACCAAATCTTTCAGCCCCAGGGCAGTAACACAAAATACTCAGCAACAAAAACTGGCCAAACCGACGCATATTGTGTCATGCCAGAGTAATTCTAGGTCGTCAGTGTCCATGGGTATCTATCAGAAGCAAGGTCTGACAAAAATCCCTGCCAGAGGCAAGTCTTCACCTCAGAAATCAAAAACAATGGAGCTCGCAACCTCCACAAGTGTCCCTTCATCCGGTCCAGTGACTCTTGAGAAATCACCAGGCTTAGCTCCTGGGAAACTCTCACGGTTCAGGAAGACTGAAAGCCCAGCTTACCTCTTTGACGTCCAGGCAGATTCACACATTCCGAAACACCCCACCCAACTTCCTCACAGCTCCAAAATGTCCAGCAGAAGGGACTGGGTCCAGTGCCCCAAGAGTCAGATTCCAGCCTCACAGTTGCTGTCAAGGCCCTTCACCAAGCCTAGTGACAATGGAGAGCCGCTCACAAGGGACAAGCACTGTGACCCCGGGCCAGACGCAGGGCTGAAATCACCTTCCCCTCCACCCCCTCCAGGCAGATCAGTCTCCCTCCTTATCAGGCCCAGTTATGACTATTTGCCACCACCTTCATCTGCCAAGCCCGAGACCAGGGTCCTCAGTGAGACAGCAAGGACTGTTTTCAAATCCCCACCTCTGAAAGGATCCTCTGCTCCTATTATTTCTTCTAATCAGGCCATGACAGAAGTGCAGGGGAAAAAACCCGTGGCCTTCAAAAAGCCCATCTTCACTCACCCTCTGCCCGCCACAGAAACAGCTATTCAAACCAGATGCTCTGCTCGTACCCCTTCTAGCTCAGGTGTTGTGATGACCCCGGGGCCCTCAAAGGTCTCTCCAAAGAGAAGTGTCCCCAAAATACCATCTCACCAAACACTTGGGACCACACAAACAGACACAGGTTTACGGACTTCCAAGAATTGTCCTTCAACCCATGGGCCACTGGAAATACCATCCTCCAAAACTGTAACTCCAGGAAGAAAAGGACAATTGAATGACGGTATCTGCACATCACCCAAGCCTTCTTTCTTAGGGGTAAATGACTCACCATCATCTCAGGTTAACAGTCCCTCATCATCACCATCCTCCAAAAGCCATAATGCCCCACATGGTTGTCCAAACGCTCAGGAGAAAGGTTTGAAAACTCGCCTCCCTGTTGGGCTCAAAGTTCTCATGAAGTCTCCCCAGTTGCTCAGGAAAAGTTCCACTGTGCCAGGGAAACATGAAAAAGACAGTCTCAATGAAGCTTCTAAAAGTTCTGTGGCTGCTAGCAAGTCTAAGCCAGAACATTCCAGGAATCTGACAAGCTCCGAGGCCACGGTGGCTGAAAGGCATGTGACTCCGCTAGGTTCACAAGCACAAGACAGTTTGGCTGAAGGGTTTCCCCTGGAAGCAGCAATGCCAGAGTCACTGGAAAATCGCATCCCTGGGGCTGAGGGAAAAGATGGAATAGAAAACAGGTCTGTGAAAAGATCCCTTTCTTCCAACAAGCCACACCTGAAACCGGCACTAGGCATGAACGGAGCCAAAGCCCGAAGCCAGAGTTTCAGCACTCACTCAGGAGACAAGCCCCCCACACCCACTGTGGAAGGGCCAGGCAAAGTCCGAACCCAGATTATTACCAACACTGCTGAGAGAGGCAATTCCCTCACCCGGCAGAGCTCCTCCACGGAAGGCTCTCCCAACAGAACCCCTGTGCCCCCGTGCCTGACAGTCTCCCCAGTGCTGTGAGTCCCCTGGGGCATACTTCCTCCAGGCAGGGCTCACGGGTAAGCACAGGCAGCTTCAGCAGCCAGCATGGAAGCCCAAGCAAGATGCCTTTGAGGATCCCTACAAACTCCGAAGGGATCCTCACCTCACCTGGACAGGAAGACCACTCCCAGGGAGGGTGCCCCAGTATGGCTGCACCTGATGAACCAGGTGGCGATGACTGCGGGTGCCCACCGACCCCAGTAGAATGCCCATCAGCCCTGCAGAGCCCAGGGAGGACACAGCATCCAAGCAGTTTTGAAACAAGCAGGACCCCCAAGCTAGAAAATTCTGGAAGGTATCCAGATACCTCTACCACTAGGACTATGTCGTGAGCCCAGAAGCCCTCATCTCACCCACAATCGAAGAAAAAGTCATGTTGTGCATTCAAGAAAATGTGGAAAAGGGTCAAGTGCAAACAAAGTCCACATCTGCAGAAACAAAGCCAAAGCCTGGGCCTTCTTTTGCCAGCTGGTTTGGTTTTCGGAGGAGTAGACTTCCTGCTCTTAGTAGTAGGAAAACGGAGGTGTCCAAAACCAAAGTGGAGAAAAAAGACACAAAGAGCTTGGGGTTTGGAAACAAGCAGCTAAAATCAGAGAGAAAAAAAGAGAAAAAGAAGCCCGAGCTACAATGTGAGATAGAAAACGAGTTTAACAGAGACACTGAGCTGCCAGACCATCCACACGGTGGTTTGCAAAGCAAAAATAATCTGAAAACACCACAAGACATTTATGACCAAATGAAGTTTGAACCGAGAAGTAGACCCAGCCCTGTTGCATGTTCAGCAAAAGATACCTTTATGACAGAACTTTTGAAC
Source organism: Eonycteris spelaea (assembly GCA_003508835.1). NCBI lineage: Eukaryota > Metazoa > Chordata > Mammalia > Chiroptera > Pteropodidae > Eonycteris > Eonycteris spelaea. The sequence goes on along the minus strand of PUFA01000079.1, from coordinate 3,523,210 downwards.
AGGTAATGCATGGGCAAAGAGGGCGGAGATGTCAAGGGGCTCTGTCCACCGCAAAGGCAGGTGTTTGCTTCCCGAACATTAAACACCAGCCAAGCATGTTTTTCATAAAAGCAGAAATGCATAGTAGCAGTCATTTATACATTAGCAATAATTTAAACAATGAAATAAAAGTTAGCAATAAAATGATAATTTAGTCCATGTTACTTTGTTAACCAAACCAATGGTCTTTGAAATTAAAGAATGGTAAGTTTTATCAAGGTTGAAAGAAATTCAGCCTATACTAGGAACCACGAATATACCCACATGGCATGAAATGGAAGAAAATTAAATGTACATTTTAAAGTATGCCGATCTCATTGATTGTACCAAGCAAACGTATACTTATAAACTTTCCAGAGGAAATTACATTTCCTGCTGATCTTAGGCCAGAAATGTATTTAACCATCATTTTTCAGTGGTTTTTATCTCCCCCCCATCTTATGAGCAGTCATAAAAAATAAAGTATTATCAAATCTAAATAGACACACTATTGGTATATCAGATAAAGATTTGATCAAGGCCAGTGAGAAACACTCATCATCACAAGGGTTAAAGGCAAAGAGATACATGGAGGTTACTTTAAACATTAAAGGATTGGGAAGTAGAGTGATTGAAGAAGAGCAATGTAATTTATCAGAGGAATCACTTTCTACCTGCAGAGTTGATAAGAAAGCAGCTCAACAGACAGAAAGTGGATCAAATAATGTTTCCTGCAGGAGTGTGTTAAAGGGCAGCTCCCATGGCTCCTGTCTCACCGGCAGCTCCGTCAGCGCTCAAGGAAACCACAAGAAAAACATCAAAACCAAAGCCGATGTGGAAATACCAAAAGGCTCCCTGGTAAGTGCTCCACCATTCCAGTTATAAACTGTGAGGTTCTGTGATGGGCTGCTTTGAATTCTTTCTACCCTTTGCGGGTGAAAATATATGGGCAAGAGATTATGGAAGAAAGAGAAAGTTAAAGCAAAAGAGAAAAAAAAAGAGAAAGCTCAGTGACAACTCCAGCAGAGAGATGATGGGCAGATTGTGAATGGGCCCGGTTCCTTCCAGTAACGCTGCTTTCTTAGCTCTGTTCAGAATGATGGCGCAGGCAAATGCAGCTGCTGGTGTCATCTTCAGGTTAAACCCTTGTGCTGCAAATCTGTTTTGATGATTATTTCCATCACTTCCAGCAACACAAAAAAGGAATGAACATGATTTAAAAAAATAAAAGTGCTAAACTATTTAAGAGAATGTTGACTATTTTGATGATTTAAGGATTTTTTTTTTTTTTTCCGGAAAGTTGTATGTACCAATTCATCCTATCCAAACCAAAGGTATTCTGACTAAGAAATCCTTTTTGGAACTTGACTCGTTTATCTTTTTAGCATTTAGTCTTTTAATTGAGAGGTCTGGAACTAAAAAATAAATAAATAAATAGTAAAGGGACATTGTTACATTTCCTCAGGGTATGCTAGTTTCAAATAATATTTTTATTTTAAAATTACCTTAAACTGTGCTTACATTCTTCTTGTTCTTGCATTAATTGGTTCAATGATGTTTTGTTACTTTTTGTAAATTTTAAAGCACTTAAATCAAAAAAGAAAATTCTCTTGCAGAATTATTGTATCCATACAAATTTATACTCTTATTAAAAAGATTGTAAAATATAGTACATGTTAGGGAAAACTTAAAGTATGAAGTAATTATACATTTTTTCCTAGAGTAGTTCAAAAATGAAAGGTTTGAGAAGTAATCACAATTGGCATAATTAGTTATTATAAGTTTAATTATTGATGTTTAGAGTTCCTTAGATTTTTACAGACATACTTTAATTTGAGACAAATGCACATTTGACATTCTTTTCAAATAGCTCTTGACTCTGAAGAGCTATAAGGCCATTTTTTCAAGCTCTGAAATCATATACAGACTATGTTCTTTGCAAAAGTTTTTCTTATCCCCCGCCATTTTTACTCTTAGCTTCTGTTGGTATCATCCCTTCTTTGAAAACATGGACGTGTCCCCTGTATTATAAGACTACAAATTATAAGCATATCTAAGGCTGCCCTTGTAGTGTCCCTGAAAGGAAAGAGAAAGAATGAACATGTAGAAATGTGCAATATGCCAGAAATTCAATCCAAACGATCTAAAACTTTGATAGCCTGGCAGAGCCCCTTATCAGACACACTCAATTTAACTGTGCCCCATTTAATATAGTTCTGACAGCTGAGGGTATATCTTCACTGTACAGAAGTACCAAAACAAAAAACAAAAAAAGGACCCTCTGTTTGGCTTTTGCAATTTCATTTTTACTTTCTTATTGCTTCCTAATGCTAAAGTAATTTGCCATGCTTTTCCTCTCTCGTCTGCCATCTTTCACAGCGTAGTAATAAGCATCCTTTGGTTCTTCCAGAATATCTACAAGAAACAGTCTTATTATTTTCCGTGAAGTACAAAGATTCCCTAACCACCCCAAATATACATAATCAATAGGAATATGCTAATTTTTCTAGTTAGCTGTAAGAGAAAATTAGTCATGCTGGGAAGCTTTTCCATACAGAGGAATATTATTAACCTTGATAATTGACCGGCTGGTCATATTTTTTAATGTAAAATGCAATGTTTTTTATTTTATCTTCATAATCATCAGTGTAGTTGGGGCTAAAATTACGAATTTCAGGAAGGACATCGCCATAGTCTCCTTTGGGACTAGTACAAGAATAGCAGTGAAAACCTATTTCTTATATGTTATCAGCCTATCAGGAAGGAGATTAGATTTAAAATAAGATGTATTCTAATACCACAGCACATCGATGTGAATATCCATGAACCTTTTAAAATTCAGAGTTTAAGGGAATTTTCCCCCACTAGGGCTCAAGGTAAATTTGCTATCTGCTTATTTTAAAGTTTGTTGCAAAAAAAAAAAAATATTCTCAAAGTAGTTATTTTGGATGGAAGCAGTAGCTGCATAGAATGCATTACATATCACGCTTTTTTTTTTTCTAAATAAACCACAATTCAAAAACCTTATAATATATCACCATCCTAAGACTATATTTAGTTATGAGGGTCCTAAGGCATTATAATTATTTTAATCTACAATGATAATTGTAGGGGATTATTTCCATACATATAACAAATTCATCTATGTGCAGACCTCCATTTAGTTTGCTAGTAACTGCATATCCATTTTCAGGATTGCTAGATACATTCTAAAATATGTGTAAAACTCCCATTAATGCTTTGTTGAATTAAATCTTTTTCTCTTTCCAGAACCTTAATTACAGGCTTATGTCCCCATTTACGCCATCATTTACAGACCACTTAGCTCTAATTTTTGTGTAATTTAGACAAGGCCATGTTACTTTGTACTTTTATTCAAATTATGTAAAATCATTATAAGAGGGAAAAGGCATCCCCAGGAAAGATTGTATCAGTATTAAATAAATAAGTCAGAAAGAAATGTACTCTGCTTGCTACGTGTTGTCCTTCCTTCCTGTGGATTTGGATAATTTTCAGGAATGAGAAGTCTCAAAGGAAGAGAGCTCCAGGCTCTTATTTAACTGTCGTTGGACAAAATAAAAATCATTAACAAAATTAACAAGATCATATACCTTCAGCATGCAGTGGAAAAAGATGGCCATTTTAATATGGGTATTTGAATTTAAATTATGAGTATTCTCTTCACCCAGTGTCACACAGTCTGAAAAAAAAATCACATATGCTAATAAAAAAGCATCAAATTTTACCCCATTAAAATGGTACGGTGGTGATAAAATAGCATAAAATAGTACAATAATTACACAAATTATCATCTTATTAAGTTCTGTGAAATGTTATAATTTCAACATCCTTAACTGAACAATTCTGTTCTAAATGCCATTTTGAGGCTAATAAGAAGCATGCATATTTGCCCTCCTCCTGCAAAGTTTTCTAAATGATTAACTTTTCTAAAGGTAAGGCCCTTCGGGAGTTCTGCACCAAAGATCATTTCCTGTCTCACCTAGGTTCATTGTGTTCTTTTCCTTTTCAATGAGCTTTAATATCCAAATGTCCTTTTCTTGGGAAACAATTAGTATTAGGGTGATTCAGAGAAGAAATACAAGCAGACTTTCAAATGAAGGGCATCCCTGAATACTGGGTTTAAGTCTGAAATTATGTATGTATACTGGTCAGTGGTAAATTATTTTCTCTCCTTTTCCTTCTGTGGTCTTTGTAAGCTCATTCCTCCTTGCCTTTTTAATGGTAGGGGTTAACAGAAAGTAATGGGGACAGTGACATTTAATGGTTACCTGTTAGAGAGACCAGTACTTGGTACAGTTCTTAACTATAACCTCAGAGCCCAAAAAGTGGACGAGAACTGGAAATGCACCATTAAAAGATGCCCAAAATACTGACAACAAATTTAAACCCAAAATAGGCCATGATTATTGCCTGTGAGTCACTTGCTACTTCTTACCAAACGGGATATTACTGACTGATTTGTATCTGTTCCTGGTAGAGCAATGGATGAGAAAATTCTAAATCTTTAACCACCATCCTTTTCTGAGCCAGTCTTCTTGGTTTTGGACCACTCCCATCTTTGAAATGCCTTGCCATGTGAAGATTGTCTCACTTGTGTCTATCTTTGGCAAACTCTTGATCTTAAGTCAGCAACCCCTTAACCCCAGGGAGCTTCCCATAACCTCTTACCAATTCTCAGCCACTGTGTTCAAAAAATAAAAATTAATGTTAATTTTGGCTTATGGAAAATTTAATTAGCGAGGGGAATCCACTGCTAACATAAAGTATGCTTCTAATTTCCATAGGCAAATGGATTTTTAAAAAAATTATTTGCCATTGTGCATTGAAATCTATTCATACTGATAATTAGAGCTGACAGGTATGCCATCCTAAGACGTTCCCCATTTTACATTCCTCTGCTGGTTTTTCATCAGTCTTTTCCAAATTCAAAATTCCCCCTCATGGGTCATCTGCTCCTCATGGGGCATTAGCCTAGGAGAGCTGAAAGAACTAGGATCTTATCTTCAAGCCCAGTGCCACTGATAAATCCCCAGAGACCACATTTAGAATTTGCTGTTAAGCACATAAAGCCCTGGAAAGGTTCTGATAAGGGGTTGACAGGTAGGACCTCATGATGGTTTTTGTTTTCTTTCTTAAATGTGATACTTGAAGAAAGATGAAGGTTAAGTCCTACATAAAAGTTAGGGAACAAGTAGGGAAGTGAAGCAGGGCAGTTACACGCACACTGAAAATTTTTGCTACTCTTAAATAAAAACAAAGTTCATGTGTACTTGAATACTGCCTACCTGTCTGCCAGACACTAAGAAAAATATAGTAATTCTTGAGAAGGTCTGGAAAGGATAACTGTAACAATATGGCACACTCTGAAATTTTTAATTACAGCAATGAATAGGGATCAGGAGAGGCCACTCTAACACTGAAAACCTGTATGCCCTTAAACAGGTCGCTAACCCCTCTCTGAGCTGCTTTCTTCTTATCCATAAAATGAGACTCTTATTCTAATTGTTAGATTCTTTAGTTTAGAATTTCACAGGCTGATGGAGATAATTCACCCACATTCCAGCAGGTAGGTTAGCAGGGCACCCCCTTCCGTTTAAAATCGGTCACTTTAGAAAAACCTAAAGGAAATACTATTTTACATAATAGGTGGAGGAAAATATGGAACATATTGCCATAAGAGCAGGTACAGGCTGATAATGTAAATAAGTTTCCTTGATGTTTCATTAAATGAGGATAGAAGGTTTTTTGTTGAATTGTTAATGGAAAGTAAGGTGTTTGGGGGAATCACTTCCTCAGTCGGTCTTCTGGTAGCCTTTTCACAAACGGATTACTGAGCTAGGTACACCTGGGAATGCAGATCAGCAACATGTTAGCCTTGATGATGCTCATACATTTTCCCCTCTGCCGTTAATAAATGTGCACTACTAGTCTATGGCCATGCTACCCTTAACAATTCCGATCCTGTCTGATCTCAGAAGCTAAGCAGGGTTGGGCCTGGTTAGTACTTGGATGGGAGACCACCTAGGAAGACTAGGTGCTGTAGGGGTAAAAAATAAAAAAATAAGGGATTGTAAACTGACAAGGTCCTTGCAATCTCTGAGGTCAACCAAGGCTTGCCTTGCCTAATAAACTAAATAAATAAATGATAGATAGATAGATAGATAGATAGGTAGATAGATAGATAAATGTATGTGTGTATGTATGTGCACTACTAGCAACAGAGCTTATTGATGAAGCCTTTTTCCCTCATCCCCTAATCTTCCTCTGGAGATGCTGACAAACAGGGGAGTGCCTGTAGAACAGAAGGCTGATGGGAAAGAAAGTGATGAAACATGCCTCTGGCTATTCAAACCTTAATAATCACTTCTTGTGAGGTTAGGTAGTCATCCACATATTCTCTTGAGTTTGCCATCTTCTGGCTATCAGCATGTACAGAGTACACACCATTTACATTCTAATATTAGAACCACAGTCATAAAATATAAATAATTGGCCTTATTCCATTAAATATGAAAAATAGGAGGTAAAAAGCAAAAAGCTGAATCTAGCTCAAGGTCAGTATGCAACCATATGACTTTCTACTTCGTGAATATCAAATAAGGGTTTCTTAGCATTCAACTTGAGCCCCTGAGCAAATCTAACAACCTCTAATGTTTGTGCCTAAGTAGAACCCCCATTGCATTCATTACATAGTTTGCCTTATTATTATTGGCTGCCCTGGTGACTGGCTGGGATGTATTTTTAAAAAGCTATTGAAGGTCATTCTTCCAAGGACCATTAGCAGTCTAGATAGTGAGGCCAAGTCTACGCTGACATACTCAAACAGAAATTTGAAAATAACAAAGTGCCTCCAAATAAACACAAATCTCAAGCCAGATTTGCTGTGTGTAAATCCCAGTTCCACCACTTATACAATTACTTATCTTGTCTGTTTCTCCAGGGTCCTTACCTCTAAAATGGAGCTAACAATAGTACCTACTTCCTAGCATTGTTGTGAGGATTATGAGAACGTAGGTATGAAGGACTTAGACAGCACCTGCTACACAGTGTTTACATGTTTTATGTTTTTATCATTATTGACATCGTTGATGATATTATTACTGCTGGTGTTACTAGACTGGGAAGTAGCAGGCCTGGGTTTTACTTCTGGTACTGCCACTTACAATACATTTAAGGAAACTTGCTGGATCTCCAAATTGTTGTTTATAAAATATTATAATGTTCTTAGATACTCTCTAGAGTTTTATTTGATTCTATACTGTTCAGCTTCTGGATATTTCAGCTGAAATATACGGGGAATGTTTTTGACCTGAAAATCTAGATAAATGTGTCATTGCTCTAGTTCATTGAGCACATATCATAGTCTCTTTGTGTTTCATTATAGAAAGAACCAAAAAAAATCATTTTCTTAGAGAGTTATATTCTAGGAAAGGGTCAGGAAATCTGAATATATTTCTTTGTTCTTATTAAAATAACATGGTGGAAGTCACTGACTCTGGGAGAATTATATTTCCTTAGACTTTAAATTTTACTGATGGCTCTGCATTATTGACTTATTAAGTATTAAAAACCAAAGCTGTTATCTCCAAAATCTTATGTAGAATCAGGTGCCCTATAAATCCTCATTTCCAGAGCTGAGTTATATTTCGGAAATATGCTCTTACAATTAAAACATATAATTAAAACTTGTAGTAAAGCCAAGAGATAGAGTGAGGAAAAGTGGATTGAAGAAAATATATTCACATATGTATACAAACACACGTGTTACAGAATATACCATTATTCTGAGTATGGCAAAAGATGTATTTAATATAATAAAGAACTTACAGTAATTTTTTGTTGCTGCAGGTAAAAGAGACAAATGAAAACCTACAAGAGGATGAAGAAGATACAATTGTGGATTCCGCATTTCAGAGCCACATCATAGGTAAGAATTCATGTCTTGATACATCTTGAGCTGAGATATTTCCTACATGTGACCTTCTTTCAGACACGGTGTCTTCCTGAAGACCACGTCTTATGCCTCCCGCTATCGGGATTGTGTCTTATCTTCTCATACGTGATTCCCTCTATCTTCTTAAACGTTGGAAGCTACCAGAAAATAAGTGAGTCAAAGTAGAACCAATGGAGAAAACATGGGTGCTTGCAAAGGAGTGCAATGCAGACTGATGAGGAGTACTTGTCAACATAAAACGAAAATACTGGGTGTAAGTAAGTTTTCTCTGAGGAGAAAATCAACTGAATTGATCCAGTTTCTATAGCAATTATCTCAAGAAGCACCCTGTGTAACTACTATCTGTTAGAAATGTGGGTGGGGTGGTGGCTTTTTAAAATGTTTTTTAAATTAAATATTCTTTTACAAAGAACCAAAGAGATTAAGTACATACAGCTTGCCAAAAATCTTCAACTCATTTTCTTTATTATTTCTGTTAGAACCTGATTATAGATAGCCCTGTCTCTGAAATAAGTTTGGCTTGTCAGCTATTTCTTAAAATTGTGCATAACCCTAGACTGAAGAAACTCAGGTTCCCAACCAACGGGCTTTATTGACCTGTTTTCAGCAGCAAGGAGGTAACTGGCGATGGAATAGCTGTCTGGGACCATGATCCTTGTCAGGAGATAGAAGAGGTGATAACTTTAACAGCTGTGGGCCACCTTGGATGCTTGCAGAAGTTGTTCTCGGGCTCTAAAAAAGGCTATGAATGGAAGCACACTGATTATGTAGCTGTACGTAAGACACCAAGGCATGATGGAATCATTTCTTTAAATCATACTTGGGTGTAGTAGAGTGTATTGAACTCCAGGTTCTAGGACATGACAGCCCCCACAGATTTCTGGTTTCTGGTATAGTCAGTATCCACTGCACTTAGTTGGACACTTTCATTGGAAGACCACTAGCTACCAACTCTCAGCATCTCACTGCTCTTAACACCACATCAGTACACTTTGTGGCTGATTTTCTAGCATACCCAGCAGTCTTCTAAAAACCTATAATTTACAGTTTATCTCAGAAAGTTGTTGTGCCCCCACAGCTTAATGAGACTGGCACACCGTTATTAGTCTTTTCATTTGTAATTGGGAATACAAAAGTCTTGACAAACAGCTGAATGAGTGTAGTCTGAATAAGATTATTATTCCAAAAAGACATCCTTTATTATAGTTGTCAATGCAAAATGCTTAAATTGGTATCAGTTCTGCATAGTTAGCTAAATGCAAGTTAAATATTGTTTAACAGCCTTCAAATATGACACTGTGTAAAGCCCCCACTGAGTCATCATTTTTTCATAATGAGGTGTTCTTGGGCCTGTAAGATAATATATATTAACTTAGAGGCTGAGTTTTCTTCAAGAGAGCTACAGTAATCTAAGTGTTTTTAGTAGACTAGCAATTCTTTAGATCTGTGTTGTTCAACATGGTCGTCAGTAGCTACATGTGACCATTTTAGTTTCAATTTAAATTAATTAAAACTACATAAAATTAAAACTTCATCTGTTTAATTGCACTAGCCACATTTTAAAGTTCAATGGCCACATATTCTGTATCATCTGTATGAACAGTTCTAGCATCACGCAAGTTCTTTTGGAAAGTGCTGCATTAGATTACTCTCGTGAAAGTAAATTTCTACCATTTTTATGACAGAGAACTAACTCGGTCTTCAAATAATTGTAGACTAACCCCCACAAACTGTTGGAGAACTATATGAAGAAACGACTGTTGGCTGCAAGTGACAGCAACAACAAAACTGATTTCCATTACTATAGTAATAAGTTATAATCAGCTTACATAATTAAAAGTGTAGAAGACAACATGAAAGATGTGTAGCCACTTAGCAGTGTTTTCAAAGCCCTGGCCTTTTTTTATTGTCCTCAAGTTTGTTGCCTCTGATTTCAAGTTGATTCCTGCTACTCCAGGCATTCCATCCACTTTCAAGGCTCTAAGGATAAGGAAGAGTAAAAAGTCTTTCTGTGCCTCTCCCAACCTCCCACAGCCTGCAGCTTATAGGTCATTGGTGAAAAATGGATCACAAAGGCAGTCCTAGCTGCTAAGGATGGGGGGAAAGTACGTATACTGCTTTCTAGCCTCTATTGTATGAGGTGATATGAAGAATGGTGTTGAGAATATTTCCTGTGTTAGCCAAGCAATAAGATCACCTTAGATCTTTTAAAAAGTTCATCCCTTTCAAGACTGAATGAGACTCAACAAGTAAAGTGGTTACTTATCCCATAAGAAGGACTGAGATATACTTTTAGCACCTTGACGATCCCAATGTTCCTCATTTTGTCTAGACTAAGTTGTCACATACCCTCACAATATTCTATAACCATAGAATATTTCCAATCACAGCAACTGAACAAATTTAAATATGTTCTTATAATCAAATATCAGCTAATGTCGTCGACAAAGAAGAACGTCAGAAAATTTGTGAATCTAAATGGTCGTATTATTGTGGTTTAAGGATAATCATATTGTTTTAATCAAAAATGTATTAGTTGATTGTAAGAAAAGATATTATCAATTAAATCTGCTCTATATTGAAATTCAAGATTCATGAATTAAGTACAAATAATACAGACTGTTTTATTTTAATTGTCCAAATAAATGTCAGAATTCCACGTTAATGTGCAAATGATTAGCCTGGTCTGATAGAAGTATTAACACAAATGATCACAACCACCATATTTCTAATTGTTCTTTCCTGTTAATTAACAATTATAAAAGGTTCACCTTATATATTATACTAATTATCAATAGGACTAAATGACCAGTAAGAATTCAAATAACATCTCATACAAAAATACCAGCCAGTGATAGCATCAAAAATAATCCCCTAACTGAAGGCAGAGAATCTGGAAATTCCTGTAAAGAGGAGAAAATGTCTTTTGAGGATTTATGGATAAAGCCAAGCAGAACTGAGTGATATACAAAAAAACAAGGGTGCATAGCAGACTTGTGAAGTAAAGGGCACATCTTATTTTTTCTAAACCTGAAAAAGTTGCAAAGGACAGTAGGCAATTATCCCAGTGTCCCATGGCTGACTGAAATCTGTTTACCATCCCCCACTGGCTGGGTAGAAGCTCCTGCTTTCTTCTGAAGGAACCTCTGGCTACTACTGCCAGAGGAGAGCATAACAGGGAACATGGTCTGGCCTTGAAGTTCTAGCTTTCTTTGGCTAGTTTTGTGAAGTTGTCTTCGTGCTCTCCCTAGCCCCACACCTCAGGAACCTCCTCTGGTATCCTCCTTTCCTCCTCAGTGGCCTTTAGCTAGGAGTTAAAGTATTATGCTGGAAGATGATAGGTGCTCAATACCCAGCTTTGACTTACTTAACAGACCATACACAAGTTTGTTTCCATTTTCCCAGGATGTTCCATTTCCTTATCCTGTGTCTTTTAGACTTTAGGTAGCTAATCTGGTAAACTAACTGATGTCAGTGGAATCATGGATTAATCAGTACCTTTTCATGTCACCTATTTGCATTATAACCATGATTAAAGAAAAGTTTTACCTCTGGTTAAGAGGAACTCTTGACATCTACAGTTTCAGGCATTCAGATCACTGGTTTGAGCAAACTATAGGGCAAGAAAGGACAGGAATCAGCCCTACTTTAGACAATGAGCAGCACAAGAAGCACTATCAGGAGGAAAACTTACTTGTCATACTCTGGAGAAATGGCCTGCCTGAAGGCTAAAAAGTGAGACAAAGGCCTGCTGAGCCACATAGAGAAGACTTGGATCACCAGGGACAATGGCCATTTTACCTCTGTAACACATAGACCTTGTTCTTGTAAACTTGTTCTTGTAGACTACCCAGTCTGGATTTGGTGGAGACAGAAGGGATCAAAGAGCCATGTAATAGTACTATACTGTCAAGGAATCTGTACACTAGATTCCGATGAAGGTCAGCAAATTCAGCAGCTTCTTCACCCAGCAGAAGAGGGAAGGCCTGGACTAATATCGAATATGTGTGGCTGTGGTTCTTCAGGAGAAAAGGGAAGGTCTCACAGACTCTTGAATCAAGTATCTTAGTTACATGAAGAACAAGAACCACAACCTAGTGCTTATCTCATCTGAACAGAAAAACTCTACAACTTAATTTATTGTGTTCAAGCCCAAATACTACATGACCATTAATTGTTATTCATATATGGATTATATAGTTTGGGTTATCCGGACTACAATTGCTTTTATATCCAAGATGGATTCCCTGTTAGTACCAGTAGCATTAGGATAGATGGGAGTGAACGATTCCCAAAGTTCAGTGGTTTAAATAAGAATAGAAATTACTTGCCGTCACACATGACAGTCCAGAGGGAGGTGGTCCAGGCGATAGGACAAGTCAGGCTCCTTTTATCTTTTCTCTCTGCCTCACATGCTTTCATTCTCAAGGTCACTTATGTTCCAAAATGGCTGTTGAGAAACCTTGCTTTACATCCACTTTTCAACCAGCAGAATGGAAGAAGGGATGAGGAAGGATTTGGTCTACCCCTTTAAGAATTCTTCCGGGAAGTTGACCCATCCCTTCTGCTAACAGCCAGTACTTAGCCACATTGGATGAAAAACATCGGGCAGTATGTCTAGCAAAATAAAATGGAAGTTCTCTTAACTCTGGAAGAAAGGGAGAATGGATATTAGTGAATATGTAGCAATCTCAGTCTGCTGCCTGCCCCCTGCCAAGGTTATCTCCCTGGTAAGAACACAGAGTTTTATTGTCATTTAAGAAAGTCATAGGAAAAAATCTTAGAGAGTTATTGGAGAAGATGTAATTAATTTTAATGATTTATGCTTAGTTTTTGTTGTGCATAATCTGAACTAGCACTCACTTCTCTCTATTTTATAGTTAATCTTGAGTAACTTTTGAGAAAATGTACTGAACCTGAGTTAGTTTACCACCACTATATTTATGAAAAATATATAATTGATCACCCACAAAGTACATAGAGGTTCAAATAAATCTGCAGAATATAGTGCATCTAGAATTTTTCTTTCTCTAAAATTAAAACAAATAGGACAGCAGGGCTTCCAGTACTGCAGCTGCCAATCAATTAAAGTCCTTGATAATTAGCTGTCTTATTTGAAGAATATTACTAATTTTCCTGACTGTGAAAATTTGAAAAAAAAAAAAGTTTAGAAATTCAACCTAGCAGGATTGACATTTATATTAAAAATGAAATTATAGCATATCTGACAAAGTTGACCAGACTTTTACAGCTTTTTGAGTGGAAGGTTATTTGAGTCAAATGTCACATTTTGGATAGTGTGCAGACATATTTAGGCTTAATTGTAGGAAGAGTGAGCTATTAATGATCAAAACAAAAGTGAGTGGAAAGTACAAATGTTCTCAATAACAACTCAGATGGATAGTGTTCTGTTGACAACTAACAGACTAGCGCCAAACTGAAAACTACTTAGATAATAATGGCTATGGATGAGGAATAGGGTAGAGTGGTTTCACCTAATTTGGATCTCATATAAATCTTCCCAGGATAATGATTTCTACATTTTCCAACATATAAAGTGACATCTAAGAGGTAAAATAGAGTAATAGCTTGGGCAAGGAAATTTCCGTCATGGCTGCACTGAGTTCACCCATTTAAAACAGCAAGTGACAAACTCCAAAAGGAGAGTTTTGCATGGTGGCAGCCTGAAATGTAAACTCTGCCTGTCAGAAAGATAGACGCATGGAAGCAGGATGACGTGCTTTCTTCTGACCAAGGACTGAAAATAGTTATGTTAATTTCTCTCCATTGAGTATCTGCTCTGTACTAATTCCTGTGCTTCAAACATTCTGCATCATTGTCCTTGTTTCTTATTTCTTTGTGGCCGATTCTCTGTTTTTGCCATCTATCGGCTTGTTCTTTTTGAGGGCTTTCCTCTACCGGAGATAGTCTTGAGATAAGTCTTTAGTGGAGATTTCTATGTTTTTTGAGCATATTGAATCCTAGTGTATGACTTCCCTCCTCTGATTTTTCGCTAGAAGAATAGAGAATTGTAAACTTACAAAGTTAAGAGTATGACTTTTTTACTCCTATTAAATATTTGCACCTATAGATTGTACCAGGAAGCTGAATTCTATTTAGTTCAACAAGCCAACATAGAGCATCTTCAAAAAGCCATGCCCTGCGTTAGATGCTAGGGATACAGAGATGAATAAGACACAGTACCTGCACTTTATGAACTCCATCTAGTAGGGAGACAGAGAAGCAAACAGATTATTCTGATACAATGTGATCACAGATGAGATAGAGGTATGTTCTGCATACACATGAGTGCACAGAGCAAGGTGTGGAGCCAAGCTTTAGTGAAACCAGAAATGTTAATTTTCCTCTTTAAGGAAAAGACAAGAGTGAAAGAATAAAATATTGACTTTTAAGGACATTTACCATTTATATCAATGGTTTCTAAACTTTGCTGCATATCAGAATGACCTGAGAATCTTCTAAAAATGTATAACAATTAAGTCACAAGGTCTAGGGGTGAACCAGCCATCTGCATTTTACGAAGATCCTCAGGTGATTCTACTGTGGCGCAAAGTTCAGGAACCACTGTCCTAAGGGGTAGGATTCATCAGCTAAGAGGAAAGAGATGTCTTCAACTCAAGGGAAACAGAATGAGCAAAAGCCTGAAGATAAGAATATGGCACACTGTAGGGAGGCGAATCAGTGAGAGAATAGCTCAGCAAGGGTAGATTTTGGGGATGAAGTACAGATAGAGCTGGATTTGTAGAATGAAACCAGATTATATAAACCTTAAAAGCCAAGCTTAGATGTTTGAACTTTTTCCTACCAATAATAAATAGACTGTGGAGATTTTAAAAGAAGTCCAACATGATAAGAAGTAACCATCCAATCACTATGTTGCTCACAGTCAGACTTTTAAAGTAAAACACACTTTCATTTTCTGTCCCATAGCCTTGGACCAACCAAACACACTGCTTCCGTGTTTCCTCATCAGTGGTTTGCTTCAACTGAGTCCTGTATTTATGTAAAATGATGGACAACCAGGAATATTTAAGGGTACCAAAGGGTCTGCCAAAAGATTCCTCCTGGCAGTCTACAAGGATGTAGCTGAATTTCCTACCCATTGGTAACTTTTTTGGTTGAGAGTTCTCAAGTCACTTGTTATAATACAGACAGTCTCTGGAAAGGGCACACATTGTGTGTCACTGACTGATAGCAGCAGTGCATTTGTCAAGTTAATACTAACAAGACCCTAAAGGAATGAGCCATGAGCCTGGTACATTGTCCTGCTAGCGAAGTGAAGAGCACAAGAAGGAGCGTTTTGTTTTTTAGAAAAGTAAGAGTTGTGTTCCTCAGTTGCTAAGAGCAGAGGCAGACAGGAACCCCTCGGGATGGTAGGAATTAACCCAGGAGCTGGAAGGGGAAAGGGCCCTCTGGTAATAGGTGAACTCATTAAACACCGAGGTTTTGCCTTTTTTCCTAAAGCCAATTGCTCAAAATACAAGGTTGAGGAGTCTGAAATAGCTGTGCAGAGACGTCTTTTTGTATCATTTCCTCATTTTCTCAAGGAGCAATTAATTCACTTTAAGTGCAAGAATGTATGTGTGACTTATGGC
The DNA here is from genome assembly GCA_003508835.1 of Eonycteris spelaea. Lineage (NCBI taxonomy): Eukaryota > Metazoa > Chordata > Mammalia > Chiroptera > Pteropodidae > Eonycteris > Eonycteris spelaea. Next base: position 3,507,601 of record PUFA01000079.1, on the reverse strand, counting down.
ATAGTCATAATCGGTAGGGGTCAAAACAATGACCCCAGAAAGCTGAGTGCCTCAGCCTCTGACCCAAAAAGCTGCCTGATGTGACAGAAAATTCCAAAAGAAGTAAGACATACTATACTAATATCTACTCTTCATTAAGAGCTTTCTCTATGCTAGGCACTGGCCAAAGTATTTATGTGTATTGCCTTGTTTTATCCTCACATCAACCCTGCAAGTTAGATACTGTAGTCACCCTTTGCAGATGAGGAAGAAGATGCCTTGAAAGGGATATGCTTTGCCTAGCAATGTGGCAAGTATGCAGGAGAGCCAGCATTTAAACCCAGCTCAATCCATAGCTGAGAAGTAAAGCTAAATGAACACTCAAGAATGCTAAATGATAACTAGGTACTTTTTTAGTCACTTTGCAGGCACCAGGAAACCAAGGATCCCTTCAGTAGATGGCTTGGCCAGAGGCTGCAAACTCAAATAAACCCTGAGTCAATGAGTGAGACAGGCCAGACTTGATGTGCACATGCATACATTATATGAGTGATAGGAGTTTTAAGGAATTAAGAGAACATGACCCATCCTAGGGGACCAGCTACTCACCTGTTCCAGATGCCACTATAGAAGAAGGCTAGCCAAGTCTTTTCATTTTTCACCAGAAGCCAAAACTTGAGATTTTTATGTGACATATAATACATTTTAAAATGTGGGCTCAATTTTAAAGAGTAAACTTTCAGAGATTTTTTTTAATCTGCCAATATTTCAAATTAGAATTTCAAAATCCTTTCACTGATATATATAGATACCACCTCTAAAAGTATAGAATATAACATAATAAATATACATGTTTTCTTAAATGCGTGTTGAGCTGCAGGCAAATAATTCATCCGAGGCTGGGCTAGTGCAAAACTTGAGTACAGAGGGCAGGGAGTGTTGTAGTCAGTATTTACCCGAGGAGTATGTGGCAGGCTCTGGTGACCTGGAGCTAGGGTGACCAGCTGTCCCAGTTTGTCTGGGACTTTCTTGGTTTTAGTATTAAAGTCCTGCATCCTGGGAAACTCCTGAGACTGGGGTGAACTGGGACAGTTGGTCACCTTAACCTGGATCCTGGTGCTAAGAAACTAAACTATTGACACAATGAAAGCCTAGGACCTGAGTAGGGTGGGATGCTAGACCCAAAACACCTCTTTCCCATTCAGAGTAAAGCTGGATTCCTAAGAGCAATGGCAACAAACCCACCCTGCAGAGGGAGTTGGTGGGGATAAGCTCTTAACTCAGCCTCAACTTAGGCTTAACTCTAGCTGGAAAGAAAGAAAAGAAAAAAGAAAATGTCTTCTATGACGATTTTGAATCGTTAGTTCACACTCATGTGGATTATAGAGAAACCTAATTCACTCTCTCTGTGTGTACCCTAAATCCCCCAGCTTGAAATCTTTAAATGGTCTGTTATGTTTTTAAATACTTAAGAGAAGAAACTGGGAGAAAGAATAGATAAAACAAGAATGGCAGAATATTGATATTTTTGAAGCTGGGCAATGGGTATATGAAATACCTTACACAGGAATATTTGAAATTTATCATAATGAAAAGGTTTTTAAAAATACAGACTCAGGTTGATAGCACTCCCAGAAATCTGCCCGAAGCTACTCAAATCTTCTCTTGATGTACTCACTCTATACTTTATGTATAAAGTTCCAAGGAAAATTACCTCAAGATAGAAAATTACTAAATAAACAAAAATGGAAATAAAAGTTGACCAAGGAAAAAACAAATGAGCAGATTTCAAAAAAGGACACAACAGAACCTCAAAAACATTAAAAATTATTAGAGTAATTGGACTAGAGATAGAATTGAGACATTATACAAAATGTGTCACAGTGAACCAAGGGGGTAGGTAATACGAAAGAAAGGTTAAGATACATTAGTAAAAGAGGATAAAATCCACTTTCACTTAAGTGTGGCTCCAGAGAGAGAATAGAATGAATGGGGTAAACATAATATTAAATGAATTAATGACTGAGAATTTTGAAAAATTGAAGAAAGTTACCAACCCTTAGATTTAGGAAGCCAAATTCATTCTAAGCAAGATAAATAAAAAGAATCTGCTCTTAAGGATGGTGATTCTATTTCCTTTGGATAAATACACTGAAGTGCGATTGCCAGACCGTATGCTGGTTCTAGTTTGAAATAAAATTACTATCTTGAAGAGTTATCTGCATCTCCATGTTCATTGCAGCATTATTCGTGATAGCCAAGATATGGGAACATCCTAAGTGTCTGTTGACAGGTAAACAAATAAGAAATTGTGGTATGTGTGTGTACACACACACACACACACACACACACACACACACACACACAAAGATTATTCAGCCTTTAAAAAGAGGAAAATCCTGCCATTTGCAACAATATGAATGAACCCAGAGGACTTCATGACAAGTGAAAAAAATCTAAACACAGAGAGACAAACTATGATCTCACTTATATGTGGAATCTAAAAAAAGTCACTTATAGAAACAGATCACAAAAGTGATTACTAGGCAGCTGAGGTTTAGGGGTAACTTTCAGTTAGACAATGAATGAATTCTGGAGACCTAATGTACAGCATATGACTGCAGTTAATAATGAGGTATTCTGTACTTGAAATTTGCCGATAGAGTAGGTCTTGGTGTTCTCACCACACACACACACACACACACACACACACACACACACAAAGTAACTGTGATGACATTAATTAGTTTGATAGTGGTAATCATTTCATGATGTATATGTTTATCAAAATATCACATTTTATGCCTTAAATATATAACATTTTCATTTGTTAATCATACTTCAATAACACTAGGGGGATGGGAAGAAATCTACACTCAGGCATGTCTTGGTGAAGTGTAGAACACCAGAAATAAAGGAAAGATACTAAAATAAATCAAAGAGAAAATACCGATTACCTTATAAGTAATAATCATTACAGCACAGTGAACTTTAGCACAGCAACAATGGAAGCCAGGAAACAATGGAATTATATCATCATGTGCTGAGACAAGATAATTAACAGTCTCAAAGTGAATACTCTGTGAAACTGCCCGAAGTAAGATTATTCAAACAAACAAAAAATACAGCAGGTTGATGTGTAACATGAAATTCAACAATGTGGTTACCTTATGGAGCAGCAGTAGTGTGAGGAGGGCATGATCAGAGTGGCTTAAAACAGATTAAGGTGGATTGTGGGTATTTTTGATGATGATGATGATGATGATGGTGGATGATGATGATGATGATTTAAATATAACTCTTTGTTGCATACACTCCTGTGTTTGCAGTATATTTTGCAATTATTTTAAAAACGAAAATTAAAATACCTTCCAAAGCAAAACATGTCTATAGGCTGAATTGGCCTTCAATTTGCCTTTCTGATCTATACCATACATCCCCACCCTCTTCCTGCCTACCTGTTAACCAGCCCATTAGCATTTCTAGAAGAGAGGTCAGTCAAGAGAAGAGAGAATAAGCTGACCAGCAATAGAAAGCTACTCATTATCAATTCTGAAGCACACCAGGTGTCAGAGGAGTAAATCAGAAACAGAGGTTGTGGGCAACTCTTGAATTTTAATTTCTTTGTCCTCCATGTTATCATAGATAATTCCAAGTTGACCACACATTATAGATGGACAGAACTATCTGTGCCTTAAGTGCTATTAAAGCCAGCATTTCTTCTTACACCTGAAGTTAATAAAAAATTAGCGACTAAGAAGCAGCAGTGATTTAAAAAAAAAAAAGAAAAAAAACATAATCAAGCTTGGAAGGCACTACAGTAAGACCGCAATCATATATGCTTAATGAAGAAGAAAAAAGCCTCAATTAAAGTGATCCTCACACTCAGTCCATGGGGATTCCCAGCGATGTGTCCATTAAGTCTGGCACGTTTGAGTAAATACCTGAGCTGAAGGAAGTGTAAAGTGCTAGAATGATAGATCAGGTAAGAGCTATGACAAATTGTGGAGATGAAAATTGAGTTGTGTAATGAAACATGCAACTGAGAAAATAGGAGGAAACATGATCTTGGGAACAGGATGTTCTTGACTGAAGTAAACCCTTATTCAAGAGACATGCCAGAGCCAAAGTGAATGAATATAGAGAAAGCAAAGCATCTTGGTAAATATATTACAACAGGGAGCTGATCTGGGCACTTTTTAATCACTCACAGATATGCAACCAGGGCTTAACTACTTCTAAAGAGAAACCCTCATTGTTGAAAATGGTAGTGCCAGAGAAAATAACTTATCAATGTCAGTCTTAATTTCTTTCATCAGCCAATGGATAGAATTTGAGAAGAGTCATTTAGCAATCTTCTTATCAGTGGTACGGTGCCTGCTCCACTCATTTTGCACATGATCAGATAAAAGGATAATGTTTGCTTTATCTTTGCTTTGCCTCTCTGGTATAGCTAGCTAAAAGCCTTGCAGGAAAGGGAAAGAACAAGCTGAGAGGTTACCAGGTTATGAAACATTGTCACAGCCAAGCCAGAAGCATTGAATCAATTTCCAATATATTTCTTATGTAGCTAAAATCTATACTCTGGAGATGTTATTGTTTGATTATAAAAGCTGGAAGAATTTGAAGAGAGACTTTCATGCCACTGAGATAAACAGTTTCTGACTGTAACTTGATTGTGTCAACTTCCAAACCAAGGGGAAATAAGCTTTAAGGTGACTTTCTGCCCATTTGAAACTCAGCCATGTGTTCTGCCTTCAGAGCCCATTTGGAAGGAATCCTATGTGTATAAGAACACGTTTGGAGTGGGCATTAGCTTCCCTGCTTCTGAGTGAGCGGACTGCATTTCCTAAGATGTTATCTCCCCTCAATACTCACCCAGCCATCAAAATGTTTTCTTAATGTCCGAAAGCATTTGCGTATAATTCTGCTTTAAACCAAGTCTTTTTCCTTTGTAACTCATAATTTAAAAAATAAAAGTGCTTCTATACACTGAGTTACAATTGAATCCTATTTAAAAAAGAGAAAAGTGATAAGGAGGCTATGTACTAAGGAAATTAATTGGGGGGGGAGTCTAGTTTTAGTGCAAAATACTTCATGTCTGTTTCTTCAATCATCAGATGAAGGTCTTAGTCTAGATACTCGCTTACGTTTTTAATTTTTTTGTTTGTTTGTTTGGCCCAAATTTCTAAAACTCTTTGCAGGAGTAGGGGTAAATCTGAGCTTCGAAATACCTGTCCATGTTAAATTCCCACTTCCCATGAATCTGTGAGAAAACAGAGGTTTCAATCACAGGATGTGAGTAAACTAGAAAACTTGAAAAGGTTTTTCTGGACAGGATTTGGACCTCATTTATAACAGTAGTGTCAGCACCATGTATGTATCTAGAGTTTTGCATTTTCGAGTGCTTCCGTCGACCCCTCAACAGAGCCTCCCAGTCCCAGGCTTACTGTCACATAGGCCGACATTCCAGTTCACCCTTATCCATCTAACAGATGCTGCGATCTTGAGGAATTACCTGAACTTCTCTAAGCCTCCATCCCCTCATCTGCCAAATGGAGATAATAGCAATATCTCCTCTGAAGTATTTTTGAAGATCATTGAGTTTTTTGCATACAGGTGTCAGGCAGATGCTAGCAAGAACTCAGTTGTTGGTCTCCTTCTTGTCATAGTTATGGTTATTAAGAAAGATATGAATAAAGTATAGGTAGCTATGGATAATATTTTTCTAAAGTTGTACTCACAGCTATGATTTATTGCAATGAAAGAATACACCGCAGAACTAGCAAAGGGAAATGGTGCATGGGGCTAAGTCAGGAGGTAACCAGGCACAGGCTTTCACAGGTCCTCTTCTAGTGGAGTCACACAGGACGTTCTAAATACCCCCAGCAACAGGTTATGACAATATATGCAAAATGTTAACTCGCCCAGCTCATTAGAGACTCAAAGCCCAGGGCTTTTATTGGGGTCTGGTCACATAGTCACTCTGCCTAGCACATATGAAAATCCCAGTTTCCAGAAGGAAAGCAAGTTTTCAGCATAAACCATATTACACAAAGAATTTAGTCACAGCGGGCCACTCTTATTGTTTAGGATGCTGGCAACTCTCAAAATCTAAGTTCCAAGGTGCTAGGAAAAGACCAACCTAGCAAGCAGGACTTTTTCAGGCTAAGCATTCTTAAGCTTGCTATAACTCTTTTCAGCACAATCCATTGCCTTGGCTCTGTCTAAAGCATCTGTAAAACAAACAAAATTATTATCCGTAGGACATCATACAGCAGGGGGAAACAAAACCATAGTGTTGACTTCAGTTCTTGTCTTTAGGAATTTCAGCTAAGTTGAAGCTGACCTGAGTGCTCTATCCAGAGCTGAGGCAGAGTCATGACAGTCACTGATAGGGGACACACACAGGACAAGCATCCCCATGCATAGTGCATGGTGCTTCTGGAAGCGAAGAAGAGTTGACTGTCGTGGAGGCACTCCAAACAGACATACATGAGTCAGTACAGGTTAATAGGCCCCCAACGAGGCTTCTCACCATGGCACTTCCAGCCCCAGGATTCCCAGTCCAGTCTGAAATAACCCAGTCCAGCCCTTGGTTCCAGAGGCACTGTAGTCAGTTCCAAACAGCTCTGCTCATCCACGACATCAGTTTGTCGGTGTCATGAATGCGGATGACATCTATCAGGGTTCTGTGTAGAACGTGCAGGAGCCGGACCACCTTTGCTGTCTCACAGTTGGTGCTGTCAGGTGTGCTCATAGGCCCAAAGCTTCCAGGTACAGTTCTGAAAAGCAAAGATCATTAATTCTCTTCCCACCTCTCCCCTGTGCTTCTCCAGGTACCAGGGCTGTGTTTTCCTCCATTGATACAAAATCAGTGTTCCTTTCAGTAATCAAAACTTCACATTTTTTCATCTATAAATTCTCACTCAGATTCTTCTTTTTATCTTTATTTTTTTGGTCTGGAAGTGTTATATGTGGGAGAGACTGAAATGTTTTCACAGGAAAAAATTGTACAATTTAATAAGGACATGTCATGTTCAGAAATTAGACAGGATAAAATCTTGACTTCCAAAACATCTTCAGAATGGGTTTATATAACCATTTGCCCCATTTATCCAGTAAGCAGCATAAAAAGGCTAGTTTTTCTGGGGACAGCTACATTTAAGAAACAAACTGCACTAAAGTGCACGTCAGTAGAAAGGTGAGAGAAATAGAGTCAGGATATCAGTCCCTGTGGCCAACTGCAAGTAACTGGATGCCGTCATTTTGAATGATGAAGAAAGTGAGGCACAATGAGGTTTTGTGTCTCTAATTCACAGCAAGGAGGTGACAGCATTCATACAGAATAGGTGGACTTTGTCTTAGAAGTTTCTGGCTGTTAGTCTCACACATAGAAAGAAAGGCCCACAATAGCCTTCTATTGTTCTAGCTGGTTCTCAAGTATTGCTTCCTCCACATACTACAAATGGACTTGAACCACAGCCTCCAGTCACAGGCAGAATTTAACTCAAACCCACAACCAGCCTACTGCCTCCCATCTTCTCCTCCGAAAGTGTCCTCATGCACTAATGTTATACTCATTTGATAAATTCCAATCTATAAGAAAGAGCTAGTGGGCAACACCTATAGTTTTTTCATAGGTGGGGGTGAGTCAGTTTTATTTTCTGGTACTCAAACCTCAAGTCACAGCCATAAACCAAGACTAGTCAGTTTCTAAATTTTTATTAGGCATCAACTTCATTTTAGGCTTTGAGCTAGGCCCTAGGGCTAAAAAAATCAAGAATACATGGGCTCTGGATTTAATGAACTGAGCTGATTCTGAACCAGAATCCTTATTTACATCTTTTTCTTAAACTTTAGTTGAAGATTCAATCACTCTGATATCTGCCTCATACAAAAAGGTCAATTTCTCTGACCTGTTTTTTAAAAATTTGGTTGGACATTACTAAAAAACAAACAAACAAAAAAAAAACTGATGGCTGTAGATAACCCTGTCTTTGTAAATAATTAAGAACTTACATGCCTTAGTAGCTCCTAAATTATGTGAACTTATTCTTCTTGACATTCTGGCAAAGACAAATATTAAAAAAAATGAAAGAAAGAAAGCAGATGGCCTGCAGAGCTATTGTTTAAATGTCAACTTGACTGTTGTTTATTGCACTACTTCTACAGGGAGGTATTAGCAGGTATTGGATTCACCTGAGCACTTAGTCTATGGCACAGAGAAGCTGAGAAGCTTAGTTGGGTGTTAGTTCTTAATAAAACCTCTTAGATATTACAGAATGATATGATAATGACAGATGAGAGAACTATTAAACCCATGCACATTATTGTTTTATTTTAACAAAATAGTTGAATGGCTTTCGTTAATTCTTTACTTTGCTTTTCAAAATTATAATGATCTTGGAAACAGTCTAATTTGAGGTCTCCCAGAAGTAGACGCTGTGAAAAGGATTCAAGGGTAAGTATATTATCAGAAAGTATAGGGAAGGACAATAGGAGAAGTCAGACAGGGAAGGAAACCAGCCAATGAAAGGAGTGTTAGCTGCCTGACTGGCTACATAATTTGCACAGCCCAAAGCAAAATAAAGTACAGGGCCCCTTTTTCAAAAGTTATGAAGAATTTCAAGATGGTGAGAGCAGAGCATACACATGCTGTCACACACACATGCTGCTGGCTCTGGCTACCAATGTGGGTAATGGAGCTTAACCTCAGAAAAACTCTTGGGTATCAACCCAACCCACAAAGTTTGCCCACTTGAGAAGTGAGCGAGTGGGTTATTAATCACCAGTCGCTGATTAGTACAGGGTTATTTCTAGGATGGTTACCTTCAGGCAAAGAGATGCAGTTACTAGCGATTGGAAGTTCAGCAGAGGCACACTCAAGTCCTTACTTAACATTGTTGATAGATAGGTTCTTGGAAACTGCAGCTTTAAACAAAACAACCTATAACAAAATCAGCTTTACTATAGGCTACTTGATATAAACAAGGGTTAAGTTTCTACAGCATATTTGTAGTCACAGGATCACCAAACTTCTAAATAAAGACATGTCTAATACTAAACATTGAAATAAATTTAAATTCTACATATGTTTAAGAAGAATTCATAAAAGCAAACGAGATCATTCTTTTCCAACCTGCTTATTTCAGTTTATGGTCTCAGGTAGCCAGAGCCTCTCCTGGCAGTTCAGGGCACAGGGCAAGGATCCACCTTGGACAGGAAGCCCTTTCATCACAGGACACATTCCTGCACATCCACACTCACTCAGACTGGTACAGCATAGACATGCCAGTTCACCTCATGTGCACATCTTTGGGATGTGGGAGGGAGACACTGGAGTCCCTGGAGAAAATCCATGCAGACCTGGGGAGAATGTGCAAACTCCACACAGACAGTGGGCCCAGCCAGGAATCTATTTTCTTCTCATCAACATTATAATGAAAATGTTGAATGAAACGATGTTATTTAAAGATCTGCTATAGTAAGTCCCAGGAAGGTGGATGGGCCAGCATCCATGTCCAGCACAGTATGCAAATACCAAGGAACCTTTGGTATTCCAAGCCAGTGCCATGTGTCTTGAAAACTGAGCTACCCTGTTGAGTGGGACACCTACCAATATTCTCCCCTTTAAAAATAATATCCCCTTAAATCCTTTTCTTTCCACCTGCTTCTTAGCCAGCTCTGTAATAACTAAGATAGCCATCATTTCCTACATGTGTAAGTTCTACCTCACTCTTTTAAAGGGGAGGAAGGGGGAGCACCTGCACTCCTGAGTTCTTAAAACTCGGGCACATTCGTTTTCCACATATGATGATGCTAGACAAGCTGTTTCTTCCCCTTGGTGTCTCATTTGCCTCATCTCAGAGAGCATTTAGAATTATTCTAAGTATATATCCACAAGGTTTGAGGAGTCTACATCAGAAAAATATTGAAAAAGCAGTTCTAAAATAATGGTTTCATTCCTAAAAAATAGCAATCTCCCTTAAACCTTTGGGGTGGGGTATTAGCAGAGTAGTTTCTATGAGCTCATCTTAGATAAGTCATCCTTCAGGTGTTTCTTTAAAAGGGTATAAAAATTATGTTTTAATTGGAAAATACCCCCCCCCCACATTTGGCTCTTTAATCATTGCTGTGTACCATAAACAACAGCTCCTTAATTACTGTGATGGTTAATTTTATGGGCCAACTTGACTGGGCCTCAGAGTGCCCAAATATTTGATCAAACACATTCTGGATATGTTCTGTGAGGGTGTTTTTGGATGAGATTAACATTTAAATCGACAGACTGAGGAACAGAACAAAAACCCTGGCCTTCCCTCAAGTAAGAGAGAATTCTTCTTGTCACTGAGTTGGGATGTCAGTTTTTCCTGGCTTTGGACTAGAACTGAAATATTGACTCTTCCTGGGTCTCTAGCATATAGGCCTTCAGACTGAAACTACACCATCAGTTCTCCTGGTTCTCAGGCCCTCATACTCAGACAGAATTAAACTATGGGCTCTCCTAGGTCTCCAGCTTGCTGACTCACCCTGTAGATCTTGGGAATTGCCAACCTCCCTAATTGCCTAAGTCAATTCCTTATAATAAACACACGCGCACGCACACACACACACATACGCACACGCACACATACACTTTGTCCTGTTTCTCTGTAGAGCTCTGATGAATACAAGTGCATGTAATTAGATTTTAACAGGATGATTAGAATATCAGCTAGTTAGAGAACGGTGAATTGCTGTCATCTGTCCAGGTGACTAAAGATTTCAGTTCGTTTCATCCAGGTGAAGGAAAATTAAACTGAAAAATGTACTCTATAAACTGAGCAGAGGCCAGCGAGACTGCAGATGCCAGGATTTGAACATCAGACAGCCCGCATGACCACCAGTTATGTAAAACGGTGGAGCCAGCAGCCCTAATGAGACCCCAGTTATTAAAAGCCTTTCCATTTAGCAGTCCAGTTTCATGTGAGCAAAGCTAGACATTTGTACTTCAACTGAACCTGAAATCAAAACTCATTCCGAAGCCTGTAAGATGTGAACCTCCTCATGGAAGTGGGTACCTCTCTGCAGAAGCACCCCCTCCCCTAGTAGGAACAAAGGCTTGAGAGGCCTGTGAGCAAGGATAGGGCCCAAGGCCCCTGGAAATCTGTATGCCTGCACATGAAATATTTATTCACTATGCAGTAATGGACTCCTGTAGAGAGAATTTGTGTTTTAGAGCAAATCTTTTCTAAGAGCGAAAATGATGACTTCGAGTGTTCATGAGAAGTTCCTGCTGAAATCAGTGGAAGTTGCTTTCCATGTAGATCATTGTGCTGACTGGCCAAAATCGTGGATGACAGTGCACTGTGCAATTCACATGTTGCTCTACTCTGCAAGAGCTGCCAGGGAACCTGGGTTAAATGGCCTTCTTCCCTTAAACCAGCATGTCTGGGATTTCACAATGAATGGGGTGCTGTGTTGAATTTGTGCCAGGTCTTCATTTACAGAGAAAACTTATATAGAATGTTGTAATGAAACTGCCAGGCAGAAGGATAGTCCACAGTGCATGGAATGAGAAATTCTGGTCGTTCACAAACCCCTATGTGAGACAGCAGCGCCTTAGAGTCACGTACACATACTTGCTTCTGCTTCCTTAATTGCACAGGGATTATTGAATCCAGACAGACTTTGCACAAAGCACGTGAACTCTTCCAAGTTGAACGAAATGTCGCAGGATGATGGAGGCTTTGGGGTAGGAGCAGGCAGAGGCTGTGGGGCATGTGTCTTGCTTCACAATAAACCATAACCATTAGTGAGTTTGTATTTACAAGGATAATAAAATCCACTTCTAGGGTGATATTCTGCAGGTGCATGGAATGGAAGCTCTGATGAATTTTTCAGAAACATATGAGTCGAGCTGCATTGTTCAGACTGAAGCTTTCCTTCCCCTGCACATTTAAGCAGATTTCACTGTCAGAAAACTTTGAAGCCCCAGCTCGTTCCATTCTGCTGCAATCCTCAGGACCCAACAGAGAGACCCACTCAGCTACTGCCTCACTTCCTCATTCTGCTCCATCTCTGACTCTTTCCCAGTCATCTGGGGGGAGGGAGGACATGGGGAATAGCTAAGTGTCCTGTGATTTGCTCAAGCTTGCCAAAGACATTTCTAGCCTTATATCCTTAAGTTCTCTCAGCTGTCTTTGGCTTCCTTCTTAATCCCACCTTTAGCAATGCTGTCTGTTGTGGCTTTCCTTTCTATTTCCCCAGCCATTCTGTTTACAAACAAAATCTCCAAGCCTGGCTCTAGGTATTTCCAGCGCGGTCTCCAGCATTATGATTCCATTCAGCTTCCTCTTTTCCACCTCCATCACCTCCTCCTCACCATGGTTAATTTCCTATTATGATCTTTTCCCCATGCTCTAAGTTGGCTCCTTATTTCAGCAGCCCCTCAACTACTATAGCCCCAATTCTTCCCATTTAGAAAAATGAGAATTTTCTCTGGCGCCTCTTTAATCTTTTTCTTCTTGTCTCAGAAGATCCACGTTCTCTAAAGAACCATAGCTCATTCAATATTATTCAACATGCAATGATAATATCTTTCTGTTGCAAGGCCAAGTTATAACAGTTGCCCTAGATGGTACCAACATATAGTTTTGATAACAATCTTTTGAATTTTTATATATTGGCCTTGGGTCAAAACACTTGCAGCATCTCATCAGATTTTCTGTCAAGTCTTGTTTACTTTTCCTGAACACCAACGAAAGGCCAAATAATAATAATAATAATAATAATAATAATAATAATAATATATGCAAACTTAAAATCTAGGGTCAGAGTTGCTAAGCTTATTCCTGTGCCTTCACATCTTTCACAAGACTTCCCTAACATTTTACAAAGAAAAATAATGCAGCTAAACAGCACTCAGCATGGAATGAATATACCTAAATTTCTATTACAATTTTGTCCCTTATTGATTAGGCAATCTTTACCTTGGTTTCTGTATATATAAACTGAATACACTGGTGTCTGTCTTCCCAACTTGATGCATGATTTTTGGGAAAATCAAAGGAGGCGAAGTTCATGGCAGCATATTTTAAATGTAAGGTGGACCCAAAGTGCAAAGGACTCCTTTGGATCAGCATCTGGGGCTCTGCTAGGTACCGAAACCACAGTCATCTGCCTGCCAGTTCTCTATTTCCATTCCTGTTGGAATTCTATTGAAACACTGCTCTATATGGCTAAATAGATATTTGAGGGGTTTTATCATGCTATTTCTCTTACATATTTTTTAAGGGAAAAGGTGCTACATGGCACCCTTACTTAAAAGCCCAAGGCCAGAACCTTTCCATTAGGTTCATTACAGAAATGCATACAGGTGGTGAGAGCCAAATGGCCTGGGGATATAGTTTGATGGTAAATGTGGAACATAATTTGAAAAGGAAACTCTTTTTGAAGATGAGATTATTTTAGGTGAGACTGAAGAGGAAAAAGAAAAGAAAGTCTACATCACACTAAACAGGTTTTAAGGTACCGCAGACTATGTATCTATTTTAAATGAGAGCTATAAAACCTCATTAGAAAGGAAATGCTGGGAAAAAAAAATCCTCCTGACTTGGTAACAAATGGCTCACTAGAGTCCAGGTGGATGGTTATTGAATCAGAAAAAAAAAAATGATAAATACCAGAGGAGAGAACCTAGAAGATGAGTATATTCCCAGCAACATCTTGGAATTCGGTCTAACAAGGGGGAGTGGGGTAAGATCATAGTGGTTGCCAACAGAGGAAAGAGCTCTGGACTTAGGGACCAGAAGACCTGACTTTGGATCTTGGCTGTTGTGTATGTACTCCTGCCCTGGAGAGAAATGTGTTCCCTGCACATTTGTTTTCTCACCTGTAAAATGGAGATTATCGCTGACATAATATTGCTGTAAAATTCAACTGAAATGATATCTAAGAAAGAATGTAATAGATGCTGTGGTCGGGTTCCCAGTATTCATTTCCACTCAAGGGGTACAACATGATTATTATGTAATTATAACCTTTCCTGACAGTGGTTGGCTCAGGCCTGGATTCCTGAGCCAATCAATGAATGGTGTCCTCCCACTGGTGTGGATAGATCTGGAAATGAGCATGTGACCTCATTTGGCTAATTTTCACAGGATAGTGGTTGGAGAAAATCACATAAAGAGTCGGCTGCTTTTTCCCTCTACAACGGGAGTGTGCAGCTGAGTATGTATGGAGCTGCTACAACCAACTCCTACCAACGTGAAGATGAAGTTGACGCAGGATAGGCAGAGCCAAGAGAACTGTAGAGGCTCTAGATTCTGCACTGTGAGCTAGTACAGCTCCTTACCATTTAATGTGTTACTTTTCACCAAGAGCATCCATACTGATTCCGATTGCCTGGTAACTAAACACAGAAGACAATACTGGAATCATATCAGTGAAGCCTATGAGCTTTTAGGCCTTAGTCTGAACTCTGGCTCTCCTACTTATAGCTATATGACCATAGGCAATTTTATTAAACTCCTTAAACTTCAATTTCCTCATATGTAATATGTGTCTATTACATATTGTATAATGAGCTGATGCAAATAAGGTACTTGCCCAATAGTAAGCAATCAGCAAATGTTTCGCTACAGAAATATGAGATACAATGAAAGTCAAATGCGTTTGCACAGAGCATGTCTATGCTGCTTGTACAGTTATGATTTAGTGTCTCTGTACCCTAAGGACCCTCTCTACAGAGGAATCTGGGACACAGAGCCAGATCCAGGGAATCCAGGTGTTTGTGCATTCCTGCCCCCAAGATGGAGAAGTACTGGGCTGCAGAGTCCCTGGCAAGCTCTCTGCCACTAGGAATCCCCAATCCACTGAGAGGCCAGTTGATGAATGGAGAGAGCCTGAGCTTTAGAGGTGGACTTGCATTCTGTCAAGTGACCCTGTTTGCTTCTGAGTTTTGCTTTCCTTCTCCGTCAAAAGTGGGTAATATCAGCTACTTTCCAAGACTGTTGAGAGGATGAAGGAATACACAACTCCCTTTATGTACTGCCTGGATCTGGTATTAAGGAACAGCCCTAGTTTTGCTTCCTGGTGACTCTAGAAGACCCTTCTTTGCCAACGTCACTTTCAGATGCCTCTAAAGTTTTTTCAGTTATACCTGGGGAAAGCCCTATTTCTCTGGTCAGCCATGTTCCACCAAGATTGCATTTTGGATTTCAGCAAATCTTTATTGGAAGGCTTGGCGTGTAATATTTAGAATAGGGTATATTGGGGTATAATTTACATATAACAAAAATTTACCCATTCTAAGTGTACAGTTCCATGAGTTCTGATTAACGCATATAGTTGTGTAACTACAATCAAGATGTAGAATGTTTTCATCATCCCAAAATATTCCTTCATGTCCCTCTACATTGAATTTTCTCCCAATACTGCTGGTCTCAGATAACCACTGGTCTGCTTTCTATTACTATAGTTTTCCTTTTCATAGAACTTTGTGTATATGTAAATGGAATTAATTCCACAGTAACTAGTATTTTAGGTTTGGCTCTTTTAATTAGTGTAATGCTTTTGAGAACCATCCATGTTACTGTGTGTTTCCACAGTTGTGTTTTTTGTTTTCTCATTGCTGATTAGTATATCATCGTGTGAATGTAGCAGTTTGTTTATTCGCTACCTGATGGACATTTTGGTTATTTTCCATTTTGGCTATTGTGCATAAAGCTGCTGTAAACATTTGCATATGAGTTTTCTGGTGGATACATATAGGTACTCTTTGGGCAAGAGTTATTGCTGGGTCCCATGATGAGTGTATGTTTAAATTTACAAGGAACTGCCAACTGTTTTCCAAGGTAATTTTACCACCCTGAAGTCCTACAAACAGTGTATAGAGTTCCACTTGTACCACATCCTCACCAACATCTACTATTGCTCTTTTTAATCTTAGCCATTTTTATGGAGTGTAGTGATATCTCATTGTGGTTTTAATTTGTATCTCCCTAATGACTGATGATATTGAACATTTTTTTCTGTTTATTTGCCATCAATATACCTTCCTTGGTAAAACATGCATGTAAATATTTTGCTCAATTTTGTATTGAGTTTCTTCTCCTCTTATTATTTTGCTCTTTTCATTCTAGATGCAAATCTCTTATTAGATATACCTTTTGCTATTTTTTCCATATTGTTACTTGCCTTTTCATTTTCTTAACAGTGTCTTTGAAGAGGAGATTCTTTTTTTTTCTCCTTATTAAAAAGTCCCTTTAACATTTTTTATAATATTGGTTTGGTGGTGATGAACTCCTTTAGCTTCTTCTTGTCTAGGAAGCTCTTTATCTCCGCTTTGATTCTAAATTTAGCTTTGCCAGGTAATCTTGGTTGTAAGTCCTTGCTTTTCATCATTTCAAATATTTTATTCTAGTTCCTTCTGTCCTGCAAAGTTTCTGTTGAGAAATCAGCTGGAAATCTTATGGAAACTCTGTTGTAACTGACTGCATTTTTCTTGCTGCTTTTAAGATTCTTTGTCTTTAGCCTTTGCCATTTTAATTATAGTGTGTCTCAGTATGGGCCCCTTTGAGTTCCTCTTGTTTGGGACTCTCTGTGCATCCTGGGCTTGTATGTCTATTTCCTTCACCAGGTTAAGGAAGTTCTCCATCCTTGTTTCTTCAGATAGGTTTTTAATTTCTTATTCTCTCTCCTTTTTTTGGTAGCTCTATGATGCAAATGTTAGCACACTTGATATTGTCAAGAGATTCCTTAAACTGTCCTTTTTTTTTTTTTTTTTTTTTTGATTCTTTTTTCTTGTTGCTGTTCTGATTGGGTCTTTTCTGATCCTTTACCGTCCAAATCGCTGATTCAGTCCCCTGCTTTATCTAATCTACTGTTGATTCCCTCTAATGTATTCTTTATTTCAGTTATTGCATTTTTCATTTATGACCTGTTACTTTTTTGTTTTTATCTCTATTTTTATGTTTCTTTTCCTTGTTGAAGTTCTCACTTAGATCATTGAGCATTCTTATGACCAGTGTTTTGAACTCTGCATCTGGTAGATTGCTTGTCTCATTTTTTTAGTTCATATTTCTTTGTCTCCTCATTTTGGTTGCTTTCCCATGTTTGTTTCTATATATTAGGTAGGGCTTCTGTGTCTCCCAGTATTAGTAGAATGGAGGTGTCCTGTGGGGCGCAGTTGTTCAGTTTCCCAGGTCATCTGGCTGGGTACTCAGGTGTGTCCCTTCTGAGGGTAATGTGTGTTCTCTTGTTGTAATTAAGCCTTGATTGCTATTGGCACATCAATGGAGGGAGTGACCCTCAGGCTGATTGGTTTTAAGGACTACAGTGGAGTAGCTCTTGTGCAGGCTGACTCTATGGAGGATTCACTTTAACAGGTCTCTGGTGCTACCAAGTCTGTCTGTTGGGTATGTCATTTGTGGAGCTGGTTGGGTGGTGCTCTGATGTGTGGTCTGAAGCTGGCCACCAGGTATGTTGGTTCTAGGGCCTCTTGGGAGGGGCTCTAGTGCAAGCCGAAGTCAGCCACTGCTTGTACCCTGTCTAGAATCACTTGGCATGAAATACAAAGTGATCTGCAGATGGTTGCCACTGTTCTGGGTTTGGAGGTATCTGAGAGGCTAAGGTATGAACTGAAGTTGACTGCGCTAGTGCCAGGCTTGGAGCTGCTAAGGAAGAAGTACCGGGCAGGCTGAGACCAGATGCTGCTTGTTTGGGGTTTGTGAACCTTTGAGAGATTTTAGGAAAGTTCACAGCTTGAGCCAAGACAGACTGTTTCTATGGAACAGCTACCAAAGTGGCTTGGGTAGGCCTGCAAGGTGGCAGGGCAGGGTCTCGGGAATCACCGGGGCACAGTGTTAGGTTGATGGAGACTCAGATGTGGCACCTGTCTGTGCATGAAGATTAGGTGGGGGCAGTGCTTAACAAAGGAACAATGGATTTTTCCAGCACTTCTGTCTAGGTGAAAGCCACCCCTTCAACCCTCAATTCACTTCCTCTTCATATTCCCTGGAGCCTTTCAAGCAACCTCCCCATGCTGAGCTCAGAATAAGTGAGTCCATTGGCAAGCAAGTTCATGTGTGGACCCTAAAGATATCTGGAATGCCAGCCACCTTCTGTCCCACTCATCTACAATCTCCACTGGTTTTCATGGCCAGAAGTTCTCTTCCAAGAACTGGAACCCTGGCCTGGGGAGCCTGGTATGGGGATGACCCCTTGCTCCTCAGGGGGAATCTCCGCAGTCAACACAGCTCTCCCAGTTTTTAACTGCCACATGTGGGTATGAGAACAGTACATTCCAAATCTCCACCCTCCTACCAATCTGACATGGATTCTTCTGTATGTCCTTAGTTATAGGACTTCTGTTTAGCTAGACTTCAGGCATCCTCAAGATGACCACTCTGTAGTTCAGTTGTAATTTTGGTGTGGTAGTGGTGGAGGTGAACAGCGTATACTTACTCCATCATCTTGCCTGGATCAGTGTGCTTTCTTATAATTACTGCCTACCCTTTATGCTATTTTATATATTTTATTTCTACATATGTTAGAAATCTTGCAGTGTTATATTTGTTTCAATAAATTATCTTCTAAAAAGATTAAAAAATAAGAATATATTTTACTTCTACCACATATTTACCATTTTCAGTTTTCTTTATTCTTTTGTATGTAGCCACATTCCGATATCCATTTTCCATCTACCTGTGAAACTTCCTTAATATTTCTCACACTAAAAGTCCTGCGGCAATGAATTCTCTCAGCTTTTGTTTGAAAAATGTTTATTTTTCCCTGGATTTTTAAAATAACTGACAAGTTGCTTAATTGAAATTAATTTTTATAAGGTTGACAGATTTTTTTTTACCCCTCTCAGCACTTTAAACATGTCATTTCACTGTCTTCTGGCTTATGTAGTATCTGACTGTCAGTTTTATCTTCATTATCTTCTGTATATTTCTTGGTTGCTTTTAAGATTTTGTCTTTATCATTGATATTCAGCAATTTAATTATGATGTGCCTTAGTGTGATTTTTCTCTATGTTGGTTTTGGTTGGGGTTTTTTGAATCTTTTAAATTTGGAATTCATAGTTTTTATCAACTGTGGTACATTTTTGGTTATTTCTTTACATAATTTTTTCTTTCCCTTTTCCTTCCTTATGGGGCTCTAATTACACATATTTAGACAATTTCATATTGACTCCCAGGTCACTCATGCTCTGTTTATTTCTTTAAATCTTTATTTGGAGTAACTTATACTGCTGCATGTTCAAATTGACTCATAGCTTTCCCACTATATCTAATATCTCTGTTAATCCGTTATTAATCCTATATAGTGTATTTTTTTGTTTAAATATATTTTTTTCTACCTATAATTTCCATTTGGGTATTTTTATTATTTTAATGTCTCCTAATTACATTCAAGTTTTACTTTTTATCTTTGTACATATTTATAATGTCTACAATATTTTTAAGTCTTTGATAATTTTCTCATTTCTCACTACTATGTTTGTTTCTATTATTGATTATTCTCTTGGATATAGATTATATTTTCCTGCTTTTTTGTATGCCTGGTGATTTAAAATTTATTTTTCTGTTACAATTTACATACAATATATTAGTTTGAGGTGCAAAACACAGTTATTAGACATTTACATACTTTGCAGTATGATCTACCCATCTGCATGCCTGGTGATTTTTGATTGGATGCCAGAGATTGTAAATTTACATTGTTGAGTGCTTGGCTTCAGGATTCCTGTAAAGACTATTAGATTTTGTCCTGGGGTGCATTTAAAGTATTTACAGATTAGTTTTATTTTTCAAGGCTTGCTTTTAAATTGTGTTATGACAAGTGTAAGAAAACCTTTATACTAGGAATAATATTGCCTCGCCACTCAGAGTTGACCCTTCTAAGGACTCTACCCTATGATCCATGTATTGGAAGGTCTTTCCTCTGTTGAGAGTGGACATTAAACTATTTTCAGCCTTATGTGAGATCAAAAAATTATTCAACTTACTGCTTCATTGTCATTGCTTCTCTGACCTCATGAATTTTACCTCATGCATGTGCAGATCAGTGCATAGCTGAAGACTATAGGGAAACCTTTGCTATTATCCTTTCTTTTCAATACAGTGTCCTGAAAATTCTAGCTGCCTTACCAACACTCCCCGCTACACACCCATATGCCTGTACATACACACATGCCTATATTTATCTCTTAATTTCAGCAGAACTTCGAGATTTTGTTCATGTTCTTCTCTCTGTGTTTCAGTCTGGAAAATGCCACTAGACAGTTGGCTGGAGAGATCGTAGATATTACCTCATTTGTTTTCCTTAATTGAGAGATCAAGTTCTATGCTGTCTATTGTCTAGTATCTGAAAACAGTGTTTAACAGTGTATGTGTGTTCCTGTTATAGCTAATCCTTAGTGGACAGAAGCAAAAATCTCTATGTTTTTACTGATATCTATATCCTCTGGTCTGCTGGATTTCATTACTTCTTTATTATCTTCCTGTAAAGACAGTCATGAAATATTAGTGAGTGGAAAGTGGCAGTTGAAGTTGAAAGAGGTTCATATCAACTTCAGCCTTCACTTTGCCCACATTTCAAAGTCATATAAAAGAAAAACAAATGATCCTTGAATATTCACTTAAACTAGATTACCTTATAATAATTAAAATCTTGAACCAAGCATTTAAGGCATGGTAAAGTGAATATCAAAAAAGAAAAGTTTAGGGATGTGAAGACTTGAGCTTTCTTCCTTTCTGCATAGAATTTGAAAAATCATTAATACTGATTAAATACAGAGACAAATAGAGAAAAGCATCTATGAACTTCAATTCTTATCTTTTTGGAGACTTTCATTAAATATCTGTAAATATAGTTTTTATATTACATATATTTTACAATATAAACAAACTAAAATAATGCATAGTTTTAGACTATGAACATTTTAATTTAACAAAACTATCCTAATAATATAGAGGATGCTTTAGCTCCTATAAACATCTTTAATAAATTTTTATCTGTTGTTAAATTGATAGGGCCGAATCCCCCATGCTTCATTGTTTTTACTTGCTTCTTAGCAAATAAAGCTCTTTTGAATCTTCTCCTGTAGCACTTTACCCCCAGCTTATTTTTGTTTCCTCCCCTCGGCTGCCATATGAAAACGGTTGTTATCCAGGCAACTACGAAATGGAGAGTAGACACAGTTGTCCATATAACTCAGCAAACTTGATGTGGAGTGGAAAAGATTTAGAGAGACACAGCTACCCATAGTAGCCATCTGTGTCTATAAGATTCACCAGATAATTTTTCAAATTTTTACTTCACTTTGTCAGGACAGATAGAGATGGAGTGAGAATCCATGAGAAAGGGTAGATCATTGAACAGGTATAAGAATAACCTTTTGAGATAGATATGCTGTATCTTCTATAAAGGGAAATTATGACTTACTAATTTGGGAATGTGATCTGAGAATGTAATGAGTCTAAGATAGGAGAATTAGTAAACATCATTTAGATTAAATGAAGATATGAGCAAATAGCTAAATTATAATTAGATTGGGAGAAAAAAAGTTGATAACAGAGTTATTTTATCGTGGATAGAGGATAAGCATTTCTTCAATTAGAAAAATGGTGGCCACAGATCAGGGCTATAGCCGTCACAGTTCTACCTTTCTACATTCTCTAGAAAGTACCATTTGCTAATGGAAGTAAGGTGGTGGTCATTGTTGTTTTCAGTTAGAAAAAAAGTCATACTAAGAGGACATACTTGACATATGAATGGGAAAGTAGTCAAAAAGTAATCATTGCTTTGTGGGACGTTAGGAGGCATCTGTGTTATACTCTCATTATTGAAGACTTTGAATCAGAAGTGATGACTCCTAAAACAAGATATAGGAATCTGGGGTTCAAGTCTGGTCCTAGATCAGCTGTCCAATTCAAATGCTGGGTATTAAACCATAGTGGCCACATATGCCTACTCGTATATAACACAGGAAATACTATGTGCAAGTATGGGTACTGTTTTATAAGATAAGCATAGCAATATAGCAAGAAATGAAGGAGTTATGTGGAGATCTTTTTTTATGTGAAGATTTTTCATTCTGGAGGCATAAGAGAATAGAGATAATAATTAAAATTTATAACATTAAGGGTTTGGAAAGTTACATAACAAATTCCAGAATACTAGATTATTAGCCACCCCAGAACCTTAGAAAAGGTTGTTTTAGTGTCAGTGATGGGGAGAAGAACATCTTATAGAAAATTAAAATTTTTTTCTCAGGGGTTATGCCAGCTGAATATGTAAATAAATTCAAGAAGGATTTCTATGAAATCATGGTATTCATGGGCATTTGAAACATTCCTAACCCTTTCCTTGAGTCATATACCCCACCATAATATATTTTACTATCAGACACAGAATAATGGTCCACCAGACACCACCTGGCCTAAGGTGGCATGTCTTTTATATTCATTTAAATAACTTGTCTTTTATCTTCATGGTCTGATTCTTTAATTTTCTGTCATGTTAATCCCCTATTTTTTTTCTCAAGCATCCCCTATGGAGCAGTGTACCAAATCCCCCAAATCCCTGACTTCCTTTATATCAAAAAGGGCATAAGGGATTGGAAAACAAATTTACATTCTCCATACACTTTTCAAGTCCTAGAGAGCTTAAATCCAGTTTGAACTTAGAGACTGAGTGTTTTCATACATTCCAAAGCCATCAGATTGAATCTACCCCTCCGGAGGTCATCTTAATGCCACAGCCCAGTTACCCCAATGGTTGTGAATAAATAGCCTGTACAGTCATTTTTCACTACTTTGACAAAACTATGAGGTAAACTTAGAATAAATAACTTATATTTAATTGATGTAGCTCTGGCAACAGGCTTGGGTTCTCTCTCTCTCTCTCTCTTTACTTGTTTCAGCAATACAGATGAAGAGAAAGATGTGCAAATAAAGAGATCTGTTCTTCCATCTGTAGTTTAAGTTTCTGTTGCCAATACCACACATAGCTTAAAGATATTTAGGAAGCTGGAAGGAAATTCATACAAAGACTTTTTTACATGACTACTTGCATTGTAGAAAAGCATGCCAATTAATAATACGGTATGAACATGAGTGACCAATAAGTCACTCATTATGGCTGGTGAATTGTGTTGGGAACTCATTGCATGTTTGGTTGAAATTTTTGCAGATATAATCAAAGTTTTCAAAGTAAAAAAGAATTTGGGTATTTGAATTTTCTATTTTCCTAGGACTTAGGTTGAAGAGGGAAAAAAAACAGTTATTACTAAAGTTGTTTGTTTGAATCTATAAGAGAAGGTAGATCGTTGCACAGAAGCAAGTATAACCTTTTAGGATAGATGTGCTGTACCTTCACTAACTGAAAAAAAAATCATGGCTTACTAATTTGGGAATGTTATGTGAAAATGCAGTAAGTCTGTGAATAAAGGAGCATCAGTAAATGTCATTTATTTAGGTTTTTTAAAAAGCCTTTCCAGGTGCCAACTCCAAAATAGATTTAAGAAAATGAATTCCATCCTTTCTATACATGAGGGAACTTGAAACCAACTCCGAGTACTTTGCTTCATATTCATAATTGCTAATTAATAATTGTGATTAACTGACCCCCAAGTAAATGGTTGACAAAGGTGATTGTTTAGGAAATAGCCAGGGTAGTTGTTTAGCAAAATGTCCTCAGATGCTGCAGTGGAACATTAACCACACAGATGAAAGTTTGGTTTGCCTTGAATTCCATCACAGTGTGTGTGTTACAAAACCACACGTTGCCTCTCCCTGACAGCCACTTATGGAAACTTATTGAGCACCTATTTGTAATGAGCACTGTTTCTTGCTTTGTTACAAATGAGCTATGGTTATATGAGGTCAGATAGTTTTTGTTTTTTTGTTTTTGTTTTTGTTTTTTGGCTTCAAGATGCCATCTTTGATCAGACTGGATTATCACATTTAGATATCTATTCTACAACCAGTGTACTGTCACTATTTTTACTCCACTTTGAACCATTTTTTAATATGTGAGTTTATAACCACATTCTTAACTATGACTAATATATATTTGGAGAAGGTGGGAGTAGGAAGTTAATTTTATTTTTTTAACTAAGTAAATATATGCACATCATTTTAAAAATCAAATATTACTAAAAGATAGGAAACACAAAACAATAGTTTTGTTCTCCATCTCTATCCACTTCTGGTTTGAAGTCAGAATAGTTTTTTTTAAATCCTTTGTTATCACATTACTAGCAGGTAGCCAAGAAGATCTTCAAGCCTAGTCTTTCCAACTCTGAAGCCTATTCTCTTTTCATTTCATTCTTCTGAATATACAAAGGAACTTAGCACTCAAGTGAGGATTTCTTACACCTATCCTATATAACTATCTCTTTGGCCAGATATATTAATTATACCAAAATATTGGTTTACAAATTCAGTGATTAAAGATTTATGAGCTAGCATCTGTGAGAAAAAGTTGAGACACTTTAGTTTGTAAAAGAGAAAACTAAGGAAAAAAATAGTTAATGGTATTTCCCAAACTCAAAATTATTGCTAATTCAGATTCCACTAACTTGGAAATTTATATTAACTGAAACAATGTTGGAAATAAACTTGTCCCTTTGCAGCTATTTTTAAAGATAATGTTCCTGTTAACAGAACAGTAAAAAACAAGTTTGCAAGAACCATAGGTAACTCAGTTAAGAGAACAAATTGTTTTAAAAGAGAAACTCACTGTAAATACATCTAGGAAGTTACTGAGAAATCTCATCTACTCACTACAAATGGATCCTAGGAACTTGACTCTGTGAGAACTTAGTTCTTATGCTACTATGGGCGTTGATGTAAAATGGGATGCTAGCACTCAGCATGGCATCTAGAATCACTGGGGATAAAGGCTAGGGTAACGATGCCACACTGGCTTTTGCTAGACGTGGGACCTTCTGACCCAGTGATGCTCTGAGGTGGGGGCAGGGACTGTGGAGGATGCTAAAGCAGCATTCTGTGGAGCTATCTTTAATCTTGGTCACTGACCCTTGATCTAATGGTTTAGAAGTATTAAGAAAAGTATTAAGAAATAAGTCTCTAAAATATTCAATAATTCTGAATGATCTTATCCCTCTGGCTATCTGAATTAATAAAATCTAGCTGTATGTGAAAAATAGCTTCACTAAAGAGGAAAGTCAGCTGTTTGGTTGCTAGAGTCAGAACAAAAAGTAGTAGGTTGGGATTTCAAAAGGAAAGGTTCATATTCAGTTTAACTTAAGGAAGAACTTTCTAAAGATTAGAGCTGTTTTTCATCCACTTATTCTTTCATTACCCTCAATGAGCACAGATTATCAGGCTCTGTGCTGAGCACTGGTGATAGAGAAGAAATCAGCCACTCTATCGGCTTATAATTATGATCAGCTCTATCAGCAAATAATTACTACTATAGAATAAGGGCAATACAGAATCAAGAATGAGCTGGTATGGGGCTAGTAAAGAGATAAATAAAATTTAGTTTGTCCCTTAGGGTTCTTACAGTCTAATAACACTGGTTTTGAGAATTATTGCCATTTTCTGAATAATAGCTATATACCTGTTTGAGGCATCATGCTATCTTTATTACGTGCTTTGTTTCTAGTCCTCAGAGCACTCCTATGATGAAAGTTATATGATCTAATTTTCAGATGAGGAAACTAAAGCCACCTGCTGAGGCACCTGGTACAAGGAGCACACGTGGGGATGCTCATTGACAAGCTGAGTGGAGGTTTTATATTATGCACCCTAAGTTAACAGTTGAAAAATCCCTGGTGGAACTGTTTCTCCGAAATTTCTCCTCTGCCGTCCACCCACCTGCCCAAACAGAACCTTACCCTTTTTGGCTGCCAGCACCCAGGCTGCTCATCTCCCTCTTAGGCATGATAACTTCCCTCTTTACTGAAGCTCTAAAGCCAGACAGTATTCCTAATCCAAGCACTCTCAACAGTTTTCCTAAAAAAGGAGGGCTTAGAAATTCCCATATTGGCTGCTAAAAGACTAAAAAGGTATCTGTCTCCTTGCCTGCCGGAGATATGCACAGTAATGTATTTGAGTTGTGAGTTAAAGAAGACCCTGAGTCCACTCTAAGTAAGAAAGTCTGTAGCATTCTGCTGCCAACATGTCCTGAATGGATCCCAAGTGTGCTGAGATGTTGAGCCCTCAGCTCTCAGCTGGCCAGCGGTCCTGGGGCAGCTGGTGTTTTCCTCATTGAGCTTTGTATTTTCTGTGTTCCACGACTTTAAAAGGACTAGGAGACAGTACGGTAAGTCATCTCATGAAATATTTGGAGATAATCGGTGATAAGTGAGAACTTACCTTAAGAGATAGAGAGAAGGCAAATTGGACAATGAGAAGTAGGTGGGAGGGCTCACCAGAGTGAGAGACGTTACTAGTGACCGTAAAAGAATGAAACCTACTGGTCCATTCAGTGACCCAATGCTTGAACTTATTAGCAAGTATTCTGATAGCCACAAATGTGAACTTAAACTTGTCAAGATCAAGACTGAATCAACTCATTCGAGATGCAAGACTGGCTTGCGCCTTTGAACTTTGTTCCCATTATAGCCATTTAATTATTTTGTGAGTTCTTATAATTCTCTGAGGAAAATGCTGACTTCAGAATTACAATATCTAACCCTTCTTCAGGTT
Organism: Eonycteris spelaea; assembly: GCA_003508835.1. NCBI lineage: Eukaryota > Metazoa > Chordata > Mammalia > Chiroptera > Pteropodidae > Eonycteris > Eonycteris spelaea. The sequence continues at coordinate 3,480,947 of PUFA01000079.1, read as the reverse complement.
ACAATATTTTTATTAACTGTGAGAAACTTACAGTGCCTTGAAGAAACTACATAAAGAGGATGTCAGCATTTTCAATATAAGCTCCATTTCCAAAGGTTTATGCATTCTGGAGAAATTTGCTTGCGGGTGAAACTTGACATACAGTGCCTGAGTTCCTGACTGTCCACACCTCATTTCATAGGTATTTATGAATGGGTCCCTCAAATTCACTACATTTGGCAACTATAATTTTTAGAAATAAAAATGGCTTTAATAGCAATTGGTTTCTGTGTTTAATGTCAGTGCACACAATTCTCAGAGAATCAGAGCAGTCAGGAATACTAAAAATCTTGTTTTATACATTCTGGTATGACATTAATGTGAAGGGAAAAATAATTTAAAGGGACAGATACCAGAAAATGTTGTTTTCAGAAGGATATCAGACATAGACATCCTTCATCACTTTTTCTATCCCAGATCCCTCCTCACACCTTTCCTGCCTAGCGTGATAAGCCAGGCTAACATACACAGGCTTTGCTGTCTAGGATCTTTCCTCAGAAATCACTGAAAAGGCAACCAATAATCTCACTTTGTTTTTTGAGTCTCCATTGGGGGGACTGGCGTAAGTGCTCTCTTAGCCATAAAATACTTGGTGAAGAGAGAGTTCTTAAACAAAGCCAGAAACACATTGCCCATGGAGGCAATAGATGAAAGATGAAATAAATGTCAGAGAGATGAAATAAATGTCAGAAAAACTGCGGTATGGAAGTCTACAGATACAATCCAAGAGGGCACAGGGAAGAGGTATTAGGCAGTTGTGATTCTCAAGAACCATGTAGATCAGGGTGCATAGTCATCCTGAGTAGGGGCGGCAACTGCCTAGATGCCGGGCTTGTTGACTCTAGACTCCAACCTCAGGATAGGGAGCATGGGAATCAGCTAAATTCAGGGGCCTGCACCAATTTCAGAGGAGAAGTTGGGCACTTAGCCAAGAAACAGTGACCATTCTGTGAGTCTTCTGCTTACAAAGCTGCCTCAGTGGCTTTTGACTGAGTGGACCCCATTTCTGGATTTACCTGTGCTTTTGAAGGGAATCGGTATAGCTCGGTGGCTAAGCACCTGATCATTTCAGTCGGGCAAGCCTAGATTCAAATCCAAGCTCTTCACAGCATATGGGCAAGTTACTTAACCTTTTGAGCTAGGATTCTTCATTTGTAAATGGCAAAAATAGCTCTTACCTTTAGGTGGTAAAAATAAAGAGATGTTACAAAGAAAGCAGTGAGCTTCTAGTAGCTGTAATAAGCAGCCAAACTTGATGATCTGTCTTCACAAAAAGAGAAGATACCCCAACGTTCCTCCATACTGAGCACTCTTTGGTTCAAGGATAGGCCGTCCTTAAGGTGCATTGGGGTAAATTTTGATGGCAGGCAGCCCTGGCATGTAGGGACTAACCCATCTCAGCTGTTACAGCCATGAACCTTTGATTCCTATCCTCAAAGACTGTCCTGATGAACCTTTGATTCCTTTTCTGTGAAACTGAAATAGTTCAGACATTTAGAATTGCACCAAGTACAACACGTGGACATGCTAAATCTGAGTGTTGTGTATCTAGTCTAACATGGAGAAAGGACACTGAATTCTGAATAACAGGATCCATCTTTTTGAGCTCTCCTGGCAACACCTCCCCATGCAAACAGCTGATCATTTCTCAAAAAACACCATTCTGTAACAATTAAGTCTCTTTAATTAGGAGGAAATGAATAGAGAAGACAAATCTGTAAAGCTGGTTGAGAGTAAAGCTGACCAGGTGGAAGCCCTGAAATGAATGGGGCTAAAACTTAGCCCTTGTGATCCTGAGAAAGATCTCAGACCATAGCCACGTGATTCAGGGCTCCTGCAGTCCTTGACCAGTCTCTGATATGACAGTACATGAGATGGCTAAATGGTACCATACTGCAGAGGGGCTATCTACCAACTCCCTACCAAATATCCCTTTAGAGACTGAAGCCTCTCTTTTGACAGGGACCTCATTTTTCTAGTGCTTCCAAAACCAAGCACCAAACCTACTAGAATCTACAAAAGCCAACTCTCTACGCAGCCCCTTTGCTTTTATCTTAGTATTAGAAAACTCCCAGATTTCTACTAGTCACTCAGAACAAAGAGGTTTTCAGGGGCAGGGATGGGGGCAGATTCTGAAGTTCAAATACTAATTTCTGAGTATAAAAGGAGATTGCATAAGAAAGGTACTTAAAGATAAACTATTTACCTGTCATATATTTATTAAAACCTAATAAATATACTAAGCATTTTGTATATGTTACCATTCATTATTTCGTTCTTTCAGCTATGCTAGGTGTCATTCTAAATTCTAGAGATTCGATAATGAACATATTTTTATCCTCACAGCAACCCTATAAGGATTCTGAGACCTCAAGAGATCACAGATCTTGTGCAAGAGTTCATATAATTAGTTATTGGCAGATACCACAGTCCAAACCACTGTTCCATGAAGCACTGCTGAAATGTTAGCTATTGACCCAATTGATACAAGGATTACTCATATCCTATTATATTCCCCATTGTACCTAACATGGTGCTGAGTTGCACTTCTTAATCCTAAACTTATAAGATGCTGATGTAAACTTTACTAAGGATGTTTCATTCTAAGATTAGCATATAAACAAGAGATTTTGGGGGTGACAAGCAGATCTTGGGAACTGTCTCATTGGCTTGGATAAACCATACCACTATTTCAGAAATTAAATAGGTAATAATTTTTTTTCAGTTATTGTATTTTTCTCTGTACATAAAATTTTTTGAAGATGAGATATCATTAGCAGACTATATTGCAAAAGTATGGTGGAATCAGCTTAATTTGTTTTAGGAACTAGTGGACTCCCTGGGAATGAGAAGAAATTCAAAAAGTTCTGATGAGGTTTTTCATTGCGTAAAGTGAAAGAATATAGCTCTATAGTCTTCTCAATAAGACTTCAAATGGCAATTGGATCAAATGAAGCCCACATGATAAGTGATGTTCCCACCTATAAGGTAAGTTTCAGGATGGCCCTTATAGAATTACTTCTCCTCATATTCAAATTGAGAGGACACAGACTTAGTTAACAGCAGAATGAGTGATGAATCATGCAAGAAATGCACAATTATCTTTGTTAGGACATTGATTTGTTAGGTATGCTTATTACTTTTAGTTAATAAATTTTTCTTAATTGGTTGAAGTCACATAATTCCCAATTGGAATAAGGGTGATCAAAAATAACTTTTATTCTCTAATGACTGTTGCTTTTCTGTTATAACTCCGGAGAGCCATCCAGGATATATATTGCACATATGCCTTTTGTGTCAGTAACAGCCGGTCTTCTTACCTTATATTATGTGAAGGGAATGTTTTCATGATCAATTAAATATCTGTTTCATGCCACTCCCTGGAAATTTACTACATCATGAATAGGATTTCTTCCTTCTAGATGTCCCCTCTCCTCCAGATCAGATCCAAATGTTTATGACCCTTTTATCTTTCTACGAGAGCCATCTCTGATCCTTACTATGTTTCTGTGTCTAGAATCAAACTGCCAGATGAGGACGCTGGACAGTGGGATTGGAACCTTCCCACTCCCAGACGCGGGGAGTCGCTCAACGGGACGGTACCTGTGTCAAGCAGACTCCCCAGAGGACACTGAGCCCATTCTGACTCTCCAGCCAGCCCTTTGCACAGCTCCTTCCATCAGAGCCCAGACCCTTGAACGAGAAGTGCCTTCCTCAGCTGATAGCCAGGGCTCAGCACACACTGCCATCGTTCATTCCACATCCGACCCCATCATGGTTGCCGGGGGGATGCAACCTCTTCAAAGTCGCCTCCCAAAACCAGCCTCCTCAGGTAAAATGCTTGTTACTTTCCAAAATAGATTGTTTTCCCACCCAAATAAGGTACTTGCTAACAAAATAGGAAACAAGCAGTAGAAAAAGCTTCCACCAGGAAGTCAGTGAGTGACCTCTGCCCAGTAGAAATGTGAATGTATGAAAATCTCTGTATGTCCTCAGGAGAAAAGTAAAAAACAGTTAACATTGTCCGCTCTTAAGACATTATAGTAAGGAGTCTGTACATATATAAAGGAAGGAAGCATGTAAGCACAGGTATATGGTATGTAATTTGATTAAGAAAAAACACAACATAAACATGGGGCTTTGCTTTGACCTTTTAAAAATTAACTCTGAATATAAACCAATTTAGGTTCAAGACATAAATTTAACTGAAATGTTATTTGCCCTCCAATGAGAAACCTATGTCTTCTGACATAATCCTATCCTGTTCAAATATATTTATATGTTGAACTATAAAAAACTTAGTTTGAAACGTCAGCAGTAGACTGTGCACTAACTGCGATGGAATGGAGAGAGCCTCCCCACCGAGAAGAGCCATCTTCGGTTGCAGTCAACTGAAACAAGCCTTCATGATTAAAGTTAGGCCTGGGCTAAGGGTCGAAGTTTTTTTTTATTGTTCCTTCAAGATTAAAACTATTTTTTACAGCTCAGGATGGCACTACATAAATTTTAACTTGGATGGTTTATGTTGCATTTATGACATACATAAGCATATAAAATAGGACTCTAAAGACTTTCATTTATGATTTGATGATTAGAAAGGAGCCACAAGTAGAGATTATGCTATAGGCTTCTGAGAAATTAGAAGACTTTTAATTAAACATCTTTGAATAACTGTGATTGGGCTATCCCAGGACTGAGTTCTTCCTTCGTATTGTAATACTAACTGCCATGAATGTTTCATCACAAACTTCTGCTCATTTCAAGCCAAGGCTACGTTTTAGAAAGCTGGAATGCATATTAAAATAAATGCATTGTTAATTAATGGCACAGCCTCCAGAGATTCAGGGGTGAAATCCTAGTTTATAGATTATGTGCTCCATGCCTGAATGGTCACATGTGTGGCCTCAATTCAGCGGCGGGTTGCCGACTAGACGCCATGATTAAACACTGTCATTATAACAAATTGAATAGAAACTGCAAGCCCGGAATTGCTTCATAGGAAGGGGATAGGGAGGAGATTGTTCTGATCTTGCTGCTAATATTCACTGCACCAGATTTCTAAGGTTTGTGCCTTAATTAAATTGTCCTGAAGAGTTGTAAAAAAGTAGTATGTGGTCGAGAGTGAGGTCAACACGCTGCAGGACACTTTTTTGTGTCACCCATCCTAAAGCTTTCTGTCCACCAAATGATATTGTGACCATGCTCCAGAGCAGCGGTGCCCAACCTTTTTGGCACCAGGAACCAGTGCTCCTATGAGATCTCATGCCTAATGACCCGAGCTGGAGCTGAGGTGGTGATGCCAGCTCTAGGGAGCGTTTGAAAATAGAGATGAAGCTTCTCTTGCTCCCCGTTGCTCACCTCCTGCTGTGCGGCCTGGTTCCTAACAGGCTACTGACCTTACCGGTCTGCAGTCTGGGGGTTGGAAACCCCTGCTCCACAGGCAGAGCCATCTTTCCAGGGCTTCTTCTTTCTTTGTAGCCATTGGTTACTTATTTTAAAAACGCATAAATGGGGAATTAGCTGGAACAAAAGGCAAATGGTTTAGAGCAGTCACTTTCTATTTAATGTATGCATATGAATGGGTTTTTCTCTTATCCTCATATCAAAAATGGAAATAACTGTGCAAACTTCAGACTGTTGATGAAAATACAATTACTTTGCTTCTGCTCATAGCAAAACGCTGTTGAGAGGCTATCACAGCATGTCCTGTTGATAATCATTGAGGCTGGAGGATAATAACAGCAATTCTCCTTTCTGGTGTGAGAAGGAATATACTTTGCACGTTAATCTACTATTGTGGGTAATGGAGGAACATCCTTTAATCATTCTGTTAATTACATCCTCACTACTCAAAATGTGATCCATGGGCCAGCATCATCGGCATCATCTGAGAACTTGTCAGAAATGTAGAATCTCAAACCCCAAACCTACTAAATAAAAGTCTGCAATTAACAAAAGCTCAGCTGATGCACATGCAAATCAGAGCGTAAGAAGTACTACCCTACAAGGTTTTTAAGGGCCTCTGAGAAAAATTTCCCAAGCCACATTATTCAGAATGACCTTCATAGGTATTCTAGGAAAATAAGGATCCCCTTCTCAAATACACTTGGGAAAGGCTGAAAATTTACATTCTCCCTTTGGAAATTATGACAATTTCCATTAGCACCATGAAGGCTCTGAGAAAGCCTCTAACAAGGAAACTTGTTTTTTTATTTGATGACAAGGACTATTTGAGAAATAATCAGTGTTTCCCAAACAGTTTGCCCACTGAACCTTTTCTAATATGGAAAAACTATCGATGTTTTGTGGAAAAGTGGTCCAAAGACAGTTTGCCTTTGGGCCTCCAGGGTGGTCGTCCTCTATGGATATACGTAATTAATTCAACTGCATCTTTGAGCACTGACTTGCAGGGGACAGAATGTTGGGAAAAGCAGCTTTCATTCTTTTTGGACATTTTCTTATTATCTTCCCATCCTCCACCTGAATTTGTAAAGAATTGAAAAAAGCTGATTATGATTTTATATACATTTCCTCATTTAGGAAAAATCAATTCCCAATGCAGAATGAAGCAGAGCCAAGGCCTCAGACTTGTTCGTCATTCGAATACGCTGAAAACACAATGGAAAGGGAGCTGCTTCGAGACTGGGGAGGTGAAGACCCCTCTGGGGAGACCCAGGTAAGGGATGGCCAGGAGGAGGATGCCCTCCACCTGTTAATCTTGATGGGGAACTCCTTAAACACTTTTGTGATCGATCTAAGTCGTATTTGTTGTAGGTTTGGTAACCAAAAGCCCAGGCTCAAGGCTCACCTTTTTTCCTAAATTATCAAGTAACACCATAGGTTCTTGAGCAGAATTCAAAGTGCTTCCATGGATCTGCACCACGATTCTCGAGGTGTGGATACTCTGCCCTGGTAAGATGTTGTGGAACAGGCATTCTCTCTCCCAAGTCTTAAGAGCCCCATTTAAAGTGATTTGATGATATTTTTTCATTATCTCCTCAGTTACTTTAACTTTTACTTTGTTCCTATGAGATAGATAAAGCAGGTATAATTATATTCCTTTGGGGGTTGAATAAACTGAGCCCTAGACTGTCAAACGACTTGCCAGGGACAGTGAGACCCACATTTCTTCTATCCTTATCATTTGTGTTCTTCATCCCCTGAGATGGCACACACAGGCCTCCTTGTGTGTACCTGGACCTAGGGAGAGGCTCATGACTCAGAGACTCTTCAGTCATTCCTCGGGTTACTTGGTTTTCTCTCCTGCACCCTGTCCTGTTTACCAATACGAGCTAAACACTTGGGCTAAATTCAACCTGTTCACTATCCCACAACTTGTCCTGGTACTGGCTCACCTCTGGGTATTTATTGGTGCCCAGCAGTGAAAAGGGTGGGAGGAAGGACGTAGGGATCAATTACCAGAGCTTCCCAGCCCTTCCTTGACCCTTTCTGCTTTTGCTGCCTTGGCTCTCCCAATCCCAGCATTATCAAGAGACACCTAAAAGACACCCAAAATTGAACTAGGAAATAATTCAGAAACAACAGATGATGACAGTGGCAAAGAGGTTTGGGTAATTCCAAGAAAGAGAATTGCTCACTGCTGACCAGGAGGGAGATGTCCCCTCTACCTGTGATGGCAGTTTGCTCCTCATCCAACATTCACATTCCCCCAAACACACACCTCTCTGGGGTCCTTTTCCTCATCATCTTTCACCAGCTCTGCCCATTGAAAATTCTGCCCGTCTTGTAAGAATCACCACTGTGGCTTGGAACTTAGAACTCTGCTTCATTGACTGCCAGGGAGGGAAAGTTTGAAGCAAGAGTTAGCTTCCTATTTTCAGTACTCGGCACAGTGCTGAACAAACAGTTCAATTACTGTTTGTTGAATAAAGGGATGTAAAAATGCATCTCATCATACCCAGAATGTGTTACTGGGGTCCTGCAGGGACTCTAGACATGGGGCTCCCCTGGAACCATAACCAGTAGACTTGTCATGCTCCATGGACATCATCCTTGCTAGACTACTTGTATCTCCTGTATTGAGCTCCGTACTCCCAGAACCTAGCGTACTGTTTGGCACAGAGTACATACTCAATAAGATCTGTTAAATGGGTGATAAATGAGTAAATGAATGAAGGAATAATGGAAATGAGTAAGTGCTTGAATTTATAACCCCAGCTGAAAAAGCTTATATTCTGAAATGTATTTTTATAATTTCCAACCAAATGGCACTCTTCCAAACAGCCTTTAGAGACCCATCCTGTACATCTGAGCCTGAACCATCTGGGATGGATGGGAAATAATTGGCTTTGATAGGGCAGTCTGCGAACATAAAAGAAAGGCCCAAATGCGGGATTTGCAGTCTTAGATCCAGTATTCTGCTTGTGTGCACGGAGCTAAAAACTGTTCATAGAGTTTCAGCCATTTTCAGCAATTCCTGTACATCGCACGATCGCCACACCAGTGACATCCCGGTGGGTCAGGCTGAGTGTGCATGTGAGCAAAAGGGGAGATTGCATCCCTGGGCCAGTGAACTGTCAGTAGATTTGAAGATTATATAGGGTTAGCAACTATATACTTTCCTAAGGGCTCATATCCTTTCAGGAGCTGGAAGAAAGTTATAAATTAGGCAAACATTTATTCTTTTTTGTTCCCAAGGTTGATTTTTTTCATACCCTCTAATACTTGAAAGCCAATGATGAGATCAGTTAAATAAATAAGCCATTAGGCTTGGAACAGCAGCTCTAATAGGCACTTGAGAAAAATATGACCCTATAAAGAAGTGTGCAAAATTCAGAGCAGGTAATCGGGGACTTTCCTATGCCTGGGACAATGGCAGAGTATGGTCAATGGCTTCATTAGAGCAGGCCTGTTTCTGCAGCTCTGGTAATTGAGTGGACTGCATCAGCTCCGCACACAGATGACAGGCCGAGCTGAGCTGCTCTTGGGGGTGGGGCAGTGGGCATGGCATTCTGTGTACACAGCAACAGCCAAATAGAAATTGTTTCACATCCTCACAGGATTTTCTGCCCAGTTTGATTTGCGTGAATAATCTTAACAGTCTCATATTACCCATTTAGGACAAGGTACCCAGAATGCATTCGTACTCTGCCAGCGGTGGCAGTGATAGTGACAGTGACCCGGACTATGGAAATAATGGTTTTGGAGCTGGAAGGGGCAGATTAGTGAAAACAATGAAGAGCGCCACCCCAGGTAACGCACAGGGAGCACACCGGACGTTCGGAGTTCCTCTCTCTTAGGGAAGCTGCCGATTAAACCTTTCACTGTGCTCTGCCTTCACCTCTCCCCCAACTGATTTTACATCTTAGCTATATATCCCTCCTGAGATCGCATTTTCTGGCACATACAGAAGATTATTTTATGTGCATCAATTTGTTTTCTGGTATAATCTTCATGACATTGCAGTGCAGTCTGTAAAGATCTTATTTCCAAATCTGGCATCTCCCAAAAAGTCTCCAATTGAGTTATCTCAGTAATGAAGGAATGACTATAAAGATAACTTTGTTCTTAATTACATACTTTGGCAAATCAAATCATCCCGTGAGCCATGGATAGAATTACCAGCTCTTTGCTCGTACTGTGCTGTGTAGCTCTGGATCTGTTAGCCATGCCATTATGAATAGGTCTGTTTATGAGGTTAAAACTCCCTCACACTATTTCTGTTTGAATCAGAATTGGCATCAGAAAAATCATCATCCTGAGGCATTTAAAAATATGTATAGTCAGATGGCAATTCCTTACACATGCAAGAGGACAGATGTGCCCCTAACACAAAATGTGATCTGGTGTCTGACTTTCCTCTAATCTATTCTGGATTGTCAGAAATATGTTAATGATGCATCGGAGAGTTGTTCTTTTCATACTAACCAACTTTTTTTCTCAAATACTAACTTAGCAATTATATGATGAAACCATGACTTCCTTTTTTAAAACAAGACTGATATGTTGCTTTAGGGAAAAATGTAATCTAGCCACTGTGTGTGTTTCCAGTTTTCCAAGAGTCTCGCATTTGTGACACAGGGCCATAAGAGTGGCATGTATGAACAGCCGTTAACCCGAGCCGCCACTCTGTTCCTTGCTTCCTACCAGCCATTGAGAAGCAGGATCAATGGTTGAACTCCGCCAAGGTTTACCAAGAAGAAAGTGGCAAACATCCCTGGCTTTTTGGTTAGGTGGTTGTCCCTATCAGCTCTCTTGTTGGTCAGTGTTCCTCTGGTTGTGACAGATAAAAGGAAAGGGGAGTTTATTTTTCATGAGGCTTGCCCAGTTAAGATGCTTAGGGTCCGTCCAGCTTGTAGTCCAAACTCTTTCCTTGAACCTATCATGGGTCCACAGTGAATAACCTCACCTCACTGACCCTCAACTGCTCCATCCAAGAATGATTTCCAGGGCCCCTTCCAGCTCTAAAACGCCATGCATTTATTGGACAAATATGTATTGAAACCTCCTCTAGACCAGCTTTCCATCAGTGAGTAAATGGACAAAGATCCCTGCTAGACAGTAACCAAGACGTATAATAAGCTATTAATGTATCTCATTTGTTGAAAGGAAATAAGTGCTACAGGGAAACAAAGCTGAGTATGGTGCAGGAGTGCTGGGAAGGGTGGTAGAAGGCGGGGAGGTGTTAAAGCTTAATCAGAGCGTCGGAACAAGCCTGCTGAGAAGGTGATGTTTGAGTAGAGAGTTGAGGGAGGCGAGGGAGTGAGCCAGGAAGATATCTGGGGGGAAAGCATTCTTGGCAGCTAGTACTGAAGGTTTGGGAAGGAGCAGCAGGTAGCCAGTGTGGCTGTGGCAGAGAAAGCAAGGAGAAGACTGGGAGATGAGGTGAGATAGGTAAAAGTGACCAGAACTGGTAAGGCGTTGCTCACCATTCTGAATATTTTGCTTCTTCTCTGAGAAACATATGTGGGAGCTTTTGAACATCTCTGAGCATAGGTGTTTCAAAAGGATGACTCTGGCTGCTGTGTTGTGAAGACTGAGGAAGCAAGACCAACTAAGAGGCTATCACATCATACAGGCAAGAGATGCTAGTGGCTGACACTAGGGCAGTCACCGTAAAAGGAGTGAGCAGCACTAAGAGAGCCCTTCCCAGTGATGGTAATGTTTTGTACCCACACTGTCCTGTACCATGTGGCCCGTAAGCACTTGAAATACGGCTAGTGGGAGTAAGAAACTGAATTTTTAAATTTAATTTTTGTTATAATTTTCCTAAGAGTTCTCACTTGACACATACTTTTTTTCCTGTTTCAATGTTTTATTTCTTATTAACTTAAATTTTAATATTAATAATCATATATGGCTTGTACGTAAGGAGTGAGAATGGTCTGCTTCCAGATCTAATTAAAAGTACAACACAATACACTGATAGGTTGCAGGTGGGGTGAAAGAAAAAGCAGAGTCAAAGATGGCTACAAGGTTTAGGTCCTAGAAGGGATGCTATTCTCCTGACCGGAATGGAGTAGGCCTTGTGTCGGGGCTTGGGGAGGCAGATTGGTGGTTAATTCTAGACATGCTAAGTTTGAGATGCTCATTAAGAAAATGGAGGTATTAACTAGATAGTAGCTGTGTGAATCTGGAGTTCAGCAGATCTGGTCTGGTCTGGAGACGTCAATTTGAGCGTCAGTGTGTAGATGGCATTTAAGGCCCCAGGTCCAGATGAGATCAGGAGAGGGGGAGTGTCAATGGAGAGGACATATCCATATCATCCTCCCAAATTTAGAGGTCATGAAAAAAAGGAAGAACCAGCAAAGGAGACTGAGCAGGAACAGTGAGGGATGAGGAGAGTTGGGGAGTGTGGTGTCTTAGAAGCTACATGAAGAAAGATGTCAGGGAGGATTTCATGATTCCAGCTGCTGTGTTACTAAAAAGAGAGATATGATCTTTATATACAGTGGTCCCATCTTTCTCTCTCTGGAAGTGGATTTCCAGGGGAAGTGGGTGGAAAGAAGTGAGAGAGAAGCAAAGGGATGGTCTAAGGGCAATTTGAAAATGTCTTGAAAAAATAGGATTAAGACAAACTGTCTGATTCAGAATGAGGGAGTACCTGAGTATGAGAGCACTTACTTTAGAGTTCAAGTTTTAACACTGCTATGCTTAGATGAGTTGTGCAGAGCAATAGGAATAAGCATCGGATGACGGCTATGGATCCTGGTGAACAGTGAACTTACTCGACTTGGCAACTTGCTCCTTTAACTTTTTTTTTCTGTCCTGCAGAAGGAAGTGAGCCTTAGCCTGAATTGTTTTCTCTCTCTACTCACTTGGCTCATCATATTCCCTCCAACTAGAGCAAATTCCTATTTGAAAGGAGCAGGCTTCTTTCATTCTGTTGCTTCAGTATATGGGCAAATGGTGCATTTTGGGATGAGACGTTGAGGTCTAGGCAGAATAACCCTGGATGCTGCACAGTGAACAAGAAGATCCTTTCTTCTGCCTTTAAAAGAGGACTTGTTGCCTTTTTCTAACTTATTTCATTCAGCATAATATTCTCCATCCTTGTCTAGTAAATGGTATGATTTCATTTTTTATGGTTGAATAATATTCCATTGTGTATATATGTATCATAACTTCTTTATTCAGTTGTCTCTTGAGGGGTACTGAGGTTGCTTCCATATGATTTCACTTATATGCAGAATCTAAGGAACAAAAGAATGAACAAACGAAATGAAAACAGACTCACAGATACAGAGCAAGCTGGTGATTACCAGAGGGGAGGAGGCTGGGAGAAGGGTTTAAAAGGTGAAGGGATGGAGAAGTACAAATTAGTAGTTACAGAACAGTCACAGGGTTAGAGTACAGCATAAGGAATATAGTCAATAATATTGCAATAGCTAAGTATAGTGCCAGACAGGTACAAGGGAAATTGGGGGAATAACTTCATAAATTATATAAATGCCTAACCATTGTGCTAATATACGTGACACTAATAATAATAAATAAATAATAAAAGCGGACTTGTTTCTAGAGCACTGTCATCTGCACACAATGCACCCTTCCTCACCAAGCGAGCACAGCTCAGCCCTGGCTGGCGACAGTACTGCCAGGAGGGTGGGTACGCAGACAGCCGGCGTGGCTCTCTGGGTGCTGCTGGCTTCCAACAAATCCTAGGAAGAAGCATTCAGGGTAGATGCAACACCATTAACTTTTTAGTTGTAGCAAAGTTGATCTGTAAAAAAAAAAAAAGAAAAGAAAAAAAAAAGAAACAAGAAAAACGTTAAAAGGAGTGCGTGCCTTGGATGTGCAGGAGATTTCCTTGCCTTCCTCGGCTGTGCCTTGCTTTCATCACATGTGCCTGTGAATGCGAGATTGCCTCCCCCCCCCCCCCCCCCCCCCCCCGCATTCTCTCTTTAAGTAACAAGGCTTTGTAATAGAGGTCCCAACCTGCAGAATGGAATTTGCCTATAGATCTTGAAGCCTTATTGGATGCTCTCCAAGATAGTTGCCCTTTCTCAAACATGTGCTCTCTCCCTGGTTCCCTGAAATTTCCCTCAGAGAGAAGAGTGCGCTTGACAGTGGCAATCTGTCCTCCACAACTTCTAGGAAATGCACACTCAGAAGGGCTCTCACCCTGTGCCCTCCCCACCACCCTTCTCATAAGCTGCTCAGTCATTAGCCACTCACCCTGCCTCCCAGCATGCCTGAGGGGCCCTCCCTTTAAAACAGAGTGCCCTATGACCTCACCTTCCTTGGTTTTTCATGCCCACCTGCTTCTTTGAATCACACTGAATGTGGCAAAAGAAACCTGCTTTCCAAAACCCTGCCTCCGGGCTCATAAAACACTAAAGTAAATATACATCTCTTATTTCAAGGTTGATTTCTTTAGCTTGACTTTGAAATATGTGTTAAAAATCCGGGTTGTTAGCACAGAGTCAGCGGTGAGAGCAGAATTTAAGAGCTGGGTAGGTGCCCCCGTGGGTGAGGTTGCAGACAGGAGTAATTTTGTGGCTTTGTTTCCACAGAGTTACCCACTCTAATTTGACAAGCTGGGTGTAACAAATATTCCTTCCTCTTTCCCACAGACGGGGTCTTGGAAAAGGCATGAGCAGGGACAGGGTAGAAAGGTGAGGGGGAGAGAGGGAGAGCCACAGACAGAATGTACGATGAGGACAGACCCAGTGGAACAGCAGCAATGAAGCTCTCATCTCCAGATGGAGGCAAGGAGAGCATCTCACCCCCAGCCGACCCTGCTGGACCTGGGTGGTAAAAAGTAACACAACAATCTCTAACCAAGGCTTCTCCCCCAAGCTTCTGATTCATTTACCAGGCTGCCCGCTGCCATCGCCAACCCTGCCAGATACCTCTAGGACAAAAATCTAAACTGAAACCTCTCTTTTTCTCTCTAGAAACCTCTGCCTCTCAGGCTCTCTGTCTTAACTGATGGTCTCACCATTCTTTTAGGAATACAGCCAGCCCTCCAGCCCTCTGTATCCATGGGTTTCACATCCATGGATTCAACCAACCACGATTCAGAAACACTATTTTCAATCCACGCTGGGAATCTGTGGATGTGGAGGGCTGACTGCAAGCATTTCTCTAAGCCATTTGATATAAGTTACTTGAGCATCTGTAGATTTTGGTATCTGTAGAGGGTCCTGAGACCAATCCCCTGCGGATTCTGAGGGACAACTATACAAACCATGAAGCTAATAGTTTTCCGTGACTCTTTCTTTACATCCTGGGTGTCCCAGGGTCCTGCTGGCTTCCCTTCCAAATACTTCTCAGATCCGCTCCATCTCCAGCTCTTCTTCTATAGTGCCTTCATCTGGTCTCCTTTTGTCCCTTGCTCCAGTCAACCCACTGCCAGTCCCTTCCGACTCAAATGCGTCATCACCAAAATGCAAAATCCCATCATGTTCCTTTGCTTAAAATTCTTTAAGGACTTTCCATTACTCACAGACAAAATCTAATCTCCTCCTTTTACAAGGTTCACAAAGCCCACCTTGGCTTTGCCTTTCTGACTTTATCTTTTTTCATTTTCTATATTAAAGTTTATCTGTAATCAAAATGCTCACTCTTTTCTGAACACATGATTGTTAGGAACTTCTGTGCCTTCCTTTGCTTTCGTGGTCTTGCTTCCTAAAAGGCTTTCAGATCCTTCTTCTCTAACCTTCATGTAACTTCTACTTAGTCTTTGAGATTCAGTTCAGACTTTATGCCTCCTCCAGGAAGTCTTCCCAGATGCTCCAACATCAGCCATTCTCAAGTACCCTTTTAGTCTGTTCTCCTGTATATACTATATTTATTTCTGTCACTGGCCACTTGAGATTATACCAATTTTGGGCTCTCTCATTTGTGCCAAGATTGCTTCTCATTCATATTCTTCACTTAGCACAGGCCCTGACACATCAGAGGTGTTTAATAAATGTTAAATCATAAGTGTTGAATAAAAATTCATCTAATTCACAGAACTGGCTAAGGTTTTGGTTAGCAACTTGTGCACACATCCGTCATCCTTTTGGGCCTTTTCTTGTCCAGGTAAAAAAAAAAGACCCAACCCAGAGCAGCTACCTACAGAGAGAAATTGAAAAGCACATTTCCCCTTCTCTGAGGGTTATACTAGAGAAAACAGTGAATCCATTTTGCCAATTTTTCTCAAGAATATAGAATTTTAGCTTACTCTTCAGTGACGGCTCTTCATAAGAGCTGTTGTAGTCATATTAGAATTCTGTTTTGTTTTGTTTTGTTTTGTTTTGTTTTTTGTTTTGTTTTGTTTTGTTTTGTAAGTGGCTCCATGCTCCCTGGCTAGATTTTCATAATCCCTGCCCCGATTTTGGAATTATTGTCACAGAGCCACTGTTATTGATGAAAATATATCATACCCTTGAGATCTAAAAGAAATGAAGTTTCAGAACCTTTGCTCTTCTGATACTTGATCTTTGAAAATTTTCAAGTTGAACTGGTTAGTTGTTAAACAAGATTATGAAAAAGAATAAAAGCAAAGAAGAGAGTTGACCTCTAAACTAGTTCTTTTTGGTTTATTTATCTCTTACTCTGTGTCCAGGCCACTAGAAGACACTGGGGGCTGGGGACAGGTTAGCAATATAGCCCAGCTCCTTAGATATTTGTAAGCGAATCTACAGACTTGAAGCACCATCTTGAAAGAGGAGATAATCTAGGACCCCAAACAGCTGTGTTCTACCGTCTATACTGTTGGATCCTCAGAGTAAGAAACCAGAATTCCTAATTCTGTTTAATTTTCATAAATTTACTTCTCCAAATTAAAATTCACTGGAGACTACAGATCACTGCACTGTAGGCCTCACTTTCAAGACCACCCACTCCCTCCTCAAGCTCCATACACTCAAAATGCAATGATCAGGTTAAAAAAGTAAAGCTTCTCAACCAGCCACCTGACGATGCTCACCTAATCAAGCCCTGATTTCCTGAACTGTTTTCTTCCTTTGAAGGTGATTACATTCAAAGATTACAAAGAGCCAGGGCAGTTGAGTGGAAAACAGTTGGTTTTGCACTAATTAGAAAAACACAAGGAAATGAAGACTGTGGAACAATGTTAAAAGGAACGCTGAAGGATAACAGCTCCAGTTCCTAGTTAACTCCTCAGCTTGAACATTTAGAGATTCACAACTGATTATGCAGAGATGATGAATTTTAAAAACACTGCCACCCTACCTTCCCAAAGCCAAGAACTTTGGCTATTAATAGATCAATCAGATTTTTTCTATATTATACAGAATTCAGGCAAAGTTGCAACTATTTTAAAGCATTTATCCGGCACATGTCTTAAAAATGACAAATCTCTGTAATGTGTTAAATCAGCATTGGGTAAAACTAAATCCAAACTCATTATAATCACTCCCAGTTCCCTCGGAGAAATCTACTGTTTAAAATGGACACTACAGGTAAGAGTTATTTTTAGTCCTTCCTGGAACTTCTCTCTTATTAGGCCATTTTAAAGATTGGCTTTATTTTTGACAAGCCCATCCCAACTGGAGGTGAATGGACACATGCAATAAAACACAAGGGATTTGCCTCCTAGTGTTAAACTTTCCTGGATGACAAATGGAAAGTACTGACCATGACAAGCAAGCTACTCCAAGACCCTTACTGGAAGAAGGGTCTCAGATTTCTTAACTGTCACAATTTATCCACCATCAGAAAAACCACAGCCCTTTCAGATGTTCAGCTTGGATTTGCACCATGCTGAGGTTTGGGGGTTTTAGTGGGGAGAAGTGTCATGCACAATAACAAAACGAAATAAACAGAAAACCTTACTTGCTTCTAAAAATCATATGGTCAGTAGCTAAGCATCAGAAAGAACCCACTGTGCCCTTAGACAGGCTTGAAAAGAGAGGCTGTGATGTGACCTGCATTTAATTATTTAGGCTGCATATTGTGAGGCCCTTAAGAAAGCAAATGTCATGACGGACAGAATGAGTTTACCCTCCTGTCGAAAGAGCAGTGTGCCGTGGCGAGGCCGTCGCTCAATTAAATTGGACTGTGGGATACAGAGAGAGAGGAAGGCCAAGTCTGGGGACTCTAATGAGACATTTTGAAAGAAAGAGAGCCCCCCACAGTTTGTCACTCTTTATGGATGTTCTCCCCGCATGGTTATCTCAGCACCCCCAAAACTACCCAACTTGAGTTTAAATGTATTGGAGCCCAACACATATAAACAGGAGCTTGCAAAGTAGAGTTAGTTTCAAAGTAACAAACAAAGCTCTGGTTGTTGTGTAACATGTAGGGGAAGCAAATTAGCAATCTGTGGCTGCGAGGGCTGAAAGAAAGCTAGGCAGGGATCTGAAACAAAATAAATGAGCAATGAATTAGATGACGTTTCATTTGTGAATGTGTGTGTGTTTGCCTCACGCAGGGGCAGCAGAATGAAGTGCAACTTGTGGGCCTCCACGGCAGCCCCACCGGCCTGGGGGAGGAGGACTTTTGTGCGGAGGTCGGGAGGTCCCATAATCCAAGTAATGCCTCCAGTGTTCACACTGGACTCTCAAACAGGATGATTGTGTCCCTCCAGGGGACATTTGGCAAGCGGCATTTTGAGGTGGTATAACTTAGATTTGGGGCAACTGCTATCGGTATGCAGAGACCAGAGATGCTGCTAAACATCCTAAAATGCACAGGGCAGCTCCCAGAGACAAAGCATTAATTATCCTGCAGGAAATGTCAGTAGTACCTTGAAGAATGCACAAGATTAACCTTTAGGCATCAGAAGTATTCATTGGGAGGACAACTGTCAAATATTTGTGACAAACTATGACACAGCCAAATCCCACTGCCTGACCAGCAAGTGCCCCAGGCCTGTCCCAGCCACTTAATTGGGTGGGTAAGATGCCTTTCCTCTGAGGGGCTTTGAAAGGGAAGTTTGCGCTCCTCTCTGGGCCTTTCACACTTGGCTGTTGATCCCCTTCCAGTGCCTTTGTCAGAGTGTTAGGGAGATGCAGGCTGTCTAAAGTGTAACACAGCACAGATTATTTGAGGCTCCTACACATTAAGTCTCTTATTACTATTTCATTCCTGTCTCTTAGAGAACATGTGCCCTGAGGAGGTGGAAAGCCGTCACAGATGTGAAAATAACCTGAGGACAGTTAATCTTCACACTGCACTAGTAAAGTAGGTAAATTGCAATTAGGTAAAAAATGGAGGAAAAAAACCTTAGAGTTTCATAGTTGACTAAAAAGTACATAGTGCCAGAACTCTTCCCACTGAATAGTTAAGACTAGGAAGAATAACATCAATTCCAGGAATAAAAATGCTGGGGTCAATAGAAGGAGTTCTGTTGAAGAAATGGGGTAAGTAAGGAAAAGAAAGGACTCAGGATTCAGGAAAAAAAAAAATCTGACTAGAAGTAATTACAGTGTGCAAGTCAAGAATGCAATGTTTTTTTAGGAGCCCAACATACTCGAATTATTTAGAGTGCTTTGTTCTCAAACTTCAAGGTTAAAGACAGAGACCATTTCTCACATTCTCTCTTTCCAACTGCCCCTCCTCAACCAGTCAAGAACCTAAAAACAGACACATACTGTACAACCAAGCAGAGAGCTCAGGTGGAAAAAAAAATCAGGGTTTCTTCCTAACCAGCGACCAGGAGTTTTGCCAAGAAAAATGTCAAGCATCATGCAATGAATCACACAACTGGCCGCTCTCTGTGGACCTCTTGGAACCTAGAAACCCAAAGCCACAGCCGTTTGGATAAATGTGTTAGGCATGCTCATAACTGGGAATTAGGACACCTCGGTTCTAGCCCTGGCTCTGAAAATAGACTTTGTAATCTTAGATGAATAATGTTAACCTTTCTGAGCCTTAGTTCCACCTGCCAGGTGATGCCCACCTTGCCTCCCTCTCAGGGAAGTGTCTCAGGTATGACAGATGTGAAAAAGTTTCCAACCTGCAGAGTGCTAAGTAAACATGAGTAATAGTATGTTAAATGAGCTGGGAGAAAGAACAATTCTTGGAATTGTTGAGGATATCAGAACAAGGGAGGGGAGCCCGAGGCCTTGCAAACTGTAGTCCAAAACAAGGTGAAGCTAAAACCTCTGAAAGGTAAACTTCCTCATAAATTCGCCAGCGTTAAACAATTTCATTAAGAGAAATGTCATGTTATCTTCATCTGTTGTTAAAATTCAGGAGGTGAAAAAGAATTGATTTAAATTTCTCTGAAACAAGCCTAACGGCGTTGTCCTTCCTTATTATTTATTTTCACAATAAGTAGCAGTATCCCCAGCTATCATTCAACATCGTTGTTTTCTGATTCCATTACATGGGAACCAGAAATACGGTGAGGCTTGGTCAGGTAGGGGCAAGTTCCATTTTTAATTAAACCAGAAATTTTATTATAAATGAATAAATCAGCCCACTCTCTAAGGAATTTAATTAGAAAAGGAGATAACATCCTGTCTGTGGTATTGGCCTAGCTGGCTCTCTGTCTTGAGTAGGCAGAGAAGATTCCCAATCAGCTTGCTTATCTGTTTAAAACCCCTAGAATCATCATGAAGTGTTTCATTCCACCCTTGTCTTTTTCACTTTTTAGAAACCTCCATCCCCTTTTTATCTTGCTTTGTTTGGCCTTTTTCTTTGCTATGATGTGTCACTTCCACCCTTTTCATCCTGGTATGTAACCCTCCCCAGGACACCTCCAGATACCTTCCTGAGTTTGATTAGGATTCTGTGGAAGGTCTGGCTACAGAATCAATATTTTTAGAAAAGAACCAAAACTATGCCGACATTGTTCATTGCACCATAGTGCTCAGGAAATCTTTGAGATGTGCAGAAGGTCTCAAATACTAACTTGAAGTAAGTAAGCGCTGATCTTCTTGGGCCATAACTTATTTAGTTTTCTTGAGCAAGTACTTCCTTTCTGTCTTTTGGCCTGTGTCAGTGAGCCAAATATTCCTCTCACCGCCCCCTCCCTCTCCACCCCCCACCCTACCCTCCCGGCTGCCTGCCAGCCTCATGTTCTATCACTGTGTACAAATGCTATAGTGACTTGGATGTCAAGCTTTGTGCTTCACTATTCTGCAGTCTCTGCTATTTGGACAGGTACTCAGAGTTTTTGTCAGGTATCATTTTTCAAAATTTGATTTTATTGTTTTAATCACAGAAATCTCTCTCCTATATCTGTGCCCCTGGCCCCATATAGGTTTTCACCATTTTCATAGGTTTCTTGTTCATCCTTCCAGTCTTTCTTTGTGCAAACCAAACAAATGCAGATAAATATTTTGTACACAAAACAAAGCATACTGTATACACTTCGGCATCTCGTTTTGTTTTCTTCCACTTAATATATCCTGGAGGTTGTTCCCTGTCAATATGTAAAGTCTTCCTGGTTCTTTCACACAGCTACATTGTGCGGCTGTGCCATTATTAATTTAACTAGTCCTCTATGGAATAGCCTCGCAGAATTGGACTGCTGAGTCAGAGAGTGAGTATATTTTGAGAGGAGTTGTAGCATTTTCACATCTACTTGAAGTTTTTCATGTCCACCTGCAGTGATTGACGTGTCTGGTCCCCAAAGCCTCACCAACAAATTTAAGGTCAAACTTTTGTCTTCTGCCAATCTTACTTAGGAGAAATGATTTCCTAGTGTGGTTTGAATTTGATTTCTCTTATTAAGAATGAGATTGTTTAAATCTATTTAAATGTCATTTGTATTTTTGTCTCTGTGAATAATCTACTAGTGACCTTTATCCAATTTTTTATTGTGTTGTTAGTCTTTTTATCTCAATTTCTTAGAGTTTTTTTTTAAATCTAAGGGGATTATTCCTTTGTTTTCAATACAAACTATAAATGTTCCCAGTTTTTCATTTCCTTTTGATGTTGCTTATGATCCTCTTTGCATTACAGAAGATTTTATTTTCTTATGGTCAAACTCATCAACCTTTTGTTTTATGACAGCCCCTTCCCCAAAGTAATAACAAAAAGTTATAAAAATAACTATTCCCCCTCAAAAAAAAAAAAAACACCTCATGCTTCTTCTAGTATCCATGCAGTTTGAATTTTTGTCCTCACATATGGATCCAACTTATTATTTAATTTAGCTATCCAGTTGTCCCAAGTCAGTTTTATTTTAAAGAGATAATTTAGCAAAGGAAAAATTGATCAGTTTTTTGTTTGTTTCTTTTTATAACCAGCTGTGAAGAAGACAATTTGGTAACTGGGTAAAATGAAAAGATCCCAGTTTCTTCCATTGCAATGATTTAACCGCCTCGCCTGAGCCTTTTATCCTCACAGTTGGGAGTTTGCTATCGCTCATTTCACCATCAGACCTAGTTAATGAAAAACGATCATAGGACCCATGTCCAGGTACAAGAATGCCCTTTGTTTCCAAGGGCCTTCTGGGTGGTTCATGGAATGTGCTATCCTATTGCTCACTGATTTTTGGAGGGCTTTTATTGTATACTTGAAGATGCGCAAGGAAATAAGAGAAGGATCGTAGGTCATTCAGGCAGTGAAACCTCTCCTCAGGCCATTATTTTGAGTAGACTCAGTACTTGTCAGGGACTCACCGTGAATCAACACTAAGTGCTGTGGGGAGTAGAGAATAAGCATGAGACGTGGCCCTACACACACAGAGCTTACGATCTATTTGTAGAGAGAAGAAATTAGAAACTTTAAAAGCACCTAATACTACCAGTAGCGTGTAACTGAGTTCTCAAAAGTTGGCACAGAGACCTTCACCCCTACCCAAGAGTTATGGCCCCTCCTATAACTCCTTCTCTGCGACTTTACGTCACAGACCTATGTTTCCATTTGAAATGGAGCAGATCACTTCAAAGTAAGAATTTTTTAATTCTTTTTTTCTTTTTTCTTTTTTTTATTATTTCAAGTATACAGTACATTGGTTAGACATTTATGTAGTTTATAAAATGATTCCCCTAATTACTCCTTGTCTCCTCTGATTTTCCACCTAGCCAAATATTGATGCTAACTGCATTCTCTGTGCCATGCTCCTCATCCTCATGACCACTTATCAATTACTAATTTGTACTTTTTTAACCCTTTACCCCAGTCCCCCAACCCCCTCCCCTCTGTCTGTCACCAAATTGCCCTCTATATTTGTGATTGATTTGTTCTTTCTGTTCCTTAGATTCCACATATAAGTGAAATCATATGGTATTTATCTTTCACTGTTTGACCCATTTCACTCAACATAATAACCTCTAGGTCCATACATGTTGTTGCAAATGGTAGGATTCCATTTTTTTTAATGGCTGAGTAATATTCCACTGTATATGTGAACCATAACTTCTTTATCCAGTTGTCTGTTGATGGGCATTTAGATTGCTTCTGTATCTTGGCTGTTATAAATTGTGTGGCCATAAATATTGGGGTGCATAGATCTTTATGAATTATTGTTCTGGTTTTCTTTGGATAAATACCCAGAAGTGCAATTGCTGGATGAAAAGGTATATCCATTATTATTATTATTTTTTATGTTTTGAGGAACTTCCAGACTGTTTCCATAGTGGCTGTACCAATTTGCAATCCCACCAACAATGTACGAGATTTTGCTTTTCTCTGCATCTTCGCTAACACTTGTTGTTCTCTGATTTATTGATGGTAGCCATTCTGACAGGTGTCAGATGATATCTCATTGTGATTTTAGTTTGCATTTCTCTGATGATTAGTGACCTTGAGCATCTTTTCATATGTCTATTGGCCATCTGTGTTTCCTCTTTGGAGAAGTATCTGTTCAAGTCTTCTGCCATTTTTATAATTGGATTGTTTGTTTTTATTGTTGTTGTTGAGTTGCACGAGTTCTTTATTTACTTTGGCTATTAACCTCTTATCAAATGTGCCATGAGTGAATATCTTTCCCCAATCAGTCAGTTGTCTTTTTGTTTTGTTGATGGTTTCCTTTGCTATGCAAAACTTTTTAGTTTGATGTAGTCCCATTTGTTGATTTTTTCTTTGTTTTCCCTTGCCCCGGGAGATATATCCAAAAAGAAATTACTGTTAGCACTAGAGAGTTTATTGCCTGTTTTCTTCTAGAAGTGTTATGATTTCGGGTCTTACATTTAAGTCTTTAATCCATTTCAAGTCTATTCTTCTATTTGGTGTAAGAAGGTGGTCCAGTTTCTTTTTCTTTCTTTCTTTCTTTCTTTCTTTCTTTCTTTCTTTCTTTCTTTCTTTCTTTCTCTCTTTCTTTCTTTTTTGCATGTATCTGTCCAATTTTCCCAATACCACTTATTCTTTACACCATTGTGTATTCTTACCTCCTTTGTCACATATTAAGTGAACATCTAGGCATGGATTTATTTCTGGGCTCTCTATTCTGTTCCATTGATCCATGTATCTGTTTTCATGTTAGTATGATGCTGTTTTGATTACTGTAGTCTTAATATCAGGCAGTGTGATACCTCCAACTTTGTTCTTCTTTCTCAAGATTGCCATGGCTATTCAGGGTCTTTTATAGTTCCATATAACTTTTAGGATTGTTTGTTCTAGCTCTCTGAAGAATGCCATTGGTATTTTGATAGGGATTGCACTGAATCTACAGATTGCTTTGGGTATTATGGCCATTTTAATGACATTGATTCTTCCTACCCATTTTTAAAGGCAAGAATTGTGACCTCTTATGCTGAATCTCTAGCACATAGTAAGGACTTACTGAATGTTTATTGAAGGGCTAAGTGAATGAATGGTCTATGACTCAGACTGAATGCTGACAGGGTTCCCAAAAATAGGAATGAAGCAGCCAGGATTTCTTCCTGGAGGGGCTTCTGGGTGAGCCTTAAAGAATAGTGTTTGAGTGGGTATAAAGAAGAAGAGAGTTTCTCCTAGGGATAAGTGAGTGAATTGAGGAAGAAAGAGAGAATCAGAAAAGGGCAGTGACTTGCAGTGACTGCCAGCCTCCCCACAGGCAGTTAGCAGAACAGAAGGTCATGTGGTTTTCTGAGAATAATTTATAATACAAAGGTGGTGCCAACTGGCAGTGATTGTGATTTATGTGTGCAGGTGTGTTTGAGAGCTGAGCAGAGGACCAACACAGAACACAGGCTTAGATTTGCAGTCACTGTTCCCAGAATCTGCTCTGAAATCTGAATCTGTCCTACAGCCTTTGTTGAAAAACAAACAAAAATCTTGCCTCTCTCTATTTCTTCTCCTCATTTCTAATAACCTAAAGCTTTTGTGTTAGAAAAAAACTTAGAAGTTAACTTGTCTACCTTTCCTCTCACTGGAATGTAAGCTCCATGAGGGTAAGGCTTTTTGTTTATTTCGTTTGGTGCCACAGGATTCATGTCATTCAATGGATATTTATTTGATGAATGAATGCATGCATGCATGAATGAATGAATGAATTTGCCTTATCCTATCTTGATTCAGCCTCTGCTCTGATTCCCCCATTGATAGGTGATTAGGGGATTCACCATGTTACAAATCAGATTATTCCATAGGAAATAATTCTAATTGTTAAAACTTTTTTTCTTCTTTTGAGGAAAGAGAAATGGAAAATCTGTCTGCCATTTGGGTTGCACAGTATTACATAGCTGGGAAAAATAAGGTATTGATGGATTATAAATAAAGACTACACTCAGCACGTGCTCAGAGAGCAACATGAAATCCAAAATTCTCTTTGATATATAATAACTCAGCATTTGCTGAGCTAGAGAATGAAAGAATGAATGTGTGAATTCATGAATGAATGAATGGGTCAACTAGATATACTGGAAAATGTTTGTGAAGGCTTTAGAGTCAGAAAAAGTTGAATTAATATTCATAATGTGTGGCATCTCTGAATTTCTTTGAGCATCAGCTTCTCACCCATCAAATTATAATAATAACACCTGATTGCAGGATTTTAATGAGACAGTGCATGCAACATGCCTTTTTGAAAGGTGCCCTTTCGATTCTGGCTATTGTTATTATTATAAATTAATTTACCAAGGAAAGCTCAGTGAGGTGTAGCTTTGTTATGGAACAGTGACAGAAGTTGGAAGGTTTCTTGTACCTAAAGTATAGCAATGGAAGGTTTTCAGAGAGAAAGGAAGCATGTAGTGGGACAGGGGATCCTATTCTAGGACCTCCCAGACTCACCCTTGCCCAGCGTTTATTACTGAACAACATTCATGTGTTTCTGAACGTTTAAGCAACACAAGACCTGAATGTTTGTTTTATTCATTGTTACATCACCAGTGCCTGAACAGTGCCAGGCATACATGAGGCACCTAATAAATATTGGTCAAATGGATAAAAGGCATTGGTCCTGAAATAAGTCATTCTCTTCACCAGAAACTCAGCTGGATTTTCAGAGCAAAGCACAAAGGAACTAGAATTTCTAATACCTTTAAAGTGAAAAAAAGGCAAAAAAAAGTTTTTAAAAAAATATCATTTCAGTGCCATAAAATGTCTCTTTAGTTCTCCTTGGAGTACAAAGTTCACACACATAATACAGTTAAATTACAAATGTTACTGAGTATAATACCAGTTGGATCATAAAATGAATGAAATTATGAACTAAAACAGCTCTTTATGTTCTGTGTTTGTTGAAGAAGAAAAAGCAAAATGAATTTAATTCTTTGGTCCCAGAGCAAGATTATACTTAGCTTGGATAATATTCCTGGATTTGCAACTAGCTATGTTAAATTATACTTTCTCTCTCTCTCTCTTTTTATTTTCCTTCTTTAAATTAACTGCTAAAATATGCTCTGCTGCTGAGCATTATTTCTAAAAGGAAAATTGATAATGATTTGGGGGATAGGGAGGAGTATCCCGCCTTGAGTCTAAGAACACCTGTTTTTAGAGTTATATCCAACGGTCATAGCATGAGATTCTATGAAAAAGGATATACGCTTCTAAAAGAAAGAATCTCCAATCAATGTTGAATTAAAGTAGTGATAGACTTTCTTATCTTATTGCTGGTTTTTAAAGGGAATATTTCCTATTTTATCCATTAGGATGATGATTTTTTTTGTAAAACTTTTTGTTTTCATTTTTTATATTTTGGTAGATTAACTTTAGCAGGTCAGAGACATTCTTGCTTAATCCTAGTTAACTAAGAGTTTTGAATTTAATTTGTGTTCACATTTTATCCAGAATATACATATACATCTGTTAAGATGATCATATGACTTTTGGCTTTAATCTCTTAATTAAGTAAAAGGTAATATATATTTTTAAAATTAAAAGAGCTTTATATCCTTGGGATAAACCTAATTTAGCTCCGATATATTTTGTATCTATTGATAAATTTAGTTAGCTAATATTTTGCTTAAGATTTCTACATCTATATCTATTTATTAAGCCATTTAATTATTTATTATTATTTTATTTATTATTAACCCACTTTATTAAATGAGTTGCAATGGCTCAGTGATTTTATTTTAATGTGCTTTCTTTATCTTGTACTTTCTTATACTTTGCTGTCAAAGTCATGCTGGTCTCATAAAATGAGTGGGGAATATTCTATGTTTTAATGTTCTTTTTAAGAAGTTGTGTACATTAGAATGATCTAGTCTTTGAATATGTGAGAAAACTTAACTTGTAAATATATCTGGACCTTTTTTTCTTTCTGGAAGATTTTTAATGACTGCTTCAATTTCATTTAGTAATATAAGCTTTGTTTTTATTTCATTCTTCTGTCAATTCTGGTAAATTTATAAATTTGATTGATATGCCTGTTGTCAATTTTTTTTGTATTTATTGGCATAAACCATCTGATTGAGTTTTCTTATTATCTTGTTAGTCTCCACATATATGTAGTTACACCCCCTTTTTAGTAATATTATATTTGACCTTTTTCTTTGTTTAAATCAGTCTTGCCAGCGTTTTGCCAATTTGTAAGTCTTTTCCAAGATATAATTTTAACTTTGCTGAACTAGTTGTTTTTAATTTCAATTTTATTGATTTCTGCTCTTACTTTAATCATTTTCTTTCACCTTTGTTTGGTTCTCTTATTCTTTTTCCATTTCACAGCAACACTTAGCTTATTCATTTCTTATGTTGCTATGTTCCTTATCTCTTTTGTCTCCCTCTTTGTGATCAGTATTTTTGTTATTTGGAGTTTTTAAAAAAATATTTTCTTTCCTATTTTATACTACTGTTTCCTCTTTTAGTTATATGTTATGGATATGTCCATAGAAAACTCAGAAGGAATTATAGGAAAACTACAAGAAATAATAGGAAAGTTTTGCAAGATGGCTAGATATAAGATCGATAAAAATAATTGTTGCATTTTTATATAATAGTAACAAAGAATTAGAAATATAACTCTTAAAAATTTCTCCTCACTTGAGGAAGGAGAAAGGTTTTCTAACCTAGACACAGAAAGCATTAAAAGTACATAAAAATTTGGAATGTCTGTTCACCAATGGACACCTTAGAAAAAACTGAAAGCCAGAATACAAACTGAAAAAAGAGATTGACATCATATATAGCCAACAAAGATTAGTACCATTCATATAAAATGATTTCCTATGGATTAATGAGCAAACGGTAACAATTAAGTAGAAAAAGAACCAATGATGTGAGAAAGCATTTTAAAGACTAAAAAACAAATGTGGATTAAACACTTGAAGAAATGCTTAAGTAGAGTAGTAATCAGAACAAGTTTTATGAAGACCGCATCGAAATACCATTTTATATATATTTGTATAACAAAAAGTTCAAAGTCTTTTGGGAGTATAAATTTTCACAATTGCCTTGGAAAAGAATTTGGCATTGTGTTATAAGGATGCTCGTTTCTGACCTCACTGACTTTACTCCAGAGAACAAGCTGGCAAGATGCTCTAGCACCTGGATACTGGAGGCTTGTACTAGAGTATCCACAGCTGGCAATATTTAAAAGTAAAAATATCTGGAAATCTCCAGAATGTTTATTGATAAGGGAATGGAAAAGTTAATTGTGACATATTCATATTGTAAAATATACAACAGTGAAAAGAAGAGAACCACAGCTACATGCAAATCTGAAAATATCTTAGTAACAATGAATGAATAAAGCAAGTCTCAGAAGAATGCACACAGTATGATACCCTGTTTATAAAGTTCTGTAACAAGCAAATTGAACAGCATATTGTTGGGCATCTTGCTTTTGTCTATTTTTTAATCACATATACATATACATGTGATTTAAAAAAATAGACAAAAGCAAGAAATGATAACAGAATTTTTATAATGGTTACTTCTGCAAGGAAGGTGGAGGATGTGATATGGGAAACTCAGGTAGGTAGATTTAAGCAATTTTTAAATATTCTAGTTCTTGAATTATGCAGTGCTTCCACAATCATTCATTATGTTATATTAAATAAATACCATTAATGAAAAAGGACCATGCTTGGGCTGATGATAATAATTTGTCAAAATATTAGATTGGGACTAATTCAATTCTGAGAATCTTGAGAGCCAAGTTTTTTTCAAAATCTATTTTACATTAAAATGACTCCAAGAAAAAAAAGTGACCATTAAAGAATAGCATGATCTGAGACTTCTTGAATTCTAGGGGTTTCCAAATGTTGCATTTCATATGCATTAAGAAAAATATTTAAATCTGTCTCCAATTTCTGCCTTTTTCCTACTTTCTTAGATATGACAAGGACTTTAAATCAGTATTAAATGCTACACTCCTATTAGTTACAAGTCATATATTCTTATAGGCTTCTTCCAGTCTTATAGGACAAAATCACTATCAGAGAACATTATATTTTAGTATCATAATGCCATCCTTTTTGTCTTATCTTTCCTTCTCCTTCTTTTCCAGTTTTGATGTTTTGTGTTGTTTTGTTTTGTTTGTGCTATCTCCCTCTCCTCACTTATGAGACCTGCTTCCCCCATTGCTTATTCATTCTTTTATGTATCAGACTCTGAGAAGTAGCTGTCTAACTGTAGCCAAAGTTAAGAGTCTGATAAGATAGAAAGGGACTTCCAAAAACTACAAATCATATAATCCAGTAATCACAACTAGAGAAGTCATCTAAGAGGACCAAGACAGACAAGAAGATAGCACACTTCTAGGCTGACAGTAAGCTCAGTGATGCAGTAGCAAATAGATCATGGAGAGGGAGTGAAGACTAGGTAAAAAGATCATAAGAAGCATGGGGTCAGCCCAAAGAATTATAGCTCAAGATACTGCAGAGTAGAAGGGAGGAATTAAGACTTTACCTAATATTTAAAAATTAAAATTAAAATTAAAAAATAACAACAACAAAAGATTTTACCTCATACAGCCTCTTGTTTAGATGAGAAAAACACCCAATATCACCCAATGATTTAGCCTAGACCAAACTTAAGTCTCTCTGATCCCCAGATCCAGCCTCTATCCATCAGCAGAATAGATAAGGTGGCACAGGGCAGTGAGTTTTATGTTCAGCCAGTGGCCTGCTCAGGCAAGGATTTCCTATAATTCTTGTGCTTCAGTATCAGCCCTGTCTTAGTGGAAGATGGGCTTGATCCCAAGGGAGCCAAGTAGGGACACCTGTCTGTATCAGAAGAGAACAGCAGAAAGAGAAGGAATATATGAGGTTTCTCCAACACTTCTTTCATTCAGGAAAAGATAATCTTAAAAAAATATATATCCATATATGACCCATATATGTGTATATGTATATATGCACATGTACATATGTATGTGTGTATACATACTATATGAGTGTATTTATATTTTTATGCACATGTAGTTATATATAAATTACATGTATATGTTCTAAAGTATTTATTACACACACATACACACACACACACACACACACACACCACACATATATAAAAGAGGTAAAGCAGTGCAAAGTGGATACTAGAATAAGCACTTCAAGGCAGAAGACCTAGGTTCTAGGCACAACTCTGCCAATCTGTAACAGTGGAGAAATTGCTTTTCTTTGGGCCTCAGCATCCTCCTTATTGTAAAATAGAAGTGTTGCACTCTAGGAATTGCAAAATTCTTTCAAGCCTTCAGACTTCTGTGCTAAAATGTGGGCATCATTAATTTTAAACAGAAGCTCTTGGGTCCTTCTTTTTCTTCATTATTTGTTTCATTGTTTTTCCCAGTATTTCTCACATAGAGATGAATCCAGAATTTGATACCACTGGGGCTCTACATAGCAACTTACATTTTAAACTTGTCGAGACTTGTAAATATAGATATGGTTATAAAGAGTTCTCAAGGTGGAAATGAGATTAAATATGTCGAATTATACCAATAGGTCAAGTCACATAAGAAGTGAAAATTAACCTTTGGAGTAATCTGAGGTCATGAAGATCTTGACAGGAGACAAAACAATAGAATGATAGGTTGGTGGGTGGTTTAGGGAGGGCTCAAGAAAGAGTAGGAAGAGAGGAATGGGAGGCAGTAAGTACATATAAATCTTTCAAGCCTTCTTCTATAAAAGGATGGAGATAAATGGGGTCACTGGAAAGGGATTTTTTAAAGATGGAAGAAATTACCACATGTTGTATGCTGGTGGAAACAATCTAGTAAAGTGGAGGAAAAGCTGATGTTGTTGAGATGTGTACAAATGAATGGTTTGGCTTTCGTTAGGAACATTGACATTTATACAGCAACTAGAGGATAGGAGAATTTATGGCCAAAGGCTATTAGATAGGGGTGGGACCTGTGAAAACTCTCTTCTGATTGCTTCTGTTTTCTCAGGAGAATAGAAAGCAAGGTCATGAGCTGAGAGTAAGAAGGTGTTGAAATTTTGAAAGAAGAAGAGAAACTGTGAGATTGTTTAAGAACAAGGGAGAGAGAAAGGACTAGAGAAATTTAGCAGGTGTGCCAACTTGAAGTTAGTAATTGTGGATTAAATAGACCAGTCAACGGAGTTGTGTGTTTATCAGTATCTGTATTCAGCAGTATGAGACGTGTATTTAACAAAGTTAGGTTTTTGTCAGGTGGCACAACAAAGCAAGGGGCAAAGTCGTTGAGGATGTTGGCAAAGAAGTGATTACAGTGATGAACCATGGAGACTAAGAATGGAAATGTGGACATAAAGGATGTAAAGAACCATAAAAAAAATAGTGGTATCAATGGATAATAGATTTCAATCAAAAAGTTGTTGAGTTTGGAGTAGTAGAGGGAGTAAGCTGGTAAACCAGAAGACTGGAAGAGTGGGAAGTTTGAAATTGAAGGTCTGGAGGTGTTACAGTTGATGGTGGTAGGAGTGGGAGACAAGATCTGTAGCAGAGAGATAATATCCAGAGTGTTCAAAGGATCATCTACATGGACATTGAAATCATCAATAGTTGTACTGGAGAGTATGACAGTAAACTATAAGCTAAAAATCTTCAAGATATTAGAGAGAGTGACCAGGAGATCCATAAGTGATTCTAACAAGGACAAGAAGTAGAAGG
This sequence comes from Eonycteris spelaea, assembly GCA_003508835.1. Taxonomy (NCBI): domain Eukaryota; kingdom Metazoa; phylum Chordata; class Mammalia; order Chiroptera; family Pteropodidae; genus Eonycteris; species Eonycteris spelaea. Next base: position 3,449,138 of record PUFA01000079.1, on the reverse strand, counting down.
CAGTCAGATGCCATGAATGTCAATCTTAGGGCAACAAGGAAGTAAAGAAGTATACCTACACTACTTCCAGGGTATAGGAGAAAAAATGGCCAACACTTTAGAGGGCTCCATGGGAAGCTATTTGCCCAGAGGAAAGTCAGATTTCAGTTAAAACTAGAAGTGAAAATTCTGAAGAGTTTAAGGATATATAGGAAATTTTTCTATTCACTGACCTTGAGTCTCAAGAATACAGAGAAAGGGGAGGGATGGGAGATAGATTCTACAAAGTGGTAAATATACAGACCAAATGAAGATAAGAGCCCAGGGAATGATGAATGGCCCCAGAGTCCTAAGTTTCTTGTGGTTACTGTTGTAATCACATATATGGGGCTTAATGGAATTAATCCTGGGATCTCAAGGAAAACAATAACACAAGACTAAAGATATTAGAGAGAATCCAGGAGGATGGGGACGGTTGCCCTTCTAGAAGCCTAAAGATTTGGGAGCCCCCTCTTCAATTCTGCCACTGATGAGTGGAGTTCAAGGGTGAGGCATTCTTATCAGAAGTATTTTTACACTAAGCCTCCCATCTCTCTCTTGCCTATGGTGATATGGAGGCCAGACAGAGAATACAGCTCCTGAGGAGATATAGAGACCAAAGTGGAGATAGTCTTACCACTCATGAAGCAAAAGTTCTTGAAAAAGCAGCATAGGCTATATCTGAATTACTCAATGTAGAACAGAGGTAAAAGAAAGGATTTAATTTATTTTCATCCAAAGAGTGAAAAGACAGTTGACTTGAAATGTGTCTTCCCTGATGTATCATTTGGAATATAGGATAGCCTTAGGCTAGAGCCCAAAACACAATAATTCAAATCAAAATAGAAGCCTCTTTTTCTCTCAGTCATAGTCCAGAGATAGGCAGATGATTCCTGGCTGGCATTGTTTTCTCAGGTCATGCAGGTACTTATTTTATACTTCTTTGTTACTTCACCAGCTTCTGGGGTATAATTTCATCCTCAGAACCCAAACCTACTCACCAGTACCTCATCCATATTCTAGCTCCCCAGAGAACAAGAAGAAATGAAAGGCAGAGCTTTCCATTTTATGGATGTGACCTGAAAGATACACATACCACTTCACTCAAGTTCCATTGGTCAGAGTTTAGTCATGTGGCCACACCTAGATGTAAGAGAACCTATAAAATGTGGTCTGTAGCTAGAAGGCCAAGAACCCAATTAAACCTCAGAGGGTTCAAATGTTAAAAGGGAGAGTAAGATATTAGATATTGGGTGATAGCTAACTGTGTTTGTCACAGTTGTGACCACATATGTATAAGGGGTAACTTTAAATAATAACCTTTTTTTTAACTAGCACATCAGAACTTAGACATCCAAATGAGTGCCAGGGAATTATACATTTTTGTCAGGAATGGTAAATTTGCTCAAAACACTAGTAAAGATTTAAATACTATGAACTTTTAAAACATATGTAAATAGAGAATTTTATAAATTTAATTTATAACTGGAAGAGATCTTAATCATAAAGCTTATCTCCCTCATATTTTATTTATCTTGGTTCCTTGAGATTTTTTTTAATTTTTTGTATTTTTATTTTTTTAAATTATAGTTGACATACAACATTATATTAGTTTCAGGTGTACCACATAGTGATTACACATCTATATAAGTTAAGAAGTGATCACTCCAATAAATCCAGTACCCATCTGACACTACATAGTTATGACAGTACTACTGACTATATTCCCCATGCTATACTCTACATCCCATGACTATTTATAACTACTAATTTATACCTCTTAATCCCCTCCTCCTTCACCCAGTCCCTCTCTCCACAATCTGACAACCATCAAAATGCTCTCTATACTGTGAGCCTGTTTCTGTTGTTCGTTTTCTTTCATCCTGTTCTCTAGACTCTACATATGATATTTGTCTTTCTCTGTCTGACTTACTCCACTCATGGTCCACCCATGTTGTTGCAGATAGCAAGATTTCATTCTTTTTATGTCTGAGTAATATTCCATTGTGTATGTATACCTCTTCTTTATCCATTCATCCATTGATGGACACCCAGGTAACTTCCATATCCTGGCTACTGTAAATAATGCTGCAATGAACATATGGATTCACACTTCAAAGTAGTGTTTCGGTTTTCTTCAGATATATAACCAGAAATGGGATCACTGGGTACTTCTTTCTCTCTTGTTATAGCCTTTGTTTAAAAGTCTATTTTGTCAGGTATAAGTATTGCACCCCAGCTTTTTATCTTTTGTTTCCATTTTCATGAAACATTTTTTTTCATCCATTTACTTTGCCGGTGTGTGTTTTTTGATTTGAAGTGATTCTCTTATAGGCATCATATGTAAGGCTCTTGTTTTCTTATCCATTCAGCCACCCTATTTCTTTTTTTGAGGAATTTAATACATTTACATTTAAAGTAATTATTGCTAGACATGTATTTGTTGCCTTTTTAGTATTCATATTTTTAATTTTCTTCTTTTTTCTTCTTCTTAAGGAAATCCCTCTAACATTTCCTGTAATACTGTCTTGGTGATGATGAACTCCTTTAGCTTTTTTCTTTTCTGGGAAGCTTTTTATTTGTCCTCCAATTCTAAATGACAACTTTGCTGAGTTCAGTAATCTTGGTTGTATATCCTTGCTTTAATCACTTTGAATATTTTCTGCCAATCTCTTCTGGCCTACAAAGTTTCTATTGAGAAATCAGCTGACAGTCTCATGGGACCTCCCTTGTAGGTAACTAACTGCTTTTCTCTTGCTGCTTTTAAGATTCTCTCTTTGTCTTTAACCTTTGGCATTTTAATTATGATGAAGGCCTCTTTGGGTTCATCTTGTTTGAGACTCACTGCTCTTCCTGGGCTTGTATGTGTATTTCCTTCACTAGAGAAGTTTTCTGTCATTATTTTTTCAAATAGGTTTTCAATTTCTTGCACTCTCTCTTTTGTATCCCTATGATGCAAATGCTTGATGCTGTCCCAGAGACCCTTAAACTATCCTCATTTTTTTTGGATTCTTTTTCTTGTTGCTATTCTGATTTGCTGTTTTCAGATACCTTATCTTCTAAATCCTCTGCTTTATCTAATCTATTATTAATTCCTCCTAAGGTATTCTTCATTTCAGTTATTATATTCTTCATTTCTGACTGGTTCATTTTTATGTTTTCTATCTTCACTTTTATGTTTTCTATTTCTTTGTTAAAATTCTTACTGAGCTCCTCTACTCTTTCCCTAAGTTCATTGAGCATCCTTATAACAAGTGTTTTGAACCTGCATCTGGTTGATTACTTGTCTCGTATTGTTTAGATCTTTTTCTGGAGCTTTGTTCTGTTCTTTCATTTGAGACATGTCTCTTTGTCTTCTCATTTTAGCTGCCTACTTGTGTTTCTATGTATTAGGTAAGGCTGCTATGTCTCCCAGTCTTAGTAGAGTGGCCTTATATAGCAGGTGTGCTGTGGAGCCCAGTGGCACAGTCTTCACTGGTCGCCTGAGCCTGGTGCTCCAGATTTATTCCTTGTATGGGTTTGGGACCAGCCCATTTCATCTCTACCCTCCTACCAGTCTTGAGGTAGCCTCTTCTGTGTATCCCCAGTTGTACCCTCTTGTTGTAGTTGAGTCTTGGTTGCTATTGCTATGTCAATGGGAGAGATTTATCCTCAGTCTGATTGGTCATGGTGACTGACTCTGACAAGTGGAGGAGCTTTTGTGCATAGGCAGACCAGCAAGAAATAAGGGGCATGCAGAGGCCAGATGCTGCTTAAGTTTGGCAACCTTTGAGAGATTTTAGGAAAGTTCACAGACAAGGCAAGACAGGCTGTTTGTATGAAAAAGCCACTGGAAGTGGCCTGGGTGGGCCTGTACATTGGGAGGGTCTGAGTCTCAGGGAATCACCTGGGTGGATGACCAATGTTAGCTATGCTGATGGAAACTCAGATATGGTAGCCACTTGGATTTACAAGCCAGGCAGGGAGGGCTCAACAAAGGAACAATGCTGTCTGCCAGTACTTCTGTCTGGGAGAAAACTGCCCTCCAGCCCTTGCCCTAAAGCCAGACAATTCATTTTCTCTCCATATGTCCCTGGTTCCTTTTGAGCTGCTGCCCCAGTGCTAGAGCTGAGTGAATGAGTCTGTCAGCGAGTCAATTTGCATGACCCTTTGAGAGTTATGTCTGTGACTTCCTCAGTTCTTCATCTCACTCAGCCACAGTCTCCACTAATTTTCACAGCCAGAGATTGTGGAGTCTTCTCTTCCAGAACTGTAATTCTTGGTTAGTTAGCCAAGTGTGGGACTGGGGCCTCTTGCTCTTCCAGGGGGGCCTCCACAGCTGAAATATCCCTCCCAATTCATAACCGCCACACCCAGGTTTGGGACCAGCCCATTTCACGTCTCTGCCCTCCTACCAGTCTTGAGGTAGCCTCTTCTGTATATCCACAGTTGTAAGACTTCTGGTCAGCTAGATTACAGGCAACTTCCAATAATAGCTATTCTGTAATTTATTTGTAATTTAGATGTGGTTAAGAAAGGAGGCAAACACAATGTTTATCTACTCCACCATCTTCGCTGGAAAACCCTTGAGCTTTATTTATCTTGGTATTTCTAAAACCTATCATAGTGTTTATGCAAAATAAGTGCTCAAAAAATATTTGTTGAATGAATGAATGAGTGACCCAATCAATGATTTCATCTTTCATTTCTAATCATTTCAATTGACTGAGGAGGAAAATCCAGCCTGTTTTTTAGTATGGTGTCCATGCTCTCTTAAGGAGAGCAAATTTTCATCCACTGGGGGTAAATTTGGCTTTTGAAATTATCCCAGTGTCATTCAGAAGCAAATCTGGTAAGTCCAGGCTACATCAAAATGTGACTATGAACTCATGAGAGTAAAAATTGATTCTTTTTAAAAAATTTTGGAAATATGCATAAGTGTATTAAAACTTTGAAGACATCAATTTATTGAAGTCAGAAAAATAAATTCTTAATATTAACTCTAGAAATATAGAAGTCCCAAGAATTCAATTTCAAAGGATTTAGAAATAATTCTTTATAAAAGGTGTCAATCTTATATTCTTAGTTAAACTGGTACTTGGAATACTTTTAGTATCATTTCACTCAACCCATTGCCTTGATAAATTAGTCAGCAGTGGCACATGAAATTGTGGATAGATGAGAGACGCATATTCATATTATCTAAATGTAGCATAAACTGATTCTGAAAACAATTTCCAAAGGAAAAATTCCAAATGAATTACTTAAGTAAGTTTATATATGCCAACATGACTATATTGAAAATAACAGTGTTTCTTTGGATATATATTTGAGGATGTCAGTTATTTAAAAATTTTTCACAACTTCATGGGAAATTTAGTAATTATGAATACCTTTTATCCTTGAATGGTAACAGACTCAGATTATAAATCCTAGAAATCACTCTGTAACTCAGAGATTCCTACCCTGATATTCTTAGACCCATAGTGATCCTGGAAGGAAGTAATGGGGAAGCTTAGGGATCACAGCTAACAGTTACCTCCATAATGAAACTTAAGGGCATGAAGAAGACACCAATTGTGGTGGTGGTGGTGGTGGTGGTGGTGAGGAAGATATGATGATGAAAAACAGAAAATGCCAAGACCTAGAAATCAATAAGAGTTCTGTAAATGGTGTGAACAGACTGCAGTTTCCCCACATTGTATGAGCCTTGGGGATTGTTTAGATTCAGTCTACACTCTTAGGGGAAGATAATTATATCTCTGGAGCTCTCTTGCCCCTCAAGGTTGCCTGTTTATGGCTTTTTAATCTTGCTTCCTCCGCCTCTTTCCCTGAGGCCAACTGATCACATAAAACATCCTCTTATCACCTGGGAGAGAGAGAAGAGTCTGGAGTTTCCTTTAATTTCTTGGTTCTTGGCATCTAAGAGTGGCGTCAGGGAGCAGCTGTTGTTCCTAATTGCCCATCATAAACTCTGCCAGATTGACACGGCTGGGGTCCTTGGAGAGTATATTACCTCCACTCCATCCGATCCGTATTTATATTTCATTTTCTCGTATGGCCTAGAAATACTGTTAATGATTACCCACCTTCATCTGGATGGGAGTAAATTTATTCCTAAAATAGAAGGACACATTCTTTTTCCCTGCGACTGTTAAATTCTATTCAGTTCACTTAATTGGAGACTATTCAAGGTCATTTGTCAGAAAGTCTGACAGATGTAGCCATTGTGAATTGCACCCCAACGCAAAGGACAGTCCTCCCCATATCATTGGTTATTGTATAGTCTTCATTCCTTTAAGTTTCAAAACAGAAATTTAGGTGAGATTTCAGGTTCCCTTCAGTTGCCTCTGGGAAACCCACTGCTGTTCTCTAACCTCACCATTTTTATCTTTGGATAAAAGAAAGGTACTTTGAATATCGTCAAATTACAAGCCATAGAAAAAGGTGGCGCTTTTTTCTAGAGACAGCAACGCTATTTTGTTTCTCTTCCTGTATCAGCTCCTTGAGAACTGAAACTGCATCTTAATCTCTGTGCCCAACACCTAACACTGAGTCTGGCAAAACTTTAGATACTTGCTAAACGTTTGTCTAGCACTTTTGAAATAGGATTATAGCACCTCCTCTTCCTGAACTGTAGCCCAGATAAATGAAAGGGAACCCTGCAGCAGCAACGGATGGAACAGTTTGGTTTTGCAATTGATTAGCTATGAGAGCTTAGTGAAGAGCCATCTTCTCTGGGTCTTAAGTTTTTTCGTCTGTAAAGAGACATTAGATCAGAGGTTTAGAAACTTTCTTTAGTCATAAGAAAAACTTTTTTCAAGCAAAATATTACAGAGACCGAGTACATAAGACAAATAAAAATATAAAGTTTTATAATGTAAATTTAAAACTTTACAAAATGTTCGTAATCTGAAACTGTTTTTTTTTTTTTTAAAGGTGGTTCAATGGGCACAGATGGCACCCTGCTCCCCCAGGTCACTGTAGTGACACCTGTAGTATTTCAGTGGAAACCCTGTAAGAGTGTTCCTCAGCCCTAGGTAGACCTTAAGATCCTTTGATAGAGTTGCTGTATTTAACAAATAAAAATACAGAACTCTCAGTTAAATTAAATTTCAGATAAACAATGAAATAATTGTTTCATATTTACCTAGGTGTCCAAGTTTACCTGGTGTCCTGTGTTTTGTATGGAAACCCTACCTAAGGAGCTTTTAACCAACTGAATTCTAGACCGATTAAACCAGAACTCTGGGTTGGGTGTTCCCATTAGAATGTTTTTAAAAGCCCTCCAGGAGATTCTAATGTATAGCCAAGAAGGAAATCCACTGGTCTCTGAAAAGCACTATTTGAAAACGTAAATGGATCATCTCTAAAAATACTTCCACTTCTAAAACTGAGTAATTCTAAACAGATCATAATTTGTGATTTTGGAATTTCTAAAATAGTTCTTATCAGGAGAAAGACTGTATCTTATCATCTGGCCCCAATAGGAAAATGGGTTAGTATTTCTGTATTATGTCCAGAAGACCTGTGATCTCCACCAACACTTTCAGGACTTATAACCAATGTCTATATAACTGTCTCCTACATTTTACAAAGGGAGTGCAGAGTGGAGGAGTGGGCTGCCCCTGCCACTCTGCTTAGTTAGAAGACCTGGGTGTTCTTTCCAGCTTTTTAACACTTGGCTCTGTGATTAAGTTTCTTCTTTATATAATGGGCATAATAACAGAAAGAGAATAGTTGCTATTTCTTGAACTTTTAAAATGTAGCAGGCAAGTCTTTTGTATATATTATGGCTAATCTTTACAGCAGTGGTTCTCAAACTTGAGTGTGTATCAAAATTACATAGGTTGCTAATACACAGATTTCTGGCCTGTCCCAAAGTTTCTGATCCTGTGAGTCTGGAGTGGGGCCTGAGAATTTGCATATCTAGCTAGTTCCTAGGTGCTGGCTTGGGGAATTCCCATCCCCCCCCCCAATCTGGGGAATCACACATTGAGAAATACTGCATTCAAGCTACACCATAATATTCCCTATCCTAAACGTAATAAAACTGAACCTTAGAAAAGTTCAATAACTTGTCCAAAGTCACATGGTCCATATTCATACCCAGGTCTGCCAAGGATGTCTGCCTTTTATGCTCTAAAGAGTTATTTTGAAGACCAAAGCAGGTTGTCTAATTTTACGATGGGCTATTTTGATTTTTTAAGATAAATATAAATTTTAAAAGACAAGTGGAACAGAAAAAGAGCAAATTTGGTCTTTTTTAGAAGGAAAAGATGAGCAGGTATTTAGAAGGAAAAGATGAGGTCCTAAAATATGTGAACTCCAAAACCTATCAGATTGGCTGATAAAAGACTTCCATAAGACTGAATTACAGTTGAAAGCGGTTTTGTCCAGTGGAATTGTATTGTCAGTTCATGAAGACATGGTCTGCATAGCCCATTAGCATATCCTTACCAGTGAAAGGCTCAGAAGTAGTAGTGAGATCCTGCAATGTGGGATTTGAAATACAGGCTAATAAAAAACACAAAGTGACAGTTTACTCATGAAAGTTTGAAGCCAGTGTTCATATTTTCCACATTTTAACAAGCAGGCTGAAAACTAAACCTACACAGCTATGATTAATCTATTTTAAAGAAAGAAAAGTGAAAGTTTGGTGGGAAGAAAAACGTTTCCCTAACAACTAATTTGAAAACCAAAAAAGACTCTCCCTTTCTCCTGTGGACTTGGAAACAGCCATTTCTCTTATTTCTTGAGTTGTTTTACTTTCCCAAAGGGTTTCAATTTATATTTAAATGAAAAGTCATCTCACAATTTTCTACAGTCTAGAAAATAGATCAACTATGTCAAAATGAAAAATGTCATTGTATATACATTTAGCTTCCTTAAGGACATGGGAAAGAAGATGGTACCTTAAGCTGACCCATGGAAGCCTCTAAAAGGTCATAGAGGATCAAAAGAAAACAAATGGCATTTTTCTTTCTATTTCTATTAGTGCTCCTAGCATTATTTTCACTTCTTGAGAAACCTGTAAGTTTTCAGAACAGAAAATATAATCTGACATCTCAGAGGGTTCAGCATTCCTAAAAACGAAGAATGACAAGAGGATTTGGACATTTTCTAAGTTACAACTTTGTGATTTAAATACAAAATATCTATAGTGTAATGTAAACGCAAGTGACACTTGTCACAGTGCTTATCCTGAATTGACCTTCATGTATCCTCAGAGCACATTGTGACAGGCAACCCCAAGAACCAACTCCTCCAAGGTACACTCTTTAAGGGACCATTGTTACAGGCATGGAACGTGAGTCCTTTGGCCATCCTGAAATCTATCTTGCCTTCTTTTAATTACTCAAGTGTGTCCTCACTTCTAAGGGTTAATGCAATCATTTTAAAGAGTTGAAAACTATGAGTTCAGGAGGATTTCTCCTTAGTTTTGATTTTTTTTCCTCTAATTCTGAGAGTTTTTTTAAGTCTATGTACATTTATGGCCAGTGAATATACATGATTAAACTTTCTGCTAATGATCCTGATAAAAAGACTATGAGCTCTGAAATTAGAAAGTGCTTTCTGTGTCTACTGAAACTCTTTAGTTTTGCTGAACCTGTTTTCTCACTTTTATAATGAGCATAAAAGAATCCATCTCCATAAAGTTGTGGGGATTTAAATGAGATGACATATATGAAGCATCTACCATGCCTTGAACACAAGAACCATTCAATAATGGTAATATAATCACTATCTCCACACAGGCCAATTAGCTTTTAATAAAAATAATAGCATTAACTGTTCACAAAAAATGGAAACACCCCAATGCTAGAAAGCATTTTGTAGGTATTGATCTCCTATTCATAAGCAGGACTAGATGCTATAGAATAGATCAACCAGTGAGTATGGAAATCTGTACTCACTAACTGAAAAATAAAAGCCATGAAGTCTGCCCTTTTGTGGAGTCATGATGGCCTCATACATACATACAAAGGTGATGTATTTGATTTGCTCAGATGATGTCCATATAAATAAATATTTGTTACTTTAAAAATAAATATATGTACCTTCATGTTTGTTGAAAACTAATTACACTGAGAGCTGGATTTTTAAAACATACAGGATTTATTAGCTTTGGTTTGGGTGAAGCCAAAATAGTCACAGGACAGTTAAGTGCTAGTGTAGGTGGTATTTTGAAACACATGAAATCCTCAGTAGACAAAGAACTGTAACAAAGCTAGGAAGAATGATATACATCTCTGAAATGAAATGCTTTTAAATATTTTTAGAGTTAAAAGAACTGAAAATCAACTGTTCAGCAGGGAAGATGTAAAACTATATGGTTGGTAAAAGGTTAAAAGAGTCAAATGGGGAAAACACAAATGTTCCTGGTGGTAGCCAAGCTGGAAGTAACAGGGATGACAAAAGTATTATTGTATCTTGTTTCCAGTACAGGTGCAATTTTTTTTATAAGGTCCTGAATCTCTATGGCTTCTTTTTTTAAAAAAATTCATTCCCCACCTAATGCACCAAAAGTCATAGTAGGAAATAAAGAATTAAAATTAGCAACATTCCCTCTTAAAAGAGGCACTTCCATTGAGAATTCTGTCATGAGCTGTCATTTATTTAGAGATTATGTAAGAGCACAAAGTGGGAGCCACGGCCAGGAATCAAGCAAAGAAAAAGAGGCAGCTTCAGGATCAAAAAGGTCACTCCTCTCATAAGGGCCACCATTGGCTCTGACATTTCCATTCTCCCAGATTGTGTTTTCCCATCTCTACTATGTGAACCAGGTGTCACTCTCAGCAGACCCCTCAAGGCAAAGATGCTGTTGTTCATTCTGAAGTGTTTTGCTCTTTACCAAGAAAATCACAAACGGCCTTTCTGTTCCAAGAAGAGACTTCTTTCTTCATCCACAGCACAGACATGGCCCATGTGGGTGCACAACTTTATTGAGGACCATGGTGGAAAGGGAGTGATGACACCTGAGCTCATTCTTGACTCAAATTTTTGGACCAACCTCTTCTGTGACACAACAGGGACTTCATAAAGAGCCAATTCATATTTTACTTGATTTTAGAAAGAGCTTTCAAACGCATTGGTTAAATCCGTTTATTATAACCGAGGGAAGGAAGTTAAGCCATTGATAGTTCCAGCCCTCCAGGTGTATTCGTCTAGCACATTGTAGAGAGGAATTCTAGCTGCTGGGAGTAGAATCCTGGGCCTGAATCCAGCATTTTCGAATTTTAAGAGACAATTCCATTTGAATTTCTTAAAAAAAAAAAAAAAAAAAAACCTTGGGACTAAAACTTTAAGAGTGTTGGGCCAAGTACACATTTGCAAGGAAATGTTGATTACAATTTTCCACCAGTCATGAAGTGAGCCAACAAGGGGAACAGTGTGACTAACACATTAGCACAGTCAGAGAGCTAATGTGTGCATCAAAAGAAATGTCCCATGAAACGTTGCATTCCATCATTCCCTGATACTCTAAATGAACTTCATTTCTTTCTGATTAGTTTTCCTTTTCAAATGAAGTATTTTTAATTTTTACATAATTATACTTTCATAGTTTCACATAGCAGAGTTATGTTTTATCTTTGGCAACCCATTTTTAAATCTAATAAAGAAAAACAAGCCAGGAAAAATAAAAAGCTGCCTACCTTCTATCAGTTAAAAAAAAAAAAAACCTCATAAATATACATGTATAAAACCTGGAATTTTAGTGTCTGAAAATGGCTCCCGTTGAGGATATGTATTTAGAAAGCACTTGTGTTAGTCTCCTAGGGTTGCCATAAGGTAATGAAGTACCCTAAACTGGGAGCCTTAAAACAAAAGATGTTTATTTTCACAGTTCTGGAGGCCGAAAGTCTAAACCAGGGTGTCAGCAGCAGGGCCGTCCATGCTCTCTCTAGCTGCTCGTGGTTGCTGAGAATCTTTGGTGTTCCTTGGCATGCGTCTGCACAACGCCAGCCTCTGTCTGTGCCATCACATGGCTGCAATCCTCTGCGTGTACCTCTGTCTTCACGTGGCATGCTCCCCTGCACGTGGATCACTGTTTTTCGCAGTGTGATATAGGTTCCTCACCTATTATTCATTGATTTAAGAATATTTATAGAATTTATACTATTTAATAGGTAACATTCTAGGCAATGCAGATAAAGCAAGTAAAAAGAAAAAAAAAAGACAAGGTCCCTTCCGTCATGGATTTTTACATTTTAGTAAGAGAACAGATAATAAACACACAAAATGTAATTAATTTCAAGTAGTGATATAGATTATTAAAAATCAAGCAGGTTAACCGAATAGGAAATAACAAGGATACTGCTCCGGATGGACTGGATAAGGTCTCTCTGAAGAGGAGACATTTGAAGAAGTTTGAATAAAGCGAAACACTGAAATGTGACTGAAGGAGGAGCATATCGGCACGAGCACAGCAAGTGCAAAGGTTCTGAAGCAGGATCATGCTTGGTGTGTCTCCACACCATTGTGGCTGGAGCGGAGAGATGGAGAAGGAAATTAGGGTGAAGAAGAATCCAGGAGCCAATCACATCAGACCCTAGAAGCTGTGGCAATAACTTTAGGTTTCATTCTCGGCAAAAGGAAACCACTGGAAAATTTTTAACAGGAGAGTGACGTGACATAATTTACGAGTTTTTAAGAAATGCTGTGGTGGCCTTTTGGAGGTTAGGCTCTCCAGAGGCAAGAGCAGAAGTGCCAAGATCACTTAGGAAACCACTGCAGTCATCTGGGCAAGAGGTGATGGTGTCTTGGCCTAACATAGTAGCAGAAACAAATGGTTGAGAATGACTGGATTTAGGATAATGTTTGAAAAGGAGAGCAGACAAAATTTGATGATTGTATTGGTCAGGGTCTAGCATGAAAATGGGAACCATTCTAGGTCTTTCTACAAAAGGAATGTAACATAGGGAATTACTTACCCATATAATAGAGTAGCCGAAGCTAAATGGGACAGTCTGGCAATCCAGAGATACACAGAAGCAGGAAGTGACACTCATTCCCTTGGGATGGAAGGACAATTGCAGTAGGTGACCTTAAAGCCTAGGAGCTCTGCCATCCAATGGAATCTAGAACCATGGGTGGGAGGGGCTATCTGGCAAGAGACAAAGGAGACAGAGCCACAGAGAAGAAGGAGCTGCTGCCAGGAGCAAACACCACCCATCACAGAGAAGGGAAGAAATGCCTTGTTTTCTCCCTCCTCCGGCCATCCAGTCTTAGGTCATTGCCTTCCACTGGCTGAACCTCCCTAAAAGCCAGAGCAAGAGGGAGCCTGGGAAATGTAATTCCTTATGATGCAGAGCAAAGCAGGAAAAAGGAGAGGAATGCATCTGAGAATGAACAGGCAATTTATCAGAAGACTGGTGGATGTGTGGTATGAAAGAGAGAGAGTCAAAGATAAATTCAAGTTTCTATACACTAAGATATTAATATATCATGTTAACCATATATACTAAGAGATATACCTACCCCATTAATATATAAATACTCTGATATGTAATATAAATATGTATGTGTATATATATATATATATTTAGTATATACATAAGTATACACTTTTTTATAATCTGTCTACATGAATGGCCAGTGAATATATATATACACTCACAGGCACGCTAAGCAGGGATGCTAAATAGCCTTCCTTTCAAATGCTAAGGACATTCAATGAGCAGAGTTGGAGCTGAATTACTGTATTAAAAAGGATTCTGAGTCTGTATCCACGTTCAGGGAGGCAGATTTTGGAGACTGGTAGGCAGTGCCTGCTATGGGCATGGGAAGCGGCAGTTGCCATGTGAGTGCCACATGTTAGCCGTGTCTGCAGTGAAGCAATGCACTTGTATAGTGAAGGCCGTGTGAGTGAGCCCTCACCTGTAGTACTTCGTAAAGGGATTGTTGTCGTTTCCTTAAAGATAATGGTAGCAACCTATCATGAATCCCTGTGGAAGAAAAAACGTCATGATTATAAAGTGATGTTCGTGGAAAACAGGTATTCTCCTTCCCCCTCCTCTCCCAAGGAACAATCTCCTTGTGCCAGCTTAGCCCCATGGATAATGCATTATACCAGTGAGTACACATGGTGACTCACACCAACTTTGTTCCCTTTGTCTCTTTCATCTTTCTGTAGATGAATCCGGGCAGTTTATATCTTGGGGCCAGCTCTTTGAGCTGACCATCTATTATGAGGTTAATCTACAGTGAATGTGGTGTTCACTCAGATGTAGTGTGGCATCGCCCTCAAATTACAACCCCAAGCCCTTCCCATTATTTCCCTGCCTGCTCTGGAGTCAACCCCTGCTGCTCACCAGCCCCGCAGCAGCCAAGGCTACTGCGGATATCTGGGATGTTCTGTACCTCAGGCAGGCTTTACATTTTGGATGGAAAATTCAGCCAAATAGGTTTTGCGAAGTTAAGTCAAGGATCAATTTGGAAAGAGGCTTTTGAAATGAAGTCAAGTGCTCCTTCACTCAAGAACCAGGCCATGGTTTCTCCTGTCTGCACCTCCTCCAGGGGAGGTTATAGCCCTGCTTCCAACATACACACCTGGCATGCCAAGAGCCGTGGTCCTCACCTCCTTGTTTGTCTTCCCATGGCTTTTACACGTAAAACCTGTTTTATCTCCCCAGAATGAGAATTTGGGGATTATCTTTAATACTCTATTGATGCCTCCAGTGAATATAAATTTTTGATTTAACTAATTCAGATAGCAATTTATGTGATTATTACCTCAAAATGAAAATCTTTTAATTTTTTTGTTTTTATCTCCAGCGGAATAACAAGTTATTTTATTATTCAAATGAGGCTCACTTCCTGCTGTTTCAATACGATTTTTAATAAATATGTAAATTTTTAAATTAATTTACAGCATACATTGGGAGGCATGATTTTTGAAATGACAAAAATTTGATGGATTATAAAATTATCCCCCTTAAAATCATCGGTCATAGTGAACAGAATGTACCAACTTCTTATAATTTTACTGTTTTTTCTTCATCTTATCTTCTGTTAGGGACTCACTTAAAATTTATTATAAAACAGTATATTTCTTAGGCCATAATTCATTCACAGATTAATTAGATTTTCAGTTAATATCCCATCATCGTATGGGATGGGAGCCAGTGGTGTTTTGTAGTCTTTTGTTGCTGCGGGAGAGAAACCCTGATTGCTATTCCCAAGTGACTGAAGCTACCAGCACTAATCGCTAATCATGTTCAGACCCCATAAAGTGTAACATCCTTCACCACATTTCTTTTCTAGCTGGCTCACAGCGAGAGATCTTTATTGGCTCCGACCAAGAGACCAAAATGCAATTAAACATTTTTGTGAGGGGTGATTCTTCCTTTTCTTCCCCTTGCTTAAAATGACATTTCTGTACCAGCTCCTGAAAGCATCAGAAGAGTGTGTGGTGAGGGGCAGGGGTGCACAGGGTGGGCGGGGAGGGTAGTGGGGGGAGGCACACCCATGCTTAGGAGGCCTGAACTTAAATGACTTTTTACAGAGATTCCTCTATGAAGTTTGCTAGTCATTTTAGGAGCAGCCTTTGGATTAGTTTTATGATTTTAAATAATCCCTTGATACCATCCAACAGGCATATTTAAGAGACAGTTTGTCAGTAACTTCTTTAACTGTGACTTAAGAAAAAGTTGTTGTTGTTTTCGCCTGTCACTTAAGAAAACTATAGATATACATGAGAGAGAAAACACGGGCACTGAATCCAGCCAGAGAGAAACACCAGCCCACTCACATTTAACGAACTGAAACTCTAGGTTTTCACAGACTTCAAGAAAAGATAATTATCCTCCCTCCCTCCCCTTTCACACTCACTACTGAAGCTGGTGTCAGTTCTGATGTGTGAAAAATCGCTACCTGTTACATTGGTCTGTTTCTGCTACATTGCATATCTCCTCTGTGTACCTAAGGACGCAGCCCTAGCCAAACATCTCCTAAGGTGACCCTAAAGCTTTACTTGTCCTGCATCTGGGGACATCTCAAAAAACATCCAATATCTTTTCCATTTATCCTAATATTCTCAAACCTTCATTCTAAGGCAATTCCCAATTTTACTTCGTGCACAATGAATTTTTTTTTTCTTCACATAAAACTACTTAGATGTTTAAAAAGCCTCACTGACATATTCAGTCTTCCCATTGCTAGATGATACAATTCCCACTTATTGCATGTGCTTGAATCTCTATCCTTGTAATCTGTGGTGCTGCTGATTATAGCAAGGAGCTTGGTTTCTGGCACTGGAAATGCTCCTTAAAAGTCATACGTTAGTCAAATTTTTTTGAAAATCTAAATCTATTTTTCTGTTTACTTGGGAAGTTATTATCTTCACTTTCTAAATAAAGGAAACTTAAATGTCTTCTGGGTGATTAGATCATCAACCACCGCTCAGTAAATAAATGAATAGTCCCTACCAGACAGTACAGCATCCTGTCCTTGGAACTCAATCACTTTCAATGACAGTAAAGGATGTTAGAAAGGTTAAAGATAAAGAAAAGTTACAGAAGAAGGAAAAGATGGACATTAAGTAAGAAACATAATTAGTATCTTTCCTCTATTTCACTAACCTTTATGGACCTTCTGTGTGTTAGGCATGTTCTGGGCACAAGGGCTGCAAAGATACATGTGGGGGGCTGAGCCATGGCCACCAGTATACAGAGCACAAGCTCACTGGTGCCGTGACAGCAGTCTGCATGGGGAAGAAGGGAGAACGAAAGGGGCCATGGTCAAGTCTCCTGGTCAAAAAAGACTCTTAAGACATTTTTGTCCACCCAAGTTTGAGGAGATGAATGAGTATTGGCCAGCTTGAAAGAAGGGGAAGACATTCTAGAGAAAGAAAGATTTGCGAACCAGAACTCGGAGACACCAACTACCTGTCTGGGCTCAAAATTCAGCCTGTTGCCATCCTTAGCGGGCTGCCTAAATAATGCGCTTGATACCTATCTGCATGCTTACTGATTTGTTTTCAAGGTTTTGCTGAGCAGTTTCAATTGTATCTTTAAGACCCTAGGTCATTTGTATCCTGATGGCTTTTGAGATTGCTTTGTTAACCTTGCCCCGTACATGCTGTCCGATACTACTTAGTTGAGCCCACTGATTGCTGGAGCCTTCCTGGCAAAAAAAAAAAACAAAAACAAAAAAAAAAAACAAAAAAACAAAAAACTTTCTTTCTCTGCATCCCATTCTCCTTCTCCTTTCCACAGAGGACCCTATATCTTTGAAACATCTTTCCATTTTATGACTGGTTTTTGTTTGACACTAAAAAAAAAATGCTAACTACTGTATCTGCCATATTCCTAGATATCAACCTAAATACATTGTATTAAAAAACTATAGAAGGAAATGGTATTCTAGGGACAAGAACACTGCAATCCTGTGGAAATTCACAGTGTCTTCATTGTGAAACTATGTTTTGGTTATTCTTGTTTTGTTTTGATTTGATTAGCTGCTTTGTTTAGGTGGTGGCAGACCAGGCAATGACCCAAGCATTGCCTATAAGTTTACAAACATCAGAAAGTTTTGTCACCTACTCTTCCTAATGCTTAAAGAATGGCTTTTGAAGTTTTATTTGTTTGGGGTTTTTTGTTCGTCTGCTTGCTTTTGTTTTGAAAGGAGAGGCAAGGAATGTAAAAGCATTGTGAGGTATTTACTGTCTGTTTAAAAGGCACTTGCCCCAGAGAGGGTAGGTGTGGGATCATTCCCATGTTGCCAGCACTTCAGGCAGCCCACCACTTCACTACCGCTACATTTTGATAGGCTGTACTATGGAAGAGTCACAAATTAATTGCAGATGGGTTTTGTGCGACCCACATGTTTCCTGTAAAATAAACATTGGGAGATTTCCCATATGATTTCCAGTTTCCATTTCTCTTTAAAAAATCAGAGGTTTGGCAACACTGAGCCCACATCTGCACAGGATAAAACTCAGCTGGCACTCAGGCGGGAGAAGTAGTGAATGAGGGGGAAGCTCTACAGCTAGACTCCTGGATTTGAATCCTGGCTCTGCCTGGCTCCTCCCAGTTGTGGGGCCTTGTGTAAGACACTTAGCTTCTCTCTTTTCTCCTCACATGTAAATAATAGCACCTGCCTTATAGAGTTCTGTCCAGTAATTAGGGCAATAACAAGTGCTACATAGATGTTCACTTCATCAGCAGTAGCTGCCCCTCTCAGCTGGACATGATTTCACCACCACCTCTACTCATGCCATCCATGCATTTGTGCTTATGTCAGAACCATCCCAGTGCCCCAAGGCCGAGTTTTCTTCTTTTGGTTCTAACCAGGCCATCTGCCAACATCTATGGGGAAAGGGAAGCGTTTCAACAAAGATGAGGAGACTGAAAGGGAGGGGAGTGTGTGGGAAGGATCTTGTACATACTCTTGAAGTTAAAGTCTGTGTCTTCAGCTATTCACGGAGACTTCAATACAAGAGCCATAAAAGGATGGACAGATAGATGAACTTTGCCTTGAAAAGCTGGTCTTGTACCCCATACTCCCAAAGTACTTTAGTTGTGAGAAAGGTGATATTTCAACTTCAGCTCTCTACCTAGTTGGTAAGACCTTGCTCCACGAGGAGTACAAGAAAGGCTCCTTTTACCTTCTGAGTATTTGCTGCTCGGTGGGAAAATGGGGATGTGGGAGGAAGGAGGAAATTCATTATGATTAATCTTAGCTCCTGGTTATGGTAAATCAGAACTATGTTTTTCTAGATTGTTGGAAACCAGCATTTAACCAGAGCTTCCTTTTCTTTAGTTGCTCACAAGTTAAGAGGTTTAAAATGTGCTCTGCCTGTCACCAGCAAAACATTTGTTTTCAGTGTTATTGTGTGAAGGGCTTAGGTGCCACCCCAAGGTCCCTCCAAGGACACACTGCCAGGAGTCCCGTTGAGTGGGGTGGCCATTCACACATAAACACGAGCTGCTCCATTTCACTTGGAGCGTGCTAGTGTCCTTCCTGGATGAACATATTGACGCTCTCACAAACATTATTTCTTTGCGCAATATTTTCCTCGAGGCAGGAGAAAGAGACTCTCTCATTATTTATCTTGAACGTTTGATAGGCCTCCTTCGAGAAGGTCATTGTCTGCAATGGCAAAATAATCATAGGATTTTTGGACAAGCTGGTAAAAGAAAAATGATTCATTATTTCAAAAATTATTTTGCCTTCAGTCCCCAAAATGGATGAAGGCTTCTAACAATATGTAGAGAGAACAAGGATTAACTTTAAAGGGAAAAGAAGTTCAAGCATTACATTTTTAGCTCTGCTGTAATATAACAAGGGTGAAGGCGGGCCATCTGTTACCCCATGGTCTTTTGGGTGTTATTGTACTAGTCCGCCTGTAAAGGATGTAAAGGATGCCCGCCTGCCCTCCTTTCCCTTCTCATCCATCTAGGCTAATGAGATTGGAAGTTTTTTTTGGGGGGGGGTGGTTCTATTCAAGCAGCGCCCCCTCCCTCTGTTCCCTTTTGGAATGTTGAAACAGTAGTGTATCCATTCACACAGACTCGACCCGACCTCACATGTTCTTGTCATGTCACACAAAATTGTACATCTACACAGCATGATATATTTTACCAATGGCGAGGGTGACTGCTTAACTGCTATGGATATTATCATGAACTAGACCAAAAGACAGTTTATAATACAGCTACTGCATTCATGTCTGGTACCAAGACACCTATTTATTATGTTGGGCTACTTTTGCAATTAAGTTTGTTTGGCATTAGAACAAGCCAGATACTCAGAATGGGGCAGCTTGACTGATAAAGATACTGAATTTTAAAATGAAAACTGGAAAGGCTGAGTGATCAGTATGACCTTGACTGCTCACAAGCCAAATAACTAATGGAAATAATATAAAGACCTTGTGAACTGTTCTGCCTAACAGAAAAGTTTTAAATAATATTTTAAGAAAATCAAAAGCAAACATCCCCTGGACCTTCTCCGCAGATTATATCTGAAATGAAAGACCCTGAGTTACACAATTAACTATTGATTTTGTTGATCCATTTTACTTCATATAGCAATCGAGTTGTGTTTACACAGTAGTGCAGGGCAGACATACTTCACTTGGAGCAAGGCGCCTTTCATTCTTACATTAATTTAAAAATCAAATTGTTCTGTGCATGTGAGACAAAAATAAAGTTTATTTTAATTGTAGCGGATGGCTGACTTAAACCTCATAAAGCAGTGTTAAGCCAGCCTTGGTGGTTCACAAAGAGAATACCTTTTATAATGCAAGAGTCAGTTTACCAACTGATATTATGGGCAGTGGAGAAAGAATAAGCATCATCTTCATGCTGCCCAGAATTTTGTGCTAAGGCAGCTATCATTTAATCACCCCATAGTTTAATTTCTTGATTTGATACATCCAGTACTATTTGGGGGTTTATCACTGAATAGTCAGTCTCGTTGCTGGCCCTAATCATGTCAATAATTGTCATGTTCACATTCTCACTCATATCACCAAGTTCCCCTGTTTTAAGGACATAGGAACTTGAATTTGAGCAAATTGCCTGGGACTAGTTCAGACCAGGTGAGGCAACACTTGCTGCCACAGGAAGCATTAAAGAAAATGGTAGAGCCTATGTTTGCACCATCTGTTATGGGCCTGCTCTTTTCAATAACATGACACCCATAAGAAGCTTACTGTCTTGGCTTTTGCTCTTGGATTTGCAGGAAGCAATGGCAGCTGCTGCCTCACCCAATTGCTGGCCAAGCCCACCTGGAGGTGCCACAGAAAGCTCTGGATGATCCAGAGCAGAGCTGCCTGACCAGGATAGACATGTTCTGTGAGTCCGCATGTCTCTGCTTAGAGAGAAAATTGCTTCTGTCAGAGTAAACAATAGTCAGACATCCCTTAATCCAAGGGTCACCCTGGTTCTTGGTGTTAACCCAGAATCCCAGACACTATACCACTGTTAGTATGTCTAGGGGCTGGAAAGCAGCTATGTCATCACAGGTTGGGTGAAAGTCTAAAATGATCTTATTTTATACACCTCTTTATGATGGAAAAGCAGACATAGAAAACAGTCAAGTCTATGAGCTCCAAAGGAGATGATGTAGTGAAAATAGATCTAATAGTGACTATATTTATTGATGTGCAATGGATATCAACTCTAAGAGGTACAAGACACAGTGTCAGAATCTGAGAAAGCAGAATAACATCTAGTCCATGGCCTCAAGAAGTGAGACATAAATACAAAAAGAGCTTATGTAATAGAATGGATATAAGTTCAGGGTCAAGTGGATAATTTGGCCAATTAGGCTAGGAATTCATAGAGAGAAAAATCCCAGTGGATACACTTATAGAAATAGAATGACAACTCTGAATAACTAAAAAAAGGATCATGTTCTAAAACTTGGTTACCATTGACAACAATATGGATTAGGGAAAAGAGAAAGAATCCCAATGTTGAATTTAAGGAGAGAATTAGGCCCAGAAAGGTTAAGAAAGGTGAATGTAAATAATAATTAGTTAACCTATGAAAAACATTCTCCTGAATGATGTTATAGACCAAAAAAGAAGCTAAGCAAGTTTATGGGGTTATTTTTAAAATAGGATTGGGATAAAGGGGCACATCCACAACTTTGAGTTTAACATGTTTATGTTCTAGTTGCCTTTATCAGACCAAACAGTGGGCTAGATAGGCTATTCTAATTCAGTTCTCAGGAATTCATCTTCTAACATATCTAAAACTTTGTTCTATACTGACATCATATTAAAGAATCCTAAACATGTACATTCCATGTGAGCAGTAGCTTTTTCTCCTATACCACTGTATTCCAGTGTCCAGAATACTATTTAGTACATAGTAAGTAGTCAATAAATTTCTGTTGAATGAATAAATAATATGGCAGGAGCAGCATAATCCTTCTTTACATATTCATTAAAATCTGGGTACAGAGTTGAAATAATGATTGTCACTGTCATATTGTGGCTGAGCAAAGGCTGGAATCCAGAATGAAAGCAGACTTCCATTGGCATGTTCCCAACCTAGTGCATGTCTCCATTCTAGGATACTCCCGGTGCTTACTGGGTTACAGGGAATAAGAGGATCTTACAATTGCCACTGTAAACTAAAATGCAACACAGAATATAAAGCCTAATGTTTCTAAATCTTTAGAACAATTCCCACCAAGGAATATTCTCTTCAGCACAAAGATCAATAAATTGGTGCCCCTTCTGAGTCACCCTGGCTCTCAGGATTTAGTATCTATGTCAAATATCCTTGGGACATAACTTAATCCAAAGCAAAGGCTGGCGAGCCCAACAACTAAAGTATGAATTGCATTAGGAGGTGAATAGCTTAAACATGAGTGAGAATTCTTATATCCACAAACACATACCAGTGTGTTTCCAGATAAACCTTAGCTTCCAGTTCCATTGGATTCCATGTCTGTTGTAAAGTGCCTAACAGAGTGGGTGTCATAGGGCACTGTGGTTCCTAAATGGTCTACCAAATTTCATTAGAATTCCAGGCTAAATCATTATTTATAAGTTAATGAGTAACATAGGATGTTTCTCCCTGGCTTAGGCACTCACAGCATACTTTATAATAAAACTTTCCATTTTCAGTTTACCATCATGATGGTATCAGAGATGTTTTTTTGGAAGGAGAACTTCCATGAAAAAAAAAAAAATAGTAACCTTTTTTACACTCATCTAATGCCCCAGAAAGTTTATTTTATTTTTTTCTTATAGGAGCAAGCAAAAACCTATCACTTCAAAACATAGCTATATGATGCTAAAATACACAGACGGTCCCTTCATGTTGTATTTTCCCCTGGCCATGTTCACAGGCTTTGTAAGCTACAAATACACTTGACTAGACATGGCCCAGCTTATTAGTCAGATAGGCAGGATATTTAAGACATGAAATGATGGAAAGGTTAGTCAAAGAAAACTGGCTAAAATTTTAAGTTAAGTGAGTAGTGTATACAGTTTTTGTATATTCTGGTACCTATAAATTAAAAGCAGAAAACCTTGAGGCTTTTGCTCTCATCAGACACAGCCATTAACTTGACATTAAATTGGACAGATTTAGAAATTCCCAGCCCAGAACCTGTTCAAATCTCATTCCTAAATAAAATTTTAGTTAATATTATCATGCTGGAGAAGAAAAGAAACCTAACCACACAGATAAGCACATTCAATTTAATTAAGCTACTTATACAAACCAATGTCAATGAGCTGGCTTGTCTTCCCAATTTTAGGTCACTATAAAACAGTGCAGATTTTATTTCTGGAGAAATTGACCAATATTGATCAAATTTGATGCATTACTTAAGTTGGCCAACCTATATTTTAAATTAGATTTGTGGGTCCATCCACTACTCTAAAAAACAACAGTCAAAAAATACAAGTTTTCAAAAGACATTTGAAGTTATGGTACTAACACCAGAGTTTACAGAAATTAAAAACATATTCTTTGCATTTTCATATAAAAAATTTCACTGAATAGCAAGTGTTAGCAAGGATGTGGAGTAAAGGGAACCCTCATATACTGTTGTTGGGATTGCAACTTGGTACAGCCACTGTGGAGAACAGTCTAGAGGTTCCTCAGAAAATTAAAAATGGATCTACCTTTTTATCCAGCAATTGTGCTTCAGTGTATTTATCCAAAGAAAACCAAAGCAATAATTTATAAAGATCTATGCACCCCAGGATTCATGGCAGCACTATTCACAATAGCCAAGATATGGAAGCAAACTAAATGCCCACCAACAGATGATTGGATAAAGAAGTTATGGTTCATATATACAATGGAATATCACTTAGTCATAAAAAAAAGAAAGAAGTCCTACCACTTGCAACGACATGGATGGACCTAGAGATTATTATGCTGAGTGAAATGTCAGACAGAAAAGCTAAATCCCATATGATTTCACTTATGTGTGGAATCTAAGAAACAAAAAAGAACTTACTAATTGAAAACAGAGCCACAAATATAAAAGATAATCTCATGATGGCTAGAGGGCTAGAGGGGAGGGCTGAAGGGCTGGGAGGAAGAGGTGAAGGGTTAAAAAAGTACAAATTAGTATTTGACAGATGGTCACGGGATGGGGAGCATGGCTTAGGGAATGCAGTCAGCAGTAATATAATGGCTAGGTGTGGAGCCAGAGGAAGATAGAGTCATAGGGGGGTTTGTTTCATAAACTATAGAAATGTCTAACCACTGTACTGTGAGCTTGAAACTAATAATAAAATGAAATGCAAAAGCAATTACCAAAACTTATAATTACATGCCTTTTCTCTTCCCAAATGCCTTTCTCTGCCATAAGCAAAGTTCGTGATTCTCTTCCCACAGAAGGACCTGACCCCATATTCCCCGTTTTCCATATATGGGAACATTTTTCTATCTCTTTGATAAAATGGCTTCTCTTTCCTTCTCTCATTTTAATCTAGTCTTTAAATGTCCTTTGCTGTCATTGTTTATCTCCGAGCTGAATTCTTTTCTTTTCACAAGGTATATTATCCTCTAGCCACCCTAAGCTTCCTGCTGACATTCTCTCTGCTTGCTTTTTTTTTCCCCCCAAAAAAGGTAAGCTAATTTTTCTCCCCTCTGGGTTCAGGGGTTCCAGCAGAGGTCATCAGAAGTCATTGATCATGGTAAAGGACAGCAATATAGTTAATAATACAGTCATAAAAGCATATTTCAACTGAAAATTACTCTTTCACCTAATAAAACCAGTTTGCCCTAGAGATACTGAAAAATCCTCGGGATCCCAGTAAAGAAATGGAGAGTGCCCCCAAGTGCCAAATTGCATCTCCCAGCATGTTTGGATGGAGAGAGTGGCTCTCTATTACCGATACGTCACATTAATTTTTCAGAAGGGCAAGTGAAGAGTAATGTGTCCAGTTGAGGTAATAGCAGGAACCGAGCACTAGGAGAAGGTAATTATCCAGATTGGAATTTGACCAGGTTAATGGGGTTAACACCACAATTCTCGGGGAAAGGCTGGGGTGTCTCTAGTGTTTACCAAAGGTCATTCTCTCTATTTTTATGTCTCATCCAGAAAGTAGCTCCGCCAGGAATACAGTAAGAGATGGCATTAAAGAAGAGATTAACTAGTGCCTCTGAGAAAAGAGAAATGGCTTTAGCTGCTTCTTTCCCCTTGAGGTTGGCCTGCCCCCAGCAAATTTCACTTAACACAGACTTTGCCATGTCTACCAATCTTCAGCTAAGAAACCCTGGATTAAAATGCCTCCTCCCTATTCCCACAACAAGAGCTTACACATAACTCTACCCTGACTCCATCTTCCCAGTGCCCAAGATTTACTCACTAAAAAAGGGATGGGGGTGGGGAATCACACCTTCAGCTTTAACCTGAAGCCCAGAATTAACCGTACTGTCTCCTGTATTTGACATTCTGCTTCCACGTGGACACTCTCCCATCTTTCACATCTGCTAAATCACCTTTCTACTATTTCTTTGCCCAAGAAGTTTCTTAGTCCAACCCAACTCACTGCCATTTCTGAATTTTCCTTCATCTTCTTTTTTATGTAATTAAAAACATTCTTTAATTACAACTAAGTGGCAAAATATTTATAAATTTGATTTTATTTTCATTATTGCTTCCTGTACCTTCTTGGTCCAAATGCATATATGACTGTTCAGTTAAAATCTGCATCAGTGTACCTAATGAGAAATATTGGGTGATGATGACACTTCTTCCAAATTTGGAGTGTTTCTCACCATGTGGAAGGAACTCTCTAGGATAATACTCATGGCATCTCTGAGCTCCCATCATTCACTTCTCCTCAGGAGAAAGAGGGGTGGCTTATTTAATCAACAAGTATAGGAGGGGAGCATGAAATACTCAGGTCCACCTGTTCTTCCCATCCTTTCTCTGGGTTCAAGCTGGCTGTGAGAAGCACGTATTTTGTTCCTTCACACTGTAGGTTTTATGGGAAGACACTTCCAACCCAGCCCAGGGCTGCGGTTAATAAGCCTGCCTATTTCTAGGGACCAGTGTTAGGAAACCCACTTCTTTGCAGATGGAAACCTCATTCTCCAATATAAGCGTTTTCAATAATAAAGCTAATATTTTAGCCTCCTATCAGCTTTTTTCTTTGCCTTATCCTTCAGTTTGTTTAGAACTAAGTTGGGGAAGAGAGTTATTTATTGTGTCACCTCAAATTCCAATAATAGATGTGCAGAAGACCAGAAGACATCCAATTAAGACTATTTTACAGTCATAGAGCTTGACAGAGCAGGAAGGTTCTTTAAAAAAAAACTTTAATGTAAATAAACTCAGGTTCAGAGGGTTATGTAGCCAAGTAACACAATGGTAGGAACTGAACACTGGTTTCCAAATACCTGTGAAGTGATCTAGTGCAAAGTGATTAAGATCCGAAATAACTAGAGTCAGGCTGCTTCTGCTTAAATCCTGATTCCCTCACGTATTAGCCATGTTTATGTGGCCTATTATTGAAACCTCTCTACCCTGTGTTTTCCCATTTGTATAATGGAGATGATAACAGTGCTATCTCATAGGGTTACTGTAAGGGTTAAATGAGATAATTCATACAATGCATTCAACCCAATACCTGGCATATAGTGAAAACACTTTACAAATGTAGCTATTGCTTCTTACCACATGTATTCTTGAACTGATTGGCAGTGACTGCATCAATAGATAAATAAGAAATTATGTTGATGAAGATCACATTAATTTGTGCTGAGTTCCAGTCCTCTTTTTAAGTATGAGCTCCCAGGTAAGGAACGATGCTGTGTTTGAATTTCACAAGTAGATCTGAATCTCCTCCTGACATTTACAGTAGACATACTAACCAATATTTTCAAGATATAATCAGGGGATAGAAACTTCTTTGAAATAATGAAAGAGTAGCCTTCATTATAGAACAAAAATTTATTGTACTATGTCATGAATCTCCTACTTATTTCTCCCCTACTGTATGGGCAGGAGTTTCTGGCTGTACATATATAAAATGTATCTCTTTGAAGCTAATATCATCATACATATATTTTTTTCTAGTTTATCTCTTGAATTTTTCTGTATCGCCTTATATAGTCTCCCTACCTTTTCCTTTCAGCAAGGGCCTCTATCACTTTCTATTTTATCTTCACTGGTGTTCAGGATATTGGTCTAGGCAGAATCTCTTCTCCATGATTATTGTTGACTGTAGGGGAGAAAATGGTATGCATTTCAGTGTTGAAAATGAAACCAAATTTCTAGTTTCACCCAAATTTGAATTTGTGTGAACCACGAATTCCATAAATACTCCATGTAAAGTGCACCTAACACCAGGCTCCCTACCTTCCAGGCTGACATAACAGCAGTGAGATCATGATGGAAAAGCTCTTTGGAAATAAAAACTATTTATTATTTATAACCCAGATTACAAATTATTCATAACCCCAGGTTATAAGCTGGGTTGATACTTTCCTGAGTCTGGTGAGGTTCTTAGAACCCCATGGGATAGGTATATCTGAATCTGTATGTCCGTCTATCCAGAATCTAAAAGGACAAGAGACTATCTGGGCAAATACTGGACCAACAGTAGACTGCAGAATTGTCTTACAGATGCAACAGGAGATTTCTTGGAATGCCTTTCCTCTTACTTACTGCATCTCTTAATCCTATTACCCTTCAAAATCCTTCCAAAAGCCCCCTTTTTTATGAAACTTCTCCTGAGACTCAAAAGCACATGATTATTCACATAAAGCCAGTCACATAATAGATTGGTTTGATTGACTGTTTGACTACAAGGAATTAAGTAATGGTATAGTGTCGAGGGATTTCTGGAGAATGTGTCACTAGCGATTCTTGCTTGAATTATCACTAATAATGCCATGATTACACTAAAGACAGGGTAATATTTTGAGACTATGCCCTGTTTTGCCCTACTTTGTTCCCAAGTGCAATAAAAGTGAAAAAAAAAAAGTGAACTGTACAACTGTTGCCACCTATAGGTGACAACTGTAGTTTATTAATTTTATCAAAATTCTGATAAAGCATAATATACGAAGGAAATGAAAATGCTTTATGGAAACTACACAGTCGTCATCAAACACTAATCTTTACTGGGTTCGTTATTAATATTGTTATTCTGCAATTCTTATTTTAGTTTATCCCCTTAAAGATAATTTTGGTTGTTATTTGTAAAGTTCTTTTCCAAGATAGAGGTTAAGAACTTAGGCCCTGTAGGCCACAGTCCAAATCCAGACTCTACCGCATACTGGTACGTGACCTTAAATACGTTACTTAACTTCCTCAAGCCTCAATTGCCTTAAATGGAGATATTAACAACACC
Organism: Eonycteris spelaea; assembly: GCA_003508835.1. Classification (NCBI taxonomy): domain Eukaryota; kingdom Metazoa; phylum Chordata; class Mammalia; order Chiroptera; family Pteropodidae; genus Eonycteris; species Eonycteris spelaea. The sequence continues at coordinate 3,420,847 of PUFA01000079.1, read as the reverse complement.
TACCCATACAACTGATGTGAGAATGAAAATATAATGTGCTTAGCACAGTGTCTGCACAGAACAGGCACTCGAATGCTGTTAATCACATGATTAGTTTTCAAAGCACCTTCACATATAGTTGCTGAAACTAATCTGTACTATTTTGTTACCATTCAACAGATTACATCATTGAAACATTACCATTGGACTTCAATCCCTTCTTATATTTTACATTTAAATATTACGTGCATTCAAAACTTTAAAAATGCCTAAGATCTGAGAAGACAATGTTGAGACTAGTTCGGTATGTTTATAATTGCAGACAGGACAATAAACTGCTTTAGTTGCTCTTAGCCGGCAGGACCACTGGAGAAACTGAAGCCAACTGCTGAGACTCTGACGATGCTAGAGCAAGTTGGATGCATCATCAAGTCTCCGTTGAGAATCTACTGACAATTTAGCATTGGGCTAGGCCTTTGGGGAGAAAATAGTTGGGGAAGGTGGATGAGGGGGTTAGGCAGGACATAAAAAAGAAGTATAAAATATGATCTCTAGCTCAAATCTAAATGATGCAAAGTTCGACTTGACATACATAGTGGGGATTTTGTTATTTTTGTATTGTCTTTCTAATATAAACAAATAATTAAAAATCAAAGGATTTTAAATATAAGAAATATTGTTCTAGATTTATGATTCGTTTTAAAATCAAAAGATCTGGACCTTTTCTGCACAGCAGCAATAAGCTAGATTTACGTACAGGCATACCCCATTTTATTGTGCTTCACTTTATTGCCTTCACAGATGTTGCATTTTTATAAATTAGAGGCAAGAGCCTCCACCAGGAAAAAGATTACAACTCACTTTATTGTGGTGGTCTGAAATTGAACCTGCAATGTCTCTGCAATATCTTCGTGGTATGCCTGTAGCTGCTCCTGCCTTTAAACTGGGTGCTCACTCTCAAGCTGACCACAGCCCTCAGTACCACCTATCACTCCCTAACACTGAGGCGGAATGCCAAATGGCACTCATTGTCACCCTTGCACTGACGTTCTTACAGTCAAAAATATTCCTGTACCAACTACTCATCAAAACTGTGGAAATAAAAGGAAGACTGGGAAGGCCATGTGGTTTCTCTTAAAATGCCATTTTTTGTTTATTTCCATCACTTCCCTGGCCAGTGTAGGTGTTGTTGTATTTAATTGAGTAATGTTGTTTAATTAACCAAAGAAACAAACCTACAAGAATGAAACATTTCAAAAACATGTACTATTTGTGTCTAATAGACAATGGATATTTTAATGGTAAATACATCTATTTTCCCATCTCTACCTTAATATACTGAATTTCACCTGTCCATCTTTCTTCCAAGACCACACTTTAGACTACTGATTCTCAAATTTTAGCAGGTATCAGAATCACCTGGTGAGCTTGTTAAAAATTTGCTAGGCCTCACCATTCCTGATATAGTTAAGTCTGGGCGGGCTCAAGAATTTGCATTTCTAACAAGCTTCTACAGGATGCTGATGCTGCTGGCCCAGAAAACACGGTTTGAGGACCACTGTTCTAGAATAAGAATCCTGTCTTACTATTATTTATTTATTGTGCCATTTATTGAGCCCCTATTACTATGTGTTGTGGTCTTAAGTGTTGTACTTCTAATACATCAGTCCTGAAAAGGTATGTCTCATCATCATTTACACGCAAGAGGAAGGATGCTTCTGGGCACTGACACAGCCAGTGAAAGGGCAAAGCTAGGATTCAGGCTCAGGTCTGTCTGCCTCCAGGGCACCAACTCCCCCCACCATGCAGACATGCACGTGCTCACACACACATGCAAAACACTATTTTATTCAGCTGTATATCCTCACACCAAAACTTTCCACCTACTTCATGGTAGTGTCTCTAATAAGTGTTTATTGAAAGAATTGAGGTCCTCATGGACCAGAAATTGGCAAGGAAAATGCTTGTGGTTCTTGAATGAAGAAAAAGGGAGGAGATACTCAGGTGAGGAGAAAATCATATTGAATGACCTTTATTTATGTACATTAGTGTAATCAAAGTATTTCCTACTCTTTCCATGTATTGTTAGCATTGTATAATTGTTTAAAATGCCTAAAAATTGGTGTGACATGAATAGGGACTCTTACCTGGAGTTATTCCTAATTATGGAGCCGCTTTTCTGTAGCTGGCTAGGAATCCGTTCCTCAGCCCACCTCTGGTTTCAAGGTAGCCACCTGAGATGGAAAATTAGCTCTATGAGTATTGCTCCTGCATGTTAATGGTATAATGAAGTAAGCACAACTTCAGGGATGCTTTTCAAGTATTCCCATAGAATTATGCCATTTCCTATAGCAGAGAGAGAAACTCCGAGCCTGCTCTTAGAACACTGAAGCCACCTACTTCTGTATCTTTTTCTCTTTCTACTAAATATTTAGCATGTGAAAATCAAAACATCGTTTTCTCATTGAACATTTAACAATGATGTGGGGCTTGGGCTGGGGAAAGAAACTACATATGCTAGAGCCTTGGAGAGTAATGATAGAGATGGTTTGGTAAGTTATATAAGTGGAATTTTGGGGTGGCAAAATGAAAACAAAAGAGGACATCTTGTCTTTTATGACATAAGAGTGTGGTTTAGTAGAAACAGCCTGAAAGACAGCCAGACAGGAATTCAAATCCTGTTCTCTCTCACTTACTGATGGAACTTGGGCAAATAATGCTGTCACTCTGAGCCTTGTTTTCTCTTTAAAATGGAGACGTGTAACTTCCAGTTTTCTGAAAGGCTTGTAGATAACATATGTTTCCTGTCTTTCACCTGGTGGATGCTTAATAGATAGTAGCTGTTATCATCTCTAAGCCCCTGTCCCTCCTTTTTCCTTGTCTTTGGATGGAATTTTTGCGTGAAAGAGGAAAAAGATGAGACATTCCTCTCTCTTCCCACCTCAGACCTTAGGAGCATCTTGAGAAAATGGAATATATTCATGTTTATAGGGTTTATCTATAATAAATATTAAATGTGATTACAGTGTCTTTTAAAGTCCTGGAGACTACCAGCGACATCCTAAAATATCCCAGTTAAATTGGTGTTACTAGAAACTTCTATAGGGGTGTGGTTACTAAGGTGCAGACCTGTCACTATGATTTTTAAACCTTGGGCCTTCCAGAATCTACACCCACTGACCTGGAGATCTCTTTCAAATATCGTAAGACTTGTAGAGGGACAACATATGAACATGACAATGCTTTTGATAAATTTAACATTTACTTAAATTTCCTGGCAATTTATGGGTTTGTGTATGTTTTTTTATTTCTTTTTTACATATAACCACAACTTCTGGCTGAAGTTCAATACCTATCCATACTTAGCAACAGATAACTAATAATACTTCGTAAGAAAAGTGAGTAGTTAGAAACTTCGATTAAGAAAAATAAGGCACTTTACCTGAACAAATTTCAAATGGATCCATTTAAAGTGAAATTAAGGGGCACTTAACTGGTTTGCAAATTGGGACTTATTTATCTCAGCAAAATGATTAAAGTCTTAATTTATTCCTAAAATTGGCTTTATTATTACATTTAATTATACTAGAAGCTTGTTAAAGACTTGTAGGTTCTCTCTATCCCTTTAAACTGTACTTTATACAGACAATAATTGAATATTGGACAGAATAACTTGATTTCCAAAGAAATATGTTTCTAATATTTTCCCCTTTTTATTGCAGAAATTGAAACAAGTTGAAGAAACAAAAGAAGATCCTGAGAATAGATTATCTAAAATTTCCCTGGAGTCATTCCATAAATACAACAGCAATACTATGATTTTATTAGAAAAAGAGAAGAACCCTCTGAACAAGGCCGAAAGACAGAAGGAAGAAAAAGAAAAAAATGAAGAGGCATCCTTGAGTAGTTCAGACAGGCCTGGGGTAGACAATTTGGAATCTTTGAGTGATTCTTTATACGATAGCTTCTCTTCCTGTGCAAGTCAGGGTTCAAATGATGCATGCAAAAGAACTTTTTTTTCCCTTAGTGAACCAGAAATGGAGCACTTAAGAAACAGGGTGGGGAAGGGACAGGTAGAGATGACAACAATCAACTATTTCAGCAGAGCCTATGTTGTCAGATTCCCAGCAAACAAGCCACTGGAGCTTTCTTCTCTGACAGGGCAATAAACATAGACTCCATTTGTTGTGTTTTATGAGGATTAAAAGTAAACACACCCACGATACAGAAGTCTTAATTTTGCACTTTTTTTTTGAATACTTGTATAGAAGTTGTAAATTTTTTGGAAAAGAAATTATATTTGTAGCAACAACAAAAAAAGCAATAAATTGAATCGGTGCCATGCTCTTGAAATGATGTACTAAGTCTTTTAGAAGTTGATAATATATTTTTTAAAAATTCCAGCTAAAGTTTTTGTTCAGTTCATTGTTCTAGTCCTCAAATTGTTTGTGGGTACACTCTGTAAACCTTAAAAAGGGCCTGCCAAAAACAAACAAACCAACCAGAGGGCTCATTGTAATCTCACAATCTTGATTTGATATAAACTTTAATTCTAGTGCAATTTCAATATTTTTGCCAGAGATATTCAGAATCTAGTAATAAGTGTAATTCTGCTTCTACTGAAAAAGATAAAGGGTACTGAGTGTGACACTGATCAGAAGGGATGTGTATCAGAAGTGACCTAATTCTATTTTCAAAAGCAGGTTTTCCCTCCAAACATTTCCTTACATTGTTTTCTACTTAATGCTTCACTATGATTCTCAACATTGTTGATTTTTACCTTTCTGCTCTTTATTAAATTCTGGGAAATCTAGAATGGAAGCAAATTTCTATTTGCAATGTTCACTTTTTTAAAAAAAAATTAAAGTGGTTGGTGCTACAAAAAATTCTTTTTAATATCCCTTTTTCTACAAAGTCTGTTTATATGTAAGGATAAATTCTATTTTAAAGGTTATGTGTATTTTTTCTAGACGTGAACTATTTATAATTGCTTTTGTACAGGAGCTTGTAAACTAGGCATAATAGAAATATTTTTAGGATCTGTATGATTACTTTAGTACACACTTGTTTCTTTAAAGAGTATTGTATGATCAGTGTTATTTGGTAAATTTGTGCAATTTGTTATATTTGAATTTTGTTGTCTTAAAATGAGAATTATGTAGTGTCACTGTCTTTCAGACTTTTAAAAATTCTTTTGTTTCATTTCTGAATAAAAGTTATATCACAATCGCACTGTCTAAAAGCTTAAAAGAACTTGTTCAAGAAGCCTTTGGCACAGTTATTTGCATCTCACACGTCCTCCAAGGATAAATTCCCCTAAGGAATAAATAAACTGGCCCTCTTGCTCTAGAGATAGTAATTTACCCAAATGTCAGATTAGAGTCTGCAGACAAAGGAGTAATGGTCCAAGCACTGCAGGCTCCCGGAGGGGTTAACTGGCTAGAAATGAAAGGCAGAGAGGGGCAAAGGGAGAGAGGGAGCCGGAGGGAGATACGGAATCATCTCTGCAGAGGAATTACAAGAAAGTCATTTAAGTCCATTTCCAGACCTGCTCTGCCGGCAGGATGGGAAAATAAATGATCAGCGTCCGGAGGAGAAGAAGGTGAAGAGGGGGCAAAGCTTATGAAGTTATTTCCACAGAAATGGATGCTCCCTCGTATTTCGGGGGACAAGTGAGAACCTGCGGAATTGGGGGCGGCGGCAGCAAGGCGCTCCGGCGAGCGGGCCAGCGGTCTCCGGTACCACCTGCTGCAAGGTTCGGTGGCGAGGACGGAAAACGTAACGAGCGTTGCATCGTGGTGTCCCCAGCAGTACTCAAGGTGGGTCGCTGGAACAGGAGAGAAGGAATTGAGGGAGCGAGAGGGCAGGGGAGCCGGCGACCGAGTCCTGGGCTGGGAAGGCGCGGTACAGGAGCGGACGCGGGAGCATATACTTACGACCTACGGCTTTGAGGAGAGCAAAATGAAACTGTCCGGCCTTTTGGAGGAAGGGGATAGGGAAGAGCAGATGCCTTCACCCCAATTTGCTGTCTGGTGGGAGGTCGCGGCTCTTGTCCCCGGGGCAGCCCTCTCCTAGGCTAAACTACTAGAGCAGTGTCACCGCACCCTCCAGCGGTGCGCACAGGCAGATGAAAGGAGGGTTCCCCAAATCTAGCGCGCCAGTCCGTGCAGGGGCATCGTCACAGCCTGCCCACCCTGGCGCAGCTGAAGCAAAGCCTGGTAATGACCGAGGGGCTTCTCGCAGGAAAAGAAGGCGTAGCTGCGCGGGACACCCTAGGGCGCCTGCAACTTTGCCAGATACAGGGGAGCGCGCCCCGCCTCGCTGCAGCAGCTCTTGGCCCGCCGCACGGCAGTCTCATCTGGGTGGGCCGAACCCTGCCGCCGGGAACCGGTCAGCAGCTGGGAACCCGTCAGGCCCCGAGGCGCTGAGATCGTGGGGAATGCGCACCTACGCGCAGAGGGCCCACCGGACTCGCAGTCTTCCGACCCCACCTCGAGGTCCAGCAGTCAGCACCCGGCCAGTCCCCGCGGCACCTGCTGCGCCCTCCTCACGCTTCCCCAATCCCCAGCCTTCGCCCCACCCCCGCCCCCCAACACACACACACTCTGGAAACTACATTCTCCTTCTCCCCCTGGCGTCCCTGTCCTGGGGACGTGAGGGGGCGGGAGAGGAGGGCGATAGGAAGGGGTGGGGACAGGGAAAGACGGTCCCAACCTTCCCCGCCCGCCACCCCCACCCCAACTCGGCAACCGTCACGTGGTGCCTGGAGTGGGAGGTGGGAGAAGAGGCGAGACTTTTTGGGTGCTCCGAATCGCCAGTAGTTCCTTCATTCTCAGCCGTCAACTCCGGAGACGCCGCGCTCTGCCCAGCAGCTTGAGCGAGAGGAGCGGCGACCCGCAGCCGGGAGCCCCGGCGCGGGCGATGCGGGAGCCGCTAGCGGCACCTGCGGCTCCTCTTGGCGGCGCCGGTCGCCTTGGCGGCAGCAGCGCGAGCCCCAGAAGCCTCGGCAGCGACAGCCGCTGCGGCCCGGGCAGCCTCCGCCGCGGTCGTCGCTCTCAGGCGCCTGCCTGCTCCCGGCCCAGCGGTTCCGGGAGGATGTGGGTCCTCGGCATCGCTGCAACTTTTTGCGGACTGTTCCTGCCTCAAGGTAAGGCAAAGAGGCCAGCAGCCCATCCAGACGCGCGCACTGCACCTACCCACCGGCCCTTTTGCCCCTGGGCTCCCAGAACTGAGTAGAGGTTGCCCAGCGGGAGTTTGGAGGCGGCTGGTGCCCAGAGGCGCTAGATGGGAAAGTCTCCGAGTCTCACGCTGCTGGTGGAGAGGCTGGAGTCGCGAATTTGAAGGACTCGAGTTGCAGATGCTCGAGCTGAACTGTCGAAAGAAGCTGGGCTTGGGAGGCGGGAGTGGAGCTGGGGCCGCGGCGAGAGAGAGGCAGAGACAGCCTCTAAACCCGCCAAGTTGTCAGGCGTCTCTAGCAACCCGTAGGAGTGGCGCCGCCGACAGGTGAGCTGCGCGTTGGGTAGCCTGTGGCCGCGGCGCTCCGGGACTGGGTTGTTGCGCTCAGAGCGCGAAGGATCTGGGGCCGGGAGATGGGGAGCTTGGGAACCAGGCTTATCTGCGCGAGAGCGGGGAGAGTTAGGTCTAGACTGGAGCTCGTAGATTCCAACGGAGGAGCCAAGCTGGAGCGATGAGAGGTGCAAAAACGTCTTTCTCTTCTCCAGTGCGGGATCAGCTCAGCACAGAGCTGTGTGTTGCTGAGACCCAGAACCGGCACCCTGCCAAAAGGTTGCCCTGATAACCAGGAGAAAAGGCTATGGTGTCGTGCCCCAGAGTACACACACGAGCGCGCGCGCACGCACACACACACACACACACACACACACACACACCTCCCCAGTCGCTGCGGCCACCCCTGCTCTGCTGTAGGAACAGTCCCAGAGAAAGCCCGGGGACTTAGGGCGCAGCAGCACTGGCGTCCGACACTTCCTCCCGGGTTCCCGGAGGTCACCTAGGAAGCCTCAGAGCCACAGTACAGGAATACTAACTTTAAAAATAAAACTGAAAGACGTCTGGGAATGCAATCGCGAACGGTGCCAAAATAGTAATTAAGTAATTTGTAACCAATTAACAATTAGGCAAATCCCTTGGCATAGAAAGGAACTGATGCTTTTCTCTGGAGCTACTTCGCTTTCGGGGTTGTACACCCCTCCTTTCAACTTCCGCGGAGAAAGGCCAGGTGTGGTGTTGGATCCACTCTGTTTCTGGAGAGTGGAGTCAGGGGTCGTGGGCACGATTCCACCTTATCTTGCAGGACCCTGGGTGCCGGCGCCGCCCTCTGCTGGCTTCAGTCACATCCGCTCCGGAGTAAGAGCCAAACGCACCCCTACGACTGGCTGGGCGGGGGGGGGGGGGGGCGGGTCGTGATTTCCCGGGTGGTCTCTGTGGGCTGAATCTGAACGCCCCTGCGTCTGTCCCGCAGGCTTTGCGCTGCAGATCCAGTGTTACCAGTGTGAAGAATTCCAGCTGAACAACGACTGCTCCTCCCCCGAGTTCATCGTGAACTGCACAGTGAACGTTCAAGACATGTGTCAGAAAGAAGTAATGGAGCAAAGTGCGGGTAAGAGCTCAACAGCCCTCCTCCTCCCCTCTCTAGCCTGGGCCGACGGTAGGAATGAGGGAGCCATTAAATTACAGGAAAAGGGACTGACTTTGATTTAATGCGTACACACTGGTTATCGCAGATTTACTTTTACAGTGCTGGGAAAATGAAGAGTTCCAAGTTACTTTAATCTCATTAGAGTTAATTATCAGGGCTTCTTCCCAAAGGACTCGGGAGGGAAAGTGCATTTAAATGAATGTCTGTCCTCTTTTTATTTACTCCCCTCACCTCCTTTTGCTAAAAGCTGATCCGGAGGCTGGAAAATATATGGATAACCAGTTCTGCTTGGGCAACTAGACAGTAGCCTGTGAGCAATGTCAGCCTGAAATATGAAGCTAGTTAAAGTTTCCAGAGGTCAGAGCTTGAAAAATGTGTTTTGTCATAGAGCCACACCATATTTCTTTAAAGAACACTACAGGATCTTTATTTAATTTTAGAACTAATGCATCAAATTCTAGGCACAAATTGCCAAGATCTTTCAAAGGAATGTGTTTCTCAGCCCCGCAAATTTAGTGGCTGACTGGCTAGCTGGTAAGAGGGCCCGGGGTTAGGCAAGGGAAGAAAGGGTTCTTATGAGAGCAAACCCTGCTTATTCACTCTGACCAGCTGGCCAGAATCTTCTCACTGAGGTGGAGCTCCCCAACTGCTTCCAATAGTCTCATCGGAAATTGAAGTCCCCTAAAAGTGCAATTGGAACTTTGGGGAAATGGGTGGAACTGCAGCTTCAATTCCAGGGTCAAATTCCTAAACAGAGACTTTGTCATTTTAAGAATATTGAAAAAATGGGAAAATAGCATCGTGTAGTGAATGCTGCTGAATGAACCAAAGCCCTGCTACTTTGTAGTTTGGTGAACTTCATTGCCCACAGAGCTGGTGAAGGGACCAAAACTGTTATTTGACCTCCTTAACCCACTGGTAAGTTAAATCAAGCTATAGTTTAAAGCCTGCTCCTTGGAAAAGGTTTCTTCTCAGAGAAGAGCCTAGAAATGTCTTGTGGCTAACCACAGTGTTTGGGGGAGCAGATCATTCATGATTGCTATGATGTGGTGTGTGGTTTTACAGGCTGTTCTGTGTAGGTCCTTATTGGCCTAGGTGTGGATTCTTTCCACTAAAATCGCTCTTCTGGGAAATCTGAAATACAATTGTGCTCAAGAATAACCTGTCCCAAGCAGAGCAGCATGCATTGTTTTGTCATATGGGATTTGGCTATTGAAAAGGCAGAACAAAATAAACTTAGTGATGATTCTTAGTCAAAGTCAATATAGATGATTTTGATTTTCTTTTCTACTGCATTTCATTCCTGAGCGTTTTACCTGAGCCAAAGTGTGCTGTCCTACCAGACAGATTGCTATGATTTTAGTCAGACTCACTCTGAACACTTTATTGTTACTTAGAACATTTGCGGCTTTCTTCAAGGCAGTAGATTACAGCCACATACACACACAAAAAATGGGGCTTTATTGTGGACACATCAGGAACTGCTTCAGAATCCTCTAGGCCAGTGGTTCCCAACCTTTTTGGCACCAGGGACTGGTGCTCCTATGAGAATCTAATGCCTGATGACCTGAGGTGGAGCTGAGGCAGTGATGCTGAAGCAGATGCAAAAACAGATGAAGTTTTGATAGCTTGCCCCACTCACCTGCTGTGTGGCCTGGTTCCCAAAAGGCCACTCACCTATCTTATTCACAGAAAATTTTAGCACAGATGGTCATAAATGCCTGGCCTGAAGTTGCTGTTAGCTCAGTCAAGGTGGGCACTTTGTCTCCAAACCAGATTCCTCTGGCCATATGTCATAGGACAAGGGGTGGACAGAGACAGAAATAATAAGGCAGTCTCAATTGTGAAGTTTGAGAAACAGAAACCAGTGCAAAGGAAAAACCAGTTATGGAAGGAGGCTTTGAGTTCTGTGAACAAGGAAACAGTGCATTTCTGAGCCTAATTCAGTAGAAAGCAGCCAAATTCATGTTTGTGGGTCAAAAGAAGGATACAGGAGGGCCAATACTGAAAGCACTCCCATTTTCATCCCCTTGTAATTGTTAGAGACCAATCAATTTAAATGACTATTGACCTTCCTCTTGTTGGCAGCAATGGAGAGCCAACCTAAACTGATTATTAAGTGACCACAGTGTCGAACAATCATCACAGTAGTAAGAGCTGACTTTTGGTGTGGGCCCTGTGCCTCAGGCTCTTTCCTCCTCTCTTTACTTGGAATATCTCATGCAAACTGTTAGTTCTCTTTTAAGGCCCTTTTCTGAGGCCAGACCCATAATTTAGTTTTACCGCAGAGTCACATTTTCCACTCTGGAGAAAGTAATGCCTCTTAAATTATACTAAGGAATCACAGTCCGATTTTTTTATTTGTTTGATCAGTAACATATTGTTCAGAAAACCTTTGTGTGTCAGAGCTGAAAGGGCCTAGTGACTCACGGTCAAGAGTGCACATGGGAATCTTCCTGGGAGTTCGTCCAATTCCATCCACATGCCTGGGCCCTGCCCCCCCCCACCCCTTTCCATCACCTAGAAGCCAAATCCAAGTCTGTGGTATACCTGACACGGGTCTTTTATAGGCTCCCCAAGTGAATCTGGAAATGCCCCTAAGTTGGGAACTGCTGATCTGGACCAACTATATGTGTTATAGAGGAAGAGAACAAGGGCCAGACAAATTAGATACCTGGTCCAAGTCCACCAGCCAGCTGTTACTACGAGGCACCAGCTTCCTGGGCCACCACCTTGTATAGTAAAATGTGCCTCAAAATTGTCTGAAAAGATTATCCAGGCAAAGTGCTAAAGACTCAATTTTCGTGTCTGCCAAATTCACCTTAACAGGCTTAATGAACTGGTTGAATGGACAGGCCACCAAGTGGATATTGAAAGAATATGAGAACCAGAGCATTTTTAAAGTTTGAGTGCTATGTTGACTGACATTTTTCATAAGTACTATAGAAAAACCAGGGTTTTAAATAGACTAAGAGATTTTAATGAACAAGCAAGTTTGACATTAAGCGGTAATGAAAGACATTCTCCTTCCAAAAACTACCAGCGATACAATATGCCTTGGCCTTCATTTCTTTCTGGATTAAGTCTGCAAACTCAGCTCTTATGAATTTTGAGGCAGGTACATTAATTTTTAGTTTGGGAGCGCATTTAAAATTAACCTTTACCTGTTCCCCAAACTGGTGTTCCTATTAGATGCTAAAATTACTTTCCACTGCTCTTTATCCCCTTGGTGATCATTTCTGTAGTACTGAGTCACAGATGTGGGGAGAGGAAGGTTTGGTTGCAGTTCTGCTTCTTTCATTGTCTTTACTAATTGATATTTAAATGTTTGCATAACGAATGACTTGTTCTCACAAGCTCTGCAATTAATGAGTTAGCAGCTACTTACCAGTACCCTTGATAATGACATTTCTTTTGCTCTTGCTTTTCTCTGCACTCCAAAAAAATATTTCAAATGATTTTCATTTCAGAATAGATGAACCCACCCCCCTCACCCCGCCGCCATTTGACTTTTTAAAACTAGGGTGTAAAGAATGTGAATTCACATTTGCTTGACAGTGCAATCTTGTAATTAGAGTTTTTCCTCTTGACTAGATACAATGAAAGGGACATAATTTAATTTTTATAGACTAGCCAATTTCTGCCCTTAGTAAAATATAGCTCTGTCAGTGAGCAAAACGTTACAGGTTCTCCTAAACCTTATTTAAAAGTTAAATACAGTATATTGAGAGAAAGTTCATGGTCTGAATCAGTAACCTAATCGATCTCTTCACCCATCCTTTGCAACAGGCATTAATCTATTTGTCTGTTTTGCAATACAAGAGTTACTGATTTATATGCCATGTTGCATCTACATTATGGCTATGTAAGCAATGGCATTTTCCTTTTGGACTAGTTAGTTGCTCATTAGGTTGGGCAGGGATGGCTCCATGCCTCAGATAGGTTAATTTTATGCCTTATTTTCTCAGGAGCTAAATAAGGGATAGCAAGTGAGGACTGATATGCCTAAGAAAATCAGCCATCCACTCTTAATAGAAAGAAATGGAAAGGTAACTGTGGCCTATGTTTTCTTAAGTCGATGCTCTCTGCTTAATTTCACCAAGATTTAAAATATTAGGCTTGAGTTTGCCATGCAGAGGGTTTGGCAGAAAGAAGGGCCACTTCTGCTAGTCAGTATTATGTCGCAGTTCCTTTATACCTGAGTTCTTTAAGGTGTGCGCATGTGCATACTTATGTATGTGTATATATTTTTACATTTTTTTTCTGTATAGATGCTCCTCAATTTACAATGGGGTTACACTCTGATAAACACATTGCAAATTTTAAATATTGTTAAGTTGAAAATGCATTTATTACACCTGACCTACCGAACATCATAGCTTAGCCTAGCTGGTTTCTACTGAATGCATCGCTTTCATATCAAAAGTCAAAAATCATAAGTCACACCATCATAAGTTGGGGACCAACCATTTGTATATATTTGCATACACATATATAATTCTTGTAAGAAACATGAAAATATTGAGTCCCCTTCTTTGTTCAGAATATTACTTATCCCTGTTATATTGTAGGCACGAAGGTGTTTTCTAACATTTTCTTTATCCAGAACAACTTTGGTAAGAGCACCTTGATATCTGTTCATCTTCCAGTCTCCTGTCTGCCCCATATCTTTCCTGCTCCAACCAGTGCTCTCTGTCATCTCCCTTTTGGACATCCCACTTTCAATCCTTACTTTCTCACCCTCGAATTCATTTTTTGTTAAATTTATCAGGGTGACATTGGTTAATAAAATTAAATAGGTTTCAAGTGTACAATTTAATAATGTGTCATAGGTATATTGCATTGTGTGTTCACCACCCAAAATTAAGTTTCCTTCCTTCACCTTTTATATTTGACCCCCTTTACCTTTATCTACTTCCCCTCTCCCCCTTTCCCTCTGGTAACAACTAAATTGTCTATATCCAGGAGGTTTTTTTTGTTTGTCTTGTTTGTTGCTTTTGTCAAATTCATTTTGAATCAATTAGATAGGCTATAGACTATGCTCTAAGAATAAAGCAAAAAACAAATTTTAAAAAATCACTATTTTAATTTTGCCAAGAAGACTTCAACAGATTAAAAAAAAAACTTTAAAAAGATCCAGATGTCAGGAAAGATATCCTCATATATTAACAGTGGTCTTGCTAAAAAGTTTTTTGTGTCAACTTCAATAAAGTTATGAATTACACAGGGAAAGTTTCTATATGGTAAATGCCAATATTACTACCTCCTTTCTGGTGGGACATTTAACAGCTTTCTCTTCAGGGCAAGACATTTTCCGACCAGATCACTCGCTTTGTTTTAGAGAAGTATCCATCTCTTTTATGGGGTGGGCATATCTGGTTTCTGAGGAAGTATTTGGAGGGTGAACATCAAATGCCTGTAGTCCCTTGGAGTCTCCAGTAAGTGAAGCATTTGTTTGTGTTAACTTCTCAGCTGAACAGGCAGCTAAAGCTGACCTTGCATCTCCATAGATGAAACATTTGAAGATTGATCTGGCTTTCCCATAACACTAATTCCTCCCACTACGATTTCATGAAAGCTTCCGTCATTGATGGTTTTCCTAATGAGTTTAAACAGAGAGGCTTCAAAGCTGGGGTTTTTTTTTTCCCAAGTGAAAAATGAAACGAAGCATGAAAACAAAACACACCGTTTCCTTTGAACTTTGAAAAGGAAATCTTCCCTTCTATATTTCTAAAACAAAAAGATAGGAATCTACAGGCTGCTTCCTCTCTCCCTCCTTATCTCTTTCTTTTTTTCTTTCATACTTCCGAAATGGTTGACTGACTTAGGTTCTAATGCCCAGACCTGGCAAAGGTTTATTAGCACACTATGTGGAAGGATTCAGCATCCCATCCCTTGATTTCAGTTGTGGAATGGAAGGAGTATTCAGCTCCATTATGGAAGAGAACACTCATGTTCCAGGCTCCCATGCTTGGTAACTTTGAAAAGGTTAAAGTCTCAGGGGCTTAGCTTTACCCCTATAAAATGTAGAAGCAGGCCATCTGTTTTCTTGAGAGATACAGAAAGACAAATGCTGTCAGCATAACCATCTTAAGGAATTCTAAAGATGGAAACCTGCAGTAATGCTCACCAGAAGTTGCTTCATCCAGTATCCACACCTGCCTTTGAAGGCTGACCCAGAAGCTTAGTCTAAGTTACTTTGTACACTACTTCCTAATTTCTCAGACTGAGAGAATCCTTGAATTCAATCTTTAGTTCCTTTTAATAGGATCCTCATAATTAGCCTAGAATCTCACAGTGAGCTCAATGTGATAGTTGGTGAATCTGAGATGCAGAGTGGTTCAGCAATTTGCTTAGGATCACACAATAGTGAGCCTGAAATTCTAATCCTTTCCCTTACCTAAAAATGTTTCAACCACTATAATACTACTCTATATATATATATTTGCATTTTAATAAGTTTATTGAGATAATTTACATGATGTAAAGTTTGCCCTGTAAGTGTACAATTTAATGGTTTCTAATATATTCAGAGTTGTAAATATAATCAAATTCCAGATATATTTCTAATTCCAGAACATTTTTGCCACCCCAAAAAGAAACCCTGTACCTGTTAACAGTCACTAATCTGGGGACCACTCGTCTACTTTCTTTCTCTATGGATTTGCCTATTGTGGACATTTCATATAAATGGAATCAGAAAATATGTGGTCTTTTGTGACTTTTTTCGCTTGATAGTGTTTCAAGGTTCATCTATTTCCCTTCCCATTTTGATATGCATCTTTCCTTTTGCTTATGCAAGGATCTCAAGGGAAAGCTCAGGTTTGACAAATCCCTGATTTCGCAGTGGGGTGGGATGGGGCATGCTGTGAACCTTAGAACTTCATTGGCTATTTAGCTGGTTTGTTGCGTTGAAGTGAAAATCCATGCAAGAGCAAGTGATTCTGGTGAGGTGAATGGAATTCACGTTTATTAAGCATCTGCTCTGTGCCGAGCACTGTGCTTTCCATCCACTGCCATATTAAAGAGTTAATGTGCTTTTTAATGAAGGGACTTGAATTCATTTATGTTAATCACAAGAATACTCAGGTAGCTGGATGGGTTAGTTCTGATTCCTGAAGCTCTTATCAATGATGCCAGCTGCTCATTTCAACATCTGGCCTCACCCATAGACCACAGCCCTCAAGAATCATGCACCTCTTAGGCAAAGAGAGATATTAATTTATAACTTCACAGATGAGAAGACTGGTGCAGAGGGTTTTCTTTCCCGAAGGCTCAATTTCCCTTTCGTCCCTTGAGAAGGCTGAGGGTAGAGCAAGTTAAGAGGTATTCTGGAGAGAGATTTTGGTTAGGAAGGTATGATTCTGGCAGGAGTTGGTCATCTACAATGAGTACACAGTGAATAAGCACAAGTCCAGCCTTTTTCTCCCAAATCAAATTGCTAATTATACCTTATCATAGGCAGAGCTCTTCACTCCTCTAAAAATTGGAACTCTCCTTTCTTCTATTACTCTCTTTTGAAAAAAATAAGCTGAGTTCTTCCTTGCCTTGTAGTTTTCATTGTGGTAGAAGGGATTCTATTTTGGGGGGAAGACAACTACAGATAAAAGATAATATGTTTCCTCCCCTGTACACTCCATAAAAGGTCATATCTATAATTTAGGAGCTTCAATCAAATCTCTGATGAATCAGCCTGTGACCAAACAGAAGAATTATGCTATATGTCATTAATACTTCCTCTTCATGGTAAACTGTAGGTTATGGGTACACTGTGGTTTAGAAACTGTTTTCATAGGCCAGAGCTGTAAGTCATGTTCTCTTATTAAAAAATTGCTTACAATCTTCCGATTACCTCCAATAGTACAAAGCAAAGCTAGAGATGAACTGAATGAAGTACTTTAGGTACAGTGAAACCATAGTTTGTAATAAATTGCTTTTTTGAAAGAATGTGTTTAAATAAAATAAAGCCGTGCTCATGGTTCAAGATGTCGATTCGAGCTTTATGGTTTTGCAAACCATGAGAGAAATCCAGATGCAAAAGTGATGAAGTGTTGTATTATTTTAAAGAAGTTGTGATACTTGGTCCAGTGCATTTCATTTCTCACTGGACATGGACAATAGCTTTTTATGTTTTTCTATTTCGTGGACTTGTTCGGGAGAGCGGGGCAATGACGAGACAGAGCCAGAGGCGGATGGCGCCAGGCAGGGCGCTCAGCCCACTGTGGTCCGTGTGTGCAGTGCTGGGCTGGAATACAAATGTGCAGAGCAGTCTACTCGTCCTCTACCAAGGCTTCTTCAAAGAGCATGGTGGGAGCAGGAGTGTGAGGTGATCCTGGGTGATGGTTTTTGTGCACTGTTATTATTATTTATGCAAAATCTTGCAAACCACCTGGGTCTCCAGGTCTCTTTCAGAGAAGCTGTTCATAAATAACAAGAAGCTAGGCAGTTGACTAGTTTGCCACCCAGTGAAGACATCCCAATTAGGAGTGTAAAGGGATCTCAGCTTCAAAGTGAGCCAAGATTCTTCCTAGAATTTCCTTGCCTTAAGAAGGAAAGGGGAGAGAGTGCACAGAGCCATACCTGGAGAGTGAGAGTTAGCTAACTTTCTTTGAAAGGCAGAACTGCTTTCTAATCAGCCTGCCACTAGCTGTTGGAAGGGAAAGAAGCATAAAGTCAGTGAGAAGCAGATGTTTTACCTAAGAATGGGTTAAGATCTAAGTCAATACCTATGAAACCTAGGTCTGTGAGTAAAAGCCAACCAGGGGCCCTGCTCACCTGTGCCTGTTGAGAGGCATTGCTAGACTGGGCCTTCCTGTTGTAGGTGATGACTGATGACAGATGACAAAAGGATGTTCTGATAATTTTATTGAAGAGACACTATCTATTTGTCTGCTTATCTGTCTGTCCCTCTCTTCCCTTCTCCCTTTCCCCTCTCCCCGCCTGCCCCTTTCTTTTTCTTCTTCCTTGCTTCTCACACATACAGATACAACCACCCGCTCACTGGTATGTAGGCTCCTAGTACATATTTACTGAATGAGTGTACTTGAAATCAAGTTTCAAGCTAAAACAGCCTTACTAGCAATTTAAAATATTATATCAGAAATCATGGACCTTAAATCTCTAGTGTAAGAAGAAAAGTAAAATAAATATAAGTTTAATACATATTTCACTTTTTAATTAAACTAGAAATAACAAACTAATTCCCCTGTTAGTAACAGTTGTTATCGAAAGAACAGCTCTGAAATATAATCCACATCAGTTTTTCTAGTTTGTCAGCTTGCTTTCAAGCTGATCTGGCTGTGCTTTTGAATAGGAGTGTTTTCTGGAAACACCGCGCACACACACACACACACACACACACACACACACACACTAAACTAACTTGATAGTCAAGCCAGCTGGGGAATGGGTCACCACCTAGCCTATACTATCAGCTGAAGGTTTAAGGTATCTGGAACTCCGTTTGATCTGCCTTGGTCATGAACTCTCTTAGGAGCAAAGCAAATGCCCCTGCATAATCACACTCCCCCAGAAAACCTCTGCCCACCTTGCACCCAGGCCTCGCTCACACAAGAGATTCAAGTTTAAAAAAACAAATGAATATGTTCCACAAGAGAGAGGCAATCCAGACTTTCAGCTGGAGAATGTACTTCTAGGCCATTTAGTTTGGGCAAATCAAACCACAGAGGGAAATAGGAAAAAAAAAAAAAAAACAAGTTTTTTGCCTCCCACTCCACTGTCTGTCTTGCACTTACCACTGTTTTGCTGGGCTCTAAGACTCCAACTGATTGCTCATATTCTTGCCCTGCTTGTTGAATATCATTAACATCACTGTCATAAAACCTGGGTGCCTGTCTTTTATTGAAGCCAAAAGAGCTCTGGTTGCAATGACCCCTGGGCATCAAGGAGCTTTGCAGTCTACCCTTCCTTCAGTCTGTGGGGCACAGCTTTAATCAGCCACCACTGCTGCTCAGTTCCTTTATGTTCTTGCACTCCGTAGGCCTCACTTTCTGTGTCACTTAAGAATGTTTTGGGCTGCAAGTAACAGGGACTTAAATCATAAAGACATTTATCATTTAACAAGACAGTCCAGAAATAGGTGGTCTTGGTGTTGTTCCCATAGCTCAGTAATGTCATCAAATGACCCAGGTTCTCCATTTTCCTACTCACTTTTCTAAGCATGTTGGCTTTTTGTGCATAGGCTTGTTGCCTCTTGGTCACAAGGTGGCTACTTCTATGCAAGTTAAAGGGAAAGGATAGCATTAAGGAGCTTTTCAGATTTTCCTTTTAATAAGAAAATAGGAGCTCTCTCAAAGTCCCTCAGGAGATTCTGGTTATCTTTCATTTGTCATAACATTGTTTCATGGCCACTGTCAGTGTCCGCCAAATCACCTTTTGAGAAATGATTTGCTATCCTGAACATCACCCACCCTTTTCCCTAAAACAAACATGAAATGTATCATCAGAAGACCTTCGTCATAAATTATTGTCACGTTTTTGGAAAGGGAAAGAAACATCTATGCTAGCAAGTGATGTCCTGAACTTTAGTTCAAGATGTACATGACATTCCAGAATTTTGGTTCACTGCATACTGTGATAGAAGAGTATAACTAATTTTAGTATAAGGATATTTTTCTATAGACAAGAATGCCATGTTCATAGTGACAAATACAAGGGTACTTTGGGTTAAATGCTTAGATGCTCTTGACTCATCTCATCTGGAGCCACTATGCTACCAAGAACTCTGCTTTTTTTCTTGCCTAGGTTAATTTGTATGCGAGAAACTGATTATGAATCTTTGGGCCCCACTATGTTAATCTTACATTTCAGAACAATAATCCAAAAGACTTCAAGGTTAAAAATGCAAGAGCAGTTTTATAGATCATTGAAGGGCACTGTTAACACTGAGATAATAAGTCATAAATATCTATTCCCTCAATGCCCCTTGGCAAACAGGGGAACAAAGATATGAGCTGAGGAAAAGCAAGTGACTGTGCAGAAACCTTTCTGGCTCAGAAAGTTATAAACTAGCAGAGAAGTCCAGATTTAATGTGAAACTAAAGTAAAACTAACAATTGGCATCATACATTATGGCTTGGTTGTTTGCTTGCCATAATTAAGTTGGCATCAGTAGTTAACGGCCTTGAAAATTAAATTCAACCAAAAACTTTTGAAAAGGGTAATCAAAGACTTCTGGATAATGAAGGTAACACATCGCTATTGTGAGGGAAAAGGAAGTTCTCGTGCTATGTTGTTTCATGTCTATTTTGTTGTTGTAGCTGTTGTTTTAACAGATATGTTTATTTTTCACTCTTAGGGGTCATTGCAACTCCTGAGCATCACTCTCAACTTCTGGTTCTACCAGTTGGGTCCCAGTGGACTGATGGCTCAGCATCAGCATGGATATGCAGTGCAGAACTTGGCACTTTCTATTTTGGGGGAGTTTGGAGGTTTTGTTTTAGTTTTGGTGGGGTTTTTTTGCCTTTTAAAAAATGGATTGTTAGCATTCTTGTTTGGTTCTTGTGGCCATCTGTAGTTCAAACAGAGAGGGCTTGTTTGACTTTTAAAGTGTTCACATCCATGGCTAAAGAAAAGTAGTTAAGAGTCAGAATGCAAAATTGTTCAGAAAAGAACTACCTTCCAGATCTTCTCCTCTCTTTATGCCTAATAAACGGTGTCCATCGTGACCATCACGAGGCACACATATAGATAAGCCTTTTCTCCCCAAGATGTTCCCATGAGAATGCAGAGACAGTCTAAATGCCTTATATCGTGTTCTTTAAGAGGAAAAAAAATTACTTAGGAATAGATTGATATTTTTTCTTGCAGTTTCTTTCAAAGCTCAGTGAATATGCAAACAGTTCATTCCAATTACCCGTTTCCAAGCATTTTTCTTTGAGAGACTGTTTCTAGTCCTGCATGGAGTATTTATTGTGATATAATCATAATCCTGGTGCAGTAAGTGTTGGTTATTTTTTGAGTAGAGAAAGATTAATCTCGCTCCCAGACGAGCATTCACAAAAGTAACAGTTTGCCTTGGAAGTTTGACTTTAAAATGAAATTGCATAACATGGGGTGAAAAGTAATGGACTGTTAAAGGCTCTGTTTAGAAATTTTCATCTCTTTACCAACAAAGAGCAGAGACAAAGGAAACTATTGGAAAAAATAAATGCATGATGGTCCATAAAGAGGAGAAAACACATGCTTTATGCCACTATTTTAATTGAACATTGGGTCAGAGACTAAAGTGAGGAAACTAGGAAAATAACTTATTTTAAAAGCATGTTTATTGAAAGTAGGTTATAATAAAACTGTAGCCCCAGACTCTCTGTGATGGCCCAAAATTGCATGTACATCCTGGAGGCGGGGCAAAGGGAGCACAGTGCTACATATCCTCTTTCTGACCCAATGCAGCTCAACTCACCCAGCAGAAACAATGTTAAGTGGTGATTGTTTATGATGCTCAGAATCCAGAGGCTATTTGGAATAGAAGATTAGTTGAAAAATACTTCCTAACACCACAGAGAATCGCCACCATAGAATTAAGTTCTAGGAACACTGTGCAACCTGAAGCAAATGGAACCTGGTGGGGTCTAGAGAATGCCCAGTGGTTATCACTCTTTTTTTCTTACCCAGGTTCTGAGAAACAAAACAAGGAAAAAGGCAGATGAGGTCAAAATATCACTGTTTTTACTAAGGATAACTAGGTTGGAGGAAATAGCATTGAGATGAAAATCAGATGGGCTTCCAAATTAGCATCTTCAAATTAGCTGGTTCACCCAGTCACACACAAGGCCAAATACGGAAAGCTTCTTGGTCTGAGGATCGGAGCAGAACACCTGTCTGCTATGAGCTCCTCCCAAGAGGGAAAAGGAAGGGGATGACCATGAGTGTCCAGTTTATTCTTCCCAAATTTACCAGTCAGATATGTTGCTCCACCTCCCTTGGAGAAGAGGGAGTAAAGGTTGAGAGAGTCTAGGGTTACACTAACTGAGTTCCCTTTTATGGAATGGAAACATCTAGATTGGAGAAAACTATTCTCAGTTAATCTTCCCTCAAGCCCATCACCCTGAACAATAGTCGTTTCGGGTCCCTAGTGCCTGTGAGGTGTGAGCGAAGTAGTTAAATAGCACAAATGTTTGGGGCTATAGCTGTCATTTACAGTCACACTCATGGTATTGGTTATCAGCATGAACAGTGGCCAGGTGCGTTTCACTGAAGCATTTGTTTGCATTTAACATAGGGAAAAAATGATATAGACTTGTTCCTCACCCATACCGATGTCTTTCATTAAAACTGTATTTTGAAATAATTTGAGATTTATAGAGAAGCTGCAAAAATAGTATAGATTTTCCATAGACCCTTTATCAGTTTTCACTAATGTTAATAACTTGTATAACCATAATAGAATTATTAAAACTAAGAAATTAACATGGATACAATGCTATTAAATAATATTGTATTTGGATTTCACCAGTTTTTCCTTTTTCTGTTCTAGCATCCTATCCAGGATCCTATATTACATTTTGTTGTCATGTCTCCTTATTCTTCTTTAATCACTGCCAGCTCTTTGCTCTTTCTTTGTCTTTTGTGATTTCGAAATTTTTGCAAAGCACAGGTCAGCTTTTTGTCTACTGTCCCTCAATTTGGGTTGGCATGATGTTTTCCTGTTGTCAATGTAAGAACATCCAAACCTGAAGAGAATTTTTATAAAAATATT